>CM046874.1:382151862-382869362 GCA_025667525.1 Glebionis coronaria
ATCAAATACATGGTTTTCGTCCATCAAATAGCACAAGCTTAAGGCGAACAAGGCAAGCTAAAGAAGAGTAGGCAAGGTTCCCTTAAGCAGTTGTTGAGCACGGTGGTAGCAAGTGTGATGAGGTGCAAGCATATCTCCATGGTTTCCAAAAGTCTTTCCTTTTATTTCATCAGATGGATACTGAGATGGCTTGAAAATTGCAATACCGGGGTCGAACACCTTTTCCTTTTGGGGAAAATAACACTCAGGCTCAGTAGTCCTTGAAGAGGATCCGCTCACAAATCTCACATTCTCATCCTCAGAAGGTGGATAGAGAGGTGTCAAGACATAATTACTGCGGATATCGGTGTCTTCCAGCTTCTTCTCCTTTGAAACGGGTTTCGTCATATCCAAAGGAGGATAAAGACCATAATCATCAAAGTCCAAAGGAGGAGCATCATTCTCATTTGGGAAGTAAGTGTTGAGAAAAGTAGCAAAGTCTTCCTCAAATGAGTAGTCATCCAAAGTAGGATCAAGTATTGTTGGTGGAGGATCTTCATCAAATGTAGGTGCAAGGTCATCATGTGAAGAATCACTCGAAAGAGTATCGACATCGTCAAAATCAAAATCATCATATGTTGGCATGTCTTTATACTCAGAAGAAAAATCATCATAATCATCCCCATCGGAACTAGAATCATCATCATAAGCATCATAGATCGGTGGAGAATCATAAATTGGTGGAGGATCAGAATTGGTGAGAGAATCATCCACATCATCTTGGAACAGTGGATTATCATAGCAAGAATCGAATAGAGGATTGTTGTAGAAGACAAAATCAGCAAGCACATTAATCATATTCGCTGATTCTCTTCCATTGGGTTTGGTTGTGATCTTCCCCATTTTAAAAACTTGTGCCTCATTCCCGACTCTTAAAATGAGCTCACCTTCAGCAACATCGACTAATGCTTTTCTGGTTCTCAAGAATGGCCGACCAAGTATTAAAGGAATACGAGGGTCCATTTCATAATCAACAACAACAAAGTCGACCAGAAAAATGAAGGTGTCAACTTTAATGAACACATATTCAGCAATACCAATGGGGTAAGCGAGAGTGCGACTTGCAAGCTCAAGAGTCATCTTTGTTGGTCTAAGATCGGGTAATGATAACTTTTTCCAAACACTTAAAGGCATCAGATTTATACTTGCCCCGAGATCAGCTAAGGCAGTAAATTCTTTAGTTTGGTGAAAAGTACATGGGAGCACAAAACGACCGGGATCTCCAAGTTTCTCCGAAAGTTCTTTAAGAAGGATTGCAGAACAATTCTCATTCAATCGAATATTAACAAACTCGGCCATCTTCTCCTTATTATTAAGCAATTACTTGAACATCTTAACAAATGTCGGTATTTGAGCAAGAGCTTCAACAAGGCTATGGGTGATGGTCACTCCCGAAATCTTCTTCAAAAAGTTGGACACTTGAATGCCATCTTTGGTGAGAAATTTGCCTTTGTCTAAGCGAGAAGGATAAGGGATGTTGGGTAGGTGGAAGGTGGGTTTGGCGAAGGGTGTTTCTTGGGTACTTCGTCATGTAGAGGTGGAGACAGTAATGGAGAACTAATACTAGGTGTGGCAGTAGGCGGGATAAATGGTGGTGGAGGAGGTGTAGATGGAGTAACTGGGGGAGGGGTATATGGTCCTACTAACGTAGCTCCACTGCGTGTAGTAATATCACTCACATTCGCTCTTGGGTTGGTGACGGTATTTGAAGGTAGAGAGCCCGAAGTAGAGGGTTGAGGAGTGGGTAAGAAACAAGCCAGCATATTCTTCGAATCATTTGTTTGAGTGCGAAAAGAGGTTTGTATATCATGTGGAAGCTCGGATCTAATATCATTACCTTGCTTAGTGATATCTCTTTTCAAGTTGATTATTTGGCTTTGCAGATTCTTAATTTGCTCTCATTGGGTCCTCATGAAAGCTTCAACATCCTGATTAATGGGTGGTGCTTGTTGAGCGGGTGGGTGATAAGGATTAGAAGCTCGAGGTGGGTTTGGGTTGCTTCTATTGTAGTTTTTGGGGTTGTGGTTTTGAGGAGAAAAACCAGGTGAAAGAAAGTTGTTAGAACGGTAACTTAGCAAGTTACGATCACCTTGAGGTGGATCTTGATGGTTTTCCGTTGAATAGTTACCATAAGCCGCATACACGTTTTCCGGATTGTCATGAGTAGAAGGACAATCAGTGTATGAATGAGAACCGCCGCAAGTCTCACAAGAAAGTGCTACATCTTTAACCTGTTGTTGTTGATTTGTAGCCAAGAGTTGCATGTTTTTGCTCATTTCGACCATTGCGCGGGTCAATTCGGTGATATCAGGGTTTGAAGAAGTAGAAGAAACATTGACTCTCGGGTTTGATCTTGAGGATGCGGATGAATCCCAATTTTTGTGATGAGTAGTCATGTTCTCAATAAGCTATCTACACTCCTCGGGTCTTCTTTTCATAAATGTGCCACCGGCGGCTGCATTAATCGTATCACGATCACGAAAAGTTAAACCGTTGTAGAAAGTATCAATTAAGGTGACGGGGAGCATGTTGTGGTTTGGACATCGATCGATCAAAACATTATATCGTTCCCAAGCATCAAAAAGTGATTCATCAGGTTCTTGTGTAAATCCACTAATTTGATTCCGAAGGCTCGTGACCATGGATGGTGGAAAGTAGCGCGACAAAAAGCGTTGAGTCATCTCATCCATTCAAGTATTTGACCATGTTATTTTAATAAACGAAGTTTTAGACCTTATTTTATGTGGTTATGTGCTTATGTGAGTTGATGGATCTATGTGTTATGTGTTGTATTGATTCTTATAAGTGTCATCATAGGAGGGAGTGCAGTGGGGAAAGGGTAATTGTATAAGTATGGTGTCCAACATACTTATACAAGTACCACAACTTCAATGGATTCCTAAGTATGATTGCATGAAAGAGGGTTAATACATGCATGTATGGTATATGTTTGTAGAACCTTGGTAATCTATGATCTAACAAGAGGGTTGATGTTTCCAGTGAGAGAAAGTAGAAAGAGAAAGATGAGAGAAAATGTGTGAAATCTATTAAGTAAATGAAACAACGAACACCCCTTTCCATGAAGGAAAAGGGTTTATATACCCAAGTCCATTAGTGGACTTAGGCCTCCGGCCCATGAACATGCTCATGGGTCGGGCTGATATAAAATGTAACTAAACTATACTACAAGCCCTTAACTATATTGTTGGAGTGACCGAGACTTTTTAAATACGAAAAACGTATTTCCAACAATCTCCCCCTAAAGGGAGGTCACTCCAAATTACAAAGTCCTAATCTAGCATGTTAGATCTTCGTTCTCGTGCTCGTAGTATACTTTCTCTTTTTCCTCATTTTCTTTTCTTCATACTTGTGAATATGTGTTGATTACCATCAGGATTTGACTTGAGCATATTCTTTTGGCCTTTCACGTGCAGTCTTTGCCTTCTTTTGATGTTCGCCTCTTTGTGACTTCATGTCCCACATACCTATCCTTTGTTGCATTCTTGAAAGTTTCAGAGTTGATACAGCGGAAGACTTTTAGGTCAGATTTTCTTGAATTTTGCTGAAATATTTGATGTAGAAGGAATAAGTATGTGAGGACGACTTCATCTTGGTTCACCGCAACGCTATCATCTTCAAATGCAGCAACGTAATAAGACGTGAATAATATGGCTTTGTCATTTTATTCTGATTCGGTAGCATTGTACCTCCGGTCGGTGAAGACCGTTGGACGATAATAAGTATCGTACTTGTGAGAGGTAGCTCTAATTAAAGATCTCCTTGACAAGATTTTGCGGGTAAACCCGGTCTCTTTATTCGACCGTCAAAAGCTGACTGCGAACATAAAGAGTGAATCATTTGGATAATAAATATCCTTATGATTTAAGCCAACAATTCATGAACCTGGAACAAGTAAATTTCAATTAAGATTTTCACCAGCGTTACTTTCCAGTTGTTACGAGCTTGATTCTAATAGAATCTTTCTTGTCACCTACCGCAGTGATGTTTGATGTTGACACTTGAGGGATTTCCACTCTTCACTGTGAACACTAAAGAGTGCCACTCTGAGTGTTCTGGCAAGATCACTTGGATTTTACGTAGAGGCACTGGAACAAGTTTAATCTCAATTAAGAGTCAAACCATCGTTTTTTTCTAGTTATCACAAGATTAGTTCTTAAAGAACCGCACGTGTCACCTACCATGAGCTTGTTTGATGTTGGCTCAAGCAGGATTTCTAACTTCATTGTAATACTTTCGTATCACTAAGATGTTCTGGCAATATTACAAGAATATTGCGTAGGTGATTGCGGTATTTTTGTACACTTTATTTTAGGAAAAACAAAGCGACAAAAGCGGGTAAGTATTAAGTATCACGTTTTGTGAAAAACGCGTATACTCGTCGTTGAGTTCGTTGTCGAGGAGGTATGGTGTTTAAGCTAAAAGTATTATAGATGTTATTTAATTTGAGTGATTACGTTTTTTGGAAAGAAAGAAAGGAAAACGGAGACGGATTACGCTCAAAACTGACGAAAAAGCGTATGCGCACGATTGTAAAAACGCGACCAAACGAAAAATTTCACCTAAAAATTAATTAAAAATCACTAAAATGTCCTAAAAATCCTAACTAAGAAAACTACGCAAACCAAAAAATCTGAAAACTATTAAATTATTTTATATTAATTTTTAAAGTTAAATAAAAATCCTCTAAAATAAAATAACTAAGAAAAAGAGAAAATAAAAACTTTTTTATTTGTAAACCTAAAATATATTATATAAAAGCTAAAAAATATTATTTTGAAAATTTTTATAAACTTTTTCTTTTTTTTAATGTATTTTTTAAATATAAAAGGAAAATAACTCTAATAAATAATTAAAGAAGGGGAAAATGTAAAAGTTAAACCGAAAAGTCTTAAACTGAAAGAAGAATAGAATAAAAATAAAAAGGAGTTAAAGAAACTGCCAATAAGCCCAAATCGTGGCTTATAGTCACGAGTTATTTAATAAGCTAGAAAACAAAAATTAGTATATGAGTTAAACAAACCACCCTAAGGACAGTAAAGTCCCTAGGGCAGGATGGTTAAGGTGTTGGTGCGTGGGGGTTGTAACAATAATCAACGTACAAGTCTTTTGATGTTTACAGGTTTCAATAAATTAATATAAACTGTCAATCAGATACTATAAACAAATACTTATAAAATAAAAATAAATAAACAATAATCAGAAGTTATACCCGTCCATCGAACGGGTTTTGCCACTAGTATATATATATATATATATATATATATATATATATATATATATATATATATATATATATATATATATATATATATATATATATATATATATATAACCACTTGACCAACAGTAAACCTTTAACTAAAAAAACAATCTCAAACCTACACGTTCTTGCCCTGGATTTAGCACCAAATAGATCAGCAGACTTAAACTTTTTCAATTTCCTTTGTTATTTAATATGCTGTATAGGGGGTTGTGGATGCCCGGATGAGGATAAGTGTTTTGCTGGGCATAAACGGCACCCTCACAAGTCGGTAGACTTGTGAGGAGTCTACACACAGACAAGGACAATCACGAACACATATTCACACCAAGTTATCACAGAAAAGGATAAAACAAAAACGAATGGATGATGGTTCTTATCAGTAAGCTAGTGTGTTATCCTCGATTACTCAAAACCTTACCAAAATATTATGACAATGGCCAGGGACTTGGGAATGGCAAGTTGGTGAGTTGCAAAAGCTTCCACAAGCTTCCATAAGTTACCAGCTTATCCAAAACTTAGTTCCAGACCTGGATTAAACCTAATATTACAAAATGGCCAGGTTTTCAAGACTGGATCAAACAACTTAGTCTATCCTACCTAACTGATGTTTTGGGTGGTAAAATAGAAACTTGCTAGATGCTTATAGGTGAACTTAAAAGCTTCGATAAGCACAGGTAAGCTACCCAACCCCAAACTATAGGTAATAAGATAATAGCCTGAAATCTAATTTATACTTAAAATCATAAAACCTAAAACCTCAAAACACAAGATAACAAGCTGATGGTTTCTTTAGGCACTAAACTCACAACAAAATCTTTGCACGCATATCAATAAACTACAGATCACTATCTTCTAAGCACGATTAACAAAACGGCTGGCCTACTTTTTCTCTTGATGGTGTGTTTGCTGTTGGGATGCACAGGTATGAACACCAACATAAATCTCAAACGCAATCAATATTCAACAGACTATGGGACAAATTTACGAGCTCGTGTGTTCCTATGAAAACAAGCAGACCCCTTTTTTATGGTTGCTAGGTTGCTGTTGGTTCAAACCAACAGCCTGTTGATCCCAAACTTTGATCGATTAGCTTTTTGTTTACGAGATTGAATCAAGTTTAACACGTAGAGAAACTTTGTTGTTATATGAACAATCCAAGTGTTATGCGGAATTAACACTTAGATTAAAGAACAAGTAAAAACAAATAAACCAAACTTTCACTTTTGATTGATAATCAAACTTGAGTACAATGAAACTTGAATATTGAATAATGTGTGTATAAACTATAAACCCTACGACCTCCTTTTATAACATAAGGAGTCGTGTACAATGGATAACCTATCAACTATTCTAAGAAAAGATAAATATAGAAAATACAATATTGAGTATATATTTTCTTCAAATAATAAACGTGTTGACTAAGTTTTCCTAGCAGTGCTTGGACTTCTTCTAGTCAGCGCTTTGATATCTCTTGTCAACGCTTGATCTGTCAACGCTTGATTTCTTTCTATCAGCATCCAATTTACTCTTGTCAGCGTCTGAGTGTCTTGGCTCATTTTATTCCCAACAATCCTCCCCTAAACTTGATATCTACTCTAGTAATCAAGTTTCTGAATAAAAACTAAGTACAAGGAGGATTCTTACAAATACAAATTACTTTTTAATTAGATAATAAATAAATCTAATTAAGTCATTGCCAACATTACTAGTATAATCCATTTCTAGCTGTGTAGACACCATCCTCTTCAAAACTTCCTTGGACATAGGATATTGAGCATCCACAAGAAGATATTCTGAAAACTTTATAGTGCTTAAATGGTAAACACCAGCTGCTGAATGTAGACGCCATTGTAGTCCACTGATATCATCCAGATCCAACCATATTGGATCTGCTTCATATGGTTCAATCATCCTTTTGAAGGATGTCCAGATCTTTATTCCATTGACTGAAGTAGGTGATTCAGTCTCATACTTGGCCTTCATGAATGTCCAAAGATCTACCAACTCTTCTCTATCCAGGCTTGCAAATAATAAGATCAAAGAAGTAAAAGTATGTACCTTCTTGCCATATCTGGTGATCATCCAGAACCCACTTGCATCTTCTTCATAGTTAACTATTCGGTTTCTATAATCTAAAGGTAGTACCTTTGCAACATGTAAAGCTTCCAATGGTGAGAGCTTAATGCTCTTTCTGATAATTGCTTCACTAGGATCCACTTGATCAAGAACTGGGAACTCAATAGGAACTCCCTTCTTCACTGGTCTTGGTGCAATAGAAGCCCTTTAGATCTACAAATTTTCTTCAATCTCTTCTCTCCTTTCATATGAGAGAAGTCTCATAGTATTTTCTTCACAAACTATTAACCAAATTGGATAAGCCCGAAACTCCAATTCAGCAAAGGATAGCTTCTTCAACTTGTCATAGGTCCATCCACCTTGATGACACCTAAGCAACATAAAGTATAGCTCTCTTCTATCCCTCTTGAGCTCAGAGAATACTTTCCTAGCCTTATGCTTCAAAATCACTTTGTAGTCTTCCTACACTCTCAAAAAAATCTTCAATCCCCAAATTTGTCTAGTGATGGACATCTCTGGATTCTCTATTGTCTTGTTCTCCCATGCAAAGTACATCTCTCTAACCTCAGGCATATCAAAATCCACTTTGCCTTTTAACTCTCTTAGCCTCTCCTTGGCTAAGTCATCCTCACCATACTCTAGCCTTTTTGGATCCTCTATTATCATTACATTGGATCCAAAGCTCTCATCATCATCACTACCATATTTTTCTTTCTTTGTGGTAGCCCAATCTTGTTCTTGCAGTTATGCAGCCAAAGCTTGATCAAATTGTATTTGGGCTGCATTCTTCTTTGGCACCTCAACTTCCACTAAAACTTCTCTACCCTTGTCTTTTTCTCCAATAGCTGGTAAAGTAGTTGTTGGTACCTGTGTTGTAACATCCCTAATAATAACTGGTGGTTGTGATACACCAATCATACCTATGGGCTTGTGAATGCCTTCTTTGCTCTTGTCAGCGCTCAAACTCTGAACATCAGCGGCTGAATTTGTAACCTGTTCCATCATCTCCATAAATGATAGCTTCTTTGGAGTGATCAATAAGACATCAATAACAGGCTTCTCCTTCAAGCTAGTCAAAGCTTCAGCAACTTCCACCTGTTTAGTACCAAAAGAACCACCTTCTTCTTCCTGTGAGCGCTTGTCACTCAAATTGAAAGGTTATGTTGGTGCATCTTCCTCCCCTTTGTATGAATCCTCCCTTGATGAAAGGACTCTTTCCTGCCTCCTCCTAGCTTGGGCAGTCTCCAAGACAACTAGTCTCTCCCTCAATTGCTTGAGTTCAAGACCCTGACCTGTGACAATCTGTACAAGGTCTGCGTTTTGCTTTTGCAAGCTAATGCAAACCACCGTCAATTTCAAAATTATATAAGGTTCCAATATGCCCTCCTCCATGATGGGAATTTGACCTCCCAAAATAGATTCATGGGGCATGGATGTGGTCTTAATGATGTTGGGACTATCTTGACCTGCATCTAAGCTAGAGCCAATAGTCCCAGCCCCACCCATGTCACCAACCACACTTGTGGCGGTGGTTCTCTCTACTACATGGCTAGGACCACCAAAGGAGAACACTCCAGCAGTCCTTTGGCGTTTTTCTAACCTATTGTCTGGTAGGGTAGAAGAGGAAGTAGATTGAGGGTCTGTTTGGGTGCGAAGGGGTGTTTAGGCTTGTGATAAAATGGTGTCAGAGTTTGGATCTAATGTGTCAGCACCTACACTATGAGTGTCAGCGCCTGATGGTTGTGGGTCAATATCCATATGTTGGGGGTGATGGAGGTTATTCTGGTAATGGGTCTGGTTGAGGTTGTGGGTTTGCTGCTGCCTCAATGATAGCAAGCATGGCTGGGGTGAGTGGTAGGTCTCTGTATGGTGGTGTATTCATATTCCCAAAAACTGTTTTCTTTTGCACATGGATAGTATAAAAATTATCATGATCACTTGTGCAAAATCCTTGTATGTCAAAAACCATTTGTAAAAACCTAGGGTAAACAAGAGTCATCTTGTTACCCTTATTATGACACATGCCATCAAAAATCATTTTTGAAAAATTATAATTTTGCCCAGTTGCAATACACACAATGGCACTCCCAATTGAACGGTTGATTTGATTGTGTGAGGAACATTTAGGACTCAAAAATTGAAGGATGACATGTATAAGGTACTTCCAAGCTGGAGGAAACTATTGTTTTGTATATTTATTTAAATGGCATTCTGGAGGCAAAGGATAACCCAAGGCTTGGAGTCCTTGCTCTAGCTCTGCAATGGGAAGGGTGGTTATACCATATGCATCAGTAAGATGAAAAGCTTGGCGAACCAAAGCTTCAGTCACCACCTATGGAACCCCATGAATAATAGCAGTAAAAGTAATCACTCCATTAACTATTGAGGAACTTACAATGTTCCAAAACTATTTAATGTGTGTGATAGGTACAAGAGGAGTATGTGAAAGTGCATACCTTAATGGGGATGCATTCAAATACCCAACCATCTGAGTATATTGGGGAAACAGAGTATTATCAGCTTCCAAATAAGCCACCATGTTGTGTTGGCTTATGAACCCCAATTCCAATAGAGCAGGTTTAAACTTTGGTGCCATGAAGATTGATGCAAGAAAACTGTGATATTAGTTACCCTGTTTGAGAGATTTTAGTTAGACAAAAATAGCAGTTACCCTGTTCGAATGAAATTAGCCAAATATTTAGGAGAGGTGAAAACATACGATTGGTTAAAAGATGAGGCAGTTATTTTTAAAAAGTAATGATTAAAATCTTGAAAATATATAACTTATCTCATACATTAATTAAAAGTTACCAGCTCCTAAAATTACGACCCATATTTTCGTCAAAAAACAACTAGGTAGGACCCAATGTTTGTCAACGGTCAAAAATTAAACATCAGCGTCTAACGGCTATATTCTTGTCAGCGTTGGAAATTTACCATGTCGGCGTTCAAATTGGTCTTATCAGCGTTTGGAAAGAAAAATATCAGTTTCCAAAAATAAAAATAATTAAAAATGAAAAGGACCTTAATAAACTAGTTTACCCTAGTGAAGATAACTCATAGACTGCAAATCACTATAGGGTGGCAAGGACTGTCCAATCATTCACACTTGCTTAAGAAAGATAGACATAATTGTCCTCAAGTGTCCCTTGCTAACCGAAGTTCTTAACAATGAAGTTACCTCATATAAACCCTTTGTAACTTCCCAGGTAAGCCCAAACAAAAGTTCCCAAGTCTCCCAACCGACCAAATCCAATTCTAGGCCAAAAAGTCTTGGCAGCGTGTACAATATATCAACTTTGCATGCTACAGTGCCTCACGATTTAGAAAACTAACTCGTACTCACCAGTGGACACAATCTAGAATTGTGATAAGAGTATTCTAAGAATACCCAAAAATCCTATAGGTTTCCTAAACCTCCCCTTAACCTATGAAATACAAAGTATCCAAATAAAAAGTATGAAATAAAAATTTATGTCAAGATAGGAATGTAAACATTCCAACCATCATCCATAAACTTGAACACATTCCTAGTAGCCAAAAGATCCATAAGCAACTTTGTATCCATTTGTACAATGCTCATAATACCTGCATGATTAGATCAAAAACCACAAAACTAACATATTGCTGTCAGGGTCCATTTTAACACTTATCAGCGTTAAAATAACCTTTGTCAGCGTTAGAAAAATAAAGTGGAAAACCTAATCTTGTACAAAGACTAATAAGAGTACACATCCCGTACAAATTATACAATGACTTCAAAAACACATTTAGGTGAGATTGACTATTCTAATACTTGTTACCAAGTACTGGAACCTCCCAACATCAAAAGGTTTAGTTAAAAGATCAGCCACATTTTCCTCTGTGTCTACCCTATTTGGATGTATTAAACCTTTTTCAAAACAATCTCTTATAAAATGATGTCTAGTTTTTATGTGTTTTGTTTAAGAGTGATGTACAATGTTGATACAAAAGTTGGGTGATCCTTGCTAGACCCAAGTTAGGCTTAATTCGGGTTGGCTGGACTCCGGCTCCTACACCAAGTGATTTATCTGGTTGGGATCCTGCACACTAAAACAGCACGTGTTAGGCTTACCGTGGGAATGTATCCCACGATTAGACTCCGGCGTGAGAGTAAGTAATCGGTTATGGTTATGAGAATCATATGAGTTATGAGTGTGTAGAATGTAATACCTTTGTGGAACCTTTGGGGGTTCCTTATATAGGCAGTGAAACCCTAATGGGCTGTCACTGATGCTTCGGCCCCAAGGAAAGGATAAATACCAGAATTAGATTGATTGTTATCTTCTAATTATAGTGAGTGAATATCCTCTCCTTTGGGATAAATCCTACTCATAGTAGGAGTATGATTCTGTCTAACCCTGTACCGGCCATGCCAGGCCATGGGCCGCACACGTGTGTGCGGTTACTGTTCATCTAAGCCCATAAGCTCAAATAACATTATTCCCACCCATTCGTGATGGGCCGGATATGGGTAGTACCCGTGGGTCGGGTTCATGACCCGGCTGGGGACTATACATCATCATGTCCCCCCAGTCTAGTTGTTACAGCCGTAGGCGTAACCTCTAGACTATCAAGATGCTCCCCGGACGTACCAAGAAAGATCCTTGGAGAATGATAAATTTCCAAACTTTGTTCCGGTCGCTCGTGGCAACCTAAGCCTCACTTGTCGACCGAGACAAATTAAATACAGCAATGAATATGGTCTTACGTTTGACCGTATATCCTGACACAAGAATGAGTACATTAATGGTAGTCAATTAGTCAGTCGCACGCCTGCAAAAGTGCACCCGAAAGGCCCACCCTTGAGCCACGTAAAACTGTCAAGAAGTGACCCGCGGGTCCCTTCTGACGTTTCAGAAGTGTTAGAAATCCCATCCGTTGGATAGGCGTAGTGGCTTACACGTGGCGAACATCCACGCTACCTCGGAAATCGAGGCAACCTTATATAAGAGTTGGTGTGTGCTACTGTTACACACACAGTTTATATTCATTCCGCCATTGTTATTCCCAAGCTCCTTCCTTCAATCTTTTGCCTCTTATTCCACGGATTTCCTCCGCCGTAGGTTATATCATCACGCCTCTCAAACCCTTTTTATAAAACATGGTGAAGGACAATCCCCTTATTACGGGTGTCCTGAACGTGATGCCTGCGGAGAAATACATAGACTTTTTGTCTAAGTATTGTATTCCCGAAAGCGTACACCCAACCTATCTAGGTGAAGGTGAAGCGATTACAGATGCACCGAGGGGAAAGATAGGCGTGTACACGCACCTATTTGATTCGGCTAACTACCGCATCCCCTTATCCAAGTTTTTGGTAGATCTGCTTCTATATTATGACTTCCACATAACCCAACTGCACTGCATAGGGGCATGTAAAATCAATCAATTTGAGATTACCTGCCATACGTGTGGGGTAACCCCGACCGTAAATCTATTTAGGGTCTTTTACTCCCCCCAACTAGTGAATGGGTGGCTGTCGTTCAAAAAACGATCCAGGAACACCCCCATGACTTATAGGAAGCCCTTAGACTCCCTCAAGAATTGGTACGGCCATTACTTTTTCGTTGATGAGAAAGTATTCCCTACCCCATTAGTCCTCAAAACTAGATTACCCAAAGACTATCCTCCCATATCCAAAGACTATAGTAGTAAGGATTTGAAAATTCTAGATACCCACCGCACAGAATTTAATAGGGGTTTGCCGGAGCACTTCATGTGCCTAGTAGGGATAAGCCACTACTACTATGGGAGGGAGGATATGTATCCGTGCTTTCTAACTAAACGTAGACAGGGTAGGTCCACTTATATTTGTAGATGTAAAAAATGCTACATTTGTATTTTGTGAACTTACTAATCCGTATATATGCATATGTCCGCAGAGATGAACCTACATTGATTATTGCGCCAAGGAGACCCAATGAAAGTTCCTGAAGGATTCTGTCCGCTGAAAGAAAATGAACTCCCCCTTCTTGATGTGACCGTAGACAAAACCATCCCGCTGGAAGAAACCACCAAGCAGAGATTGGATGAGGGAGAACCCGTGATTGAGAGGTCCCCGCTTGACTTCCACAACGAAGATGGTGGAGAATTGCTGTTGGAGGGCACCGTGCCGCACCAGGATGAAGAAGAAGAAGAGGAAGATTTCACCAACCCTGCTGACAATCGCACTGGTGAGGATGAAGAAACTAACTAAGCTTCTGGGTCCCCCAAGCCCAAGTCCTGGAAAAGAAAGACTACCAGTAGGGTAGCAAAAACTCTAGGGAACGGGACGGGGGCACATAATGCTCCCCCGAAGAAGCAAAGGAAAGACCATCCGCAGTTCTAGGAAGGAAGCAACAATGCTACGGCCCAGGTCGACCCCTCACTGCGCGCGGATGAGCAAGTCTGGATGGCCACCCCCGTGAATGCTATAGCTCCTACCATCACAGAACCCATGACTGGCACTACGTAAGTACCTTTTTTAATACTCAAAGGATATAGACCCATAAACAAAACTAATGTGTGTTAATAACAGGGCGGATCCGTTGACCGTGGCCCAAGAGAAAGAGGTGGAAAGGGAACCCTCTCCCGTGACATCAATGAGACCTCCATCCCCTCTTGTGACCCATGCTGAGGAGCCACATCCTGAAGGACCCGACACCAGCCTTCGCCTAGCATGGAATTTGTCCAGCTTAACATGGTTGGAGGCGGAGTCCGAGTGCTCTGAGTTTATTGAACACATCACTCCTCCAGCGCTGGCGCAAGATCTGGACGAACTAGAGCATGAGACGTTGCTGGAGCAGTTCGATGTGTCCTCCGCACACCAGGTGACGGTTGGTGCGGCCCTGAGACGCCGTCTGATCAAGGCCTTGGCTAACGTGAGCCGTGATGATAAAAAGATAGCTCGTCGTGAATCACTGGTGGGTAAGCACGAGAAAACCATCACATCCTTGCAGGCAACACTGGTCATGGCCGAGTCAACCATCAAGGAGCAAGCCCGTCACGCCAACGCTCGTGAAGAACGTATTGCCGAGTTGGAGGCCCTTTTAGTTGCATCCAACGAGAAGGTATGCTCTCATATTAATGCTTGTTTGTGCATACAAAAAACCACATTGTCTTTGTAATAACTCCAGTTGTCATATATAGGTATCCGCAGCTGAAGCTGCTACTAAAGTCGTAACCGTACAAGCCTTCACTAATTCTCAGGAGCGCGACGTGCTGAAGGATGAGCTGACCCAGGCGCGGACTACCTTGGACGAGCAAGCTGCAACAGCTGAGGGCGAACTAAGCAAGATGGCCACGGATTGTGCTGAAATGATATGTCCTCCTCTGCTCACAGCCATAGCTGGGCGTAGATGGATGGTTGGCCAGGGAATGCGGCTTGCCGTGAGCAAGGTGACGGAAGCTCCTTGCCTGCTGCAGGCATTTGCTGACGTTGTATCGGACGGTATTGACCGTGGTAGGCACGAGGGGCTGGTCAAAGCTGCGGAGCTGATAGGCAAGAAGGAAGATATCACCCAGCATGCCTACCACAACCCTCTAGCCGCAGACAAGATGACCGCGTCAATGGCCGCTATTGCTGAAATCCAACACCCCCTCCTAGACGAGCTAGAAGCGCTAAAGTATGCTCCTAATAAGGTAATAATGTCCAAGCTCACTGCTGATCCCATCCAACCCTGACTTTGCCCACCTACAACTCTGTGTCGAAGGTGAAAAGCTGCTGGTCGAGGCGTTGGATGCGAACATGACCAGGACACAAGATGGGAAGAATGCTCACGGGGAGGCCCTCCGCGCCTTGATTGAAGAAGGGAAAAAGGAGATAGGGGAGTTCCTACCTTCTTTGTAAGTTACATTGTAAAAGTTTGTATTATTTTATTCGTTCTTGTATGTATACGGCTAAAACTGATGTTGTAATAACTTGTCATATTTATGCAAGCGAGTCCGTGATGACCACAGCTATTTTGGTGTTTTGAATTTGAAACTTGTGTATTTTTTTTAGATATCATATACCTGTACTGCATGACATGTCACGTCTTACTTAATAAATACAATCAAGTCTATATTTTACTAGACGTGCGACGTGCGTCTTTACCATGCAAAGCACTGCGTGAGCGCGGCATATGGAAACTTATCACAACGTCTTGTGAGTAAGGTGTCTAGTAAGGATACATGATCCGCGTCACTGGGGTTGCATCCCTCTTATGCGATAAGTTGAATTATTAGGTTCACTTAATCCTCTTACCCCGCCTGGAGGCGCATTGTACATGTACGGTATTGATTGAATGCATATGAATAAGATATAGCACATTGTAGTAACAGCAACTAAATCTATACGACAATAAGAAAATCTAAAAAAGAAGACAATAATTTGCACAAGAACGAGTCGTTGAGCTAGCTAGGCACCACGGCATTTTATTAAAACGTTTATGTTTTTTGGTTGAACAAGAATGGGAAATCCTAAAAACAAAAGGAACCTAGAAAGCATAAAAAACAAAACAAAGAGAACACATGGATCTTCATTGAAGATAGATATAGCGAAGTTTCCATGCGGAAGCCGTAGCTTTCAAAGATAGCACCTTTTAAGATTGTAGATATTCCATGTGCGTTCCAGGTCGCGGCCATCCATGTCACGTAACTTGTACGCGCCCCGTCCTAAGGCTTCCGTAACCTCATACGGTCCTTCCCACTTAGGGCCTAGCTTTCCTGTATTCTCCGCTCGACTCGCCTCGTTGGCACGATTAACATAATCTCCCGATCGAAAAGAAATACCTTTAACCTTGGCGTCATAATAATCCTTCATCCGTGCCTTGGACTTGGCCTCATTGATAGCCACTATCTCTCTTTTTTCCTCCAATAAATCCAGACTGATCCGGAGCTGCTCGTCGTTTGTGACGACATTAACCTCTGTTGTGCGGATGGTAGGCATTCCTATTTCTGCTGGTATGACAGCTTCGGTGCCGTAAGCCAATGCGAATGGAGTGTCCCCGTTGGCTGTTTTGATCATAGTCCTATGTGCCCATAGAACATGTGGCAGTTCATCCACCCATTTGGTACTTCGTTCATCCAGGCGTGCCTTGATGCCTTCACCCAAGCTTCTATTTGCTCGTTCCACAAGACCATTTGTCTACGGATGTTTAACAGATGTGAAGCGCCGTTTGATATTCAATGCTGCGCACCAGTCCTTGAATGGATTATCCGCGAACTGCTTCCCGTTGTCCGAGATGATTTCTCTTGGTAAGCCAAAACGGCACACAATGTTCTCCCAAACAAACTTTTTAACTTGTTTTCATGTGATGGATTTGACTGCCTTGGCCTCTATCTAACGTGTAAAGTAGTCCATTGTGACAATCAAGAACTTAACTCCCCCCGCAGCTACGGGGAAAGGTCCTACAATATCAATCCCCCACTTATAGAATGGCCATGGGGATGTAATGGGTGTAAGTTCCTGCTGCGGATGTCGTGGTACTGGTCTGTTCACTTGGCAATCACTGCATTTGCGAATCATGTTGCGTGCATCCCTATGCATAGTAGGCCAATAATAACCTGTGCGTAGAGCTCGAGCTACTACGGATCGGGGGCCCGCGTGCATGCTGCATAACCCTTCATGTATCTCACTGATCACATAAGTAGCCTGGCGTGGCCCAACACACCGCAACCACGGCTGTAAGAAAGAACGCTTGTAAAGAATACCTTCTCGAAGCTCGAAGTGCTGCGACTTCCTTTTGATACGCCGTGCCGCCTTTTCCTTGTCTGGAAGGGTTTCATTAGTCAAATAGTTGATGATCGGGGTCATCCATGTAGGTCCATCTTCCTCAACTATAGCTGTGATTTCCCCTTCTGTTATAGACTTCTCCTTTATTATTTCCACCAAGACTTGCTTGGATAAGTGGGCGAAACTTGTAGACGCGATCTTGCTAAGAGCATCCGCCTTCTTGTTTTCACCTCTTGGTACCTGCTTGATAGAAAACTTGCTGAAAGCCGCGATGAGTGACTTGACTTTCTCCAAATATCGAACCATGTTATCCTCCTTGGCCATGTACCCCCTAGAATGTGGTTCGCGACAAGCCGTGAGTCCACGTAGGCCTCAAGGTTGCGGACTCCCATTCTAGCGGTGATTTTTAAACTCGCAATCAACGCTTCATATTCTGCCTCATTATTGGTGGTTGCGAACTCAAAGCGCAGGGCGTATGTAAACTCCATTCCTTCTGAATTCGTAAGGATGAGACCAGCTCCTGATCCCTCCGTACACGAAGATCCGTCCGTAAATAATACCTATGGTTCTGCTGGAGTTTCCTCTCGTTGTACAAATGGTCCTTCCTCATCCGGCTTCTCTATCAAGAAATCTGCCAAGATTTGGCCTTTAACAGCCGTCCTTGGTCTTTAAGATATGTTATGCTCTCCCAATAGAATGCTCCACTTCTGTAGCCTACCAGCCACATCTGGTCTGGAGATGACTTGTTTTATTGGTTGATCAGTAATAACCACAATTGGGTGCGCCTGAAAGTACCGGCGTAACCGTTTCGTAGCAAACACTAATGCCAAAACCAATTTTTCGATGGAAGAATAATTCAACTCCAGCCCTTGTAGTGTTCTACGTATAAAGTAGACCGGAGTTTGGACTGTGTTCCTATCTGTCATGAGTACGACGCTTATTGCTCCATGTGTGGCTGACAGATACATGATGAGCTCCTCCTTGGGTCGGGGAGCCACTAGCATGGGGAGAGATGCGAGGTGTTGTTTGAGCTGACCAAAAGCTTCCCCCGCTTCCTTTTGTCCACCAGAAGTCTCCCTTCTTGATGCACTTCTTGAGTGTTTTGAATAGGGGGAGTGACTTCTCTGTGGACTTTGATAAGAACTGTTTAGCCCGGCCAACTTCCCATTTAAGGATTGCACCTCTTTCCGTGTCTAAGGAGATGGTAACTGTATTACCGTGTCCATCTTTTCCGGGCAAGGCTTGATGCTATTTGGATCAATCATATATCAAAGGAACATTCCTTCAGTTGCCCCAAACATGCATTTCTTTGGATTTACTTTCATATTAATCCTCCTCAATGTGTCAAACGTCTCTTGAACGTCTCAGAGAAGTGCATCCTCCGTATGACTTTTGATGACTAAATCATCAACATAGACCTCCAGGTTGCGGCCTATCTGCGAGTTGAAGGCTTTGTCAACAAGCCGATGATATGTTGCCACGGTGTTCTTTAGTCCGAATGGCATTTTTGTATAAAAGTATACGCCTTGATTGGTATGGAACGCCGTCTTCTCTTCGTCCTCTTCCGCCATCTGGATCTTGTGGTATCCTTTGTATGCATCTAAGAAGCACTTAAAGGGATATCCACATAGGGATTCGACCTTCCAATCAATCTCCGGTAACGGATATCAGTCCTGCGGACAGGCTTTGTTCAGGTTCGTGAAGTCCACGCACATGCGCCAGCTCCCATCATGCTTTTTGACCATGACCGGGTTGGATAACCACTCGTGGTAGTATACCTCGCGCATGATACCTGCATCCACCAATTTTCGTACTTCATCCAATATTATTTGGCTGCGTTTTGCTGTCTGACCGCGCTTCTTTTGCTTAACGGGAGGATATCCCTGGCGGATTTGGAGCTTATGTTCTGCTATCGCACGAGGAACGCTTGTCATGTGCTTGGGCTCCCATGCGAACACATCTAATTTTGCTTTTAGGAGAGAGCACATGGCCTTTTGCCATTATCCGAGAGTGTTCCCCCTATGGATACCTCTTGTTCCAGATAATCAGGATGGATTGCCACCTTCCAATTGGGAGGTGGTGATTCATCCTTTGGGGGAACAGGAGGAACTGGTGTTGTCACGGCATGACACTCGGATGGTGGTAGGATTGCACTATAGATAGTGACAATTCCTCCTTCCACAGGGAATTTAATCATTCCGTGAGCTGTGGAGGGTACTGCCCGTATGGCCAGGATACCTGGCCTGCCTATGATCCCATTGTATGGGGAGTGTGAGTGTATCACCATAAAGTTCATCCACGCCGTGGTGGAATGCTCTTCATTCCCAATGGTTACGAGCAGACGCAGCTGTCCTATTGACCAGATGGTGTCTCCACTAAAGCCAATGAGCGGCGACGTGGCCGGTACTAATTGGCTTCTTATTTCTGGTCGTAACTGTACGAAACAGTGTTCGTATAGTACTTCTGCTGATGACCCTCCATCCACATACATACGGCGGACATTGTGTGTTCCAATGTTTATCTCAATCGTGAGAGGTGCATCGGCTACATCACTTGCCGTGATGGGAGGGACTGAGATTTCTCTGCCGCGTGAAAATTTTTGGCTAATTTTCTGCCTTGTGCGGTGCTGCCTGGATTGGATCATGTATATAGTCGAAGGTTTGTCCTTTTGGGGATCCTTCTTGTCATACTTCTTGTTGTCCTTTACATCCTTCCAATCCTTGACCAAATGCTTGAGTTTGCCTGACTTGATCAGTGACTCAATATGCTTCTTGAGCTGGATACATTCCTTCGTGCCGTGGCCCTTGTCGTTGTGGAATTCGCAAAAGCGATTTCCTTGACGACGGTCCAGCGGAGTCGTCATTGGGGGAGGTCTCGGGAAGTTGGCCCCTTCTGTCAGCAAGATCTCCCGGTAGGACATCTTTAGAGGGGTAAATTTGTCCTCCGACCGCCCTCCTTTGTTTTGGCTCTTGTTGTTTGAGCTCCTCCCGCTGCTCTGGTTGTTTTGACCGCCCGACTGTCTCCTGGACTGGTCGTTCGATCGGTAGTTGTTTCCTTTTGAAGGGTAAGCCGCGGCTACCGTGGTTTCTCCCTCTATGAAGTTTCTGACCCTTTCCATAAGGTCGTCATACCTCTCCGGTCGCTTGTCATTGAGACGTTTGATTAATCCCCTGTCTGTTATGGCGTGCATATAATCGGAAATTTTCAGAAGTTCCGGCATTGTCTTTGTGCGCGTGCACTCGTCATTGAAGCGTTCGGTGAAGGCCTCCATAGATTCCCCCGGCCGTTGCTTGACGGTTTCCAATAAGACCGGGTCCCTATTGTACTTCTTTTGCTGAGTATAATTGTTCCTAAACGCAGTACGTAGTTCAGTGAAGCTATCAATGCTTCGTGGAGGAAGTCCCTCAAACCAATCACGAGCATTGTTGATCAAGGTTGAATTTAACATTTGGCACCATATAGGCATGGGCCATCGTTCAATTTTCGCCTGCGTGTCAAATATCTTTAGGTGATCATCCGGATCACCAGTCCCATCATAAGTCTTGACACATGCCGGCATGCGACGCTTTGTATCCTCGGAGTAATTCCGTATGCGGAGAGTAAAAGGATCTTCCCTGGGATCAGCCCATGGACGGGTGAGATTAGGGTCACACCATGGGCGGGAATGATCTTCTGCTTCCGCCTCTCGATAATAGGGGCCGCCATAGTACTCTTCATTATCTGGTGGCGGTGGAGGAGTACGCCTAGGTCGGCGACACTTGGGTGGATGGTCATCCGAATCCTCTCCTGATGGACCGGGAGAAGGAGGCGGTGCCCCATCCTTTAGCTGAGGACCGCTCTTGTGAGAAGATCTAGGAGCCTTCTCATATGTGTGAAAACACACATCTTTTCTACCACTTAATTACAATAATAACCGGACCAAAACGTGTATTTTATGTCTTTTATGTCGGAATTATGCGTGGTTTGTGTTTTTGTTGTGATTTAGGACGAAAAGGTGAAAAGTGGAGAAAACACGGGAATTCACGGGCATTTACGGACTTTTATTGAAGAAAAGGATGAAAGACGAAGTCAAGAAGTCAAGAGTGCAAAAAGAACGGAAGTCCACGACCAATTCTGAAGATTTATCGAAGAAAAAGTCAAAAGACGGAAGTTTATCAAAAGCCGAAGAATTCAAGTCTATTTTATTGAAGAATTTAAAGACGAGTTCAAAGAAATCCCGAAGCCAAAAGTCCTTTAAGTCCAAGTTTAAAGAAGATTAGAAGATAAAGACTAATGATGCAATTAATGAAGATTAAAAGAAGGAGGGACTTAATCTCGCAATTAAGAAGAAATGAAGGAGGGGAGGAAGCTTCCTTAATCCTCCCCTATAAATAGTCATTAGTTGTTAATCATTTTCTTTGTTGGCTAAGTGTGACAATTAGTCTTCCACCATTTACTTACCTTGCACCTTTAATTCATGTCATTTAAATACTTGTCAATTTAAATACCTTGTCTTGCACATTAAATTCCTTTAATTTCAAGTAAGTTTTCATTTAATTCTTGTCAATCTTTACTTTATCTTGTTAATCTCTCATCTACCTTTCTTAATCTTTGATTTTTATGTTTATGATTGTGTTCATGTTCATTTTCTTATTTTGATCAATTGGGTTTTTGATTATTGTGGTTAAATTTGTTTGATTTGTTGATTTAAATTGTTAGTTTATGATTATTGATATTTCGTTATTAATTTGATTAAATCGTTTGTGTTGATTTTGGTTAAATTTGTTGTTAGATCTGCTGTTACTGTTATCCCTTGTTCTTCGGGGTGTTTGTTTGTGTTTCTGTATTCCCAGGAAAAGTTCCGAGCCAAGGCAAGAGAGGAGTGTTCATTCGGAAGTCTGAAGTTCCGAACCAAGGGGGTTTCATCCGGAACATTCAAAGTTCCGGATCAAGAGTGATCATTCGGAACTCTAAAAGTTCCGAGTCAATACTTCCGAATGAAAGTTCCGACTCAAGCTTTTGTTCATTCGGAACTTAAAAGTTCCGGATCAATATACTTCATTCGGAACTAAAAAAGTTCCGGATCAAGGAGATTCATTCGGAACTCAAAAGTTCCGGATCAACTTAAAAGTTCCGGATCAAGGCAAAGTTCCGAATCAGCCAGATCTTCTGAACCAAGTTCCGGGTCAATAAGTTCCGAGTCAAGAGTGTTTCATTCGGAAGAAGTTCCGGATCAACATCTTTTTGTTCATTCGGAACTTAAAAGTTCCGAATCAAGGTCTAAGTTCCGGGTCAAGACTGCTTCATTCGGAACTCAAAAAGTTCCGAGTCAAGCTAGTTCATTCGGAAGTTTTGAACTTCCGAATCAAGGTTTCTTGTCAGGTTCTTTTTGGTTTTTCTTTTTAAATTTCTGTCTTTTATTTTTAAAGCTTATTTTTCCCACCTTTTATTTTTAATTGCACTTTAAGATTACTTGCCTTAGTTTTATTTTAACCTTGCCTTAGTTTAAGTTTTAGTTGCGTTTTTAAATTTCCCTTAGTTAGATTTAAGTTTGTGTCATTTAAGTTTAGTGCCCTTTAATTTTCAGTCACGCTTTTAAATACTTGCACCATTATTTTAATTAGACTTAGATTTAAATTAACGCACTTTTACTTTAATTGTTTTGCACATTTTATTTAAAAACAACCACAAAAAGATTTGTTTCACCAAAGAACGACTGAGTCACATAGGGAACCTAGATCAATTCGTTAAGATATCGAGACAAGAGAACTTTAATTTTTATACGGGCAAAAGCCCTGTATAAAATGGCGCCGCTGCCGGCTCTTTTCGTAAAGATTAACGGTTTTCTGTGAGAGACGCGTTGCTTTTTGGGATCCGTTCACTTGTGAGCGTTACTTTTCTTGCATATAAAAATTCAAAAAATCATAAAAATTAAAAAAATTGATAAAAATACATAAAAATTAAAAATTTCAAAAATCCAAAAAGATTTTATCTTTATTGTGTATATATATTGTTTTTGTGTTTGGTTTCTTTTTCTTTTGTCTTTGTAGGTGCATGCGTACTAGATCTTCTAATTATCAAGAGCCCGAGCCTCAAGAAGATTTAGTTATGTCAGGTGTAAACAACAATAATCCACCGCACCCTAATAATAACAACAATGTACTTCCACAGCCCGATCTTCGGACAATGGAGGAACTTTGTCAACCAACCATGTTTGGACGAGGAGGACCGATTGCGCCGATGCAAATCAACGCTCCTGAGTTTTCGTTGAAGCACCACATGATTCAGCAAGTGCAAACAAACCCATTCCGTGGATTGCCTGATGATGATGCCAACAAACACCTCGACAAGTTCATTACAATCACCCAAAGCATGAAGTTGGCCGGTGCCACAATGGATGAACTTCGCCTACAACTCTTTCCACATACCTTATTACATCATGCCGAGAAATGGTTTGATCGTCTCCTGAAGAATGCAATTCACACTTGGGATGACATGACTCAACGCTTTTTGTCGCGCTACTTTCCACCATCCATGGTCACAAGCCTTCGCAATCAAATCTGCGGTTTCATGCAAGACCCTGATGAATCTCTTTTTGATGCTTGGGAGCGATATAATGTCTTGATCGATAGATGTCCAAACCACAACATGCTCCCTATGACCTTAATAGATACTTTCTACAACGGATTGACTTTTCGAGATCGTGATACGATTAATGCAGCCGCCGGTGGCACATTCATGAAAAGGAGACCCGAGGAGTGTAGAGAGCTAATTGAGAACATGACTACTCACCATAAAAACTGGGATTCCTCTGCTTCTTCTAGGAACAACCCGAGAGTCAATGTTTCTTCTACCTCAGCAAACCCTGAGATGACCGAACTCACCAGCATGATGACTGAAATGAGCAAAAGTATTACGCTTATCGCTTCAAACCAACAACAACAACAAGTTAAAGCGGTTGCTAATCCTTGTGAAAGATGTGGCGGTCCTCACTCATACACCGATTGTCCTTCTACACAAGGAAATCCGGAAAATGTGTATGCAGCTTATGGTAATTATTCACTGGAAAATTACCAAGCTAGACAACAAGAGGATAGAAACCTGCTGAGCTACCGTTCCAACAATTACCTTTCACCCGGTTTTTCTCCTCAAAACCAAAACCCCGCCAACAACTACAATAGAAGCAACCAAATCCCACCTCGTGCTTCTAATCCTTATCACCCACCCGCCCAACAAACCCCACCCATTAATCCCGATGTTGAAGCCACAATGAGAACCCAAGGTGAGCAAATAAAGAATCTACAAAGCCAAATTATCAATCTTAGAGGAGATATCACGAAGCAAGGAAATGAGATCAGAACCGAGGTTCGCGATAATATTCAATCCTCCTTCAACACTCAAACGACTGAATTAAAGAATCTGTTGGCTAGTTTCTTGCCCGCCGCTCAACCTTCTTCTTCGAGTTCTCTACCTTCAAACAACGTCACTAATCCGCGAGCTAATGTGAGTGTTATTACTACTCGTAGTGGAGTTACCATCGTAGGACCACCAATCCCACCACCATCATCTACACCTTCTCCACCACCATGTATCCCTACTCCTCCTACGCCTAGTATTAGTGCACCATTACCGTCTCCGCCTCGTCATGACGATGTCTCTCGGAAGGATCCTTCAACATCTCAACCTTTACCAACTACACCTTCACCTTCCACCTATAAACCCAAAATCCCATACCCTTCTCGCTTAGGCAAGACCAACGATCTAACAAAGGAGGACTCTCAAGTGATAAAATATATCAATATGATTTCTCAAATGGGCTTCAGCATTAGTTTTCTTGAAGCACTTGTCCACATGCCCAAATTTGTTAAAGCATTTAAGGAATTGCTTAACAAGAAGGAGAAGCTGATTGAACTCGCCAACACACGCTTAAATGAAAACTGCTCTGCAGTTATTCTTAAAGAACTTCCGGAAAAGCTTGGAGATCCCGGTCGTTTTGTGTTGCCTTGCGTGTTCAACAAAACTGAAGAATTTACTGCCCTTGCTGATCTCGGGGCTAGTATTAATTTGATGCCACTGAGTGTTTGGAAAACACTATCATTACCCGACCTCACTCCAACAAAGATGACTCTTGAACTTGCAAACCGCACTCTCGCTTACCCCGTTGGTATAGCCGAAGACGTGTTCATCAAAGTTGGCACATTTACTTTCCCGGTCGATTTTGTCGTAGTTGATTATGAAATGGACCCTCGTATTCCTTTAATACTTGGTCGGCCATTCTTGAGAACCGGACGTGCTTTAGTGGATGTTGCCGAAGGTGAGTTAATCTTAAGAGTCGGGAATGATTCACAAGTTTTTAAAATGGGGAAGCTTACAGGCAAATACTATGGACGAGAATCAGTGAATATGATTAACGTGCTCGATGACTTTACCGTCTATGACAATCCTCTATTCGATTCTTCCATCGATAATCCACTCTTTGAAGATAATATGGATGATTCTCGCTCCACTTTGGACGCTTCTCCCATTTATGATTCTCCACCGGTCTTTGATGCTTATGATGATGATTCTAGCTCAGATTCGGATGATTTTGATTGTACTTCTGAGTATCCCGAGCTGCCCACTTTCGATGATTTTGATGAGGCAGATACTCTCTCGAGTGATTCTTCACATGATGAAGATCCTCTGCCATCACTCGATCCTACTTTGGACGATTACTCATTTGAGGAAGACTTCTCTGAATTTCTCAACACTTACTTCCCTCATGAGAGTGATGCTCCTCCTTATGACTTTGAAGATTATCGTCTTGATCCTACTTTGGATTTGAAGAACATTCTGTCAAAGGAGAAGAAACCGGTCAACACCAATATCCGTTGCACATATGATTTGACACCTCTTTGTCCCCCTTCTGAGGACGAGGTTGTGCTTCTTTGCGGATCTTCTTCACACTCTGCTGAGCCTGAGTGCTATTTTCCCCTAAAGGAAAAGATGTTCGACCCCGGTATTGAAATCTTTAAGCCATCTCAGTATCCACCTGATGAAATAAAAGGAAAAATCTTTGGAAATTTTGAAGACATGCTTGCACTTCACCCTTGCTTCCACCGTGCTCCATAACTGCTTAAGGGAACCCTGCCACTTCTTCTTTGGCTTGCCTTGTTCGCCTTAAGCTTGTGCTTATTGATGGACGAAAACTATGTCTTTGATCCTGGTGGATATGTTTCATGCTTCTTCCGTTGATGATCAAGGTCGAGTCAGGCTCACGACTCGGTTAACAAAAATCAAGCGCTTCTTGGGAGGCAACCCATGCATCTATCTTTTAGCTTTCTTTATCATAAGTGTAGGGGGAGACCCTTTAGTTTGCTATTTCCTCTCCTCACTTCTTAATCAGGGATTCGAGCTTCAACGATCCACTCTTGATGATTCTTGACGATCCGTGATTCCGTGTTCTACTTCTTCCCGGTTCTATCCTAAACTCTTTTCGATTCACTATTTTATATTTTCTCAATATTAAAATAGGAATCTCTTTAGTGGTCTTTTCCTTAGCGATATTTAAACAACGTGCACAATGTCCTAAGTGTAGGGGAGTTTACTCCCACATGCTTAAACATTGAGGACAATGTTTATCTTAAGTGTAGGGGGACTTCTATCGAAGTTAAGTGGTCTTTTCCTTGTATTTGTCCTCATTTTAACCGGAAAATCAATTTTTCGACATTTTTCAAAATTTTTGATCTATTTTGGCCTATTAGTTTTTACCTTTGTATAGTTATTTTCTTTCTTTGCTAGAATAAATGTTTAATAAAGTGGTTTTAATTTTCAAATCGTTGTGAATCTTTTGACTCAACCCGAGTTTACTTATCTAAGTTACTCTAGCTAGTATCCTTAACGTGTTTAAGTCAAGTTTTGTTAGGCTTTTATATAGGGAGCTATAAAACGCGAAAGTCTTAACTCTCACGGGTTAAGAACAAGAACTTTTCGCAAGTTCCTATAATTGATCCTAGAGAGTCGTTTATCAAGGGAACTTTAAAACGCGATTTCTAAACTTGAAAAAGTCTAAGAATTTGCAAGATCCTATAGGCGACTCGAAAACCCAAAACTTTGACTTAATAGGCTAAGCATCCACGAGTCTCATTACTTGAGATTTTAAACTGTGGAGAACGAGAGATGATAGAGTCAATTATAAGTTTGGTATTGTTTCGTGAATTTATGTGAGTTAATTATAAGCCTATTCTCCCATCGCTTGCTAAATAATTTATCTGCTAATAAATAAGGTTGTACGATTTGAAAAGTTACTTAGCTTCTAGCCCAAGATCGTTTAAAAGTTGCTCGGTATGGATTAGAGTTCATAGCCAAGTCATAACTTATTGAAGCGGGACGCGAAGATTGGCGAGTCCGAAAAGGCCCTAACAAGGCATGAGGGCTATATTTTGTTGCTAAAGATCCAAAGTGATGTGAAGAATCATTTATCAAAAATCAATATGAAGGATCGAGACACACGACGAAAAGCAAATACTCCCCAAAAGTCATGGAGAAGTGTATCCGAAAAGACCCTAACAAGGTATGAGGATAAATAGATCCAAGTCATAAAAGGAGGCGGATCGTTGTATATCAAAGTCCAAAATAAAGATTGGAGAAAAATGAAGAAGTCGTGGTCCAAGTATGAATCTCTCAAAACTTCAAGTGAAGAAACTCCTATTATGAAGAGAAGACCATTATTTCATGAACGTCTCTCAAGGTTTGAAGTATGAAGTCGCTGCCAAATATCGGTCCGAGAAAGGTCTGAAATCGCGAAGCGAGTTATGCCAAGATATGAACTTTATGAGGTCCCGAGAAGCAGTTTTAAAAGATTTTGTCCTTTAGCTAACTATTGATTAAATCGTTCACTTTATTTTCAGACTTAATAACTATCGAAATAAGTCAAAAATGCATCCTCGTGATCATTCAAGACAATAATAAAATATAAGAGATACACCTAGGAATAAGGGAGTCTAAGTGAGTAATTGGCCCACATGAGTTCGTGATAGTTTGCTAACTTATAATAACAATGATCTCGTTTTTAAGCTTGGTTTGGAGAAAGTGAAAACTTGAGGATGATGATTGTTCATAACATTTCCAAAAACCCGAGGTATGCTTTTGATTTCTTTATTTTGTATATTTTTAATTTTCTATCTCTTTAATAAAGGCCACTATGGATTGATTATGATGAAAAGTGTAAACGTGCTTTGTAACTAATGCATTGCATGAGGACATTCCAATGGTCAAGTGTAGGGGATTTGATATGTGTGAAAACACACATCTTTTCTACCACTTAATTACAATAATAACCGGACCAAAACGTGTATTTTATGTCTTTTATGTCGGAATTATGCGTGGTTTGTGTTTTGTTGTGATTTAGGACGAAAAGGTGAAAAGTGGAGAAAACACGGGAATTCACGGGCATTTAAGGACATTTATTGAAGAAAAGGATGAAAGATGAAGTCAATAAGTCAAGAGTGCAAAAAGAACGGAAGTCCACGACCAATTCTGAAGATTTATCGAAGAAAAAGTCAAAAGACGGAAGTTTATCAAAAGCCGAAGAATTCAAGTCTATTTTATTGAAGAATTTAAAGACGAGTTCAAAGAAATCCCGAAGCCAAAAGTCCTTTAAGTCCAAGTTTAAAGAAGATTAGAAGAAAAGGACTAATGATGCAATTAATGAAGATTAAAAGGAGGAGGGACTTAATCTCGCAATTAAGAAGAAATGAAGGAGGGGAGGAAGCTTCCTTAATCCTCCCCTATAAATAGTCATTAGTTGTTAATCATTTTCTTTGTTGGCTAAGTGTGACAATTAGTCTTCCACCATTTACTTACCTTGCACCTTTAATTCATGTCATTTAAATACTTGTCAATTTAAATACCTTGTCTTGCACATTAAATTCCTTTAATTTCAAGTAAGTTTTCATTTAATTCTTGTCAATCTTTACTTTATCTTGTTAATCTCTCATCTACCTTTCTTAATCTTTGATTTTTATGTTTATGATTGTGTTCATGTTCATGTTCTTATTTTGATCAATTGGGTTTTTGATTATTATGGTTAAGTTTGTTTGATTTGTTGATTTAAATTGTTAGTTTATGATTATTGATGTTTTGTTATTAATTTGATTAAATCGTTTGTGTTGATTTTGGTTAAATTTGTTGTTAGATCTGTTGTTACTGTTATCCCTTGTTCTTCGGGGTGTTTGTTTGTGTTTTTGTATTCCCAGGAAAAGTTCCGAGCCAAGGCAAGAGAGGAGTGTTCATTCGGAAGTCTGAAGTTCCGAACCAAGGGGGTTTCATCCGGAACATTCAAAGTTCCGGATCAAGAGTGTTCATTCGGAACTCCAAAAGTTTCGAGTCAATACTTCCGAACGAAAGTTCCGACTCAAGCTTTTGTTCATTCGGAACTTAAAAGTTCCGGATCAATATACTTCATTCGGAACTCAAAAAGTTCCGGATCAAGGAGATTCATTCGGAACTCAAAAGTTCCAGATCAACTTAAAAGTTCCGGATCAAGGCAAAGTTCCGAATCGGCCAGATCTTCCGAACCAAGTTCCGGGTCAATAAGTTCCGAGTCAAGAGTGTTTCATTCGGAAGAAGTTCCGGATCAACATCTTTTTGTTCATTCGGAACTTAAAAGTTCCGAATCAAGGTCTAAGTTCCGGGTCAAGACTGCTTCATTCGGAACTCAAAAAGTTCCGAGTCAAGCTAGTTCATTCAGAAGTTTTGAACTTCCGAATCAAGGTTTCTTGTCAGGTTCTTTTTGGTTTTTCTTTTTAAATTTTTGTCTTTTATTTTTAAAGCTTATTTTTCCCACCTTTTATTTTTAATTGCACTTTAAGATTACTTGCCTTAGTTTTATTTTAACCTTGCCTTAGTTTAAGTTTTAGTTGCGTTTTAAATTTCCCTTAGTTAGATTTAAGTTTGCGTCATTTAAGTTTAGTGCCCTTTAATTTTCAGTCACGCTTTTAAATACTTGCACCATTATTTTAATTAGACTTAGATTTAAATTAACGTACTTTTACTTTAATTGTTTTGCACATTTTATTTAAAAACAACCACAAAAAGATTTGTTTCACCAAAGAACGACTGAGTCACATAGGGAACCTAGATCAATTCGTTAAGATATCGAGACAAGAGAACTTTAATTTTTATACGGGCAAAAGCCCTATATTACCTTCTTCCCGGTATTCATCCTGTCCCACACGCTTGTGCGGCGATTAGTTCTGGTTAGCTCCAGATCTGGTCGTTCGGGTGAACCGTCGAACCTCTCTCCCTCCTCACGGGATTGTAGTAGTTCCTGCATAAGTCGATCCCCTATGCGTTCGAACACGTTCCTAGGTTGGGGAGTTTCCTCAAAGAGGTTTCGCTCCTGGGGTCGTGCCCTTCGTTTCCTTTGATCTTGAGGAGAGGTGCTTGGTCCGGCACTGCCAAAGTTGAGCCTAGATTGGAGGTCCCTCCCTAGGTTCAACCTGGATGGAATTCCTGGGACGATCCTCTCGAAGTTCTGCGTGAGAACTCGAGTGAGATCTTCTTCACTAAGTGGTTCGACCTCCACTTCTTCCTCAGTCGATGGTCTACGCGGCTCCTTGTTAGGGGGGTTGGGCGCACTTCCTGGATCAGGGTTATCCAAGGTCGAAGTAGGTGGTGGGGTGACAGCGAACGTGCTTGTCATACCCATGGACTGAAGACCACTTCAGTTATTTGGTCTTCCTGCTTGGTTGCTAGGGGATCGATTAGGAATGAGTATCCCGTCCCCTGGGGACTTCCGATTCCCACGATTTGTGTTCCTGGGGTTTCCTTGAGGATGTCCCTTCGTCATTGAGAGATTGAGATGAGATTTGCTCTAGCTTAGTGTAATGGTCCCATGGATGGCGCCAACTTGTTGATACAAAAGTTGGGTGATCCTTGCTAGACCCGAGTTAGGCTTAATTCGGGTTGGCTGGACTCCGGTTCATGCACCAAGTGAATTATTTGGTTGGGATCCTACACACTAAACTAGCACGCGTTAGGCTTACCGTGGGAATGTATCCCACGATTAGACTCCGACGTGAGAGTAAGTAATCGGTTAGGGTTTTGAGAATCAGATGAGTTGTGAGTGTGTAGAATGTAATACCTTTGTGGAACCCTTGGGGGTTCCTTATATAGGCAGTGAAACCCTAATGGGCTGTCACTGATGCTTCGGCCCCAAGGAAAGGATAAATACCAGAATTAGATTGATTTTTATCTTCTAATTATAGTGAGTGAATATCCTCTCCTTTGGGATAAATCCTACTCATAGTAGGAGTATGATTCTGTCTAACCCTGTACCAGCCATGCCAGGCCGTGGGCCGCACACGTGTGTGCGGTTACTGTTCATCTAAGCCCATAAGCTCAAATAACACTATTCCCACCCATTCGTGATGGGCCGGATACAGGTAGTACTCGTGGGCCGGGTTCATGACCCGGCTGGGGACTATACATCATCATACATGATTCTTAATAATGCATAATGTATTGTTATTATCTACAAATATCTTGGTATGCATAAAATTATACCCATAATCCAACAGCTGGTTTGTATCCATAGAACTTGTCCACAACAAGCAGCTTCAACAACATATTCTACTTCAGTTGTAGAGTTGGTCACCACTGTTTGTTTCTTGTATTGCCAAGATATCAATCTACTGCCAAGAAATTTGCATCCACCAGTTATGGATTTCCTATCAAACTTTTCACCTCCATAATCACTGTCTGAATAGCCAATAAGCTCCAATGGAGAATCCTTTGGATACTATAATCCAAAGGCGGGATAGCACCTAAGGTATCTAAAGATCCTTTTGACAGCATGAAGATGACACTCTTTGGAAGTCACCTGACGGTGTGCACATGCACATACAGCAAACATGATGTCAGGTCTAGAAGCTGTAAGATACATCAATGAACCAATCATTGATCTATAATACCTGACATCCACTTCTTTTCCATCTCCAGTCTTTCCCCAAGGGTGTTCCCTATCCATGGGTGTGCTAGCCCGTTTTTCATGGGGAGAAAAACCAAAGTTCTTCAAGATTTCTGCTACATATTTATCTTGAGAGATAAAGATACCATATTTGATAGGTGTGTAAACACCCATCTTTTCTACCACTTAATTACAATAATAACCGGACCAAAACGTGTATTTTATGTCTTTTATGTCGGAAATATGCGTGGTTTGTGTTTTTGTTGTGATTTAGGACGAAAAGGTGAAAAGTGGAGAAAACACGGACATTCACGGGCATTTACGGACTTTTATTGAAGAAAAAGATGAAAGACGAAGTCAAGAAGTCAAGAGTGCAAAAAGAACGGAAGTCCAAGACCAATTCTGAAGAATTATCGAAGAAAAAGTCAAAAGACGGAAGTTTATCAAAAGCCGAAGAATTCAAGTCTATTTTATTGAAGAATTTAAAGACGAGTTCAAAAGAAATCCCAAGCCACAAGTCATTATAGTCCAAGTTTAAAGAAGATTAGAAGGAAAAAAGACTAATGGTACAATTAATGAAGACTATATGCTTAAGGGCTTAATGATGCAACTATGAAGAAATGAAGGAGGGGAGGAAGCTTCCTAATCCTCCCCTATATATAGATTAGGCTTAATCACTTTTCATTCTTGTTGGCTAAGTGTGACAATTAGTCTTCCACATTTAAATACCTTGTCATTTAATTTCTTGTCAATTTAATTACCTTGTCTTGCACCTTAAATTCATTTAATTTCAAGTAAGTTTTCATTTAATTATTGTCAATCTTTACTTTATCTTGTCAATCTCTTATCTACCTTTCTTAATCTTTGATTTTTATGTTTATGTTTGTGTTCATGTTCATGCTTTTATTTTGATCCAAGTGATTTTTGATTATTGTGGTTGAATTTGTTTGTTTTATTTATTTTAATTGTTTGTTTATGTTTATTGTTGATTCGTTATCAGTTTTATTAGATTGTTTGTGTTGATTTTGGTTAAATCTGTGTTATCTTCTTTGTTTCTGTGATCCCTTGTTCTTCGGGGGAGTTTGTTTGTGTTTCTGTATTTCCAGGAAATCTTCCGAATCAAGAGAGGGAGTCTGTTCATTCGGAACTTTCAAAGTTCCGAACCAGTGGCTTCATCCGGAAGTCTAAAACTTCCGAACCAAGAAGGAGAGAAAGCTTTCATTCGGAACTTCAAAGTTCCGAGTCAAGGGTTTCATCCGGAAGATTTTAGGATCAGCAAAACTTCCGAGTCAAGCTTGTTCATCCGGAACATTCAAAGTCCCGGACGAAGGGAAACTTCCGACTCAAGAATCATTCATTCGGAACTCAAAAGTTCCGGATCAAGCAATTCATCTGGAACTCCAAAAGTTCCGGATCAGTGAGTGTTCATTCGGAACTCCAAAGTTCCGAACCAAGGGTTGTTCATTCGGAACTTCTCAAAAGTTCTGGATCAATTCGAAAGTTCCGAACCAAGGGCAAAAGTTCCGGATTAATATCTTCTGAACGAAGTTCCGGATCAAGGGAAGGAAATAGTTCCGAGTCAAGCTAGTTCATTCGGAAGTTTTGAACTTCCGAATCAAAGGTTTCTTGTCAGGTTCTTTCTGATTTTTCTTTTTAAATTTCAGTCTTTTATTTTAAAGCTTTATTTTTCCCACCTTTTATTTTTAATTGCACTTTAAGTTTATTTGCCTTAGTTAAATTTTAGCCTTGCCTTAGTTTAAGTTTTAGTTGCGTTTTAAGATTTGCCTTAGTTAGATTTAAGTTTACGTCTTTACTTTAGTGCCCTTTAATTTTAGTCACGCTTTTAAATACTTGCACCATTATTTTAATTAGACTTAGATTTACTTTAATTGCACCTTTACTTTAATTGTTTTGCACTTTTATTTTAAACACTACAACGACACATCTTTGTTTCACCAAAATAAAACTGAGTCACACATTAAACACAAGTTTTTCAATTCGAAGAGACACACGACAAAGAACTTTAATTTTCTTACAGGGTGTCAAAAGCCGTGTATCAAATGGCGCCGCTGCCGGCTCTTTTCGTAAAGATTAACGGTTTTCTGTGAGAGACGCGTTGCTTTTTGGGATCCGTTCACTTGTGAGCGTTACTTTTCTTTCATAAAAAATTCAAAAAAACCATAAAAACTAAAAAATTGATAAAAATCCATAAAAATTAAAAATTTCAAAAATCCAAAAAGATTTTATCTTTCTTGTGTATATATATTGTCTTTGTGTTTGGTTTCTTTTTCTTTTGTCTTTGTAGGTGCTGCGTACTAGATCTTCTAATTATCAAGAGCCCGAGCCTCAAGAAGATTTAGTTATGTCAGGTGTTAACAACAATAATCCACCACACCCTAATAATAACAACAATGCTCTTCCACAGCCCGATCTTCGGACCATGGAAGAACTTTGTCAACCAACCATGTTTGGACGAGGAGGACTGATTGCGCTGATGCAAATCAACGCTCCTGAGTTTTCGTTGAAGCACCACATGATTCAGCAAGTGCAAACAAACCCATTTAGAGGATTGCCTGATGATGATGCCAACAAACACCTCGACAAGTTCATTACAATCACCCAAAGCATGAAGTTGGCCGGTGCCACAATGGATGAACTTCGCCTACAACTCTTTCCACACACTTTATTACATCATGTCGAAAATAGTTTGATCGTCTCCCGAAGAATTCTATTCACACTTGGGATGACATGACTCAACGCTTTTTGTCGCGCTACTTTCCACCATCCATGGTCATAAGCCTTCGCAATCAAATCAGCGGTTTCATGCAAGATCTCGATGAATCTCTTTTTGATGCTTGGGAGAGATATAATGTCTTGATCGATAGATGTCCAAACCACAACATGCTCCCTGTGACCTTAATAGATACTTTCTACAACAGTTTGACTTTTCGAGATCGTGATACGATTAATGCAGCCGCCGGTGGCACATTCATGAAAAGGAGACCCGAGGAGTGTAGAGAGTTAATTGAGAACATGACTACTCATCATAAAAACTGGGATTCCTCTGCTTCTTCTAGGAACAACTCGAGAGTCAATGTTTCTTCTACCTCAGCAAACCCTGAGATGACCGAACTCACCCGCATGATGACTGAAATGAGAAAAAGTATTACGCTTCTCGCTTCAAACCAACAACAACAACAACAAGTTAAAGCGGTTGCTAATCCTTGTGAAATATGTGGCGGTCCTCACTCATACACTGATTGTCCTTCTACACAAGGAAATCCGGAAAATGTGTATGCTGCTTTTGGTAATTATTCACCGGAAAATTACCAAGCTAGACAACAAGGGGATAGAAATCTGCTGAGTTACCGATCCAAAAACTACCTTTCACCCGGTTTTTCTCCTCAAAACCAAAACTCCACCAACAACTACAATAGAAGCAACCAAATCCCACCAAGAGCTTCTAACCCTTATCAACCACCCACCCAACAAAACCCACCCATTAATCCCGATGTTGAAGCCACAATGAGAACTCAAGGTGAGCAAATCAAGAATCTACAGAGCCAAATAATCAATTTGAAAGGAGATATCATGAAGCAAGGTAATGAAATTAGAACCGAGGTTCGTGATAATATTCAATCCTCCTTCAGCACTCAAACGACTGAATTAAAGAATCTGTTGGCTAGTTTCTTGCCCGCCACTCAACCTTCTACTTCAAGTTCTCTACCTTCAAACACCGTCACAAATCCGCGAGCCAATGTGAGTGCTATTACTACTCGTAGTGAAGTCACCATCGTAGGACCAACAATCCCGCCACCATCATCTACACCTCCTCCACCACCATGTATCCCTACTCCTCCTAAACCTAGTATTAGTACACCATTACCGTCTCCGCCTCGTCATGACGATGTCTCTAGGAAGGACCCTTCAACATCCCAACCTTTACCGACTACACCTTCACCTTCACCCTATAAACCTAGAATCCCATACCCTTCTCGCATAGGCAAGACCAACGAGCTAACCAAGAATGACTGTCAAGTATCGAAATATGTGGAAATGCTATCTCAAATGACCATCAACATTAGCCTTGTTGAAGCACTTTGCCACATGCCGAAATTTGTCAAAGCATTCAAGGAATTGCTGAACAAGAAGGAGAAGCTGATTGAACTCGCCAACACACGCTTAAATGAAAACTGCTCTGCAGTTATTCTTAAAGAACTTCCGGAAAAGCTTGGAGATCCCGGTCGTTTTGTGTTGCCTTGCGTGTTCAACAAAACTGAAGAATTTACTGCCCTTGCTGATCTCGGGGCTAGTATTAATCTTATGCCTTTGAGTGTTTGGAAAACACTATCATTACCCGACCTCATTCCAACAAATATGACTCTCGAACTTGAAAATCGCACTCTCGCTTGCCCCGTTGGTATAGCCGAAGACGTGTTTATCAAAGTTGGCACATTTACTTTCCCGGTCGATTTTGTCGTAGTTGATTATGAAATAGACCCTTGTATTCCTTTAATACTTGGTCGGCCATTTTTGAGAACCGGACGAGCTTTAGTTGATGTGGTCGAAGGTGAGTTAATCTTACGAGTCGGGGATGATTGAAAGTTTTTAAAATGGGGAAGCTTACAGGCAAATCTTTTGGACGAGAATCAGTGAATATGATAAATGTGCTCGATGACTTTACCGTCTACGACAATCCTCTATTCGACTCTTTCATCGATAATCCACTTTTTCAAGATGATGTGGATGATTCTCTCCCTACTTTGGACGCTTCTCCCATTTATGATTCTCCACCGGTCTTTGATGGTTATGATGATGATGATTCTAGCTCAGACTCGGATGATTTTGATGATTGTACTTCTGAGTATCCCGAGCTGCCCACTTTCGATGATTTTGATGAGGCCGATACTCTTTCGAGCGATTCTTCACATGATGAAGATCCTCCGCCATCACTCGATCCTACTTTGGACGATTACTCATTTGAGAAAGATTTCTCTCAATTTCTCAACACTTACTTCCCTCATGAAAGTGATGCACCTCCTTATGACTTTGAAGATTATCGTCTTGAACCTACTTTGGATTTGAAGAACATTCTGTCAAAGGAGAAGAAACCGGTTGACACCAATATCTGTTGCACATATGATTTGACACCTCTTTGTCCCCCTTCTGAGGACGAGGTTGTGCTTCTTTGCGGATCTTCTTCATACTCGGCTGAGCCTGAGTGCTATTTTCCCCTGAAGGAAAAGGTGTTCGACCCCGGTATTGAAGTCTTTAAGCCTTCTCAGTATCCACCTGATGAAATAAAAGGAAAAATCTTTGGAAAAATTGAAGACATGCTTGCACTTCACCCTTGCTTCCACCGTGCTCCATCACTGCTTAAGGGAACCTTGCCTACTCTTCTTTGGCTTGCCTTGTTCGCCTTAAGCTTGTGCTTATTGCTGGATGAAAACTATGTCTTGATCCTGGTGGACATGTTTCACGTTTCTTTCGTTGATGATCAAGGTCGAGTCAGGCTCACGAATCGGTTAACAAAAACCAAGCGCTTCTTGGGAGGCAACCCATGCATCTATCTTTTCGCTTTATTTATCATAAGTGTAGGGGAGACCATTTGGTTTGCTATTTCCTCTCCTCACTTCTTACTCAGGGATTCGAGCTTCAATGATCCACTCTTGATGATTCTTGACAACCCGTGATTCCGTGTTCCACTTCTTCCCGGTTCTATCCTAAACTCTTTTCGATTCACTATTTTATATTTTCTCAATATTAAAATAGGAATCTCTTTAGTTGTCTTTTCCTTAGCGAGATTTAAACAACGTGCACAATGTCCTAAGTTTAGGGGAGTTTACTCCCACATGCTTAAACATTGAGGACAATGTTTATCTTAAGTGTAGGGGGGACTTCTATCGAAGTTAAGTGGTCTTTTCCTTGTATTTGTCCTCAATTTAACCGGAAAATCAATTTTTCGACATTTTTCAAAATTTTTGATCTATTTTGGCCTATTAGTTTTTCCTTTTGTATAGTTTATTTTCTTTCCTTATTAGAATAAATGTTTAATAAGTGGTTTTAATTTTCAAACGTTGTGAATCTTTTGACTCAACCCGAGTTTACTTATCTTAAGTTACTCTAGCTAGTATCCTTAACGTGTTTAAGTCAAGTTTTGCTAGGCTTTTATATAGGGAGCTATAAAACGCGAAAGTCTTAACTCTCACGGGTTAAGAACAAGAACTTTTCGCAAGTTCCTATAATTGATCCTAGAGAGTCGTTTATCAAGGGAACTTTAAAATGCGATTTCTAAACTTGAAAAAGTCTAAGAATTTGCAAGATCCTATAGGCGACTCGAAAACCCAAAATTTTGATTTAATAGGCTAAGCATTGATAGGTGTGTAAACACCCATCTTTTCTACCACTTAATTACAATAATAACCGGACCAAAACGTGTATTTTATGTCTTTTATGTCGGAATTATGCGTGGTTTGCGTTTTTGTTGTGATTTAGGACGAAAAGGTGAAAAGTGGAGAATTCACGGGCATTTACGGACTTTTATTGAAGAAAAGGATGAAAGACGAAGTCAAGAAGTCAAAAGTGGATAAAGAACGGAAGTCCAAGACCAATTCTGAAGATTTATCGAAGAAAAAGTCAAAAGACGAAAGTTTACTTAAAGCCGAGGAATTCAAGTCTTATTTATCGAAGAATTAAAAGACGAGTCCAAAGAAATCCCGAGCCAAAAGTCATCACATTCCAAGTTTAACAAAAAGATTAAGAAGGAAGGACTTGATGGTGCAATTAACAAGAAAGGAAGGAGAGAGGAAGCTTCCCCTAACCACTCCCTAATCACCTATATAAACCCTCATTTTCATTCATTTACTCTTGTTGGTGGCTTGACAAACCATTCTTCCACATTTACTTTTAATGCACCTTTAATTACTTGCACTTTTAATTACATGTTTTGCACCTTAATTACCTTTTAATTCCATGTAAGTTTTTAATTTGTGTTCTTTAAATTCGTGTCTTTAATCTTTCTTTATCATTTGATCAAGTTCTTTTTATCAATCTCATTCTACTTTTCTTACTTTTTGATTCGGTTACAAGTTAGGATTAAGCAAGTTTTTGCTTAATCCATTTGCTATTTTAATTAAAGTCTCGTCCCTTTTTAATTCCTCATACGAACTAAGCCACGAGATTAACAACCTTGTGTGCTTATTTGGTACTTTGTTTTAGTGTTTTGGAAGTTTTCTTTAAAGTTTTGATTTTTAAGTTTTGATTTCATTTAAGTTTCGTCTTTTAAATTTTAAAAGCTTTTAACTTTTTTAGCTTATTGACATGTTTTGATTCCATTTCATTCAAGTTTTTGGTAACTGCTTATTAGAATAGCTTATTTAGTTCTTGTGCTTATTACCAAGTTGGTTCCATCGGAAAGTTAGGGTTTTCCACATTGCGACGGATAGCAACACCACATTCCGATAGTGACAGTATTGGCATAAGGGTTTTTGCATTCCGATCCGGGATTGCGACAGGAGTAACTCTACCTCATTCCGATCTGGGGATTGCGATCGCATATTGCGATCGCTCTTTCCGACGGCTCTTGAGGCTTGTTAAGTCGAAGTGCTGCCCAATTTTCCGTAGCCTCATTCCGATAGGTACATTCCGATAGGACACATTTCGATCTGAACTACATTGCGATCTGAGGTTGTTAGGTTATTCCGATCTGAAAAGGTGACATATTCCGATCTGGGTTTCTTCAACATTCCGATAGGTGGTGTGTTCATTTCGATGGTAAGGTCGATCGGAATATATTCCGATCTGAGGGTTGTTTTCCATACTTTATCTTGTTTAATTTCTAGTTTATGTTTTTAATACTTGTCTAATTTAATTTCCGTCACGCTTTTATTTTTTAGTCATTTAATTATTTTACTTCCCGTCACGTTTTTAAATATCGCACACTTTCTTTTAATTAGACTTAGATTTATTTTCACGCACTTTTAATACTTGCCCTTTATTTCAACGACATTTACTTTTAAGTCTTTGCACATTTAAATTTAAAAACAACCAAAATTATTTGTTTCCACCAAGATAAAACTGAGTCACATAGAAAACCTAGATCAATTCGATTAGACCAACACAACGAACTTCAACGAACACATAATTTTTATACGGGCCAAAAGCCTTATATTAAATGGCGCCGCTGTCGGCTCTTTTCGTTAAGATCAATAGTTTTCTGTGAGAGACACGTTGCTTTTTTGGATCCGTTCACTTGTGAACGTTATTTTTCTTGCATAAAAATTGATAAAAAACCATAAAAATTAAAAATTTCAAAAATCCAAAAAGATTTTATCTTTCTTGTGTCTATATATTGTTTTTGTGTTTGGTTTTGTTTTCTTTTGCATTTTCAGGTGTATGCGTACTAGATCTTCTAATTATCAAGAGCCCGAGCCTCAAGAAGATTTAGATATGGCAGGTGTTAACAACAACATTCCACCGAACCTGAATAATAACAATAACAACAATGCTCTTCCACAGCCCGATCTTCGGACCATGGAGGAACTTTGTCAACCAACAATGTTTGGACGAGGAGGACCGATTGCGCCGATGCAAATCAACGCTCCTGAGTTTTCGTTGAAGCACCACATGATTCAGCAAGTACAAACAAACCCATTTAGAGGATTGCCTGATGATGATGCCAACAAACACCTCGACAAGTTCATTACTATCACCCAGAGCATGAAGTTGGCTGGGGCCACTATGGATGAACTTCGCCTACAACTCTTTCCACACACTCTATTACATCATGCCGAGAAATGGTTTGATCGTCTCCCGAAGAATTCTATTCACACTTGGGATGACATGACTCAACGCTTTCTTTCGCGCTACTTTCCACCATCCATGGTCACAAGCCTTCGCAATCAGATCAGCGGTTTCATGCAAGATCCCGATGAATCTCTTTTTGACGCTTGGGAGAGATATAATGTCTTGATCGACCGATGTCCAAACCACAATATGCTTCCGGTCACCTTGATCGATACTTTCTACAACGGATTGACTTTTCGAGATCGTGATACGATTAATGCAGCCGCCGGTGGCACATTCATGAAAAGGAGACCCGAGGAGTGTAGAGAGTTAATTGAGAACATGACTACTCACTACAAGAACTGGGATTCCTCTGCATCTTCTAGGAACAACCCGAGAGTCAATGTTTCCTCAACCTCAGCAAACCCTGAGATGACCGAACTCACCCGCATGATGACTGAAATGAGCAAAAGTATTACGCTTCTCGCTTCAAATCAACAACAACAACAAGTTAAAGCGGTTGCTAATCCTTGTGAAACATGTGGCGGTCTTCACTCATACACCGATTGTCCTTCAAAACAAGGAAATCCGGAAAATGTGTATGCAGCTTACGGTAATTATTCACCGGAAAATTACCATGCTAGACAACAAGGGGATAGAAATCTGCTGAGCTACCGTTCCAACAATTACCTTTCACCCGGTTTTTCTCCTCAAAACCAAAACCCCGCCAACAACTACACTAGAAGCAACCAAATCCCACCAAGAGCTTCTAATCCTTATCACCCACCCGCCCAACAAAACCCACCCATTAATCCCGATGTTGAGGCTATCATGAGAACCCAAGGTGAGCAAATCAAGAATCTGCAGAGCCAAATTATCAATCTTAAAGGGGATATCACAAAGCAAGGAAATGAGATAAGATCCGAGCTTCGAAATGATATTCAATCCTCCTTCAGCAATCAAACCAATGATTTGAAGAATATGCTTGCTAGTTTCTTGCCCCCTGCTCAACCTTCTTCTTCAAGTTCTCTACCTTCAAACACCGTCACCAATCCGCGAGCCAATGTGAGTGCTATTACTACTCGTAGTGGAGTCACCATTGTAGGACCACCAATCCCACCCTCATCATCTACACCTCCTCCACCACCATGTATCCCTACTCCTCCTACACCTAGTATTAGTGCACCATTACCGTCTCCACCTCGACGTGATGAAGTTCCTACCAATGATCCTTCAACATCTTTACCTACACCTGCACCTTCCCCACCCAAACCCAATATCCCTTATCCTTCTCGCTTGGGCAAGACCAAAATGCTAAACAAGGAGGACGCTCAAGTGACTAGCTATATCAAGATGATTTCTCAAATGAATTTCAACATTAGCTTTCTTGAAGCACTTGTCCACATGCCCAAATTTGTTAAAGCATTTAAGGAATTGCTTAACAAGAAGGAGAAGCTGATTGAACTCGCCAACACACGCTTAAATGAAAACTGCTCTGCAGTTATTCTTAAAGAACTTCCGGAAAAACTTGGAGATCCCGGTCGTTTTGTGTTGCCTTGCGTGTTCAACAAAACTGAAGAATTTACTGCCCTTGCTGATCTCGGGGCTAGTATTAATTTAATGCCACTCAGTGTTTGGAAAACACTATCATTGCCCGACCTCACTCCAACAAAGATGACTCTTGAACTTGCAAATCGCACTCTCGCTTACCCTGTTGGTATAGCTGAAGACGTGTTCATTAAAGTTGGCACATTTACTTTCCCGGTCGATTTTGTCGTAGTTGATTATGAAATGGACCCTCGTATTCCTTTAATACTTGGTCGGCCATTCTTGAGAACCGGACGTGCTTTAGTAGATGTGGCCGAAGGTGAGTTAATCTTACGAGTCGGGGATGATGCAAAAGTTTTCAAAATGGGGAAGCTTACTAGTTTAACTTTTGGAGGCCGAGAATCAGTGAATATGATTAATGTGCTAGATGACTTTACCGTCTACGAAAATCCTCTATTCGACTCTTGCATCGATAATCCACTTTTTTATGATGATGTGGATGATTCTCTCCCTACTTTGGACGCTTCTTCCATTTATGATTCGTCACCGGTCTTTGACGCTTATGATGATGATGATTCTAGCTCAGATTCGGATGATTTTGATTGTACTTCTGAGTATCCCGAGCTGCCTACTTTCGATGATTTTGATGAGGCTGATACTCTATCGAGCGATTCTTCACATGATGAAGATCCTCCGTCATCACTCGATCCTATTTTGGACGATTATTCATTTGAGGAAGATTTCTCTGAATTTCTCAACACATACTTTCCTCATGAGAGTGATGCTCCTCCTTTTGACTTTGAAGATTATCGCCTTGATCCTACTTTGGATTTGAAGAGCATTTTGTCAAAGGAGAAGAAACCGGTTGACACCGAAATCCGTTGCACGTATGATTTAACACCTCTTTGTCCCACTTCTGAGGACGAGGTTGTGCTTCTTTGCGGATCTTCTTCACACTCGGCTGAGCCGGAGTGCTATTTTCCCCTGAAGGAAAAGGTGTTCGACCCCGGTATTAAAGTCTTTAAGCCATCTCAGTATCCACCTGATGAAATAAAAGGAAAAATCTTTGGAAATCTTGAAGACATGCTTGCACCACTTCATCCTTGCTTCTACTGTGCTCCATCATTGCTTAAGGGAACCTTGCCACTTCTCTTTTGGCTTGCCTTGTTCGCCTTAAGCTCTTGCTTATTGATGGATGAAAACTATGTCTTTGATCCTGGTGGAGTTGTTTCATGCTACTTCCGTTGATGATCAAGGTCGAGTCAGGCTCACGACTCGGTTAACAAAAACCAAGCGCTTCTTGGGAGGCAACCCATGCATCTATCTTTCCGCTTTCTATATCATAAGTGTAGGGGGGACCCTTTGGATTGCTATTTCCTCTCCTCACTTCTTAATCAGGGATTCGAGCTTCAATGATCCACTCTTGATGATTCTTGACCACCCGTGCTTCTGTGTTCTACTTCTTCCCGGTTCTATCCTAAACTCTTTTCGATTCACTATTTTATATTTTCTCAATATTAAAATAGGAATCTCTTTAGTTGTCTTTTCCTTAGCGAGATTTAAACAACGTGCACAATGTCCTAAGTGTAGGGGAGTTTCCTCCCACATGCTTCAACATTGAGGACAATGTTTATCTTAAGTGTAGGGGGGACTTCTATCGAAGTTAAGTGGTCTTTTCCTTGTATTTGTCCTCATTTTAACCGAAAAATCAATTTTTCGACATTTTTCAAAATTTTTGATCTATTTTGGCCTATTAGTTTTTCCCTTTGTATAGTTATTTTCTTTCCTTATTAGAATAAATCTTTAATAAAGTGGTTTTAATTTTCAAACGTTGTGAATCTTTTGACTCAACCCGAGTTTACTTGCCTAAGTTTACTCTAGCTAGTATCCTTAACGTGTTTAAGTCAAGTTTTGCTAGGCTTTTATATAGGGAGCTATAAAACGCGAAAGTCTTAACCCTCACGGGTTAAGAACAAGAACTTTTCGCAAGTTCCTATAATTGATCCTAGAGAGTCGTTTATCAAGGGAACTTTAAAATGCGATTTCTAAACTTGAAAAAGTCTAAGAAGTTGCAAGATCCTATAGGCGACTCGAAAACCCAAAACTTTGATTTAATAGGCTAAGCATCCACGAGTCTCATTCCTTGAGATTTTAAACTGTGGAGAACGAGAGATGATAGAGCCAATTATAAGTTCGGTATTCTTTCATGAATTTATGTGAGTTAATTATGAGCCTATTCTCCCATCGCTTGCTAATAATTTATTTGCTAATAAATAAGGTTGTACGATTTGAAAAGTTACTTAGCTTCTAGCCCCAGATCGTTTAAAAGTTGCTCGGTAATAACGAGAGTTCATAGCCAAGGCATAACTTATGAAGCGGGGCGCGAAGATTGGCGAGTCCGAAAAGGCCCTAACAAGGCATGAGGGCTATATTTTGTTGCTAAAGATCCAAAAGTGATGTGAAGAATCATTTATCGAAAATCAATATGAAGGATCGAGACACACGACGTAAAGCAAAACTCCCAAAAAGTCATGGAGAAGTGTATCCGAAAAGACCCTAACAAGGTATGAGGATAAATAGATCCAAGTCAATGAAGGAGGCGGATCGTTGTATATCAAAATCCAAAATAAAGATTGGAGAAAAATGAAGAAGTCGTGGTCCATATATGAAGAATCTCTCAAAATTCCCAAGTGAAGAAATTACAATTATGAAGAGGAGACCATTATTTCATGAACGTCTCTCAAGATTAGAAGTATGAAGTCGCTGCCAAATATCGGCCCGAGAAAGGTCTCAAATCGCGAATCAAGTTATGCCAAGATATGAACTTTTTGATATCCCGAGAAGCAGTTTTAAAAGATTTGGTCCTTTAGCTAACTATTGATTAAATCGTTCACTTTATTTTCAGACTAAACAACTATCTAAATAAGTCAAACAATGCATCTTCGTGATCATTCAAGACAAATAATAAAATGTAAGAGATACCCATAGGAATAAGGGAGTCTAAGTGAGTAATTGGCCCACATGAGTTTGTGTTAGTCTACTAACTTATAATAACAATGATCTCGTTTTTAAGCTTGGTTTGGAGAAAGTGAAAAGTTGAGGATGATGATTATTCATGACATTTTCAAAACCCAAGGTATGCTTTTAATTTCTTTGCTTTACATTTTTTATAATTTTCTATCTCTTTAATAAAGGCCAACGTGGATTGATTATGATGAAAAGTGTAAACATGCTTTGTAACTAATGCATTGCATGAGGACATTGCAATGGTCAAGTGTAGGGGATTTGATAGGTGTGTAAACACCCATCTTTTCTACCACTTAATTACAATAATAACCGGACCAAAACGTGTATTTTATGTCTTTTATGTCGGAATTATGCGTGGTTTGCGTTTTTGTTGTGATTTAGGACGAAAAGGTGAAAAGTGGAGAATTCACGGGCATTTACGGACTTTTATTGAAGAAAAGGATGAAAGACGAAGTCAAGAAGTCAAAAGTGGATAAAGAACGGAAGTCCAAGACCAATTCTGAAGATTTATCGAAGAAAAAGTCAAAAGACGAAAGTTTACTTAAAGCCGAGGAATTCAAGTCTTATTTATCGAAGAATTAAAAGACGAGTCCAAAGAAATCCCGAGCCAAAAGTCATCACATTCCAAGTTTAACAAAAAGATTAAGAAGGAAGGACTTGATGGTGCAATTAACAAGAAAGGAAGGAGAGAGGAAGCTTCCCCTAACCACTCCCTAATCACCTATATAAACCCTCATTTTCATTCATTTACTCTTGTTGGTGGCTTGACAAACCATTCTTCCACATTTACTTTTAATGCACCTTTAATTACTTGCACTTTTAATTACATGTTTTGCACCTTAATTACCTTTTAATTCCAAGTAAGTTTTTAATTTGTGTTCTTTAAATTTGTGTCTTTAATCTTTCTTTATCATTTGATCAAGTTCTTTTTATCAATCTCATTCTACTTTTCTTACTTTTTGATTCGGTTACAAGTTAGGATTAAGCAAGTTTTTGCTTAATCCATTTGCTATTTTAATTAAAGTCTCGTCCCTTTTTAATTCCTCATACGAACTAAGCCACGAGATTGACAACCTTGTGTGCTTATTTGGTACTTTGTTTTTGTGTTTTGGAAGTTTTCTTTAAAGTTTTGATTTTTAAGTTTTGATTTCATTTAAGTTTCGTCTTTTAAATTTTAAAAGCTTTTAACTTTTTTAGCTTATTGACATGTTTTGATTCCATTTCATTCAAGTTTTTGGTAACTGCTTATTAGAATAGCTTATTTAGTTCTTGTGCTTATTACCAAGTTGGTTCCATCGGAAAGTTAGGGTTTTCCACATTGCGACGGATAGCAACACCACATTCCGATAGTGAAAGTATTGGCATAAGGGTTTTTGCATTCCGATCCGGGATTGCGACAGGAGTAACTTTACCTCATTCCGATCTGGGGATTGCGATCGCATATTGCGATCGCTCTTTCCGACGGCTCTTGAGGCTTGTTAAGTCGAAGTGCTGCCCAATTTTCCGTAGCCTCATTCCGATAGGTACATTCCGATAGGACATATTTCGATCTGAACTACATTGCGATCTGAGGTTGTTAGGTTATTCCGATCTGAAAAGGTGACATATTCCGATCTGGGTTTCTTCAACATTCCGATAGGTGGTGTGTTCATTCTGATGGTAAGGTCGATCGGAATATATTCCGATCTGAGGGTTGTTTTCCATACTTTATCTTGTTTAATTTCTAGTTTATGTTTTTAATACTTGTCTAATTTAATTTCCGTCACGCTTTTATTTTTTAGTCATTTAATTATTTTACTTCCCGTCACGTTTTTAAATATCGCACACTTTCTTTTAATTAGACTTAGATTTATTTTCACGCACTTTTAATACTTGCCCTTTATTTCAACGACATTTACTTTTAAGTCTTTGCACATTTAAATTTAAAAACAACCAAAATTATTTGTTTCCACCAAGATAAAACTGAGTCACATAGAAAACCTAGATCAATTCGATTAGACCAACACAACGAACTTCAACGAACACATAATTTTTATACGGGCCAAAAGCCTTATATTAAGCATCCACGAGTCTCATTACTTGAGATTTTAAACTATGGAGAACGAGAGATGATAGAGCCAATTATAAGTTCGGTACTCTTTCGTGAATTTATGTGAGTTAATTATAAGCCTATTCTCCCATCACTTGCTAATAAATTTATCTGCTAATAAATAAGGTTGTACGATTTGAAAAGTTACTTAGCTTCTAGCCCAAGATCGTTTAAAAGTTGCTCGGTATGGATTAGAGTTCATAGCCATGGCATAACTTATTGAAGCGGGACGCGAAGATTGGCGAGTCCGAAAAGGCCCTAACAAGGCATGAGGGCTATATTTTGTTGCTAAAGATCCAAAGTGATGTGAAGAATCATTTATCGAAAATCAATATGAAGGATCAAGACACACGACGAAAAGCAAATACTCCCCAAAAGTCATGGAGAAGTGTATCCGAAAAGACCCTAACAAGGTATGAGGATAAATAGATCCAAGTCATAAAAGGAGGCGGATCGTTGTATATCAAAGTCCAAAATAAAGATTGGAGAAAAATGAAGAAGTCGTGGTCCAAGTATGAATCTCTCAAAACTTCAAGTGAAGAAATTCCATTATGAAGAGAAGACCATAATTTCATGAACGTCTCTCAAGGTTTGAAGTATGAAGTCGCTGCCAAATATCGGTTCGAGAAAGGTCTCAAATCGCGAAGCGAGTTATGCCAAGATATGAACTTTATGAGGTCCCGAGAAGCAGTTTTAAAAGATTTTGTCCTTTAGCTAACTATTGATTAAATCGTTCACTTTATTTTCAGACTTAATAACTATCGAAATAAGTCAAAAATGCATCCTCGTGATCATTCAAGACAATAATAAAATATAAGCGATACACCTAGGAATAAGGGAGTCTAAGTGAGTAATTGGCCCACATGAGTTCGTGATAGTTTACTAACTTATAATAACAATGATCTCGTTTTTAAGCTTGGTTTGGAGAAAGTGAAAACTTGAGGATGATAATTATTCATGACATTTCCAAAACCCAAGGTATGCTTTTGATTTCTTTATTTTGTATTAATAAAGGCCAACGTGGATTGACTATGATGAAAAGTGTAAACGTGCTTTGTAACTAATGCATTGCATGAGGACATTGCAATGGTCAAGTGTAGGGGATTTGATAGGTGTGTAAACACCCATCTTTTCTACCACTTAATTACAATAATAACCGGACCAAAACGTGTATTTTATGTCTTTTATGTCGGAATTATGCGTGGTTTGTTTTTTTGTTGTGATTTAGGACGAAAAGGTGAAAAGTGGAGAAAACACGGGCATTTACGGACTTTTATTGAAGAAAAAGATGAAAGACGAAGTCAAGAAGTCAAGAGTGCAAAAAGAACGGAAGTCCAAGACCAATTCTGAAGAATTATCGAAGAAAAAGTCAAAAGACGGAAGTTTATCAAAAGCCGAAGAATTCAAGTCTATTTTATTGAAGAATTTAAAGACGAGTTCAAAAGAAATCCCAAGCCACAAGTCATTATAGTCCAAGTTTAAAGAAGATTAGAAGGAAAAAGGACTAATGGTGCAATTAATGAAGACTATATGCTTAAGGGCTTAATGATGCAATTATGAAGAAATGAAGGAGGGGAGGAAGCTTCCTAATCCTCCCCTATATATAGATTAGGCTTAATCACTTTTCATTCTTGTTGGCTAAGTGTGACAATTAGTCTTCCACATTTAAATACCTTGTCATTTAATTTCTTGTCAATTTAATTACCTTGTCTTGCACCTTAAATTCATTTAATTTCAAGTAAGTTTTCATTTAATTATTGTCAATCTTTACTTTATCTTGTCAATCTCTTATCTACCTTTCTTAATCTTTGATTTTTATTTTTATGTTTGTGTTCATGTTCATGCTTTTATTTTGATCCAAGTGATTTTTGATTATTGTGGTTGAATTTGTTTGTTTTATTTATTTTAATTGTTTGTTTATGTTTATTGTTGATTCGTTATCAGTTTTATTAGATTGTTTGTGTTGATTTTGGTTAAATCTGTGTTATCTTCTTTGTTTCTGTGATCCCTTGTTCTTCGGGGGAGTTTGTTTGTGTTTCTGTATTTCCAGGAAATCTTCCGAATCAAGAGAGGGAGTCTGTTCATTCGGAACTTTCAAAGTTCCGAACCAGTGGCTTCATCCGGAAGTCTAAAACTTCCGAACCAAGAAGGAGAGAAAGCTTTCATTCGGAACTTCAAAGTTCCGAGTCAAGGGTTTCATCCGGAAGATTTTAGGATCAGCAAAACTTCCGAGTCAAGCTTGTTCATCCGGAACATTCAAAGTCCCGGACGAAGGGAAACTTCCGACTCAAGAATCATTCATTCGGAACTCAAAAGTTCCGGATCAAGCAATTCATCCGGAACTCCAAAAGTTCCGGATCAGTGAGTGTTCATTCGGAACTCCAAAGTTCCGAACCAAGGGCTGTTCATTCGGAACTTCTCAAAAGTTCTGGATCAATTCGAAAGTTCCGAACCAAGGGCAAAAGTTCCGGATTAATATCTTCTGAACGAAGTTCCGGATCAAGGGAAGGAAATAGTTCCGAGTCAAGCTAGTTCATTCGGAAGTTTTGAACTTCCGAATCAAAGGTTTCTTGTCAGGTTCTTTCTGATTTTTCTTTTTAAATTTCAGTCTTTTATTTTAAAGCTTTATTTTTCCCACCTTTTATTTTTAATTGCACTTTAAGTTTATTTGCCTTAGTTAAATTTTAGCCTTGCCTTAGTTTAAGTTTTAGTTGCGTTTTAAGATTTGCCTTAGTTAGATTTAAGTTTACGTCTTTACTTTAGTGCCCTTTAATTTTAGTCACGCTTTTAAATACTTGCACCATTATTTTAATTAGACTTAGATTTACTTTAATTGCACCTTTACTTTAATTGTTTTGCACTTTTATTTTAAACACTACAACGACACATCTTTGTTTCCACCAAAATAAAACTGAGTCACACATTAAACACAAGTTTTTCAATTCGAAGAGACACACGACAAAGAACTTTAATTTTCTTACAGGGTGTCAAAAGCCGTGTATCAATCTTCTTTCTATTAGACTTGTAAACCTAGAATGAAGTTCATCTCTCATATTGCACTCATCTTGAACTTGTCTGTCATAAGCTTGGAAAATTCTTCACTCATCTTTGGATTGGATGAACGAAAGATAATATGATCCACATAGACCTGAACAAGCAAAACATCCTTACCAATCTTTTGGTAAGTAAGGTCTGGTCTATGGTGCCACATTTAAACCCATTTTCCACTAGGTAGGTGGACAGTGTTCCATACCATGCTCTTGGGGCTTGATGAAGTCCATATATTTCTTTCATGACTCTATACACTTTATCTGGATGTTCTACATCTTCAAAACCAGGAGGTTGCATTACATAAACCTCCTCTTCAATTGTGCCATATAGAAAAGCACTCTTCACATCCTTTTGATAAACTGTGAAACCCATGCAAGAAGCATAGGCTAGGAAAATCCTTATTGCTTCAATCCTTGCAACAGGTGCAAAAACCTCTTCATAGTCTATTCCCTCTTCTTGTTTATAGCCTTGAGAAACTAAACGTGCCTTGTTTCTGACCACAATAACTCTTTCATCTTTCTTGTTTCTAAGAACCCAACGTGTCCTAATAGGTCGAACATACCTTGGACAGTCCACTAGCTCCCATACATCTTGAATAGCAAACTGGTGAAGCTCATCCTGCATTGCTTCCACCCAACTTGGTTCTTTGAGAGCATCAAAAATCTACTTAGGTTCCTGTTGTGACAGAAAACAAGCAAACAAACATGCCTGTACAAGAGGGGTATCAACCTTCTTATGGATATTGGCAATGAAACCTCCTTGAGTCTGATGAGACCTTCTTGTTTGAACAGGAGACAAAACATCACCAATGATTAGGGAGTGATGTTATAGTTTTTACACACCTTTGCTTTAGGAAAAACAAAGAGCGTAATTAGGGTAAGTACACAAGTGATTTAGGAAAACCACGAGTTATGACCCAAAGTGGGGATCGGTCTCAAGGAGGCTTGGTGTTTGTGTTAAGAGATGATTAACTTTGTGATTATGATTATCAGAAAAGGGAATAGAAATGAGATAAGAAGAGAGTGACGGTTACGATGACGAGTTAAACTAAAACGATAAAGTCGTACACGTAAAACCGTAAAAAGTGCCAAAATTAAAAATTTACTCTAAAAATTCCTAGAAAATTACAATAAATTCTAAATAATGTATTAAGAGTTTACAAAAAATCAAAAATCACCAAAACCTTTTATTTAATTAAATAATGATTTTTTAATGCTAATTAAAGCCCTAAAAATCAATTTAATTAACAAAAAGCCCAAAATGAGTTTTATCACTTTGTAAACCTCTAAAATACCCTAACTTAATTTAAAAATATTTTTGAAAATTTTAAAATTAATAAAAACTATTTAAAAACAATTAAAAACTGTTAAAACTTAAAGTAATTATAAAAATTAATCTAAGGACACTAAAAATATTCTAAAAATTAAAATTCCTAAATTAATGTATTTAACCTAAGAAAAATGTAAAAACTTGAAAAATCTAAATTTTGAAATTTAATAATAAAATAATATTAAAATAAAATTAAAAATCCAAAATTTATAAAAAATTCTAAAAACTTGCAAACTAGCTTAATTTAACCTAAATAAACAGAAAATGAACTTGAAATACCAAAAATGCCCCTATTGGGCCTTCAAATGGGCCAAATACCCAAACAGATCCTTAATGGGCTTATTGGGCCCAATAAGAAAAAGTCCTCAGAATTGGCCCAAAAGCTCCAGTTAAGCTTAAAATTTGATTTTAAACACAATTTTCTAAAGGCTCAAAAGATGAAAATGAGCTTAAGCTAGCTTATTTCAAACAGCTTATTCTTAATGGGCTTTTTGGCCCATTAAGCTATAATTTGATGCCATAAGCTAAGATTTTACCCACGTCCTTCTCTTGACCTAATTAAGCTAATTGCAAAAAGAAACTTGAAATAAGCTCAAGGAATAAGCCTGAAAATGCAATAAGCAATCTACACAAAACGACAAAATAGTCGTTTTTGAGTTCTAGACTATTTCAAGAGCTGATTCAAGTTGCAATAAGTCACAAATGGCTTAACTAAGCTTAATCAACAAAAAGATTTTCAATAAGCACACTCAATAAGCTGAAATAAGCAATAAGCTAATTTTGAAAAAGACAAAATAGTCATTTTCTAACAAAAACTTAAAACCAAAAGCTGTAATTTCCAGATTCACTTATAAGCTCAAAAGATTAAGACCTATTACAAAAAATAAGTTGTTGCACATTGGAATAAGCTAGAATGACTTATTAATAAGCTGAACACAAATTATAACTAACAGTGGCTAGTAGCAGGGGAAAGGAGTTCCCACTGCCTTGACTTATTGACCTGGCTTTTTAGAGAGTTTTACTTGGTATCTTTGGACAATCAAGGCACCCTTGTGATCAGTGAATCACAAGGAGTCAATAACAAGCAAATAATCACAAAATCACCCAGCCAATTAGTGCAGTTAATTCAATCTTTGCCCATCTGTGTTCCAGACAAGTGATTAGCAGGTCTGATGACAATAAGCTACTTTTAAGCTATAAAAAGCTAACCACAAGCCACAAAATGCATACACAAGCTCAAAACAACTTAAAGTAACACAGCTTAACACATTTCATGCAACAAATCCAACAAATGAACAAGATCTAAGCACATGCAGTTACTGATGAACAATGAAGAACACAAGAACCAAGTTTGCTCATCTACTTGACACAAAATCCAATTTCAAGGCCTCATGTCTATCACATATGTTGCATTAACAATGATTAAACACTTTTTAGCCCTAGGTTATCATGAAAACTAGGTGTGCACAAGATTTCAGAGCAAATCAACAACTTTTCAAGATTTTATAGCCAAATGTTTGATTTAGTGATTCAAGGCAAAAAACTTGCATATATCAGAACACAATAGCCTCAATATCAGTTACACACTCAAACAATACCATAATTCCAACTCAAAATCACATAAACTAGAACCAACAGTCAATCCCAAGCACCCTTTTAACTTTTTAAACTCAATTTTAAACAAGTAAAAGTCTTCTCAAGACTGATTTAAGCCCAGTTTAACATCATAACATACCACACGTGAATCAATAACCAATTTGCAGGCACAAAAACACACTTATACCAGCAAAATCACAAAATCACATAAATACCAAAGATTAATCAGAAAGATGAGTTTTGAGAATTCAAACCTCCAAGATGTACATCCACACCTTGGAATCAATAAGCTGAGGTGCTAACAAGAACAAGCACCAGCTTCCCCCTGCTAAGAACAACAAGCAGGCCTAGCCAAAGGCTTGAGCCTAGATTAGCACAAATCAGATAAAATGGGTGACAAAGGGGTCAAGTCTATGCAAGACTTAGGTTTCCACAAGGCCTAAATCTTCCCTTAAGGCCTCACCACCCCTTAATCAACTAAGATTAGGAGGCTATGATCACCCTTAAGCTCAAATAAGCAGGCTGTTGAACCACAAGCACTTAGCAAACCACTTGACTAAATTTTGGAACAAAAACGTATAACCAAACTCCAATATTGTTCAAGCTAGTTGATTTGTGACTTATGTAACTTAAAGAAACACCTCAATGAACAATCCTCACCTAAGCACATGCCAAATTCTTGAACTCAGTCAAGAACAAAGGGACTCAAAAGCTTATAGGCTATCTTGGACTTGTTCAAGGTTTTGCTTAAGTATAAAAACGTGACAATACAACTACTTAACACAATAAATATCAATGGAACTCAGTTTCAATCACAACACAATACCAAATTCTATTAATTTCAGAAAAATGGCTTTACAAGGCTTGACAAAGTAAAACTGAGAACAAGAGTAAAGGAAAGGTCCTAAACCCTTTATATAGAGGGTGCACATGCTACTAGAAGCTGATAAAAACATAAACCCTAGTGTAGTGATGTCCCAAAAATGCCCTTGGATTTTTGAATATATGTTGACTGAATTTGACTTGGGGCTTGATACATGTGACCATTCTTGTTGTTATATGATCTTGGACGTCCAAATAGTGCGTAGGAATGAAGCATGATTATGGCACGTTAATTCTCTGGCTGGTCTTTTCTTCATATGAGTTCGTGGGTCAGGGGAGGTAGCATGTGACAAAAGGAGTGATGAGGTGGAGTGTTTTAAGGTTGGGTTTTGTTAATTAGGTCCTTAATCATTAATCTGGAAAAGATTAATACTTAATTAATAATAATTAAGGAATGCCTAATATCAGTTAAGAACGTGAAGAACATTGGGTTTGATCTTGTTTGGGATTTAAATAGGTGTTTAGGCGCGAGTTTAAACTTAATTATTTATTAAGTTTAAACGGTGGTGAGTGGAGTGGTGACATGGAAGCAGGGAAGGATTTGATTGGTGGGTTTTGTGAGTGGGGTGAGGTGTCAACATGTGAGTGGTTAAGGTAAGAATGGCTGTCTGCCATGTTTAGTCCTTCATTTCCCTTTGTTTTGTCATTTCAAATTAAACATGCTATCAACGCCCTACCCTTTGTTATCAACTTTTGTTTTTCATACTTTAGCCCCAAAACGTTTTGCAAAGTATTTTCAGGGGTATTTCTTGCCAATTCTGGATTTTTGAAGGGTTGTTTTGGCATTTTCTTCATGGATAATGGTCTTGACTTGTATGGTTGAATTCTTGGAGGACTGAAATTGACAAGTCATAATTCTTGAGGGACCATTTTTGCCAATTCTTCAAAGTTAAGGGTCCTTTTTGTAAATTTGACAAACTTTAAGGACCAATCTTGTAATTATGAATAAACAAGGGTTTAAAGTGTCAATTCTTCAATATTGGAGGACCCTTCTTGTACAATCTTCAAATCTTCAAGGTTTATTCTTGGAAAATCATCACTTGGGCTTGGTTCATTGTGTGGCTTCGTTTCCCGTGTTCGTTTTTGCATGTTCTTTGTGATCTTTTGTCATTTCCTCAATATCCGTACCTAAAATACACAAGTAACAAACACAAGCATATATTTGGGTATTTTGATGATATTTAATGCATTTAAAGCCCTATTTGGATGATGAGACTATGTATAAAAGCAGTCTCATCACTCCCCCATACTAAACCATTGTCGTGCCCTCACGCAATGCTAGAATAAAGTATCGTAGCACCTCCAAATTATTCACTTTTATGAATGATAAACTAGCTACACTACTGCTATTACTACTACTTGCATTTTAGACATAATGTATGATTTTCATCGCAAAATGGGACATTTAGGTTCATAGAACAAGAACACGTGAATGCTTCGTTAGAAATAATTTCATCGTCCTCGATTTTCACCCCAATTTCATGCCAAGCGTGCAACGAGATCATTGTCATTATAAGTTATTAATGCTAACACTACTCATATGCCCTAATCACGTACTCATCCTCCCAATTTCCTAAGTTGTATCTCTTATATTTTATTATGTCTAGAATGTTTCACGAGGATACATTGTTTGACTTATGCGATGATAGAGATTTAGGTCTAAAAATAGAGTCCTAACGGTGTAACCAAGACCATCAAATCAATAATCCCTCCTAATAGACAACGATGTCAAAAAATTATGTCAACAAGAAGGATCGACAAACACGGTTTTATAACGCACTACAACAAAACAAAGCTAAGGTGACACTCATAAAGTATTGTATTATGTCTTAAAATGTTGCATTATGCATAATGTGACACTTTATCAAGTGCTATTTTATCCAACGTCGCCTTAGGTATATGCAACACTTATATTGGATTCTGCAACTCTTTCTGAAAGTGTTGCCCATGCATAGCATTTGTGTTACTCTAACTGGCAACACTTTTTAAACACAAGTGCAACACTTCTAGTACTCATGTGCAACACTAATACACTAAGGTGCAACACTTTTATATTCAAATGCAACACATTTTAATAACAAGTGCAACACTTTCATATTCAAATACAACACTCCATACACTGATGAAATGCAACACTTTTTCACTTGACAACACTAAACACGCAACACTTTAACATATCAAGGGCAACAATTTTTGTTGTTCTTTGACATCATCTGTGCAACACTTTATTAACTAATTTGTGACACTTCTATAATGCAACAGAAATGCAATATATGTTTCTTTTTATATAAAATACGCTGTCTCAAATGATTGAACATGTAAATTCATGTATATAGATAGTAAAATACAAAATAGTATTCTGTTGTACATTCACAAATTTATCCAGTGCAAAATAGCTATAACAGTACATTGTCTCAGAAAAAGAAAACATATGAGATTACAACCCTAGACACATCCTGACATATTCTCTGCAAATCACTGCTCACAGCTTATAGCACGCCGAAACAACATACCTGTTACACATAGAATTGATATACTGTTAGTATTTTCCGACTTGTAATTAGTATATAATTGCGTTTTAAACTCACATCAGCATAAATAAGTGCTAATCCAGTACAATAATTGACATCTTTTAGTTGCTAAAAGCTAGTAATATTGGTCGATTAAATTATTCATGGGTATGTTCGAGCATATCCGGTTCAAATGGGTTGAGCCGTAAGCATTTATTCTAAAAAGTTTGTTTTGGGTCACACAGGTTAGTTTGCCCACCAACCTTTTTTTCTTTTCAATTTACTAATAATGAATAGTCGTCCAATATACTAAATATATATTTTATCTTTATATACTACTAAAAACAAGGGTAAAGAAAGGAACAAGTGAAATTCGTGTTGTAAACTATTACCAGATTAAGAAGAGCGGTTCTTGTACAATATTATCATGCAAAATAGGTATTGGGAATTTGTGATTCCATTATACTAGTTTTTTTCTAAATGCAACAAACATAACCTATACATTTACAGAAGATATGACAAATATGTGCTTCTCCGGTATCATACTTACCATTCTTTTGATGGTAAAGTTTAGGGACAGTGATCAGGTTAGGTAGGAAGACTTTTCAGAATAGTGGATCTTCCAACATAGTAAGTAGAATAAAGTCAATAAACTATTATTTGTATCCTACAAGATATTAGATTTAGGCGGGGAACAGCGTGGGTAACTTGTTAATAAAACGAGTTCATGCCTAATTATTCACTTTTTGGTTTGAGGTTGGGTGACTGCTTGTCAATACTCTATTGGTGTGTATGTAAGTGGATACAAGCTATTTTGTGTTTTTTCCAGGCTCAATTACTATATCACTTAATACGATAAAATGGCTCAGTTGACCTATTCCTCATGTTCACCTCAATTTAGTTGTTTTGTATTGTCTTAATTGCAAAAACCATCAATTCAAGCAAAGACGATGTTTTGGGTCATTTAAGGGGGATGGGCGTTGTAAAACGGTTATTTTTTATCATCATATAATACCATCTGAATTTAAGTTATAGTTTAGTAAGCTATTAGATGCACTCATCTCAGCATGTAGTGGAATTGACAAATTACTTACTTATACTACCGCAACATCTACTTTTGATAGTTACTTATACTACTTTCGATAATTACTTTTACTATTGTAACATCTAGCATCAAATAGAACACGAGTAACAGATTCATACCTTTTAACAACGAAAGACAACCTATGCACCGAATCTTCAATTGATACCAATTCCTCTGTGTATTACTTCTAGTTCATCCTTATTTCTTCCATTATAGTCTGCTACCTCAAGCATTTTTTAGTCATGATCATATTCAAACTCTTCTATTTATAACCAACTGACTTTTTCTATAGCCGCCCTTAATCTCTTTGGTCGTCACATCCCGAAAAATATTCTGAATCACTTCCATCTTCTATTGCCTTGTAGTTCTTCATTTCTTCTATCATTAATAATATGCACATCAAATAATTCCCTGATTGATTATACAAGTAAAAAATACTACAATTTAAAACTAACTGTTAATATCATCTTACGATAATCATTGGTCTTTGATTATACATATCATGCATTATCTTCTTTCCTTTTGGTGTGTGCGCTGGAACGTATCAGTCAACAAGATAGGTGTTTCTTTAACTCTTTATGTACAATTCTCACAAGCCCTTCCGAAACTTTTTTTGGCTGCGTATACACAATCTGAATATACGCACATCAGAGTAAGTCTTTATGTACAATTCTCACAAGCCCTTAGTGTATCATATCATCAGGTTATTTGATGTTTTTTAGTTTTTATTGTCATACTTGGATGGTATGTAACTAGGTGGATTCTTTTTCTTTTTAGCAATATCCTTCTTAATCATGTTACATAATACATGAACTACTAAATTAGAAGATCATCAGATCCTTTATAGATATGAATAAACATTTATAACTTTACAATTGAACTACATGTTGAATTCATATATATGAGAGGTTACCGATATTACCTATGGTGCTGACGAAGACAAGGCTTAACTGAGAGGGAGACCACTAGCGACAGAGTGCGAGTGAGCAAAACCTTCCATTCATCGACGGTTGTATATACTTATGGTTTTCTTCAAGGATTTGAAGGAAAAACCATGGAAGATCTTGAGAAAAAAAAAACGTAGATTAGATCTTGAGATATGGGAGTTAGGTGAGATTATGAGAGAGAAGGGTCCAGATTAGAAGGTAGTTTTTGGTCACGGTAAAGTTATAAGTTCGATTCTTTATTTTTTTAGCTGTACCATAACAATGTATTTTTTAAAATTTAATATAATAAAATATTTACTTTTTTTTATCGTACCACGTATATAGGCGGATAATATACGATATTTTAATTGATTTGATGGTCGAACCGATTACTTGATGACTCGACTGAATTGATCTGATAGTCGAACTCGTGACCCGGTGGTTCGACTGGGTTGACCCGATGAGCGAACCCGCAAAACAGTGACTCGACTGAATTGACTTGATAATCGAACACGTAACATGGTAACTCAACCGGGTTGACTCGATGGTCGAACCCGTCACCTGATGGTCAACTCATGATGTGGCGGTTAATACACTTGTATCCTATTTAAGCATTATGTTTAGGGGTGAGCATCGGGACGAAACCGACTCGTCCCGACTCGATTCCGACTCATCCCGAAATCGACATCATGGAAAACTCAAATCGAATCCCGACCCAATTTAATCCCGAGTCTCGAACCGAGTTTGTCCCGAATTACTCCCGATTTGTGTGGTTTTCTTTGTGCGATCCTGATTTAATTCCGAGTCCCGACTCGAACCGTCCCGACATCATGGAAAACTCATCCCGAGTCCCGAACCAAATTTAATCGGTTTGTGTCAGTCGGTTTCGGTTTCGATCAGTTTATATCGGTTTTCGGTTATCGGTCGGTTTTGCTCGCCTTAATTATGTCTATATATATAAAAATGTTAAATTTTCAACTTTTAACAAAACTCTTTATATATTAGTACAAATACTATCAATATATTTTCAAATAGGGAGATGATTTACACACTCATAACATTAATGAGGACACTCACAGTACAAGTAAATAAAGCATACTATAAAATACAGTACAACTCTGTAATGCATAAAGTTGAGTGTCCCAATCAATTTCATGAGTGTCATAATCAATTCCCTTTCAAATACTTCTAACGTTATCCTATTTAGTCGACAATCGTTTAACGTTAGTTATTTATAGTAAAGAAGACATGTGTTTTTCTTTAATTTTTACTTTACTTTCGAAAACTTTTTCAAATTTTTTCGAATCGTTTAAATTCAAATATAAAATTCAGAAGTTTTTTTAAAATACTTTCAAATCAGTTTTGGTTTCTATATATATTTTTATCGTAATTTTTATACAACTTTTCATTGCGATTTGGAAAAAAAATCTACATTTCTTTTTCAAAATTAAAAAAAAAATCGTGTATAAAAAGCAAAACTAATTTAGAAAGATTAAAAGAACATTTATAATTTTTTTTTTTAAATTTAAGTGATCCTAAATTTTTTTTTAAAATAATCAAAAAGATTTGAAAGAAAAAAAGATACTCCTTTCGTCTCAAAATTATAATCTACGTTATTAATTTTGAACGTTTCAAATTAATTGTTTATTTTCAAAATAGATAATAAATGTAAGTTAAATTTACCATATCACCTCATTTGAAAATATTATTATAATAAATATATAAGTTATAAATTTATTAATTGTGTAAAATTATAATTGTGTAAAAAGTAAATGAGAAAAAACTAAAAAAATAATTTTCTTAATAAATTATGTGTTTTTTTTTATCGATTGCCAATAAAGATAATCAACGTTAAAAATTAAAAATATTGGTTTAAACTATGCATAATAATTACAACCTCCCATTGATACTATAAATATTGTACGGGCTTAAAAATTAGTGGTATGGAGGAAATATTAAAATACGTGTGCTATAATGTCGGACGGATTAAACTCCTATTCTATTGAACTAGGAGTATGGAGGGAATGCTTCTAAAATGTAGCGCTATTTTAGAATTTGAGTCTAAGAAATTGGGGGAACATCAAATTTTGTGGCGCCAACTTATTTTATATTGGTTATTCAAAAAATTTAATAAGTACAAGTCTTACGCAGTCACTTGTACTATGTTTAGGGCCGTCCTGAAGATTTTGAGTGCCGTGGGCGGTAACTAAAAAAAGGCCCCTAAAAAGTTATGTGAGAAATAAAATTTATCGTTATCGATGCTAAATAAAAGTGCAAGTGATAATATTACAAAGACCATTTTAACTTAGACATAATTGTATAAATGAGTCGGGCTTTTAAAATATGTACAAATAAGTTGGGTTTATAAAAAATTTGATGCCCCTCTAAAATATGGGGCCCTGTGCCATGACCCATGTTGCCCTTATCCATCTACGCCCTGACTATGTTGTGCGTTAAAAATAACTATCACTACATGTTAAAAAATAAAAACTCGAAAAAAAAATAGATACTAGAAGGAAAGACGTACACAAATAATTGGAACAAAATATCCTCTAACGTATCAATGCAACAAATTTAAAATAAAATTAAAATATATATGTTGCATGTTTCTTTTTGTAATATGCAGCACTTTGTCTAAAGTGTAACCTTTGGTGATATTACAACACTTGTGAAAAGTGTCATATTAGTATGTAAAATTTGCAGCACTTTTAGAAAAATGTTACGTTAAACCTTTAAATGCAACACTTATTTAGAAAAGTATTGTGTTATGGCCAATTTTAGTGAAAAAGCAACACAATATGAAAGTGTTGCTTAGAAAATGTTGCATTAGCCTTGTTTTGTAGTAGTGACGGTTTTGAACGTAAGACTTATTAACAAGACTTTTATACGCCCCCTAACGGAAGGGCCTTATTATCTTTGGTTTACCTCCATCTTTTATTCAACTTCGCCATGAAGCTTTTATTATGACTTCGGTCTTGCCTTGCCTTTTATTATCCACCTCATCGATAGTTTTATTAGCCAAAGACGTATATCCTCACGCTAGGGCGAATTTTGGATCTTTAAAGCTTCAAAGATTAAGGCTTGATTCACTTTCAATTTTGAATAGTTTTTCGGCCTTGTGGGCTTCAAATTGTTTGCTTGATTTAGGTGAGCACTTGAAATCTTATTATTGGGTGAAGCTTTTGATTATTCGGGTGCCAATACTTCAAAACCGTGACGCTGGCGATACCTTAATGTCTTCCCAATTTAATTACACGGAAGCAACTATAAAAGACCAGAAACCCAACAATCAAGACTAAACCGCTAAGTCAATATTTATTAAGCAAAAAATATTTACAAGCGAAGGGAGAATAAGCAAACAACGAGAACACATGAGTTTTTGAAAGAATACGAGTACTCTACGTTTAGCATAGTAACTTATTATTAACTCTATCATTTCTCGTCCTCATTTAAGAGACTTAGCCTAATGTGAAGTTAAGGAATCAAAGCTAAGTGCTCAACACGCACGGTCGAGTCAAAAATTACTCTTATTTTCGCCATCAGAAAACCTACATTCATGTCTTCAAACACTTATAAAACATGAGAATTTTTTTTAAATTTGGCCATTTTTACCCTTATTTTGCAACAAAACGATAAACAAAAAGATAAACTTTGGAAAGCGTGAAGGTTTGGCAAGGCAAGTATCTATTCACCCCCCATACTAAAGTTAAACATTGTCCTCAATGTTTCGAGTCTAGGGGTGCAAACACCCCCATACTAGAGACGTAGTCGAATGCCTAATATAGCATGGAAAGGGTGTAACCGTTAAATTAATAGCCGTTTATGAAATGTGCTAAAAACCTAAGGTTAGAACATCAAAGGATATATCATGGATATTGAGAAAGTCTTAAAAGCAAACGATCGAGTGCTCCCATAAAACGAACACGAGAGGCTCCAATCGTGAAGGTAATGATCTAAAAACCACAATTCACAAACAACCACGGAACAAAGGTAGGAGGGCACAAATCCCCTCACATTAAACTAATAAGAAAGCAATAATATGTACATGGATAAGCATGGGTCTCCCCCACGAGGCACCTTGTTTTTGATAACCGAGTCAAAAGCTCGACTCGAATCCTCAAAAATGTGATCATTTAGGGACTATCATGGTATGGTAAATTTTTGGTGGGGCTTACATGATAAACAAGGCCCAAAAACAACCGGTATTAAGGACTAAGTCCTTTGATGGTGCAAAATACCGGGATCGAAGATGGCGTTCTCGTTTTCATTGGATAAACAAATCAACGCCACTTCATCATGTGTTAACACAAACCCAAAGGGTTTAAAGAAAATAGATGAGAAGAAATAGAAGGGTGGGACAATGGGTAAGTCATAAAAACCCTGAGCTACTCGAGGTAGACTCGCACCAATCAAATAGAAAGATTTTCCATTTATTGCATCGGTGGAAGACCGAGATTTCCCTTTATAAGCAATTCCGGGAACAAATATCTCGTCCTCGGTGGAGAAAGGGGAGGGAACATAAAGGGTTTCCCCCACACTAGGTCCACACAAAGCATCGTCAAAAGGAGAAGACGAGCTTGTAGTACTCAAAACACGAAGTGATGACGGAGTTAGCATTGTAGAAAAATCTTTTAAATCTAATTTAAATTTTTTTCCTTTTTCATCTTTTAAACTCTCCTTATGAAAACCCGACTTGATTATGTCAAAATATTTCGTGTTTCTAAAACAATGTTAGTCACACTAAAAATTCTCACATTTGAAAACCGTTTTGGTTTTGGTGGTGGTAAGTTCTCAAAACGTTTGTCAACAAAGAAAACTTCCCCATCGGGGTCAACATATTCATCATCCGAAGATTCATTCGTGATTGGAGACGTAGACTTAACACTCTTAACCTCCACCGGTGGAGGGGACGGAAAATCGTTTTTATCATCAACTCCTGAAACTCTTTTTGAAATCCTTTTGCAAATGTTTTTGATGGGATTAACATTGTTCAAAGACGTGATAGAATACACATGAGAAAGTGTGGAGTTTTGAGTTGCATTTATGATGAGTTCTTCTTCATTGAAAAGTAGAGTGATCTTCCTAGCATGCACATCGATAAGTGCTCTCGAGGTATCCAAAAACGATCGACCTAAAATTAGAGGAACTTCAGGATCGATGGGAATGTAAACAACGATAAAGTCTACGGGATAGTAGAACTTTCCAACTTTCACGAAGACGTCCTCGGCTACTCCACAAGCTATAATCGTAGAATGATCGGCCATCTCGATTGACATCCTTGAAGGAGTGAGATAAGGAAGATTGAGCGACTTAAAAATCTCAAGAGGCATCAAATTTATACTAGCACCAAGATCGGCCAAGGCGTAGCATTCCTCCATATATTGTATAGCACATGGGATTAAAAATTTACCGGGATCACCGACTTTTTGAGGTATGCGGCTAAGAAAACCGAAGAACAACTAGACGACTTTTGCAATTTCTCTTTGTTATTCAACATACTTTTGAAGTTTGCGGCAAATCGAGGCATCATGACCAAGGCGTCGGCAAAACTTATATTAAAATGCAAGTCACGAAACATTTTCATAAAAAGTTCAAATTGATAATTATTTCGTTCTTGTGCCTTTTCCTTGTTTTGTCTTGAAGGGTAAGGTACGGGTGGTGTGGGTTGGGGCATAGGCAACAGCCTTGAAATCTCGGGTTCCACTATTGGTATTAGTTCAACCGTAGGTGTGGTTTGAGCGGTACTTCATGGGCTTGGAATTTTCTCCTTTTCTACCACCACCTCGGGTTCTTTCTCTTTTTCCTTCTCCGTAGAAGTACTTGGACGAGAGATGGGTTCTTTGAAAGTTTTACCACTACGAGTAGTAATAACCTTCAATTCTCCTTTCGGGTTTACGATGGTATCACTAGGAAGACCACCCGAAGAAGAAGGTTTACACATGATAGCTTCTAACATTTTTCCCATTCGATCTTCAAACTTAGATTGCCTAGCATCAACTTTTAACAATTCTTGCTTAATCTCATGTTGACCTTGCTCCATTTTTTGTTGATTTTGTTGGAGACGTTGAACATTTCCTTCCATTTTATTAGCATGAGTCTTAAGTTCATTAGCAAGTTCGTTTTTAAGCTCGTTTTTCAACTCGGATCTTAAGCTAACCATTTCACGTTGCATATTATCAAACTTAGCATCGTTTGCTTTAGCATAATTCAAAAATTCTCCTTGAAGATTTTTGGTGTGATCATTTTGAAAACCTTGTGTGGTAGTTTGAAAATCACGGTTTTGGTTTGAAATTTGCCCATTTCCACTTTGATAATTACCCTTGTTGAAGTTACGTTGAGCACCATTTTGATTGTTTCGATAGTTGTTAGCATTTTGATTTTGTGGAGCTTGATTTTGGCGGGAACCTTGACCGTTTTGGTTATAAGTTCCCGTGGCTACATAAGCATTCGAAGTGTTACCATCCGCGGTAATGCACTCGGAAAAATCATGAGCTCCACCACACGAAATACAACTCTTGGCAACCGCCTTAACCGATGCGGAATTCAAAGCATCTTGTGCTTTCCAATGAGTCATAAGAGTCGAAAACCTATCGAAAAACCGATTCTCCTCATTTGCTTCGTCTTGTAAGGCACTCATGTTACGAGACGACGATGAACCCATAGTGGCAACACTCGGTGTGTTACGAGGACTATAAACCTTAAACCTATTCTCAATGATTTTTAAAGTCTCATCGGTCGTTTTGCACAAAACATTACCACCCGCGGCGGCATTTAAGTAATCTCTTTCATGATCATTAAGCCCATTATAAAAAGTGTCAATTTGATGCAATTCGGAAAAATCATGGTGTGGACATTCATGTAACATTTCTTTAAACCTTTCCCAAGTCATTGAAAAACTTTCATTAGACCTTTGAGTAAATCGTGAAATCTCGTTTTCAAATGTGTTATTTTAGATGGTGGAAAAAATTGATTCACAAATTTAGAAACGAGATCACCCCACGTCAAAATCGAATTTGGGGGTTCTTTCTCGAGCCATATCTTGGCGGGTCCATCTAACGAGTACGGAAACAACATCATCTTAATGGCATCGTGTGGTACATCCTTAAACTTGCTTGTCGCGGTAAGACGATTGAATTGCCTAATGTGATAATGTGGGTTGTCTTTTTCGTGTCCGCGAAACTTGTTGGCTTGAAGCATAGACATTAAACCCGTCTTGATCTCGAAGTTCTCCGCAAGGATGGCGGGAATCACAATGGCCTTTCCAAAACCCTCGGTGGGTGCTTGAAGCAACTCCATCCTAGTACGATTAGCCATGATAGCTTCTTGTTCTATAATAGGTTCCTCACTTGGAGTCTCTTCACTAGAAAGATTAGGAGTAGTTGTTGACTCCTTTCGGTTTCTACGTTTACGTGCACGTCTTGCTTGATTACGAGTAAGCATAAACGTCACGTACAACGTGGGGATGAGCAAAGAAGATTATTTGTGGTGTTTTTAACTTTTTCAATTTTTTTTTATTTTTGATTGTTTTTACTTTTTTTGGATTTTGGAATTGTATTAAGTAGACTAAAATCTACAAATCTCCTCCTTAATCAAATCTCTTGATTAAAGAAGCCTCAAGGAATGAAAACGATCACGTGAAGTGAACGCCTTCGATGACTTAAGAACGTTGGTGGAACACCAAAACGTTCAAGAGGGTTTAATCAAATAAAACCAAGAAAGTATATATGATACTTAATAATACTCTGGGCGGCAAAACCCTCGATTAGCTCTTAAAATCAAATACTCACAAGCAAGCGGGGAAACGAGGCAGTGCGAAGCACTTAAGAGCCTTTTTCCTTAGGGTATATTTGATAATACCCGCCTTATACCCACCTTATAGTTTGTATTTTTCAAAATCGAGCTTCACGAAAGTATTTATCTATTTTTGCCTTTTTCTTTTGGTTTGAGATTCGAATACAATGATTGGGTAATGAACTCCCAAGTCAAGGTTGTGTTTTCACACTTTTGGAGTACTTGTGAATTTAATGTTATACGTATACAATATATTAATAATATCCACACAAAAAACGAAAAACCGATAATACGTATTAGTAGAGTGCTACTAATACAGATACTATTTTTGGTTAGTATATAAAAACAACAATGTCCAAATCAAAACATAACATGCCTCCCCGACAGCGGCGCCAAAATTGATGTTAGAGTTTTTACACACCTTTGCTTTAGGAAAAACAAAGAGCGTAATTAGGGTAAGTACACAAGTGATTTAGGAAAACCACGAGTTATGACCCAAAGTGGCGATCGTTCTCAAGGAGGCTTGGTGTGTGTGTTAAGAGATGATTAAATTTGTGATTATGATTATGAGAAAAGGGAATATAAATGAGATAAGAAGAGAGTGACGGTTACGATGACGAGTTAAACTAAAACGATAAAGTCGTACACGTAAAACCGTAAAAAGTGCCAAAATTAAAAAATTTACTCTAAAAATCCTAGAAAATTGCAATAAATTCTAAATAATGTATTAAGAGTTTACAAAAAATCAAAAATTACCCAAACCTTTTATTTAATTAAATAATGATTTTTTAATGCTAATTAAAGCCCTAAAAATCAATTTAATTAACAAAAAGCCCAAAATGAGTTTTATCACTTTGTAAACCTCTAAAATACCCTAAATTAATTTAAAACTATTTTTGAAAATTTTAAAATTAATAAAAACTATTTAAAAAAAATTAAAAACTATTAAAACTTAAAATAATTATAAAAATTAATCTAAGGACACTAAAATTATTCTAAAAATTGTAAAATTCCTAACTTAATGTATTTAACCTAAGAAAAATGTAAAAACTTGAAATATCTAATTTTTGAAATTTAATAATAAAATAATATTAAAATAATATTAAAAATCCAAATTTATAAAAAATTCTAAAAACTTGCAAACTACCTTAATTTAACCTAAATAAACAGAAAACAAACTTGAAATACCAAAAATGCCCCTATTGGGCCTTCAAATGGGCCAAATACCCAAACAGATCCTTAATGGGCTTATTATTAGGCCCAATAAGAAAACGTCCTCAGAATTGGCCCAAAAGCTCCAGTTAAGCTTAAAATTTGATTTTAAACACAATTTTCCAAAGGCCCAAAAGCTGAAAATAAGCTTAAGCTAGCTTATTTCAAAACAGCTTATTCTTAATGGGCTTTTTGGCCCATTAAGCTATAGGCTGATGCCATAAGCTAAGATTTTACCCACGTCCTTCTCTTGACCTAATTAAGCTATTTGCAAAAAGAAACTTGAAATAAGCTCAAGGAATAAGCCTGAAAATGCAATAAGCAATCTACACAAAACGACAAAATAGTCGTTTTTGAGTTCTAGACTTTTTCAAGAGCTGATTCAAGTTGTAACAAGTCAAAAATGGCTTAACTAAGCTTAATCAACAAAAAGATTTTCAATAAGCACACTCAATAAGCTGAAATAAGCAATAAGCTATATTTGAAAAAGACAAAATAGTCGTTTTCTAACAAAAACTTAAAACCAAAAGATGTAAACTTCCAGATTCACTTATAAGCTCAAAAGATTAAGACCTATTACAAAAAATAAGTTGTTGCACATTGGAATAAGCTAGAATGACTTATTAATAAGCTGAACACAAATTATAACTAGCAGTGGCTAGTAGCAGGGGAAAGGAGTTCCCACTGCCTTGACTTATTGACCTTGCTTTTTAGAGAGTTTTACTTGGTATCTTTGGACAATCAAGGCACCCTTGTGATCAGTGAATCACAAGGAGTCAATAACAAGCAAATAATCACAAAATCACCCAGCCAATCAGTGTAGTTAATTCAATCTTTGCCCAGATGTGTTCCAGACAAGTGATAAGCAGGTCTGATGACAATAAGCTACTTTTAAGCTATAAAAAGCTAACCACAAGCCACCAAATGCATACACAAGCTCAAAACAACTTAAAGTAACACATCTTAACACACTTCATGCAACAAATCCAACAAATGAACAAGATCTAAGCACATGCAGTTACTGATGAACAATTAAGAACACAAGAACCATGTTTGCTGATCTACTTGACACAAAATCCAGGTTCAAGGCCTCAGATCTATCACATATGTTGCATTAACAATGAATAAACACTTGTTAGCCCTAGGTTATCATGAAAACTAGGTGTGCACAAGATTTCAGAGCAAATCAACAACTTTTCAAGATTTTATAGCCAAATGTTTGATTTAGTGATTCAAGGCACAAAACTTGCATATATCAGAACACAATAGCCTCAATATCAGATACACACTCAAACAATACCACAATTCCAACTCAAAATCACATAAACTAGAACCAACAGTCAATCCCAAACACCCTTTTAACTTTTTAAACTCAATTTTAAACAAGTAAAAGTCTTCTCAATATTGATTTAAGCGCAGTTTAACATCATAACATACCACAAGTGAATCAATAACCAATTTGCAGGCACAAAAACATACTTATACTAGCAATATCACAAAATCACATAAATACCAAAGATTAATCAGAAAGATGAGTTTTGAGAATTCAAACCTCCAAGATGTACATCCACACCTTGGAATCAATGAGCTGAGGTGCTAGCAAGAACAAGCACCAGCTTCCTCCTGCTAAGAAAACAAGCTGGCCTAGCAAAAGGCTTGAGCCTAGATTAGCACAAATCAGATAAAATGGGTGACAAAGGGGTCAAGTCTATGCAAGAATTAGGTTCCCACAAGGCATGAATCTTCCCTTAAAGCCTCACCACCCCTTAATCAACCAAGATTAGGAGGCTATGATCACCCTTAAGCTCAAATAAGCAGGTTGTTGAACCACAAGCACTTAGCAAACCACTTGACTAAATTTTGGAACAAAAACGTATAACCAAACTCCAATATTGTTCAAGCTAGTTGATTTGTGATTTATGTCACTTAAAGAAACACCTCAATGAACAGTCCTCACCCAAGCACATGCCAAATTCTTGAACTCAGTTAAGAACAAAGGGACTCAAAGGCTTATAGGCTATCTTGGACTTGTTCAAGGTTTTGCTTAAGTACAAAAACGTGACAATACAACTACTTAACACAATAAATATCAATGGAACTCAGTTTTAATCACAACACAATACCAAATTCTATTACTTTCAGAAAAATAGCTTTACAAGGCTTGACAAAGTAAAACTGTGAACAAGAGTAAAGGAAAGGTCCTAAACCCTTTATATAGAGGGTGGTGATTGTTGGTAAAAATACACCTTTTAGGAAAAAGGCGTAATAGTGGTAAGTATTGAACAAATGACTTTAGGAAAAATCAAGTGTTAATGACCCAAATTAAGTCCAAGTTCATTTCCCAAGGAGGTATATGTGTGTGACTAAGATGTACAAGATTTGAGATTAATATTTGGTTTAGAAGGGATTTAGAAGAGAAAATGACGAAGTCGAAAAAAATAGAAAAATAGGCAAAAACACTATTAGAAAGTTAAGACGTAGAACCTAAAAAATCACCAAAATTAAAATAAATTCTAAAAATTACCAAAAATTCACCAAAAATCAAAAATAATAAACTAAGAGTTTACCAATTATCAAAACTTTTTCAAACCTTTTAAATAATTAAATATTCAATTTTTAAATGCTAATTAAAGCCCTAAAAATCAAATAAATTATCAAAAAGCCCAAATAAAGATTTTTCAATTGATAAACCTCTAAAATGACCTAAAATGATTAAAAACTATTCTTAGAAATTTTAAAACTAATAAAAACTATTTTAAATGAATTAAAAACTATTAAAACTTAAAATAATTATAAAAATTAATCTATAAGTGATAAAATTATTCTAAAAGTTGCTAAATTCCTATTTCAATGTATTTAACCTAAGAAAAATGTAAAAAGTTGGAAAAAGTGAAATTTGAAAAATAATAATAAAATAATAATAAAATAATATTAAAAATCCAAAAATTATAAAAAATTCTAAAAACTTGCAAACTAGTTTATTTTAACCTAAATAATCAGAAAATGAAAGTGAAATTACCAAAATACCCCTAATGGGCCCTCAAATGGGCCAAATCCAAAAACAGTCAACACAAATGGGCTTTTGGGCCCAAAAAGTCAAACGCTGATAAGCTATAATCAAACGCTGACAGGTTGAAATCAAACACTGACAGGAACAAAATAGGCGTTGACAGACTTAATGAAGTGTAAGAACTTGTTTTTCACCCTGCTGGTCAAGGTTTGAGTGCAAACCTTGTGAATCAAGGCTTACCAGTTGGGTAAACTTGATGTATTTTGGCACAAATAAGCCAATAAGCCAGTGAGCTTATAAGCTATGAACAAAGCAATCCAAATAGCCAAATATCAATCACAAGCTAAATAAACTAACAATGAACACAAATCAACAAGAAACAAACACTGAAACAAAGTAAATAGCAAGATTAAAGCACAATAAGTTACTGATTAACAAAGAACATGTGTAGAAACAAGTTGCTGATATACTTGACACTTAATCCAATTTCAAGCCCCAAATCCTTCTACCCTGGTGTGATTAGCTATGATTTAGCACTTGTTACCCTTAACCTAAGCTTAGATCTAGGTGTCCTCAAAATCCTAGCCAATTTTACCAAGTTATGAAGATTTTAGAGCCAATCTATGAATCAATGTGTTTAAGCCCACAAAACTTGCAAACAGATGCACAAATACTCCCAAATAGCAGATACCAATACTTGCATACAACACACAAGCACTTATCAAACCTCTAATCCAACTTATGCAGTAATCCTAAACACCCTTTTAAAACTTATTTTCACAAATTTTCAAAGGATCATTAAGATTCAACCCACAAATCAGATCAATAACACCTCATAAACATCAAACCAAGCCAAATCAACAATAAACATCCACAATAACACAGATTCAATCACAAATCCACAAAAATCACAAATATTCAGAAACTTAAAGAGAAAATGAAAAGGGAAGAAGGTGCAAACCTCCAAGACCTACATCCAGGCCCTGGATTATTTGAGCTGAGGTACTAGCAAAACAAGTACCAGCTTCCAATGCTGCTAAGATGAACAAACACAAGGGTGAGATCAAATAAACAAGGACTTTCTGATTTTTGATGCACAAGTCTTATCACTTAAAACCTTGCCTCAAAAACCTTCAAACATGTAAATGGAACTCAGATTTTAGCTTCTCAAACACCAAACTTTTATAAATAACAGATTAAAAACTCAGAATTTTAAGAAATTTAAACTTTATTTCATAAAAAGGAATTACAAAGATTAAAAGCTAAAATCTGGAACAAAATCTCTCTCACATGTTGAGGAGTCTTTTTATAGGCAAATGCCAATGCTACACTGTTCATAAACCCTAGATGTGAAATTCCCTAAATGCCCTAAGTCCTTGAGTACGTTTGTTGTTGTTGAGCTGTCCAAAATGATCCTACACGTTCATTTTAGCTTTGTGATCAAGCAAAGGCTCTCAGCTGTTGATCTTGACACGTGGCTAAGCTTGGAGGGCAAGTACTCATGTGATGGGTGAAACGGTTTGAATGGTGAGGTCCTTTGGGTGAGTGGGAATGTGAGTTTAAGCATGGGATGGATTCGTGTAAGGGTTAATTGTGTTTTGGTAAAGGTAATTGTAAAAACCCCCTTGTTGGTGAAAAGTAAAAACTGGGTTCATACGTGTGAACAGTGCCACGTTTGATCCGATTTTAGTGGGGATTTTGTGTTTGGCGCGTGTTTGTTTAGTTTAAACTTATAAACTTGGCAGCTTTGGTCCTTTTTCTTCCTCTCTTTTGTCATTTGGATATAAACTTCTATTAGCGCCCATTTTACATGTATCAACGTTTCACCATTTGTCACTTTTGGCACAAACTTTATACAAAAGTGTTTCAAGGGTTTAATTTGATATTTTTGAATATTGTAAGGGCTGATTTTGGACAATGTTGATCTTCCAAGTTCTTCAATGTATCTTAATCTTCATGAGGGACCATTATTGGCAGTTTTGATTTGTTGAGGGACTAATCTTGCCATTTCTTCAAAGTTAAAGGACCATTTGTGTAATTTTGACAAACTTAAGGGACCAAACTTGTAATTATGAATATACAAGGGTTTTAAGTGTCATTTCTTCAATAAATGAGGATCAATCTTGTTTGTCTTCAAGTCTTCAAGGTATTTGTTGAGAATTCCATGATTAAGGCCCGGTTCTTTTTACGGCTTCGTTTCTCGTGTCCGTTTTTCCTTGTAACTTGTGATCTTTTGTCTTTTTCATGATATCCATACCTAAAATACACAAGTAAACAAACACAAGCATATATATGGTATTTTATGACATTTTTATGCATTTAAAGCCCGAAAAGAACGATGAGATCATGTATAAATGTCATCTCATCACTCCCCCATACTAAGCCATTGCCGTGCCCTCACGCAATGCTAGAATAAAGTATCTAAGCATCACCAAAGTTCAATTTATTTAACCTTTATTGAAGAGTAAAAGACTTGCAACATACTACGATGATGTGTAAAGACATAATGTATGATTTTCATCACGAAAAGTGACTTTTAGGGTCAAAGAATAGAAACAAGTTAATGTCCCTTAGAGTAAACTTCGTCATCCTTGATTGTCATACATTCCATGCTAAGTGCAAAAACAAGATCATTGTTGGTACAAGTCACAATGCTAACACTACTCATACGTCCAAATTGTGTAATACTTTTTCTCCCCGCAATCCTAGTTATTATGAAAGAAATGGGTTACTAGCATTTTTTATCTATTTGTCATGGATCACAAGTGATTCATATTGACTTATTTGAGTAGTTATTAGTCCGAAAGCAAAGTAGCATGATTTGATCAATAGTTAGCCGAAGGACAAAATCTTTTAAAACGGCTTCTCGTGTATCTCCTTAAGTTCATATCTTGGCATAACTCGTTTCACGATTTGAGACCTTTCTCGGACCGATATTTGGCATGTACTTCATACTTCAAATCTTGGGAAGACGTTCTTGAAATAATGGTCTTCTCTTCATATATTTGGAATTTCTTCACTTGACGTTTTTGAGAGATTCTTCATATAGGACCACGACTTCATCATTTTTCTTCAATCTTTATTTTGGATTTTGATATACAACGATCCGCCTCCTTTTCGGACTTGGATATATTTATCCTCATACCTTGTTAGGGTCTTTTTGGATAGACTTTCTCCATTCTTTAGGGGAGTAATTGCTTCTCGTCGTGTGTCTCGATCCTTCATATTGATTTAGGAATAATGATACTTCACATCATCTTTGGATCTTTAGCAAAAATAGAGCTCCTCATGCCTTGTTAGGGCCTTTTTGGATAATCGCCAATCTTCGCGTCCCGCTTCAATAAGTTATGCCTTGGCTATGAACTCTATTCAACCCCGAGCAACTTTTAAACGATCTTGCGCTAGAGGCTAAGTAACCTTTCAAATCGTACGACCTTACTTATTGCAATTATGATTTATTCCTAATGCATTGATCTTATGGGAAGAAAAAGCCACAATTAAAAACATATGAGTTTTTGAAAGAACATTTTCATGTTCTACGTTTAGCATGATCACTTGTCTAACTCTATCATTTCTCGTTCTTCACTATATAAAGACCTCTAATTAAAGAGACTCGTGAATACTTAGCCATGCAAGTCAAAATTAAGCCAAATTTGGATTAGCTTTCATTAAGACTATATCAAATCAAAGTTTTGGGTTTTCAAGCCACCTATAGGATCTTGCACTTTCTTGGACTTTTTCAAGTTTAGAGAATGCGTTTTATAGTTCCCTTGATAAGTGACTTTCTAGAATCAATTATAGGAACTTGCGAAAAGTTCTTGTTCTTAACCCGTATGAATTAAGACTTTCGCGTTTTAAAGCTCCCTATATAAAAGTCTAGCAAAACTTGAATTGAGCGAGTTAAGGAATGTAAATGGCTCCAAATGCCCATCAAGTCAAAAATTAACTCTTATTCTACCATCGGAAAATATACATTCGTGTCTTAAAAACACTTATTAAAACTAAGAAAAATTTTAAAATTTGGCCATTTTTAGCCTTATTAGCAAAACAAAAATTTGGAAAGCGTGAGGGCGTAGCAAAGCAAGTATCTATTCACCCCCCCATACTAAAAGTAAACATTGTCCTCAATGTTTCGAGTCTAAAGGTGGAGCACCCCCATACTAGAGACGAAGAGTCGAATGCTTAGGATCTAGCATGGAAAGGGTGATCAACAATATATCTAAAGCCGTTTATTAAGTATGCTAAAAGATAATTGTTAGAACAATAAAGGATATGTCATGGAATCGTGAAAAACTTCTTCAAACGAACGATGGAGGCTCACGTAAACGAACACGAGAGTCTTCAATCGTAGATAATGGTGATCTAGATAACACAATCACAAACAACCACGAGACAACGAGTTGAAAGGGTACAAGTCCCCTTATTAGTGAATAGTGAGCATAAAAGATAAGCATGGGATCTACCCCACGAGGCACCTCGTTTTTGATTACCGAGTCATGAGCTCGACTCGATCCCCTCAAAATGTGAACATTTAGGGAAATCATGGTATGGTCAATCGGGCTTACATGATAAACAAGGCCCAAAAAGCAACCGGTATTAAGGACTAAGTCCTTAGATGATGCAAAATACCGGGGTCAAAAATGGCGTTCTCGTTTAACGCCACTTCAACATGTGCCATAAACTCAAAGAGTTTGAAGAAAATAGATGAGAAGTAGAAGGGTGAGACAATTGGTAAGACAAACTTTCGAGCTACTCGAGGTAGACTTGCACCAAGCAAATAGAAAGATTTTCCATTTATTGCATCGGTGGAAGACCGAGATTTCCCTTTACATGAAATTCCGGGATCGAATATCTCGTCCTCGGTGGACAAGGATGAGGGAACATAAGGGGCTTCCCCCATACTAGAACCACACAAAGCATCGTCAAAAGGAGTAGACGAGCTTGTAGCACTCAAAACACGTGGTGATGACGGAGTTAGATTTGTCGAAAAATCAATTAAATCACATTTAAGATCTTTTCCTTTGTTATCTTTTGAACTCTCTTTATGAAAACCCTTTTTGATTATATCGAAAATATTCGGTGTTCCTAAGACGATGTTAGTCACACTAAAAATTCTCACATTTTGAAACCGTTTTGGTTTTGGTGGTGGCAAGTTCTCAAAACGTTTATCGACGAAGAAAACCTCCCCATCGGGGTCTACATATTCATCATCCGAAAGATCTTTCGTAGAAACCGGCAATTTATCAACACTTTTCAAGAATGAATGTTCGAGGTGAGGCGAAAGATTTTTCGATTCAAGTATTGACGGTCTCTTCTTTGTAGGCTTTACACTCATAACCTCCACCGGCGGAGGAAATGGTAAATTGTTTTTGGAGACATTTCCTAAAACTCTTGGTGAAAGTTCTTTGCAAACGACATTGGTTGAATCACCATGGTTTAAAGTTGCAATAGAATAGACATGAGAAAGATTGGAGTTTTGTGTTGCATTGATGACAAGTTCTTCTTCATTGAAACGAAGGGTGATTTTTCGAGCATGAACATCGATAAGTGCTCTTGATGTATCCAAAAATGAACGACCCAAAATGAGAGGAACTTTTCGATCAATAGGAATGTCTACAACGATGAAGTCAACGGGATAGTAAAACTTTCCGACTTTAACAAAAACGTCCTCGGCTACTCCACATGCTAAAATCGTAGAATGATCGGCCATCTCGATAGACATGTTCGAAGGAGTAAGAGCCGGAAGTGAAAGCGATTTGAAAATCTCGAGAGGCATCAAATTAATACTAGCACCAAGATCGGCCAAGGCGTAGCATTCCTCCATATCTTGAATAGCACACGGAATCAAAAATTTACCGGGATCACCGACTTTTTGTGGTATGCGGCTTAGAAAAACCGATGAACAACTAGACGATTGTTGTAACTTCTCTTTGTTGTTTAGCATACTTTTGAAGTTTGCGGCGAATCGAGGCATCATGATAAGAGCGTCGGCAAAACTTATGTTAAAATGCATATCACGAAACATCTTCATAAATAGCTCAAATTGATAATTGTTCCGTTCTTGTGCTTTCTCTTTGTTACGTCTCGAAGGGTAAGGTAAAGGTGGTGTGGGTTGGTCATTAGGCAACGGCCTTGGAAGCTCGGGTTCCACAATTGGTATTGGTTCAACCGTAGGTGTGGTATGAGCGGTACTTCGTGGGATTGTAATGTGCTCCTTTTCGACCATCACCTCGGGTTCTTTCTCGATTTCCTTCTCCTTAGAAGTACTTGTACGAGAGATTGGTTCCTTGAAAGTTTTACCACTTCGTGTAGCAACAACCTTCAATTCTCCCCTCGGGTTGTTAATGGTATCACTAGGAAGACCACCCGAAGAAGAGGGTTTACACATGATTGCTTCAAACATTTTAGCCATTCGGTCTTCAAATTTTGATTGCCTAGCATCCGCTTTTAATAACTCTTGCTTAATCTCATGTTGTCCTAATTCCATCTTTTGTTGGTTTTGTTGAAGACGTTGGACATTTCCTTCCATTTTGTTTGCATGAGTTTTAAGTTCATTTGCAAGTTCATTTTTAAGCTCGTTTTTTCAACTCGGATCTTAAGCTAATCATCTCACATTACATGTTATCAAATTTAGCATCATTTGCTTTTGCATAATCCAAAAATTCTCCTTGCAAATTTTTCGTGTGAGCATTTTGAAAACCTTGTGTAGTGTTTTGAAAATCACGGTTTTGGTTTTGATTAGAGATTTGTCCATTCCCACTTTGATAACTCCCTTTGTTGTAATTGCGTGTGTTGCTTTGGTAATTACCTTGGTTGTTGTTTCGATAATTATTAACATTTTGGTTTGGTGGAGCTTGATTTTGGCGGGAACCTTGACCGTTTTGGTTGTAAGTTCCCGTTGCTACATAAGCACTCGAAGTGTTACCATCCGCGGTAATGCACTCGGAAAGATCATGAGCTCCCCCACAAGATAAACAACTCTTAGCAACCGCTTTAACCGAAGCGGAATTGGAAGCTTCTTGAGCCTTCCAATGGGACATAAGATTAGCAAATCTATCAAAAAACCGATTTTCCTCATTAGCTTCATCATGTAAGGCGTTAATGCTACGAGACGATTGTGACGAAGATGACGAACCCATATTGGGAACACTCGGTGTGTTACGAGGGTTATAAACCTTAGATCTATTTTCAATGATTTGTAAAGCCTCATTTGTCGTCTTGCACAAAAAATTACCACCCGCGGCGGCATTCAAATAATCTCGTTCATGATCATTAAGCCCATTATAAAAAGTATCCACTTGATGCAATTCCGTAAAATCATGGTGTGGACATTCATGTAACATCTCTTTAAATCGTTCCCATGCCATTGAAAAACTTTCATTATTTCTTTGCACAAATCGTGAAATCTCATTTTTTTAAGTGTGTTGTTTTAGATGGTGGAAAAAACTTGTTCACAAACTTAGAAACGAGATCGGTCCATGTCAAAATCGAATTTGGCGGTTCTTTCTCGAGCCAAATTTTTGCGGGTCCATCCAACGAGTATGGAAACAACATCATCTTAATGGCGTCATGTGGAACATCCTTAAATTTGCTAGTGGCGGTGAGACGGTTGAAATTCCTAATATGGTAATGCGGGTTGTCTTTCTCGTGACCTCTAAACTTATTTGCTTGCAACATCGACATTAAACCCGTCTTAATCTCGAAATTCTCCGCAAGGATGGCGGGAATCACAATAGCCTCTCCAAAACCCTCGGTGGGTGCTTGTAGCAACTCCATCATAGTACGATTAGCCATGACGACTTCTTGTTCTACAATAGGTTCAACAATTGGAGGTTCTTCAACAATCAACGTCTCTTGATTGGCTTGCTTTTGAAGTCGTTTACGAGCTCGTTTTGCTTGATTACGAGTGATCATAAACTTCACGAAGAATGGGAGGTGAGCAAAGAAGATTCTTTTTTTTGGGTGTTTTGTGAATTTTCAATTTTTTTGTGTTTTTGATGATATTTAATTTTTTGGATTTTGGTGTATCTTCGTAGACAACAATCTACAAAATCTCTCCTCGAATCAAACTCTTGATTAAAGAAGCCTCAAAGGAATGAAAACGATCACGTGGAGTGAACGTCTTCTAATGACTTTAGAACTTTGGTGAAAACCAAATTGTTCAAGAGGGTTTAATCACAAAGAAAACCAAGCAAATATAGTATACGTAATAATACTTTGGGCGGCAAAACCCTCGATTAGCCTTCAATCTCAAAATACTCACAAGCGGGGAAACGAGGCGGCGCGAAGCACTTAAGAGCCTTTTTCCTTAGGGTATATTTTATAATACCCGCCTTATACCCACCTTATAGTTCGTATCTTTCAAAATCGAGCTTCACGAAAGTATTTATCTATTTTTGCCTTTTCTTTTTGTTTGAGATTCGAATACAATAATTAGGAGATCAAATCCCAATTAAGGTTGTGTTTTCACACTTTTGGAGATATTGTTTATTGATTGTGATACTTAATACAATATAGTAATAATATTTGTACAAGAAAAACCAAGAAAACCGATAATACGTATTAGTAGAGTTCTACTAATACAAATACTATTTGGTTAATATTAAAAACAACAATGCAAATTAATCACGACACACCTCCCCGGCAGCGGCGCCAAAGTGATTGTTGGTAAAAATACACCTTTTAGGAAAAAGGCGTAAAAGTGGTAAGTATTGAACAAATGACTTTAGGAAAAATCAAGTGTTAATGACCCAAATTAAGTCCAAGTTCGTTTCCCAAGGAGGTATATGTGTGTGACTAAGATGTACAAGATTTGAGATTAATATTTGGTTTAGAAGGGATTTAGAAGAGAAAATGACGAAGTCGAAAAAAATAGAAAAATAGGCAAAAACACTATTAGAAAGTTAAGACGTAGAACCTAAAAAATCACCAAAATTAAAATAAATTCTAAAAATTACCAAAAATTCACCAAAAATCAAAAATAATAAACTAAGAGTTTACCAATTATCAAAACTTTTTCAAACCTTTTAAATAATCAAATATTCAATTTTTAAATGCTAATTAAAGCCCTAAAAATCAAATAAATTATCAAAAAGCCCAAATAAAGATTTTTCAATTGATAAACCTCTAAAATGACCTAAAATGATTAAAAACTATTCTTAGAAATTTTAAAACTAATAAAAAATATTTTAAATGAATTAAAAACTATTAAAACTTAAAATAATTATAAAAATTAATCTATAAGTGATAAAATTATTCTAAAAGTTGCTAAATTCCTATTTCAATGTATTTAACCTAAGAAAAATGTAAAAAGTTGGAAAAAGTGAAATTTGAAAAATAATAATAAAATAATAATAAAATAATATTAAAAATCCAAAAATTATAAAAAATTCTAAAAACTTGCAAACTAGTTTATTTTAACCTAAATAATCAGAAAATGAAAGTGAAATTACCAAAATACCCCTAATGGGCCCTCAAATGGGCCAAATCCAAAAACAGTCAACACAAATGGGCTTTTGGGCACAAAAGTCAAACGCTGATAAGCTATAATCAAACGCTGACAGGTTGAAATCAAACGCTGACAGGAACAAAATAGGCGTTGACAGACTTAATGAAGTGTAAGAACTTGTTTTTCACCCTGCTGGTCAAGGTTTGAGTGCAAACCTTGTGAATCAAGGCTTACCAGTTGGGTAAACTTGATGTATTTTGGCACAAATAAGCCAATAAGCCAGTGAGCTTATAAGCTATGAACAAAGCAATCCAAATAGCCAAATATCAATCACAAGCTAAATAAACTAACAATGAACACAAATCAACAAGAAACAAACACTGAAACAAAGTAAATAGCAAGATTAAAGCACAATAAGTTACTGATTAACAAAGAACATGTGCAGAAACAAGTTGCTGATATACTTGACACTTAATCCAATTTCAAGCCCCAAATCCTTCTACCCTGGTATGATTAGCTATGATTTAGCACTTGTTACCCTTAACCTAAGCTTAGATCTAGGTGTCCTCAAAATCCTAGCCAATTTTACCAAGTTATGAAGATTTTAGAGCCAATCTATGAATCAATGTGTTTAAGCCCACAAAACTTGCAAACAGATGCACAAATACTCCCAAATAGCAGATACCAATACTTGCATACAACACACAAGCACTTATCAAACCTCTAATCCAACTTATGCAGTAATCCCAAACACCCTTTTAAAACTTATTTTCACAAATTTTCAAAGGATCATTAAGATTCAACCCACAAATCAGATCAATAACACCTCATAAACATCAAACCAAGCCAAATCAACAATAAACATCCACAATAACACAGATTCAATCACAAATCCACAAAAATCACAAATATTCAGAAACTTAAAGAGAAAATGAAAAGGGAAGAAGGTGCAAACCTCCAAGACCTACATCCAGGCCCTGGATTGTTTGAGCTGAGGTACTAGCAAAACAAGTACCAGCTTCCAATGCTGCTAAGATGAACAAACACAAGGGTGAGATCAAATAAACAAGGACTTTCTGATTTTTGATGCACAAGTCTTATCACTTAAAACCTTGCCTCAAAAACCTTCAAACATGTAAATGGAACTCAGATTTTAGCTTCTCAAACACCAAACTTTTATAAATAACAGATTAAAAACTCAGAATTTTAAGAAATTTAAACTTTATTTCATAAAAAGGAATTACAAAGATTAAAAGCTAAAATCTGGAACAAAAGCTCTCTCACATGTTGAGGAGTCTTTTTATAGGCAAATGCCAATGCTACACTGTTCATAAACCCTAGATGTGAAATTCCCTAAATGCCCTAAGTCCTTGAGTACGTTTGTTGTTGTTGAGCTGTCCAAAATGATCCTACACGTTCATTTTAGCTTTGTGATCAAGCAAAGGCTCTCATCTGTTGATCTTGACACGTGGCTAAGCTTGGAGGGCAAGTACTCATGTGATGGGTGAAACGGTTTGAATGGTGGGGTCCTTTGGGTGAGTGGGAATGTGAGTTTAAGCATGGGATGGATTCGTGTAAGGGTTAATTGTGTTTTGGTAAAGGTAATTGTAAAAACCCCCTTGTTGGTGAAAAGTAAAAACTGGGTTCATACGTGTGAACAGTGCCACGTTTGATCCGATTTTAGTGGGGATTTTGTGTTTGGCGCGTGTTTGTTTAGTTTAAACTTATAAACTTGGCAGCTTTGGTCCTTTTTCTTCCTCTCTTTTGTCATTTGGATATAAACTTCTATCAGCGCCCATTTTACATGTATCAACGTTTCACCATTTGTCACTTTTGGCACAAACTTTATACAAAAGTGTTTCAAGGGTTTAATTTGATATTTTTGAATATTGTAAGGGCTGATTTTGGACAATGTTGATCTTCCAAGGTCTTCAATGTATCTTAATCTTCATGAGGGACCATTATTGGCAGTTTTGATTTGTTGAGGGACTAATATTGCCATTTCTTCAAAGTTGAAGGACTATTTGTGTAATTTTGACAAACTTAAGGGACCAAACTTGTAATTATGAATATACAAGGGTTTTAAGTGTCATTTCTTCAATAAATGAGGATCAATCTTGTTTGTCTTCAAGTCTTCAAGGTATTTGTTGAGAATTCCATGATTAAGGCCCGGTTCTTTTTACGGCTTCGTTTCTCGTGTCCGTTTTTCCTTGTAACTTGTGATCTTTTGTCTTTTTCATGATATCCATACCTAAAATACACAAGTAAACAAACACAAGCATATATCTGGTATTTTATGACATTTTTATGCATTTAAAGCCCGAAAGAACGATGAGATCATGTATAAATGTCATCTCATCACTCCCCCATACTAAGCCATTGCCGTGCCCTCACGCAATGCTAGAATAAAGTATCTAAGCATCACCAAAGTTCAATTTATTTAACCTTTATTGAAGAGTAAAAGACTTTCAACATACTACGATGATGTGTAAAGACATAATGTATGATTTTCATCACGAAAAGTGACTTTTAGGGTCAAAGAATAGAAACAAGTTAATGTCCCTTAGAGTAAACTTCGTCATCCTTGATTGTCATACATTCCATGCTAAGTGCAAAAACAAGATCATTGTTGGTACAAGTCACAATGCTAACACTACTCATACGTCCAAATTGTGTAATACTTTTTCTCCCCGCAATCCTAGTTATTATGAAAGAAATGGGTTACTAGCATTTTTTATCTATTTGTCATGGATCACAAGTGATTCATATTGACTTATTTGAGTAGTTATTAGTCCGAAAGCAAAGTAGCATGATTTGATCAATAGTTAGCCGAAGGACAAAATCTTTTAAAACGGCTTCTCGTGTATCTCCTTAAGTTCATATCTTGGCATAACTCGTTTCACGATTTGAGACCTTTCTCGGACCGATATTTGGCATGTACTTCATACTTCAAATCTTGGGAAGACGTTCTTGAAATAATGGTCTTCTCTTCATATATTTGGAATTTCTTCACTTGACGTTTTTGAGAGATTCTTCATATAGGACCACGACTTCATCATTTTTCTTCAATCTTTATTTTGGATTTTGATATACAACGATCCGCCTCCTTTTCGGACTTGGATATATTTATCCTCATACCTTGTTAGGGTCTTTTTGGATAGACTTTCTCCATTCTTTAGGGGAGTAATTGCTTCTCGTCGTGTGTCTCGATCCTTCATATTGATTTAGGAATAATGATACTTCACATCATCTTTGGATCTTTAGCAAAAATAGAGCTCCTCATGCCTTGTTAGGGCCTTTTTGGATAATCGCCAATCTTCGCGTCCCGCTTCAATAAGTTATGCCTTGGCTATGAACTCTATTCAACCCCGAGCAACTTTTAAACGATCTTGCGCTAGAGGCTAAGTAACCTTTCAAATCGTACGACCTTACTTATTGCAATTATGATTTATTCCTAATGCATTGATCTTATGGGAAGAAAAAGCCACAATTAAAAACATATGAGTTTTTGAAAGAACATTTTCATGTTCTACGTTTAGCATGATCACTTGTCTAACTCTATCATTTCTCGTTCTTCACTATATAAAGACCTCTAATTAAAGAGACTCGTGAATACTTAGCCATGCAAGTCAAAATTAAGCCAAATTTGGATTAGCTTTCATTAAGACTATATCAAATCAAAGTTTTGGGTTTTCAAGCCACCTATAGGATCTTGCACTTTCTTGGACTTTTTCAAGTTTAGAGAATGCGTTTTATAGTTCTCTTGATAAGTGACTTTCTAGAATCAATTATAGGAACTTGCGAAAAGTTCTTGTTCTTAACCCGTATGAATTAAGACTTTCGCGTTTTAAAGCTCCCTATATAAAAGTCTAGCAAAACTTGAATTGAGCGAGTTAAGGAATGTAAATGGCTCCAAATGCCCATCAAGTCAAAAATTAACTCTTATTCTACCATCGGAAAATATACATTCGTGTCTTAAAAACACTTATTAAAACTAAGAAAAATTTTAAAATTTGGCCATTTTTAGCCTTATTAGCAAAACAAAAATTTGGAAAGCGTGAGGGCGTAGCAAAGCAAGTATCTATTCACCCCCCCTATACTAAAAGTAAACATTGTCCTCAATGTTTCGAGTCTAAAGGTGGAGCACCCCCATACTAGAGACGAAGAGTCGAATGCTTAGGATCTAGCATGGAAAGGGTGATCAACAATATATCTAAAGCCGTTTATTAAGTATGCTAAAAGATAATTGTTAGAACAATAAAGGATATGTCATGGAATCGTGAAAAACTTCTTCAAACGAACGATGGAGGCTCACGTAAACGAACAAGAGAGTCTTCAATCGTAGATAATGATGATCTAGATAACACAATCACAAACAACCACGAGACAACGAGTTGAAAGGGTACAAGTCCCCTTATTAGTGAATAGTGAGCATAAAAGATAAGCATGGGATCTACCCCACGAGGCACCTCGTTTTTGATTACCGAGTCATGAGCTCGACTCGATCCCCTCAAAATGTGAACATTTAGGGAAATCATGGTATGGTCAATGGGGCTTACATGATAAACAAGGCCCAAAAAGCAACCGGTATTAAGGACTAAGTCCTTAGATGATGCAAAATACCGGGGTCAAAAATGGCGTTCTCGTTTAACGCCACTTCAACATGTGCCATAAACTCAAAGAGTTTGAAGAAAATAGATGAGAAGTAGAAGGGTGAGACAATTGGTAAGACAAACTTTCGAGCTACTCGAGGTAGACTTGCACCAAGCAAATAGAAAGATTTTCCATTTATTGCATCGGTGGAAGACCGAGATTTCCCTTTACATGAAATTCCGGGATCGAATATCTCGTCCTCGGTGGACAAGGATGAGGGAACATAAGAGGCTTCCCCCATACTAGAACCACACAAAGCATCGTCAAAAGGAGTAGACGAGCTTGTAGCACTCAAAACACGTGGTGATGACGGAGTTAGATTTGTAGAAAAATCAATTAAATCACATTTAAGATCTTTTCCTTTGTTATCTTTTGAACTCTCTTTATGAAAACCCTTTTTGATTATATCGAAAATATTCGGTGTTTCTAAGACGATGTTAGTCACACTAAAAATTCTCACATTTTGAAACCGTTTTGGTTTTGGTGGTGGCAAGTTCTTAAAACGTTTATCGACGAAGAAAACCTCCCCATCGGGGTCTACATATTCATCATCCGAAAGATCTTTCGTAGAAACCGGCAATTTATCAACACTTTTCAAGAATGAATGTTCGAGGTGAGGCGAAAGATTTTTCGATTCAAGTATTGACGGTCTCTTCTTTGTAGGCTTTACACTCATAACCTCCACCGGCGGAGGAAATGGTAAATTGTTTTTGGAGACATTTCCCAAAACTCTTGGTGAAAGTTCTTTGCAAACGACATTGGTTGAATCACCATGGTTTAAAGTTGCAATAGAATAGACATGAGAAAGATTGGAGTTTTGTGTTGCATTGATGACAAGTTCTTCTTCATTGAAACGAAGGGTGATTTTTCGAGCATGAACATCGATAAGTGCTCTTGATGTATCCAAAAATGAACGACCCAAAATGAGAGGAACTTTTCGATCAATAGGAATGTCTACAACGATGAAGTCAACGGGATAGTAAAACTTTCCGACTTTAACAAAAACGTCCTCGGCTACTCCACATGCTAAAATCGTAGAATGATCGGCCATCTCGATAGACATGTTCGAAGGAGTAAGAGCCGGAAGTGAAAGCGATTTGAAAATCTCGAGAGGCATCAAATTAATACTAGCACCAAGATCGGCCAAGGCGTAGCATTCCTCCATATCTTGAATAGCACACGGAATCAAAAATTTACCGGGATCACCGACTTTTTGTGGTATGCGGCTTAGAAAAACCGATGAACAACTAGACGATTGTTGTAACTTCTCTTTGTTGTTTAGCATACTTTTGAAGTTTGCGGCGAATCGAGGCATCATGATAAGAGCGTCGGCAAAACTTATGTTAAAATGCATATCACGAAACATCTTCATAAATAGCTCAAATTGATAATTGTTCCGTTCTTGTGCTTTCTCTTTGTTACGTCTCGAAGGGTAAGGTAAAGGTGGTGTGGGTTGGTCATTAGGCAACGGCCTTGGAAGCTCGGGTTCCACAATTGGTATTGGTTCAACCGTAGGTGTGGTATGAGCGGTACTTCGTGGGATTGTAATGTGCTCCTTTTCGACCATCACCTCGGGTTCTTTCTCGATTTCCTTCTCCTTAGAAGTACTTGTACGAGAGATTGGTTCCTTGAAAGTTTTACCACTTCGTGTAGCAACAACCTTCAATTCTCCCCTCGGGTTGTTAATGGTATCACTAGGAAGACCACCCGAAGAAGAGGGTTTACACATGATTGCTTCAAACATTTTAGCCATTCGGTCTTCAAATTTTGATTGCCTAGCATCCGCTTTTAATAACTCTTGCTTAATCTCATGTTGTCCTAATTCCATCTTTTGTTGGTTTTGTTGAAGACGTTGGACATTTCCTTCCATTTTGTTTGCATGAGTTTTAAGTTCATTTGCAAGTTCATTTTTAAGCTCGTTTTTCAACTTGGATCTTAAGCTAATCATCTCACATTGCATGTTATCAAATTTAGCATCATTTGCTTTTGCATAATCCAAAAATTCTCCTTGCAAATTTTTCGTGTGAGCATTTTGAAAACCTTGTGTAGTGTTTTGAAAATCACGGTTTTGGTTTTGATTAGAGATTTGTCCATTCCCACTTTGATAACTCCCTTTGTTGTAATTGCGTGTGTTGCTTTGGTAATTACCTTGGTTGTTGTTTCGATAATTATTAACATTTTGGTTTGGTGGAGCTTGATTTTGGCGGGAACCTTGACCGTTTTGGTTGTAAGTTCCCGTTGCTACATAAGCACTCGAAGTGTTACCATCCGCGGTAATGCACTCGGAAAGATCATGAGCTCCCCCACAAGATAAACAACTCTTAGCAACCGCTTTAACCGAAGCGGAATTGGTAGCTTCTTGAGCCTTCCAATGGGACATAAGATTAGCAAATCTATCAAAAAACCGATTTTCCTCATTAGCTTCATCATGTAAGGCGTTAATGCTACGAGACGATTGTGACGAAGATGACGAACCCATATTGGGAACACTCGGTGTGTTACGAGGGTTATAAACCTTAGATCTATTTTCAATGATTTGTAAAGCCTCATTTGTCGTCTTGCACAAAAAATTACCACCCGCGGCGGCATTCAAATAATCTCGTTCATGATCATTAAGCCCATTATAAAAAGTATCCACTTGATGCAATTCCGTAAAATCATGGTGTGGACATTCATGTAACATCTCTTTAAATCGTTCCCATGCCATTGAAAAACTTTCATTATTTCTTTGCACAAATCGTGAAATCTCATTTTTTTAAGTGTGTTGTTTTAGATGGTGGAAAAAACTTGTTCACAAACTTAGAAACGAGATCGGTCCATGTCAAAATCGAATTTGGCGGTTCTTTCTCGAGCCAAATTTTTGCGGGTCCATCCAACGAGTATGGAAACAACATCATCTTAATGGCGTCATGTGGAACATCCTTAAATTTGCTAGTGGCGGTGAGACGGTTGAAATTCCTAATATGGTAATGCGGGTTGTCTTTCTCGTGACCTCTAAACTTATTTGCTTGCAACATCGACATTAAACCCGTCTTAATCTCGAAATTCTCCGCAAGGATGGCGGGAATCACAATAGCCTCTCCAAAACCCTCGGTGGGTGCTTGTAGCAACTCCATCATAGTACGATTAGCCATGACGACTTCTTGTTCTACAATAGGTTCAACAATTGGAGGTTCTTCAACAATCAACGTCTCTTGATTGGCTTGCTTTTGAAGTCGTTTACGAGCTCGTTTTGCTTGATTACGAGTGATCATAAACTTCACGAAGAATGGGAGGTGAGCAAAGAAGATTCTTTTTTTGGGTGTTTTGTGAATTTTCAATTTTTTTGTGTTTTTGATGATATTTAATTTTTTGGATTTTGGTGTATCTTCGTAGACAACAATCTACAAAATCTCTCCTCGAATCAAACTCTTGATTAAAGAAGCCTCAAAGGAATGAAAACGATCACGTGGAGTGAACGTCTTCTAATGACTTTAGAACTTTGGTGAAAACCAAATTGTTCAAGAGGGTTTAATCACAAAGAAAACCAAGCAAATATAGTATACGTAATAATACTTTGGGCGGCAAAACCCTCGATTAGCCTTCAATCTCAAAATACTCACAAGCGGGGAAACGAGGCGGCGCGAAGCACTTAAGAGCCTTTTTCCTTAGGGTATATTTTATAATACCCGCCTTATACCCACCTTATAGTTCGTATCTTTCAAAATCGAGCTTCACGAAAGTATTTATCTATTTTTGCCTTTTCTTTTTGTTTGAGATTCGAATACAATAATTAGGAGATCAAATCCCAATTAAGGTTGTGTTTTCACACTTTTGGAGATATTGTTTATTGATTGTGATACTTAATACAATATAGTAATAATATTTGTACAAGAAAAACCAAGAAAACCGATAATACGTATTAGTAGAGTTCTACTAATACAAATACTATGTGGTTAATATTAAAAACAACAATGCAAATTAATCACGACACACCTCCCCGGCAGCGGCGCCAAAGTGATTGTTGGTAAAAATACACCTTTTAGGAAAAAGGCGTAAAAGTGGTAAGTATTGAACAAATGACTTTAGGAAAAATCAAGTGTTAATGACCCAAATTAAGTCCAAGTTCGTTTCCCAAGGAGGTATATGTGTGTGACTAAGATGTACAAGATTTGAGATTAATATTTGGTTTAGAAGGGATTTAGAAGAGAAAATGACGAAGTCGAAAAAAATAGAAAAATAGGCAAAAACACTATTAGAAAGTTAAGACGTAGAACCTAAAAAATCACCAAAATTAAAATAAATTCTAAAAATTACCAAAAATTCACCAAAAATCAAAAATAATAAACTAAGAGTTTACCAATTATCAAAACTTTTTCAAACCTTTTAAATAATTAAATATTCAATTTTTAAATGCTAATTAAAGCCCTAAAAATCAAATAAATTATCAAAAAGCCCAAATAAAGATTTTTCAATTGATAAACCTCTAAAATGACCTAAAATGATTAAAAACTATTCTTAGAAATTTTAAAACTAATAAAAACTATTTTAAATGAATTAAAAACTATTAAAACTTAAAATAATTATAAAAATTAATCTATAAGTGATAAAATTATTCTAAAAGTTGCTAAATTCCTATTTCAATGTATTTAACCTAAGAAAAATGTAAAAAGTTGGAAAAAGTGAAATTTGAAAAATAATAATAAAATAATAATAAAATAATATTAAAAATCCAAAAATTATAAAAAATTCTAAAAACTTGCAAACTAGTTTATTTTAACCTAAATAATCAGAAAATGAAAGTGAAATTACCAAAATACCCCTAATGGGCCCTCAAATGGGCCAAATCCAAAATCAGTCAACACAAATGGGCTTTTGGGCCCAAAAAGTCAAACGCTGATAAGCTATAATCAAACGCTGACAGGTTGAAATCAAACGCTGACAGGAACAAAATAGGCGTTGACAGACTTAATGAAGTGTAAGAACTTGTTTTTCACCCTGCTGGTCAAGGTTTGAGTGCAAACCTTGTGAATCAAGGCTTACCAGTTGGGTAAACTTGATGTATTTTGGCACAAATAAGCCAATAAGCCAGTGAGCTTATAAGATATGAACAAAGCAATCCAAATAGCCAAATATCAATCACAAGCTAAATAAACTAACAATGAACACAAATCAACAAGAAACAAACACTGAAACAAAGTAAATAGCAAGATTAAAGCACAATAAGTTACTGATTAACAAAGAACATGTGCAGAAACAAGTTGCTGATATACTTGACACTTAATCCAATTTCAAGCCCCAAATCCTTCTACCCTGGTATGATTAGCTATGATTTAGCACTTGTTACCCTTAACCTAAGCTTAGATCTAGGTGTCCTCAAAATCCTAGCCAATTTTACCAAGTTATGAAGATTTTAGAGCCAATCTATGAATCAATGTGTTTAAGCCCACAAAACTTGCAAACAGATGCACAAATACTCCCAAATAGCAGATACCAATACTTGCATACAACACACAAGCACTTATCAAACCTCTAATCCAACTTATGCAGTAATCCCAAACACCCTTTTAAAACTTATTTTCACAAATTTTCAAAGGATCATTAAGATTCAACCCACAAATCAGATCAATAACACCTCATAAACATCAAACCAAGCCAAATCAACAATAAACATCCACAATAACACAGATTCAATCACAAATCCACAAAAATCACAAATATTCAGAAACTTAAAGAGAAAATGAAAAGGGAAGAAGGTGCAAACCTCCAAGACCTACATCCAGGCCCTGGATTGTTTGAGCTGAGGTACTAGCAAAACAAGTACCAGCTTCCAATGCTGCTAAGATGAACAAACACAAGGGTGAGATCAAATAAACAAGGACTTTCTGATTTTTGATGCACAAGTCTTATCACTTAAAACCTTGCCTCAAAAACCTTCAAACATGTAAATGGAACTCAGATTTTAGCTTCTCAAACACCAAACTTTTATAAATAACAGATTAAAAACTCAGAATTTTAAGAAATTTAAACTTTATTTCATAAAAAGGAATTACAAAGATTAAAAGCTAAAATCTGGAACAAAAGCTCTCTCACATTTTGAGGAGTCTTTTTATAGGCAAATGCCAATGCTACACTGTTCATAAACCCTAGATGTGAAATTCCCTAAATGCCCTAAGTCCTTGAGTACGTTTGTTGTTGTTGAGCTGTCCAAAATGATCCTACACGTTCATTTTAGCTTTGTGATCAAGCAAAGGCTCGCATCTGTTGATCTTGACACGTGGCTAAGCTTGGAGGGCAAGTACTCATGTGATGGGTGAAACGGTTTGAATGGTGGGGTCCTTTGGGTGAGTGGGAATGTGAGTTTAAGCATGGGATGGATTCGTGTAAGGGTTAATTGTGTTTTGGTAAAGGTAATTGTAAAAACCCCCTTGTTGGTGAAAAGTAAAAACTGGGTTCATACGTGTGAACAGTGCCACGTTTGATCCGATTTTAGTGGGGATTTTGTGTTTCGCGCGTGTTTGTTTAGTTTAAACTTATAAACTTGGCAGCTTTGGTCCTTTTTCTTCCTCTCTTCTGTCATTTGGATATAAACTTCTATCAGCGCCCATTTTACATGTATCAACGTTTCACCATTTGTCACTTTTGGCACAAACTTTATACAAAAGTGTTTCAAGGGTTTAATTTGATATTTTTGAATATTGTAAGGGCTGATTTTGGACAATGTTGATCTTCCAAGGTCTTCAATGTATCTTAATCTTCATGAGGGACCATTATTGGCAGTTTTGATTTGTTGAGGGACTAATCTTGCCATTTCTTCAAAGTTGAAGGACCATTTGTGTAATTTTGACAAACTTAAGGGACCAAACTTGTAATTATGAATATACAAGGGTTTTAAGTGTCATTTCTTCAATAAATGAGGATCAATCTTGTTTGTCTTCTAGTCTTCAAGGTATTTGTTGAGAATTCCATGATTAAGGCCCGGTTCTTTGTACGGCTTCGTTTCTCGTGTCCGTTTTTCCTTGTAACTTGTGATCTTTTGTCTTTTTCACGATATCCATACCTAAAATACACAAGTAAACAAACACAAGCATATATATGGTATTTTATGACATTTTTATGTATTTAAAGCCCGAAAAGAACGATGAGATCATGTATAAATGCCATCTCATCACTGCACATGCTATTAGAAGCTGATAAAAACATAAACCTTAGTAATGTAATGTCCCAAAAATGCCCTTGGATTTTTGAATATATGTTGACTGAATTTGACTTGGGGCTTGATACATGTGACCATTCTTGTTGTTATATGATCTTGGACGTCCAAATAGTGCGTAGGAATGAAGCAAGATCATGGCACGTTAATTCTCTGGCTGGTCTTGTCTTCATGTGAGTTCGTGGGTCAGGGGAGGTAGCATGTGACAAAAGGAGTGATGAGGTGGAGTGTTTTAAGGTTGGGTTTTGTTAATTAGGTCCTTAATCATTAATCTGGAAAAGATTAATACCTAATTCATAATAATTAAGGAATGCCTAATTTCAGTTAAGAACGTGAAGAACATGGGGTTTGATCTTGTTTGGGATTTAAATAGGTGTTTAGGCGCTAGTTTAAACTTAATTATTTATTAAGTTTAAACGGTGGTGAGTGGAGTGGTGACATGGAAGCAGGGAAGGATTTGATTGGTGGGTTTTGTGAGTGGGGTGAGGTGTCAACATGTGAGTGGTTAAGGTAAGAATGGTTGTCTGCCATGTTTAGTCCTTCATTTCCCTTTGTTTTTTCATTTCAGTTTAAACATGCTATCAACGCCCTACCCTTTATTATCAACTTTTGTTTTTCATATTTTAGCCCCAAAAAGTTTTGCAAAGTATTTTCAGGGGTATTTCTTGCCAATTCTTGATTTTTGAAGGGTTGTTTTGGCATTTTCTTCATGGATAATGGTCTTGACTTGTATGGTTGACTTCTTGGAGGACTGAAATTGACAAGTCATAATTCTTGAGGAACTATTTTTGTCAATTCTTTAAAGTTAAGGGTCCTTTTTGTAAATTTGACAAACTTTAAGGACCAATCTTGTAATTATGAATAAACAAGGGTTTAAAGTGTCAATTCTTCAATATTGGAGGACCCTTCTTGTACAATCTTCAAATCTTCAAGGTTTATTCTTGGAAAATCATCACTTGGGCTTGGTTCATTGTGCGGCTTCGTTTCCCGTGTTCGTTTTTGCATGTTCTTTGTGATCTTTTGTATTTCCTCAATATCCGTACCTAAAATACACAAGTAACGAACACAAGAATATATTTGGGTATTTTGATGATATTTAATGCATTTAAAGCCCTATTTGGACGATAAGACTATGTATAAAAGCAGTCTCATCAGGGAGGGAGGATGATTTTTGATAGTAGTTGTAAGTGTTCCTCCTTCAATAAGTGTGTTGTCTTCAATATCAGTTTCCATGTTGCCAATATCATCTTCATATCCATTTCAATCCTCACTAGAATGAAACTCTTGATGAAGTATGGAAGGTTCACCTTGTTCAAAAGTATTGGAACAAAATAAATGGTCAAACGGGTTGTCAGCGTTTGAGCTATCATCGCCTGAATTTAATCTGTCAGTGTCAGATTTGCCTTTGTCAGCGCTTGAAGATTCATGCATGTTTTCATCAACTGGCTTTTCTTGTGGACCTACTTCCTTCTTTTCAGCAGCAGCAGCTTATGCAAATCCATCAGTCCATGTAGGAATGGTAACATACTCAAGTATAGAGTCTGATTTGATTGCATGTGATCCTTCTTCCTTGTCAACCTGTTTACCTGCAATCTCAACAATAGGTTCTTCCACAACATTTGAATCCTTTTTCACAATGTCTGGATTAGTAACAGGCATATAATTCAAGGTTCTAGATAGGGCTTCTAGATCAAAGAACCAATCTGGTCCACTCTCAGGATCACTAGGTTTACTGTCTAAAAACTTAACATGTACTTTTTCAATAATACGTTTTTCTTTATTATTGTAAACCCTATATCCTTTGCTCTGCACTGAATAACCCATAAAGTAGCCTTCATCACCTTTTGCACTGAACTTTCCAAGGCATCACTAGTATCTAAAATCACTACATGACATCAAAAGGGTTTAATAAAACCTATGTTGGGTTTCCTATTCCAAAATAGCTCATAAGGTGTCTTATTATGGATTTTGTTGATCACTGCTCTATTCTGAACATAGCAGGCTGTATTCACAGCCTCAACCCAAAATGCAATGGGAAACTTAGCATCATCCAACATTGTCGTAGCTATTTCTATGAGTGTTCTATTCTTCCTTTCAGCCACCCCATTCTGCTGTGGGGTTCTAGCTATGCTAAACTCCCTTGTAATCCCTTTATTAACACATAAGGCATTTAACAACTTGTTTCTAAACTCACCACCATTAACACTTCTAAGTATTTTACCCTTATTCCCTGTCTTTTTCTCAATTTGGGTAATAAAGTTAATCAAAGTAGTGGTAGTGTCACTTTTTAAGGCAAAAAAGAAAGTCCAAGTAAATCTAGATAAATCATCAGTTATAACAAAACAAAAAGATTTACCATTCAAACTTTCAATATTAGTTGGGCCAAATAAGTCCATATGTACCAGGTCAAGTGGTTTAGAACTAGAATGCACAAGTTTAGGCTTAAACGAGACTTTGTGTTGTTTGCCTTTAAGACAAGCAACACAAGAATGATCATTGTCGAAAGCTTTTGACGGCAAACCATCAACTAAATCATGTCTCACAAGTCTATTTATATTCTTAAAATTTATGTGCCCTAACCTTTTGTGACACAGATTACTTTCATCTACTAAAGCTTTAGCATACAGACATGACAAACTGTTGTTCATCCTAATTCCATTAAGATTAACATTATAAATGTCCTTATGCCTAGGTGTTCTATAATCAATAAACTTCCCATCAGGCATCTTAAAATCTTGACTTAACACCAAGCATTCAGTATCAGTGATAAGAACCTTATTCTTGTTATCACATACTTGTGACACACTAAACAAATTAAAGTCAAGTTATTTTACCAGAATAACATTTTCAAAACGTAAATTATTGGTGATAAGAGTGCCTTTGCCTGAAATAGTACAATATCCTCCTCTAAAGTACACTTTGTCACCATCTTTTATGGGGGTAAATTAGTCAAATAATCTTCCTTCCCCGTCATGTGCCTAGAGCATCCACTGTCCCAATATCCATGATCATTGATCTGCTTTTGAATACCCTTCACATAAAGAAAACAAGTTAGTTTTCTTTGGGAACCCAAGCCTGAGCAGACTTGGATTCATTTGGTTGTTCAACAAGAACATATTTAGTCCTTATAACAACCCCTTGTTCATCCCTTTGTGGCCTGAACACCCAGTTTACCCCTATTGGTTTAGTCATGACCTTTGAAATATAATGAAATCTGTTATAGGTCATAGAAATCCCATCAGAATTAGGGTTTTGGTCTTGTTTGGGTCTCTAAGTCAAACTAGATGAAGCTTTAGACCCCTTTCCCTTAGACTGTAAGAACCTATTATTACTTGGTCTAACACAAGAACCAACACTAGCTTGTTGTGGCATTTTCATACCATACCTAGAGCTTATTAGAAAAGTGCTTATTTGGTTTTGCTTATTTACTTTTTCCATTCCATCGTAATGTCAAAGGGTTTTAATGGTTTTGATCGGGTATTGTGATCGCATAAGCCTTAGGGTTTCTACTTGCGATCTAATACTGCGATCACTACTCATGATCCAGACTTTGATCTGTGGTTACGATCTAGACTAAGATCTAAGACTAAGATCTAAGACTAAGATCTAGACTAAGATCAAAGACTAAGATCGAAGGCTAAGATCTAAGACTAAGATCTAGACTAAGATCTAAGACTAAGATCTAGACTAAGATCTAGACTAAGATCTAGACTAAGATCTAAGACTAAGATCTAGACTAAGATCTAAGACTAAGATCTAGACTAAGATCTAGACTAAGATCTAGACTAAGATCGAAGACTAAGATCAAAGACTAAGATCGAAGGCTAAGATCTAAGACTAAGATCTAGACTAAGATCTAGACTAAGATCTAGACTAAGATCGAAGACTAAGATCTAGACTAAGATCGAAGACTAAGATCGAAGACTAAGATCAAAGACTAAGATCTAGACTAAGATCGAAGACTAAGATCGAAGACTAAGATCTAGACTAAGATCGAAGACTAAGATCGAAGACTAAGATCTAGACTAAGATCGAAGACTAAGATCTAGACTAAGATCAAAGACTAAGATCTAGACTAAGATCGAAGACTAAGATCGAAGGCTAAGATCTAGACTAAGATCTAGACTAAGATCGAAGACTAAGATCTAGACTAAGATCTAGACTAAGATCGAAGACTAAGATCTAGACTAAGATCAAAGACTAAGATCAAAGGCTAAGATCTAAGATACGATCCTGGTTGTGATCCTGGTCACAATCCAGACTGCGATCAAGACTGCGATCCAAGTTACGATCGGAACGCATTTTTCAGTTTTTATTTCATGTTTTTATTTTTAAATTCAAATTTAACTTTTCCCGCCATTTTTACTTAGAATTATTTTAAACTTGTTTTGTCTTAGTTTTATTTTTAAGTTTGCAAATTTTACTTTTTGTCGAGTTTTTAATTTTTCGTCATTTATTTTTAAAGTTTTATTTTTTTAGTTTAATCTTTTCAAGCTTTTATCTATATTTCGTTTAAGTCTTTATTAGTTTATCCTTTTATTAATTTGCCATTTACTTTAAAGTTTGAATTTTTATTTTCTTACACAATGACAACCTTTTCTTTTATCCACCAAAGACGACTGAGTCACACACTTCAAACTGTAATCAATTCGATTAGACGTCGAGAACAACGAACTTTTAACCTAGCAAAACCCTATATTAAAATGGCGCCGCTGCCGGTTCGTGCTCGTTACGAATGACGATTTTTCGTGAGACGATTTGGATTTTGGGATCCGTTCAATTTTGAACGTTATTTTTCATTGCAATAAAAAAAATATATATAAAAAAATCAATAAAAACCAAAAATATTTTCTTATTTTATATTCTTTTCTTTATTACTTTATATACCCTTTAAAAAAATTAAAAAATATTTTTTCTTTCTTTTAGATTTTATTTTTCTTTAGCTATATATTATATATTATATATAATATTTTCTTACAAAAATAAAAAATAAAAATAAAAATAAAAATAAAAAATTCACAACACGCAATTCTTTCCTAAGTTTTGCAACCAATTTTTTTTAAATCACAAAAGTGACGCTTTCCTAAGTGTTACACCAAAAATATTCCTCGTTGTCCTCTATTGTGTTTAATTCTTTTTCTCAACCCCTCTTAATTTTAATTCTTCATGGATTCGTATGTTTATTGCGTAGGGTGTGGGAGACCATTGTATGGTTTTCAAACATGTCAATGGTGTACATGTGAGCGGTGCGGAAATGATATCGACAATACATAATTTGGATTTTGTCCATTTTGCAATTCAACCAATTCATACTTGACCTCCACTGACACTATCTCACCCTCTCACATATAAGCCGATCCATATCCGCAAAATGCATCGGGTTTTTCTCAATACCCGTGTTGCAACAATTGTGGGGGCCCTCATGATACCTTTTCGTATCAACCGATGAATTATTATGAGCCAAATCCGTGTTCTCATTCTTCTCAGCCGATGAATTATTATGAGCCACATCCGTGCTATAATTCCGGTTTTCAAAAATTTGAGCCCCCACAATACTCCCTCGATCATCAACCCTCTTTTGCAATTCCTAATGAGTCACTAGCCACTCTTTTGAATCAAGTTCTTAAAATTAATGAATGTTTCACTAAATATCTCGAAACACGTCAAGAGGAAAATCAACAAGAGCAAGTACTAGTCTTAGTGATTATACTCCGCCTCCTGTGCGTCCATACTATTATGATGATGATGACGATGAGAATACTATTTCTTGGACTGATCTTGTTTCTCAACATCCTAGTGCAATTGTAGTTCCTTCTCTCGATATCCCACATGCGTCTAAGGATTGTGATACATCCAGTGAGCTTAGTGAATTTGGTCTCGACAACTTATTTGATGAGGTTTGTGATGTATCGACTTTTTCTGAGCTTACGGACGAGGTCGCTCTTAATGATGATTTTTCTCCATGCTCTGAGAATTTCACCTTTGAAATTTCTCAATCTCCTCCGGGAGATGAGGGCGATGTTGATTTATTCTCTCCGACTTACGAGAAGTTCACCACTGAACTTGGTCTTGTAGATGAGGTGGAAGACGTTATTCTTCACGACAAATTACTGAAAGTTCTTCTTCTTATTGCTAAAATTGAAGCGTTTAATTCTGCTCCTAATACCGAGTCTTTGCCCTCGTCTATTACTCCCGTTGAGAGTAATAACCCATTTATGGACGAAATGGACATTCTCTCATTACCACCGGGTATTGATGATGATGACACGGAGGGGGACATTCTCTTTTTCGATAATTTGATGAATGAAGATATTGTCCCGAGTCCCCCTTCTGAGCACCTTTCATCCCATACTTTAAAGACCATTATTGAGGATGACGACTTTGACCCGAGAGGTGACATTGATTATTCTATGATTGATACCTTTACGACTTTGTCTTCTAGTGACCATCAAATGTCCTCGGGGGATGACATTTTTATTTCTTTGCCCACCCCACCTCCCGTGGATGATGACTTCACATACTTCTCCTATATTGAGAGGACTTTTCTACCTTTCAATACTTATCCCCCGACCTCTCATTTATTATTTTCCTCCAGGAACGGGGAAAAGATTTTTGATCCCGGTATAGACTTTAGAGGCTTCCCCAAGGACGAATGAATTCGGGAATCGAGTCGAGCTCATGACTCGGTTAACAAAAACGAGGTGCCTCTTGGTGGAGATTCCCATGATAATCATTCTATCTTCTTTCTTATTTCTAATGTGAAGGGTTGTGCTCTTTCATTTGTTCTTGTGTTTCGTTTTTGATGTGATTTTAGGTTTCTCATATATCAAAGAGTCTCGTATTCGTTTTCATCACGTATCACTCGAGTTTCGATCCTTCATTTGAGACATCCGATATCCGATGATTATATCCTTTACTAACGCTTATTTTTATTGGCATAATTAATAAACGACTTTTAATTATTTGCGTCATATCCTTTCCATGCTAGAATTTTGCATTCGACACTTCGTCTCTAGTAGGGGGTATTATACCCTTATACTTGAAACACTGAGGACAATGTTTGGTTTTAGTATGGGGTGGTATCTATCGATATGCTTTTCCTTTTGTTCGTTGTCTTCACGTACTCCGTTTTTCAAAATATGCTTAAAATTGCATAAATTTTAATTTTTTTTTCATATTTTAATAAGTGTTTTTGACACAAATGTAAGCTTTCCGTTGGTGAAAATAAGAATAGTTTTTGACTCGACCGGTTTACCTTAGCTCATTCCTTAACCATGTAGACCTTAATTGGTTTATTAGGCTAAGCATCCACGAGTCTCATTTTTTTGAGATTTTAAATTGTGGAGAACGAGAGATGATAGAGTTGATAATAAGTTTAAAAGTTAATTCTTCCTTATATGAGTTTTTGTGGCTCTTTCTCCCCGCTTGAATATTTAATTGCTTAATAAATGAGGATTTTTGCGGTTTAGGTTCGATATTTTAGTTCTTAACCAACTCTTTTATTCCCTTGTAATTAAAGCGAGAACACATTGAGGGTGCCAGCGTCATTGACTTCCGACTAAGGTGGCTCATAACCACTAAGTAGGAGGTATTCATACCATGGGATTATGGAATTTGGCCTACTATATATATCATAAATAAAGAAGAATAAGAGTAAAACATGATCTCAAGGAGCCTTCGGGTGTGGGACATGTAGCACGAGCCTTGTCATTAGAGCCTTAGGGTGTATGGCATGGTAAGTGTTTAATAAAAATTGCTTCATCATTATTTCAAGGAGCCTTAGGGTGTGGAGTGATGATGAATGTCAATTCCCTTGTTTATGGTTCAAGGAGCCTTAGGGTATGGATCATAGATAAGGAGCACTTTTACATCTTAAAGAGGCTAAGGGTATATGATGTAAATTTGCTAACTTCATATAAAGTTAACATGACTTTGGAGGAATAAATAATAAGTAGCACTATTTGGCCAAATTTTGAATCCGGGAATTTATTCCCTAAATAGTGTTAAATTATCCTTGATGTGGATTCTCTTTAGTGACAACGGTTTTTGAGGATGAGGTTAGGTTCTAAGTGTCGGGTTTACACCGTTTTGCCTTCATTTTTGGACTAATAATTATTCAATAAGTCAAATGAGCCTACGGGTGAATGACAATCCTTAAAATCTAGAGATACAACTTAGGAATAATGGAGAAGGAGTTCTACACAAATGTCTTATATAAGTAGTCTTAACATGAGAACTTGTTGTTAACAATGATCTTGTTTTTGGGCTTGGCATGGAAAGTGTGAAAAGTCGAGAACGATGAATCTATTCCAATTTTGTGATCCTAAAGTTATTTTTAAATAATGAAAGCGATACATTATGTCATTTACATATTAAATATTAATAAAATGAATAAATGCTTTTAATAAATGATAAACGGAGATGCTTTATACTTTATTCTAGCATTGCGTGAGGAAACGACAATGGTTTAGTAGGGGGTGTGATGTGACTCTAATTACACATCATATTTCCTCGTAAAATGTGCTAAAAATGGTCAAATAATCATCAATTATGCCTTCTATATGCTTGTTTTGTTTATGCGTGTGCAAGTACGGATATCAAAGAAATCACAATAAATGAAGCCAAAGAGCAAAACGGACACGAGAATTGAAAAAAGACAGAAAATCAAGTCCAACGGTGCCTTCATATTTTATTGGGTCAGCCCGACACCATTTAAATGGGTCGAACCGACCCCTTATTATACTACATACAAGTTGCTGGGCCTTTTTATCACTACAGCCCAAAAAATCAATTATATAGAAAGACTAAAGGCCCGTTATGAAGATTTGAGCCCAAAAAGTGAAAAAGCCCATCAAGGCCCATGAAGCCAACGATTAGATCTTGGAGGGCAGATATACACAGTGTAAAACCCGCATGCTTTTACCATGAATAGTACCCTTACGATCGTACGTACATGATTAGAACTTTCCTTTTATAGCACGTTTACGTTTCACGAACAAGAATTACAAGTATACGTACGTGTTATAACACGATAAGTATTTATTACGTATTAACACACGATAATTATTTCAATAATAATTATAATCACGAACATACGAACATGAAATCATGAACGTAAATAATCACGAGCTTAGTATTACGTATGTATGTATATTTATTACGATCACGAATAAATATAATAAGACACGAACGATAACTATTTTAATCACGTAGTACACGAACACGAGAACACACTAAATATTAGTCACGGAAAACATACGGGTTACCCCCATGTGGGCCCCTACCCGCGGACACAACAAGAAACAAGGGCCAAGCCCATGCAAATTTACTAAACAAGGAAAAAGGGAAAAACTATTTTCATAATTCAAGAATTAGAAAATAATCAATAACCCTAAATCTCTTTTTCTTCTCCTCTCCTTTGGCCGCCGGATAATACACACACCAAGGGTGTGTTTGTTTGATTTTTTGTGTTCAATTTATTGCACGTATGTTAGTGTGTTCATCCTTCTTTGATTCACGTGATCGGTATAACCCTAAACCTTTTTCTTTTATGTTTTTATTTAAATCAAGAACACATGAAATCATGAATGTTTTAAAAACAAGTAAACATATGTTAATTAAACATGGGGGTGAGATTAATTAATGGTTAAGGAGTGTTTGTTTGTTGGTCGACGCATGAACCAAGCCCCAAGGGGGTCTCGATTTGATTTATTTCGCACCAACCGAGACCTCAAGGTCTCGGTGTGGTTGTCTTGTGTCACGTCAGCAGGAACCAAGGGAAACCCCGACCTCGGTCGGGGTATGTTTGTGTCGGGCGGGTCTTGGCTTAAACAAGGAAACCACCACCGGCTTATGCCGGTGGCTAATTAAGGAAAGCAGGGGAACCCCATGCCGCGGCAGCAAGGGTAACCACCGGCTAGCCGGTGGGAACTTTTGCTAGCCGGCGGCTAGTTTTGACCAAGGGTGCGTTTTGACCGGTTCACGGGGTTCATAAATATGGTTCACAACATGTTAGATTAAAATACGGTTCGGTTCATGGGTTGTTTTTACAAGGTTAATTATTTTTACAAGTTTATATTTTTACAAGAATTAAATTAAATTAATTAAAACATGTACATGATTAATTTAATTTATACATGACTTAGGTTATTAATATTAGTATTAATACATGAATTTTAACCTAATTAATTATTATTTAATTAGACTATATAGTTAATTAATTATTAAAATCATGACTTATAATTAATTAATTTGCATGACTTAGGTTATATTATTAATAGATAATAATACATGTTTTAACCTAAGTATTTTTACCTTTATTTAATTAAACCATGTTATATTTAATTAAATACTTTAACCAATAGTTTATTTAATTCACATGAAATAATTAATAAACTATACTATTTAATTACATGACTTAGAATATTAATCAGTAAACACTTAAGCTTATATAATTAGCTTAATAATCTAGCTTATATCTAATTATGGAAACTTTCTAATTTTAGAAACTTATTTAATTAAGGCATCTAATCTATTTATGGAAACTTTCTATTTTTAGAAACCTATCTATTTTAAGCAGTAAATATATTTTTGGAAACTTTCTATTTTTGGAAACTTTTTATTTTTGGAAACTTTCTATTTTTGGAAACTTTCTATTTTAGGAAACCTGCTATTTTTAGAAAGTTACTTATTATTACACAACAATTATAATAATATATGAAATACAAGAAATACTTAAACAGAATAGACGAAATACATGATAAACACAGTCTAAAGCTTAAATCAGTAAAACATGACATGAACATATAAAACAAGCTAAGACATGATATAAAACTAGTTACGTACTCAGTAATCAGATACTTATACACGTATGTATTTATGTAGCATTAGTGATACCGAAGTAGGACTCTCTTCCGTTCGTCTTCTTCGTTCACTGGACACAAGGTACGGATTCTCTGTCCTTTCTGTATGGACATTCTTCTTTATTAGGATTTCCCGTATGCAACCAACTGTTTTCCCTAGTATATGTTTTATATGTTTTTGAATTGCTTATTTTTAATTAGAACACCTAAAGCCATATACATGCATGACCAGTTTCACCTAGTTATAGAGGTACCATAACCATAACACTAGAGGCACCAGTGTTATGACTTCACCACGACGGAGTGATAGCTCGTGGCGTCCCTTTCAGCTTTTGGCCATATTATTATTATCAGGTGGGGCGTATGGGTGCATCCTAGTTTACATGTTTTCAGCAGATTATTCAGTGTGAATGTGGTGTGTGCCTTGCATCCTTCACAAGGAGCTGATCCCTCCTACCCAAACCAGTATATTAAATTAGAGGCAGCCCCTCTAATTTGCATGACGAGGTGACCCCTCCAAGTATTCATGCACGTAGATAATTCATGACCTATATTGGCTAATGGTAAACATGTTAGACAGTTTTTACAAGATAAATATAAGGCTTTTCCAACTATAAAACCAATTTTACTAAGATATAACTAGGTTATCCAGGACATAGTCTTTTCCGCTGCTCTATGCTTATATGCTTATGTTATTCATGCTTTACTTGTATATCCATGCACTGAGCGTTATGCTCAGCCGTTTTCCTTTTCATGTTCCCAAAACGGCAGGTACTCAGGGACGCTCGTAGACTTTAAGTGTACATGCATATGGATTGGAAGCTTCCTAGGCTTCTTTACTTTATGCATTTATCTATACTTTGATACTCATTTCCATGGACATTTTTTAGTCCTTTCATTTACAATAGTTATGTTTGTGTGTGATGAGTTCTACTTTTGGGGTACCGATGTTTGATTCCAGTATTTCCTTTATGGTCATGTAATGTTTATACATTTATCCTTGTATGCTTTGATGACACGCCATAATCACGCGTGACATTCCATTTATCAAAATAGGGTCTTACAATTATGGTATAAGAGCCAAGGCTTCGACCTGTAGGCTCTCGAAACACGACCTGTGATTAGTGGGTAGTCACTATGGTCTTCCTAGAACTGACAGTCGGTTTTCATGCATTCATCATTTTCATGCATACATATATATGTCATTGTCGCAGGTTTATGACTAAGTAATGGTTGGTACATGACTGGCCGTATTTAGTCGGATGTGTTTATCGAAACTTTTAAATTTGGGACCGACCCATTGGCGTCCCCTCGCCATGTCTTTTGTTTTGAGTGAACTGACCATAGGCGTTCACTCTCGCGCATACAAAAGTTTTCATAAAAGTGCATCATGCATTCATGTACTTGTTTTCCTGCGTAAAATTTTTCTCATGATTTATTGGTATAATTTTTTTTTTCATGTATATAGTTTATGTTTTAATCAGTTTAATCATGTATTTTATGTTATACTGTCAGATGGTTCTCACATGCGAGCAGGAACAACTCAATGCCGCAATCCAGGCTGCAATGCAAGCTATGCTTCCTCAGCTGAGGAACGAAATCAGGGCTGAGGTTCAGGCTGCCAACAACCAGCAGCAGCACCCAGTACCTCCTCCTCCTCCTCCTCCAGCAACATTGGCCACATGGCTGGAGAGATTCAATAAGCTCCGCCCTCGAGCTTTCGAAAGAACAGATAGCCCAGTGAAGCTGAAAGCTGGTTGGCTCACATTAAGAAGATCTTCGATGCTATGGGTTGTGACCTCGTCTTCAAGTTGAGGTTGGCATGCTACCAGTTCAAAGGTGATGTGTTAGCATGGTGGATAGCACTGAAGCAGTCTGAGGGAGGTGATGACTGGGTGGCTGGTTTGACTTGGGCTCAGTTCAGGGATAGGGTAATGGAACAGTTCTTTCCCAAGACTGAGCAGGACAAGCTGAAGAGGGAGTACCATGGGATTCGACAGAGAGCTGTGGAGAATAGCAACGAGTTCATGCAGTGCTTTCTTCGCTTGGCTGGTTTCCTTGGTGCAGCAGCAGGTACTCCTGAAGAGCAGGGACACCACTTCAGGTGGGCTCTTCGTACATCGGTCGCAAACAACTTGGTGTGTGCTACGTTCAACAAGGTAGCACAAGTGGCCGATGCAACACGTAAGCTGGAGATGCTGTAGGAAAGAGATGAGTTCGGGGAAGCAGAGACACCCGATAAGAGGTAAACATTCATATTCAAACGGTGGCCAATCCGTATTCTTTAAGTATATTTCAATATTTCATCTCTTTAAATTATATCTTCCAGGCAGAAGACTGGGGACCGGTCTCAGCCGGCTACTCAGCAACAGCCTAATCAGCCCAAGGGAAACGGTCAGACTAACGACCGTTCTACTACGGATAGGCGTGGCGGTAATGATAATTACCGTAACAACGTTGGACACTCCAACAGCAGCAGGTCCTTATGCTTACTCATTTTTCTTATGATTACATGTTATAATTCTTAATTCTGACACATTAGCAAATCTTCTACCAAGAATCATGGTAACGGGAGGGACCAGAACCAGAGAGGTTCACAGCCTAACCGTCCAGCTATCACTGGTATTCAATCTTACGATTATCTGCATTGTCCTTTGTACCTATTATCATGCCTCATGTATATTGTTTTATCAGGCTCTCAGCCAGTCAGGACACCTGCTGGAGGATATACTCATCCTCTTTACTCTACTTGCCATCGTAGACACCCAGGGCCATGTCGCCGCGACAGCGACACATGCTACAAGTGTGGTCTTCCTGGCCATCGCATGAAAGATTGCCGCAAGGGTGAGATGGAGGGTACATCGGGACATGCTGATACCAAGCCGCCTCCTACTAGTGGACGCGTTTAGAAGACATCTCGCGATCAGGCCAACAAGTCTACAGGTACCATCACTGGAATCTTGTATATGTATGGTCAAGCTGCATGTGTTCTGTTTGATACGGGTGCTCCTCACTCAGTCATTTCTACTGCTTATGCCAAGAATGTTAGGATACTTCCCATGACACCAGAAAATATACTGATTATTTCCACGCCTTTGAGAGACTCTGTACGCATAACACATGTGTACAAGAGCCTTCTCCTAGAGTTTGACGACAAGGTTCGTCCTGTTGACACACTTCTGCTGGACATGAATGATTTTGACATGATTTTGGGCATGGATTGGCTATCCAAGCATCATGTTACCATAAACTGCCATTCATATCGAGTCATCTTCGGTAATGTTAATGCCCCAGAGTACATTCACAATGGGTTCGTACCCGGCAGGTCTGTACAAATCATATCAACCCTGCAAGCACGTGCATTACTTTCACATGGCTGTGAGGGTTATCTAGCTACTGTTCATGACATGGACGCTGAATCTCCATCAATTCAGGATCAGCCGATAGTGTCAAAATTTCCAGATGTGTTTCCAGAAGAACTTCCGGGCATACCACCTGCACGTGAAGTAGAATTTAATATCGAGCTCATCCCAGGAGCTGAGCCAATTTTCAAGGCTCCTTATCGCATGGCTCCCATAGAGTTGAAGGAGCTGAATGATCAATTGCAAGAACTTCTGGAACGAGGCTTTATTCGACCGAGCGCATCTCCATGGGGCGCACTGGTCTTATTCGTTAAGGAGAAGGACGGCAGTATGCGTCTTTGCATAGACTACCGCGAGCTCAACAAGATTACCATCAGGAACAGGTATCCACTACCACGTATAGATGATCTGTTTGACCAACTCCAAGGGGCCAAACATTTCTCCAAGATTGATCTTAGGTCGGGCTATCATCAGCTACGGGTTAAGGAGCAGGACATCGCCAAGACTGCTTTCCGTACACGCTATGGCCACTACGAATTTGTAGTCATGCCATTTGGCCTTACCAATTCTCTAGCAGTGTTCATGGATTTGATGAGCAGAATCTTCCATGAATTTCTGGACAAGTTCGTCATTGTCTTCATTGACGACATCCTGATTTTCTCAAAGTCCAAGGAGGAACACGAAGACCATCTTCGTACAATACTACAGATTCTTCGCCAGAAGCAGCTGTATGCTAAATTCTCCAAGTGTGAGTTCTAGTTAGACAAGGTGGCATTATTAGGTCACATTTTATCAGCAGAAGGAATCACGATGGATCCAACGAAGGCTGAGGCTATTACCAAGTGGCCAAGGACGACATCAGCGACTGAAGTCCGCAGTTTCCTAGGCTTAGCTGGTTATTACCGTAGGTTCATGGAGAACGTTTCCTGTTTAGCACTACCATTGACCAAATTGATGCGGAAAGGGGATAAATTCGTCTGGACTGAAGAACGAGAGAAGAGCTTTGAAGACCCAAAGCAGAAGTTAGTATCTGCACCGATTCTTACTCTCCCATCTGGTACAGGTGGATTTCAGATCTACAGTGATGCATCGGGGAAGGGACTTGGCTGTGTTCTCATGCAACATGGGAAAGTGATCGCGTACGCTTCTAATAATTGTCTTTTAAGTATAATCGTTCTCGGTATCTAATCGAATTGATATAACTATTCAAGCTCGACTTTATTGTTTTTGGTGATAAAAAGTTGAATGGTATCTATTTCTACTTGGCAAGAAACATTTAAAAAGGTAAAAATAGCTTCTATATACTTATACGTACTATTCTAAAAACATCTAGAAATTACCACACTTTAATGCAGAAAATATTAAAATGTAAAATACAATTGTACATTACAAATTTAAAATGCAAAAATCAAAGTTTATAAAACTAAAACAAATTTATAAGACTACAAATGCAAATTTGTAAAATCACAAATTCAAACTTAAACTAATTGTACACTAATAATATGGACAGTCCAAATCTAAAACTGCCAAGCCCAACAAGCTATAAATATCCAGTTAACCTAAAAGGACTAGTAGTGCAAAGTATTAATAACTGAAAGGACTAAAAATGTTACCATTTATCTAACGATTCTAACAAAAGGACCTACATACCTCAAATTACTAGTGAACGTTTAACAAATTCTAACTGAAACGGACTGTTACTGACATATCTGATATCAAAATAAAGGACTAAAATTGGACGAATTCTAAAAGTTTATTCAGATTTTCATTACATTTTAAATTTTTTGATTCACGGAAACTACCAGTCCACTATCTAGATTTAAAATGATTGAGAAGTTGACTACTCTAAGCTATTAATCCAATCTTAGAAAATCTAAAACGCACTTCTAACAGCAGACTAATTCCTATCAACTGTGCACCCACATTACCCTAAAATTAATTCCAACAGTCAAAATACAGTCTAGAAAAAACAATATCAACAATTTGAGAACTATAGCAAACACACCATATCAGACAGTTCATAAATTTTGGAAAGCAAATTCTCTAAAATCAACGCTATAAGCTAAAACAAATATCTATCATCATTCAACAAGGCTAACGAAGCATGTAGCAAACAGAATTAACCTACAATCAACTAGCTATCGATTCTACACTAAAAATGCAGAAAGTAAAATTAGCTTGACCTATGCATCCGTCGTCTAGTCCTTTGATGTCGAAGCGGAGCACTGAGATCGCTTAAAATCAAACACCACTACTTTCTTTGTCGAAGCTTTGCTAACTGCTGAACTGAACTACAAACTAAAAGGACCACCAACTAAAACAAAGAAACTCAATCCGAACAGCACACCGAGCTATTCTTGAACCGGACCACAAGCTAATGTAAACCGCTACTTCTTCAAAAGAACTCGTAAACCTGCAAATTCAAACACCTGCAAAACTGATAACAAAATGAAACAGAAACTCGCTGATTCTATGTAATTGCTAATCCTTATTCTTTATGAACAGAATTAAATGCGTCTAATATTTGCTAAGCTCGAACCAGTATTTATATCAATCTGATCTTCAATCAAACGAATCCTAAGCTAACTTGTGAACACATATTACCTCTTAACATGTTATCGAAAGTAATAAGAATGTTTGACTGAAAACTGGAAATTTCTCATTACTAAAAGTATGATTTTACAACTGATTTACAAACTACAAATTGAATTCAATTGAGTTTCAACAGAAAACGATTATTTAAGCTAACTCTAATCCTAACTTGTACTCAAGATAACAATGTCTACTCATTAACTGATTTACTAACAAACTTTAAACTGACTCAAATTTTTAACCAACTAGTAATACTTGTGATCACAATAGAAATGATACCATAAAAGAAAAGAATTGAGAAAGCTTGAAGAGTTAAAATGAATTCACTAATGGCGCAGTTTGTTACACAATAACAGAAAATTAACTGACTTTCTAACTGACTCGTTTAACTGAGACTTACAAAAACAAGTTTATGAGAACAGAGTAAGAAGAAAAAGAGATCAAATTCTTAGCTTTCATTAATGGTAGATTCGGTTATAGAGACTAACTAAAAATGTAACTGCATTCACCTACTCATTAACAGAATAAAACTTGCAAGCAAAGATTTTTAAGAACAGAGAGTTAAGAGAAAGACATCAAAAGCTGAATATTCATTAATGGTTGAAAATAAATTCGATTACAACTATCTTAACTAACTATTAACAAACATCAAAGTTTAACAGTGTGAAGTTTAACCTACACTACTCCTATCTGCTAAATATGTGTAAAAACACCTATGCTAACCGTCTTCAACTGAGGTGATAGCCGGGTATTTATAGATGATGATAGGAGGTTGAGTGAGGTCTCGATGACGTGTCTTGCCCAATCACGAACAGCCACGTGTAAATACGAGATTAGGGTTCTTCCATCTTCATTCCAGAATTGGGCTTTTCTTCTCTTCTTGGTTAGACGGTAATTAACTCATACCATGTTGTAGAAGATAAAGAGGTGATCAACTTTGGTGTTTTAAGCTTTCCTTGATTCCTTGTAAATCGTTCTCGAATCAATCTTGAAGTTTGAAAGGGAGAACCATCGTTTTCTTTTCTCTCTCTTATTTGAGTCTATGTTGATGAAGACGATACAGTCAATGAGACTTATCAAAATATTTTCTTCTTTTCTCTTTTAAGTCCCTTCTCTTCCATTTATTTTTCACTTGAAACTTGAACTCTTTTAAGCTTTTAAACACCTTTCACTTTTAATCCTTAATCTTTGAAAGTTTTGCAAATAACATCCTTGAACCATCTTTTGATCTTTTCTTCGTCTTTTTTCAGATAAAACCCTTGAAAACGCGTGTTTGCTCCAAAATGTATCTTGTTTACCTGAAAACACATGAAACACAAATACCCACGTAATTCTGATAATTTCAGTTAAATATTATGTATTTGACTGTGTTTTTAGTGGTTTTAGGATCATTATTGATGAGTGTTTTCACACTTATCAACTCCCCTCCACTTGACCATTGCCATGGCCTCATACAATGCAGCATTTTAAAGCACCAAGTTACACTTTTCTCATAATTAATCCACCTTGGTCATTTTATGATTTAATAAACTGTACTATGCTAAATGATGAATGATTTTGAATATTTACAATGTAATGCAAAGAAAACAATTTTATTTATATATTTTTGTATTTTTCTTGAAATGGTTTTGATAGAAATAACTCATAAAGAAATCAATGACTTGTATTAGGGCTTTTGGTACCATGAACACTTATCACCCTCAAGTTTCACTTTCCCCATACCAAGCTTAAAAATGGGATCATTGTATTCACAAGTAAAAAGTGCATCAACTTATTCATAACAATTAAATGTGGAACCGGTTATTATTTGAGCAAATTGCTTGAGAGCAAATTTGTCATTATTTGAAGCGTGAAATATAAGAAATGTAAAATCCAAAAATAAGGAAGCACAGTTTTAATCCAAAGTAATCCTCTCATTCATTACTTGGAAAACCGATCACAATTAATATAAGTCCGTTTCAAGAGTAATAAGTCATTCTCCCTATGTGTAAAATCCTCATGTCATGCATTAATAAGTAGCTACACACTCGCTAAGAAAAATAAAACTCACGCAATAATTTACATCCGCCGCCTTTTTGAGACTTTGGATCTTCAATCTCGCAACCCGTCAAGGTAATATTGGATTGGAGCAACTATTAAATCCCCGCAACCCGTCAAGGTAATATTGGAATCTAATAGTTACTATAATTAACACTTCACTGCCCCTCTTGGGAGTCTTGTATAATTTTTTATTTTTTTATTTTTCTCTTTTTTTTCTAGCCACTCATTTTTTTGTAAGCCGCTCTTATTTTTCTTTATTCCTCACAAAGAAAGTGGAAAAGAATAAAAGGAAAAATACCCGCTAAGTATTGAGCATGACATAAGTCTAGTACACATAAAACGTTCTAACTTAGAATCTTAAGACGTACTTATACCAACCATGAATGATTAGACAAAATTGCATAAGAGACTACAAACCAATTAAAACCGTTCTTGATTATTTATTAACATATATACATGCGAAGAAAATAGAGGTAAAGAAGAGAAGGGTTTAGCGACAAGTAATTATCATGAAGTTTATCTAGCCCTTTTATACTTGCTTCAACTCTATCATTTCCGATTCTCCACAAATTTAAAATCTCAAATAATGAGATTGGTAGATGCTTAGCCTAATAGACCAATGAAGAACTACATGGTTAAGGATACTAGCTAGAGAATGCTAAGATAAGCAAACTCGGGTTGAGTCAAAGTATCCATGGCGGGCCTAATATGTCAAAGAAGTCTAAATTTGTTAAACCATGTTCTTATTATTTTTTTTCTCTTTTTTAATATTTTTGATGAAAAGTAAAAGAAGAAATATATACAATGCAAATGTATTATGCAAATGAAAAATGATTAATGCAAAAATTATGAATGCATATTTTTTGGTGGCCAAAGTAGATCAAAAACTTGAAAAATGTTTGAAAAATTAATTTCCATGTTATCATGAAGGTAAGGCAAGGGTCTAGGTAAGGTCACTTTGATAGAAGTCTCCCCTACACTTAAGATAAACATTGTCCTCAATGTTTAAGAGTATTGGAGTAAACTCCCCTACACTTATGACATTGATTACCTTGCTTAACCCAAGCTAAGGAAGAGACAACTAAAGGGTATTCATTTTAAGCACAAGTGTGAATATGACAATAGCAAAACCTAATCGAAGTGAACCAGATACACGGGCCTCCTCCATAAGCCCCAAGCATGAAATGTGAGAGAGCAACCCCTGAAACAAACACGAAAAGACGAAGAAAGGCTACCCCTCCACTTCAACTCTACTATAACATCCTTTTAATTAAACCTAACCTATTAAAAATCTACTCTACGTTTTCTAACCTAGTTATTCAATGCTTGAGTTTTTTTAACCCTAAGTCGCTAGCTCGACTCGGCCCCGAATTAGGTTGTCCTTGGGGAAACCATCATGGAGAATAAATGATATCCAATTTGAAGCTCGTCTCACGTGATACACTCAAACTTAGCACGTTGCCATTTACTGTAAGATTTACAATATCCGCCTCGATAAATGGAACGGTCCAACGTGTCTCAAGTTTGTCCAACATACAAAAGCTCTCATATAGAAATCACCCCAGGATCAAATACATAGTTTCCATCTCTACATTCGAACAACTCCAAAATAGGTAGCATCACCAAAGTAAGCTCATACGTGAAGCCCATATCAATAGAAGTCACACTCTGAAGTGGAGTAGATGAAAACCAAGGTGTCTTAAATTTATGTATCCCAGGATCAAAAACCTTTCCCTTCATGGGAAAATAAAGAGATGAACACGTATCAACCATATAAGATTCCCCCTTAGTGATTAAAGCATCATGAGACAATGAAGGTGTAGGAATCAAAACCATAACAATTATGTCCATGTTAGGCTCGTCATCATCATCAAAAGGTGGGTGATCTTCCATATAAGGCATAGTTAAAGCAGGATCAGTAGAAATAGTATCTTGTGAAGGAGGTGAAATCTCTATGTTCCCAAAAAGAAAGTTCTCACTAAGACGAATCTCCTCTTCCCAATTAGAATCACTATCATCAACCTCAATATCAATATTATCAAGATAAGCCTCTATGGTGTCATCAATATCCATATGAGAATCCATATCAAAGGTTTTGAGTTCTAAAGGTGCCATAGGTGAAAAAGGATCAATCTCTAAGAGTATAGGATCTTCATCAATAACCAACTTCAAGGGTGGGAGGGTGGGAATAGAAGGCTCAAAAGAAGATGTATTAATGATAGAATCACTCAAAGGAATGATATCATCATAAAAATCAATAGGTGCAACCTCAAAAACCGGTGAAGAAATATCAATGAAAGGTTCTTCTTCTATGGAATCATCATTATAGTGTGTGTTCAATGCTTCAATCGAGGAGATAAGATGATAAACGTTTGATAAAACCTCACGAATATAAACATCTTCCACTTCTTCTATAAGAGAAACATCATCATCCAAATTAGGAATGTCATCTTGACATGAAAAGTCCTTAGATGATATATCATAAGATGCCTCACTAGAATCACAATCATCATCCTCTATTCGTGGCAAATCTTGCATAAACTCTTCCTCAATCTCATTATCTCTCTCTTTAAACAATTCATCAAGATCAAAATCACCAAAATCACTAGTAGTAGCATGAAGTTCAACATGTGATGAAATCACAATGTGATCATGAGGAGAAGAGATATCAATACAAAGCTCGTCACATGGTTCATTAGAAACACCCTCGAGCTCTCTTTGGATTGGGATAAGGTTCTCAACACTAGAAGAGGTTAATTTATCCAAATCAGTGTTTGTATTAGTGCTAAGAGGCTCGTCCCCCATGGTTAAAGAGTCGGTGGATTCCACGTGAGGTAAAGGTGATGAAGGTGTGTCATCATTAAATGTCATACAAATCGGAGGATCCTCATCATCGTCATATAAGCATTGATTAATCATACGAGCACGAGTAGCAAAAAATTGTTCTTCCTCGATTGTAGCAATCTTAAAGAGGAAATTATTTAAATATTTCCTGAGGCGACAAGAACCTTGTTTCAACGATTCACGACACATTTCACCGATCTCCTCGTCATAAAATTGCCAAGTTTTATTTTCCACTTCCTCAAAAAACCTAATTTGTTCCTCTAACAACGGGCACGCGTTTTTCATTTCCTCAATGCTTATGTCTTTCTTACTATCAATCGCCTTAGAAATTTTATCGATCGACTCATTTATTATCTCAAGTAAAGAAGGCGACTCATTGCAAATATGAGGGGCATAAGAAGGCGGATCCGTCAGTCTACAATCATAACCATAATGGGGTGCGTTCCTACAAAACTCACATGAATACGTCGAAGAATATGGTGGAGGTGGATTTCCATAATTAGGTGGATTATAGTTTTGAAAAGAGTCAAGATTATGAAAGTTCTCATGATTGTAACCTTGAAAATTTCCTTCATTTTGAAAACCCTCATAATGTGAAAATCCTTGATTTTGAAAAGTATCTTGATTATGGCATGGAAAATTTTCATCATTTTGAAAGCCTTCATTGTTTGAAAATCCTTGATTATGAAAGGTTTCTTGATTATAGCCTTGAAAATTATCATTATTTTGAAAACCCTCATAATTGGAAAATCCTTGGATTTGGTATGGCTCATTAAAGGTTTGATCATGAAATGATGGGAGTATGTGATGAAAAACCGAAATATCCCATATAGTCCTTACAAGTATAGTCCATTTGAAGGTTAGGTTGAAAATTAGGGTTCTCGGTTCCATTGTAAGCATATCCCTCCCCATAATAGCCATTATTTTGATCACATAAATAAGTATCTTGTGGACCTCCACAAGTCGAACAAGTCGAATAATTAGCGTTGGCGGATCGTTGTTGCAAAATCTCCAACATGGAACGAGTATCCATGTTTAACAAGGTGGCCGAATGTATATACAAGTATAATGACGTTTAAAAGCTTCCTCGGTGAAGGAAGTAATACACCAAAGGTGGTATGGTTACACGTGTGCGAGTACACGTGTAATTAAACTCGAGGAGTGAGAGATGAGCTCTCGGTCGACTTTTGAGAGAAAAGAGATTATCTCCTTCGAGGTTCGATATGAAATATCCACAAGAAAGTATAATATATGTAATTACTACTTGGGTGCAAGACCCCCAATAAAGCTCCTTCTTAGAATACGCACTAGTGAACGGGGGGTTAGGTGGCACGAAGCACTTAAGTACCTATTGACCCTTAGATGGCATTTTATAGCACATCTCCTTTCTATTCACTTTGTAGTTTGTATTCTTCGAATTATTGCCTATTGGAAGTATTTATCTATTCTAGATTTATTTAATTTGATCGATACACGCGTCAAGGACCGGAACGCCCCCTAACACGGTGTATTGCCTCGACAATACTTATGGAAGATATGTGTATTGGTTGTTCATATATGTATACGTATCTACATATAATAATATATAAAACATATTTTTGTATTTATTTGATTTTATAAGAAAAATACTATATGTACATAAAAACCAAGGAAATCCAATAATATATATTTTTGGGTGCAATCTTTAAGGAAAAAAAATTGCTTTTTGGATTTTTTATTTTTTTGGTTCAATTCTTCAGGAAAAGAATTGATTTTATGATTTTTTATTTTTATATTTTTATCTTTTTGATTTTTTTTATCTTTTTGATTTATAATACATAAAAATAACGTTCACAAAGTGAACGGATCCCAAAATCCAATCGTCTCACTCGAAACCGTTAATCTTCACGAAAAGAACCGGCAGCAGCGCCATTTAATAATTGTCTTTTAAGTATAATCGTTCTCGGTATCTAATCGAATTGATATAACTATTCAAGCTCGACTTTATTGTTTTTGGTGATAAAAAGTTGAATGGTATCTATTTCTACTTGGCAAGAAACATTTAAAAAGGTAAAAATAGCTTCTATATACTTATACGTACTATTCTAAAAACATCTAGCAATTACCACACTTAAATGCACAACATATTAAAATGTAAAATACAATTCTACACTACAAATTTAAAATGCAAAAATCAAAATTTATAAAACTAAAACAAATTTGTAAGACTACAAATGCAAATTTGTAAAATCACAAATTCAAACTTAAACTAATTCTTCACTAATAATATGGACAGTCCAAATCTAAAACTGCCAAGCCCAACAAGATGCTAAGCCCAACAAGCTAGAAATATCCAGTTAACCTAAAAGTACAAGTAGTGCAAAGTATTAATAACTGAAAGGACTAAAAATGTTACCATTTATCTAGCGATTCTAACAAAAGGACCTACAGACCTCAAATTACTAGTGAACGTTTAACAAATTCTAACTGAAACGGACTGTTACTAACATATCTGATATCAAAATAAAGGACTAAAATTGGACGAATTCTAAAAGTTTATTCAGATTTTCATTACATTTTAAAAATTTTGATTCACGGCAACTACCAAGCCACTATCTAGATTTAAAATGATTGAGAAGTTGACTACTCTAAGCTATTAATCCAATCTTAGAAAATCTAAAACGCACTTCTAACAGCAGACTAATTCCTATCAAATGTGCACCCACATTACCCTACAATCTAATTCCAAAAGTCAAAATAGAGTCTAGAAAAAACAGTATCAACAATTTGAGAACTATACCAAACACACCATATCAGACAGTTCATAAATTTTGGAAAGCAAATTCTCTAAAATCAACGCTATAAGCTAAAACAAATATCTATCATCATTCAACAAGGCTAACGAAGCATGTAGCAAACAGAATTAACCTACAATAAACTAGCTATCGATTCTACACTAAACATGCAGAAAGTAAAATTAGCTTGACCTATGCATCCGTCGTCTAGTCCTTTGATGTCGAAGAGGAGCGCTGAGCTCGCTTAAAATCAAACACCACTACTTTCTTTGTCGAAGCTTTGCTAACTGCTGAACTGAACTACAAACTAAAAGGACCACCAACTAAAGCAAAGAAACTCAATCCGAACAGCACACCGAGCTATTCTTGAACCGGACCACAAGCTAATGTAAACCGCTACTTCTTCAAAAGAACTCGTAAACCTGCAAATTCAAACACCTGCAAAACTGATAACAAAATGAAACAGAAACTCGCTGATTCTATGTAATTGCTAATCCTTATTCTTTATGAACAGAATTAAATGCGTCTAATATCTGCTAAACTCTAACCAGTATTTATATCAATCTGATCTTCAATCAAACGAATCCTAAGCTAACGTGTGAACAAATATTACCTCTTAACATGTTATCGAAAGTAATAAGAATGTTTGACTGAAAACTGGAAATTTCTCATTACCAAAAGTATGATTTTACAACTGATTTACAAACTAAAAAATAAATTCAATTGAGTTTCAATAGAAAACGATTATTTAAGCTAACTCTAATCCTAACTTGAACTCAAGATAACAATGACTACTGATTAACTGATTTAATAACAAACTTTAAACTAACTCAAATTTTTCACCAACTAGTACTACTTATGATCACAATAGAAATGATATCGTAAAAGAAAAGAATTGAGAAAGCTTGAAGAGTTAAAATGAATTCATTAATGGCGTAGTTTGTTACACAATAACAGAAAATTAACTAACTTTCTAACTGACTCGTTTAACAGAGACTTACAAAAACAAGTTTATGAGAACAGAGTAAGAAGAAAAAGAGATCAAATTCTTAGCTTTCATTAATGGTAGATTCGGTTATAGAGACTAACTAAAAGTGTAACTGCATTCACCTACTCATTAACAGAATTATACTTACAAGCAAAGATTTTTAAGAACAGAGAGTTAATAGAAAGACATCAAAAGCTGAATATTCATTCATGGCTGAAAATAAATTCGGTTACAACTATCTTAACTAACTATTAACAAACATCAAAGTTTAACAGTGTGAAGTTTAACCTACACTACTCCTATCTGCTAAATCTAACTAACTATGTGTAAAAACACCTATGCTAACCGTATTCAACTGAGGTGATAGCCGGGTATTTATAGATGATGATAGGAGGTTGAGTGAGGTCTCGATGATGTGTCTTGCCCAATCACGAACAGCTACGTGTAAATACGAGATTAGGGTTCTTCCATCTTCATTCCAGAATTGGGCTTTTCTTCTCTTCTTGATTAGACGGTAATTAACTCATACCATGTTGTAGAGGATAAAGATGTGATCAGCTTTGGTGTTTTAAGCTTTCCTTGATTCCTTGTAAATCGTTCTCGAATCAATCTTGAAGTTTGAAAGGGAGAACCATCGTTTTCTTTTCTCTCTCTTGTTTGAGTCTGTGTTGATGAAGACGATACAGTTAATAAGACTTATCAAAATATTTTCTTCTTTTCTCTTTTAAGTCCCTTCTCTTCCATTTATTTTTCACTTGAAACTTGAACTCTTTTAAGCTTTTAAACACCTTTCACTTTTAATCCTTAATCTTTGAAAGTTTGGAAAATAAAGTCCTTGAACCATCTTGTGATCTTTTCTTCGTCTTTTTCAGATAAAACCCTTGAAAACGCGTGTTTGCTCCAAAATGTATCTTGTTTACCTGAAAACACATGAAACACAAATACCCACGTAATTCTGATATTTTCAGTTAAATATTATGTATTTGACTGTGTTTTTAGTGGTTTTAGGATCATTATTGATGAGTGTTTTCACACTTATCAGCTTCACGGCAGCTTAAGCCTTATGAGGAAAATTACCCTACGCATGACTTGGAACTTGCAGCAGTCGTTTTTGCATTGAAGATATAGAGGCACTACTTGTATGGAGAATCATGTGACATTTTTACGGACCACAAGAGCTTGATGTATATCTTCACTCAACGTGAATTGAACATGAGACAGAGGAGATGGTTAGAAATGTTGAAGGATTATGACAGTAATCTGCTGTATCATCCCGGCAAGGCGAATGTAGTGGCAGATGCACTTAGCAGAAAGTCCGGAATGATAAATGGAATTAAAATTGAGGAGGAAATCATAAGAGAGTTGGAGCGACTAGACATAGAGATCATGGTACGTGGACAGCACGGTTACTGGGCTAATCTTAGGTAGAACCCGAGTTACTCTCTAAGATCAAGGAAGCACATAAAGATGATGGAGAAATCTGGACGATAATTCAGAATTTGGAGAAGCAGACGTAATTTCGAATAGATGCAGATGGTATCTTATGGCAGGGCACAAGACTTTGTGTTCCTGAAGATCAAGAACTCTAGGAACAATTGTTAGCTAAGGCTCATAGCTCCCCATTCGCTATTCATCCTGGTTCGACCAAGATGTACCATGACATCAAGCAGTACTTTTGGTGGAGTGGTATGAAACAGGATGTTGCTACTTACGTCTCCAAATGTCTTACCTGCCAGCAGGTTAAGATCGAGCATCAGCGATATGGCGGTCTTCTTCAACCGTTAGATATTCCAGAGTGGAAGTGGGACAAAATCACCTTGGATTTTGTTACTAGTTTTCCGCCAACAAAGAAGAAGCACGATGCAATTTGGGTTATCGTTGATCGACTTACCAAATCAGCTCATTTCTTACCGATCCGCAAGGAAGATTCGGTCAGTAAACTCGCCGGTACTTATATAAGGGAGATAATGATACTACACGGTGCCCCATCCAGCATCGTCTCAGACAAAGATCCTCGTTTCACTTCTTGATTCTGGAGAAGTCTGCAAAAAGCTTTGGGTACACAACTTAAGCTTAACACGGCTTTTCATCCTCAAACAGACGGGCAGTCAGAGCGAACGATTCAGACATTGGAAGACATGTTGAGGTCATGTGCGTTGGAATGGACGGGTGATTGGGACGATTAAATCTATTTGGTGGAGTTTGCATACAACAACAGTTGGCACGCAAGTATCAAGTGTGCTCCTTTCGAGATGTTGTATGGCAGAAAGTGTCGCGCCCCAATCTGTTGGGATCAGGTTGGTGAGCGAACACTTGAAGGACCAGAAATGATAGAACTGACTAATGAGAAGGTCGCAGTAGCTAAGCAGAAATTGCAAGAAGCACAATCACGTCAGAAGAGTTACACAGAAAAGCATCGTAGGGACTTACATTTTAACGTAGGAGATCACGTTTTCCTTAAGGTTTCTCCGGCACTTGGTGTTAGACATTTTGGAATAAAAGGGAAGCCCAGTCCTCGATTTATCGGACTGTTTGATGTCATTGAACGAGTCGGTGAAGTATCTTACCGTTTAGTGTTACCTCCACAGCTTTCTCATGTTCAAGATGTTTTCCATGTGTCCTTACTCAGAGGGTACCAGTATCATCCCCTTCACATGGTTCAGTATCCACTGGAACAGATTCGTGAAGATCTCACTTTCATAGAAGAACCCGAACGATTTTTTGACAGACAAGAACGAGTCATGAAAAGGAAGACAATTCCATTGGTCAAAATCCTTTGGAAGGATCATACCGAGAGGGAATCCACTTTGGAAACAGAGGAGTCTATCCGGGCTTTCTTACCCTCATTTCATATTTTGAATTCGGGTATGTTCTTCTTTTCCAGTTTACTTTATCTATAATTCGGGGACGAATTATTCTTTTTAGGGGGAAGAGTTGTAAAACCCGCATGCTTTTACCATAAATAGTACCCTTACGATCGTACATACATGATTAGAACTTTTCTTTTATAGCACGTTTACGTTTCACGAACAAGAATTTACAAGTATTACGTACGTGTTATAACACGATAAGTATTTATTACTTATTAACACACGATAATTATTTCAATAATAATTATAATCACGAACATACGAACATGAAATCATGAACCTAAATAATCACGAGCTTAGTATTACGTATGTATGTATATTTATTACGATCACGAATAAATATAATAAGACACGAACGATAACTATTTTAATCACGTAAAACACGAACACGAGAACACACTAAATATTAGTCACGGAAAACATACGGGTTACCCCCATGTGGGCCCCTACCCGTGGCTACAATAAGAAACAAGGGCCAAGCCCATGCAAATTTACTAAACAAGGAAAAAGGGAAAAACTATTTTCATAATTCAAGAATTAGAAAATAATCAAAAACCCTAAATCTCTTTTTCTTCTCCTCTCCTTTGGCCGCCAGATATTACACACACTAAGTGTGTGTTTGGTTGATTTTTGGTGTTCGATTTATTGCACGTGTGTTAGTGTGTTCATCCTTCTTTGATTCACGTGATCAGTATAACCCTAAACCTTTTTCTTTTATGTTTTTATTTAAATCAAGAACACATGAAATCGTGAATGTTTTAAAAACAAGTAAACATATGTTAATTAAACATGGGGGTGTGATTAATTAATGGTTAAGGGGTGTTTGTTTGTTGGCCGATGCATGAACCGAGCCCCCAAGGGGGTGTCGGTTTGATTTATTTCACACCAACCGAGACCTCAAGGTCTCGGTATGGTGGTGTTGTGTCACGGCAGCAGGAACCAAGGGAAACCCCGACTTCGGTCGGGGTATGTTTGTGTCGGGTGGGTCTCGGCTTAAACAAGGAAACCACCACCGGCTTATGCCGGTGGCTAATTAAGGAAAGCAGGGGAACCCCATGCCGCGACAGCAAGGGTAACCACCGGCTAGCCGGTGGGAAATTTTGCTAGCCGGCGGCTAGTTTTGATAAAGGGTGCGTTTTGACCGGTTCACGGGGTTCATAAATATGGTTCACAACATGTTAGATTAAAACACGGTTCGGTTCATGGGTTGTTTTTACAAGTTTATATTTTTACAAGAATTAAATTAAATTAATTAAAACATGTACATGATTAATTTAATTTATACATGACTTAGGTTATTAATATTAGTATTAATACATGAATTTTGACCTAAGTAATTATTATTTAATTAGACTATATAATTAATTAATTATTAAAATCATGACTTATAATTAATTAATTTACATGACTTAGGTTATATTATTAATAGATAATAATACATGTTTTAACCTAAGTATTTTTACCTTTATTTAATTAAACCATGTTATATTTAATTAAATAGTTTAACCTATAGTTTATTTAATTCACATGAAATAATTAATAAACTATACTATTAAATTACATGACTTAGAATATTAATCAGTAAACACTGAAGCTTATATAATTAGCTTAATAATCCAGCTTATATCTAATTATGTAAACTTTATATTTTTGGAAACTTATTTAATTAAGTTAACTAATCTATTTATGGAAACTTTCTATTTTTAGAAACCTATCTATTTTAAGCAGTAAATCTATTTTTGGAAACTTTCTATTTTTGGAAACTTTCTATTTTAGGAAACCTGCTATTTTTAGAAAGTTACTTATTATTACACAACAAGTATAATAATACATGAAATACAAGAAATACTTAAACATAATAGACGAAATACAAGATAAAGACAGTATAAAGCTTAAATCAGTAAAACATGACATGAACATATAAAACAAGCTAAGACATGATATAAAACCAGTTACGTACTCAGTAATCAGACACTTATACATGTATGTATTTATGTAGCATTAGTGATACCGAAGTAGGACTTTCTTCCGTTCGTCTTCTTCGTTCACTGGACACAAGGTACGGATTCTCCGTCCTTTCAGTATGGACATTCTTCCTTATTAGGATTTCCCGTATGCAGCCAACTGTTTTCCCTAGTATATGTTTTATATGTTTTTGAATTGCTTATGTTTAGTTAAAATACCTAAAGCCATATACATGCATGACCAGTTTCACCTAGTTATGGAGGTACCATAACCATAACACTGGAGGCACCAGTGTTATGACTTCACCACGACGGAGTGATAGCTTGTGGCGTCCCTTTCAGCTTTTGGCCATATTATTATTATCAGGTAGGGCGTATGGGTGCATCGTAGTTTACATGTTTTCAGCAGATTATTCAGTGAATGTGGTGTGTGCCTTGCATCCTTCACAAGGAGCTGATCCCTCCTACCCAAACCAGTATATTAAATTAGAGGCAGCCCCTCTAATTTGCATGACGAGGTCACCCTCCAAGTATTCATGCACGTGGATATATCATGACCTATATTGGCTAATGGTAAACATGTTAAACAATTTTTTCAAGATAAACATAAGGCTTTTCAAACTATAAAACTAGTTTTACTAAGATATAACCAGGTTATCCAGGACTTAGTCTTTTCTGCTGCTCTATGCTTATATGCTTATGTTATTCATGCTTTACTTGTATATCCGTGCACTGAGCGTTATGCTCAGCCGTTTTCCTTTTCATGTTCCCAAAACGGCAGGTACTCAGGGACGCTCGTAGACTTTAAGCGTACGTGCATATGGATTGGAAGCTTCCTAGCCTTCTTTACTTTATGCATTTATCTATACTTTGATAATCATTTCCATGGACATTGTTTAGTCCTTTCATTTACAGTACTTATGTTTGTCTGTGATGAGTTCTACTTTTGGGGTACCAATGTTTGATTTCGGTATTTCCTTTATGGTTATGTAATGTTTATACATTTATTCTTGTATGCTTTGATGACACGCCATAATCACGCGTGACATTCCATTTATCAAAATGGGGTGTTACACACAGAGATAGCTTACAACATAAGCATCCCATACATTTTTATTCCATATATTTTCTTTCATTAGGATAGATAGTATAGTTTTAAAAAAAATACGCAACATACTTCTTTCTTGTCTGTTCCATATATTATTATCATAGGGTAGTGTAGTTTTATCCCAACAGCACCTTTTGAAATATTGTTCAAGTTTTATTTCATTCACTAGTAATCAAACAGATCTTGTTCTTGATCCTGCTTTAGTTTCGATTTAGATTAATGAAGTTTATATTTTCGATCTGGTTAATGAAGCTGGTTATATATTTCGGATGTTGATGTTTGAAGTTTTATATTTGGTAGATTGATGTTTCAGTTTCGATATGGTTTTCGGTTATGTTATGAATCACAGTCAGTTTATTGATTAGTTGAAGATGGTTTCGGGTATGTTTTGAATAACGGGTTTGATCTCCATGATTATTGTTTTCGGGTTGTTTTCGGTTGATATTGGTTTAGTAAATTCGATTTATATTCGAATATAGCAGGATTGTTGGAATATGAAGGTTGTGATTCGCCAGTTGATAAGAGTATGTGTTTGACAATATTATCTCCATTTTATTCATTCGTTTACTGCTTTTAGATTAGGTTAGAATTAGATGCTTAGTTATTCTGTAAGCTTCACTATCGACGGACGTCAGGAAGCGAGTTTTGATGCAGAAAAGTAGCAGTAGAAGTAGACTTGTATAATTCAGCATGGATCAAAGTTCTTTAATTTTTGACTCCACACAGTGGTGTTTGGATCGGCTTATTATATAAGCTGATATAGTTATTGATAAAAGTTGGTTGGAGTACTAGTTTCAGAAAGCTTTTAGGCCGTGGTTTTAGTTCTGTTGTGATTTCAGTTTAGTAGCTAGCATCGACGTCAGTGAGCGGAGGCTTGGATGGAACTTTGTTATGAGCGTTTCTCCATCCACACAAATAGTTCAGTCCTGCGAGTGTCTTTCGGATCAATTACCTTAGGGAAGAAGCTATTCGAGTGACTCACTAGATCGGTGTAGCTGTGGTATTCAGTGGTACGATTTCAGATGAAGTAGAGCTTGATTTCAGTTCAGTTCGGTTCGATAGCACTTCAAAATCAGCGGGAAGGCTTTGGAACCAACGTAATCGTCTTTTCCTTTTTCTTTACTGCTATTGTAGAATATAGTTTAAACTCGCTTCTAAATGCAACTAGTTCAAGTTTAATAGAAGTGTTAGCTATTCATAGTTGTTGATCTATTATAGGGTTTAATTAGCAATAGCTCGACATATTATTCATAGCAGCAAGTTCTTTCTCTCCAAATGTTTCTTTCTGTTACAAATTCATTTTTAAAATGAAAGCTTAGGTTGCTTTACACGTTTAACCCTTTTTCACATATATCTCCATGGCACTCACGGTTCACAGTTAAATAGAGTTGAGAATTGTTGAATTTGTAACTGCATTTCAAGTCCAGCCCGTTAGAGTTAGGAGTAATTAAACTTAGTTTTTCTTGTTGGGCCCACTTCTATTTTTTGGATCGTGTATTTAGCTAAAAGATTTATTACTTGTTATAAATTTGGATTTGCTAGTTTCATATTCATGTTTTAGGCATTGTTCATCGTAGTATCTTCTCGAATTGATTTCCGGTTCAAAGTGCGACTCAGTTGTTCTTGGTGGAAAAGAAATAGAGTAGTTGCCGTTGTCTACACTAATTAAAAATAAAGACTTGAAACAAATAAAAATAAAGTAAAGACGGAAAAAAAAAATACTGAAAGATAAAGACTTGACGGGAAATTAATGACGAGAAATTAAAAACATGACGAGAAATAAAAAGGCAAACTTAAAAGTAAATAAGGCAAACTAAAATTAAATGCAAGTGAATTAAAAGTGCGATTAAGTAAAAAGGCGAGAAAAATAAAATATAAAACTTAAAAACATAAACTAAAACTGAAATCATAAATCTAAGAAAAAGTGCTCATCCGGAATACACCCTTCATCCGGAATAAATTGATTCATCCGGAATAAGTCTTTCATCCGGAATAACAGCTCATTCGGAATAAATGTTTATCCGGAATATTCCCTTCATCCGGAATAATTGCTCATCCGGAATAAAGGATCATCCGGAATAACATTCATTCGGAATACGTTGCTCATCCGGAATAAATACTCACTCGGAATAAAACAGTTCATGCGGAATATATGGCTTCATCTAGAATAATTAAAAGAAGCTTCATTCAGAATAAAATATGCTCATTCAGAATAATCAAGTAAAACAGTTCATCCGGATGTCTTCGTTCGGAATGTATGTTCATCCGGAATAAAGCTTCATTCGGAATGAAAGCTTCATCCGGAATAAACGGTTGATTCGGAATGATTACACTGATCCGGAATAAATTAAACAAAGACCTTCATTCGGAATAATCCATTCATGCGGAATAAAACCTTGACTCGGAATGTTAAACCATAAATGCTGATTCGGAATATTTTACTAACTCAGAACAAAAGATTGATACGGAATAAAAGGACTAATCTACTCATGCGGAATAATGTGGTGATTCGGAATAATCTGGAGAACTAAAACGCGAAGAACAGGGAAGAACAATAGGTCACGAATTTAAATAAAACTAATTAAAATCAACCAAAAGATAAAATCAAACTAACCACAAATGATCAACTAATCAATACCAATCAAACCAAATCAATAACACTAACAATCATAATCAAAATAATTAAAACCCAATTGATCAAAACTATGAAACTCAAGAACACAAACACAAAGATTAAACACAAATAAGAAAGGTAGATGAGAGATTAAACAAGAAAAGTAAAGACTCAACAACAATTAAATAAAACTTACTTGGAATTAAAAGGAATTAAAAGGTGCGATACAAGAAATTAAAGAGCAAGAATTTAAGGTGCAAAATGAAAATGGTGGAAGAAGTGGGTTGTCAATCCACCCAACCACTCTAAACAAATGAAGCTAATAATCTATTTATAGGGGAGGAGGAGGATTAGTGGAAGGAAGCTTCCTCCCTCTTTCTTCTTTCTTTAATTACTCGTTAAGTCCTTAATCTTCCAAAGTCTTCGACTTTTGTCTCGGGGTTAATAAACTCGTCTTGTAATCTTCAATAAATTAGACTTTAGTTCTTCGGCTTTGAGTAAACTTCCGTCTTTTGACTTTTTCTTCGATAAATCTTCCGAATTGGTCTTGGACTTTCGTTCTTTTTGCACTCTTGATTTCTTGACTTCTTCTTTTGTCTTTTTATTCGATAAAAGCCTGTAAAATCCCGTGTTTTCTCCCCTTTTCACAATTTGATCCTAAATCACAACAAAAACACAAACCACGCATAATTCCGACATAAACGACATAAAATACACGTTTTGGCTTGGTTATTATTGCAATTAAGTGGTAAAAGGATGAGTGTTTTCACACCTATCAAATCCCCTACACTTGACCATTGCAATGTCCTCATGCAATGCATTAGTTATAAAGCACGATTACACTTTTCATCATAATCAATCCGTCTTGGCCTTTATTAAAGAGATAGAAAATTACGAAACAAGTAAAGAAATCAAAAACATACCTTGTGGTTTTTGAAAATTTCATGAATGATCATCATCCTCAAGTTTTCACTTTCTCCAAACCAAGCTTAAAAACGAGATCATTGTTATTATAAGTTAGCAAACTAACACGAACTCATGTGGGCCAATTATTCACTTAGACTCCCTTATTCCTAGGTGTATCTCTTATATTTTATTATTGTCTCGAATGATCACAAGGATGCATTGTTTGACTTATTTCGATAGTTATTTAGGCTGAAAATAAAGTGGGACGATTTAATCAATAGTTAGCTAAAGGAAAAAATCTTTTAAAACTGCTTCTCGGGACCTCATAAAGTTCATATATTGGCATAACTCGCTTCGCGATTTGAGACCTTTCTCGGACCGATATTTGGTAGCGACTTCATACTTCAAATCTTGAGAGACGTTCATGAAATAATGGCCTTCTCTTCATAATAGGAATTTCTTCACTTGAAGTTTTGAGAGATTCTTCATATTTGGACCACGACTTCTTCATTTTTCTCCAATCATTACTTTGGACTTTGATATACAACGATCCGCCTCCTTTTAGGACTTGGATGTATTTATCCTCATACCTTGCTAGGCTCTTTTCGGATAGACTTCTCCATGATCTTTTGGGGAGTACTTGCTTTTCGTCGTGTGTCTCGATCCTTCATATTGATCTTTGATAAATGATTCTTCACATCACTTTGGATCTTTAGCAACAAAATTGTAGCCCTCATGCCTTGTTAGGGCCTTTTCGGACTCGCCAATCTTCGCATCCCGCTTCAATAAGTTATGCCTTGGCTATGAACTCTAATCCATACCGAGCAACTTTTAAACGATCTTGGGCTAGAAGCTAAGTAACTTTTCAAATCGTACAACCTTATTTATTGCAGATAAATTTATTAGCAAGCGATGGGAGAATAGGCTTATAATTAACTCACATAAATTCACAAAAGAATACCAAACTTATAATTGACTCTATCATCTCTCGTTCTCTACAGTTTAAAATCTCAAGTAATGAGACTCGTGGATGCTTAGCCTATTAAATCAAAGTTTTGGGTTTTCGAGGCGCCTATAGGATCTTGCAAATTCTTAGACTCTTTCAAGTTTAGAAATCGCATTTTAAAGTTCCCTTGATAAACAACTCTCTCGGATCAATTATAGGAACTTGCGAAAAGTTCTTGTTCTTAACCCGTGAGAGTTAAGACTTTCACGTTTTATAGCTCCCTAGATAAAAGCCTAGCAAAACTTGACTTAAACACGTTAAGGATACTAGCTAGAGTAAACTTAGATAAGGAAACTCGGGTTGAGTCAAAAGATTCACAACGTTTGAAAATTAAAACCACTTTATTAAAAGTTATTCTAGCAAAGAAAGAAAATAACTATACAAAGGGTAAAACTAATAGGCCAAAATAGATCAAAAATTTTGAAAAATGTCGAAAAATTGATTTTCCGGTTAAAATGAGGACAAATACAAGGAAAAGGCCACTTAACTTCGATAGAAGTCCCCCTACACTTAATATAAACATTGTCCTTAATGTTTAAACATGTTAGAGTAAACTCCCCTACACTTAGGACATTGTGCACGTTGTTTAAATCTCGCTAAGGAAGAGACAACTAAAGAGATTCCTATTTTAATATTGAGAAATATAAAATAGTGAATCGAAAAGAGTTTATGATAGAACCGGGAAGACGGGTACACGGAATCACGGTTCGTCAAAAGTCATCAAGAGTGTGTCTTTGAAGCTCTAATCCCTGCACATGATAAAAAAGAAAGCAAGAAACACCAACGGGGCTCCCTCTACACTTATGGTGAAAACAGGTAAAGATAGATAGATAATTGGGTTGCCTCCCAAAAAGCGCTTGTTTATATTAACCGAGTCACGAGCCTGACTTGTCCCCGAATTAAATGGTCCATGGGGAAGCCTCGAATGCAATACCGGGATCAAAGACCTTGTCCTCGTTCCCGGTGGACATCAACAAAGGAGAGGAGGGGGGATAAGTCTTGAATGGGAGAAAGGTTCTTTCAACATACGAAAAGTATGTGAAATCAAGATCCACGGGAGGTGGGGTGGGTAAAGTAAGCACATTGTCATCCCCCAAAGACAATGGATGCTGAGCACTCGGCAAAGCCGTAATGTTATCAATCATGAAATAGTGAATGTCACCTCCCGAGTCAAACCACTCATCCTCCGTGATAGTGGCTAAAGGGGAGGATGAAAGGTGCTCGGGAGGGGGACTTGGGACAATACCTTCCTGCAGCAAATTATCAAAAATAATATCCCCCTCCCTGTCATCATCATCAATACCTGGAGGTATGGAGTGAATGTCGTTTTCTTCCAGCAATGGGTCATTATCTTCAACGGGCGGAATAGATGGAGGTAAAGACTCGGAAAGAGGAGGAGAAGTCAACTCTTCGATTTGAGCAATAAGCAGATGCACTTTCCGTAATCTGTCGCGGAGAATCATGTCTTCCACCTCATCTTCAAGAGCAAGTTCATCGGTGAACTTATCGTAAGCCGGAGAGAATAAATCGACATCGCCCGCATCTCCCGGTGAAGATTGAGAAATTTCAAAAGTGAAATTCTCATAGCGTGAAGAAAAATCGTCATCATTAGGATCGACCTCTTCTGTAAGAGCAGCGTCGTCCTCAAACTCCATAGCAGTAGGCATGTCACAAATCTCATCATCAAAGAATTTATCGAGACCAAAATCACTAAGCTCACTCAATGAATCATCATTGTTAGACGCATTAGGAATATCGAGAATAGGAGTAGCAACTTTAGTAGATGGGTCGAGAGCGTAGACATCATCGTCGTCATCATCATCATAACAGTATTGACGCGCAAGAGGAGGGGTATAATCACTAAGATGAGATACTTGCTCTTGTTGCTGTCGCTTTTCCTCCTCCCAAGCTTCGTTTAGCTGAACAACGGCTTCTTGAAGTTTCAAAATAATGGCGTGTGTTTCGTCATTCAAAGTAGTGAGTTGTTGGGTATTACGAATTCCCTGAGAGGATTGATGATTGTTGGGGGCTCACAGTTATGAAAACCAGAATTATAGCACGGATGTGGCTGATATAAGTCATCGGTTGAGAAGAATTATAACACGGATTTGGTTCATAATAATCCATCGGCGAAGAAAAATGAGGACACGGATCTGGCTCATAATAATCCATTGGCTGACAATAAGAAGTATCGTGAGGGCCCCCACAATTTTGGCAACATGGTTATGGAGAAAAATCCGGTGCTTCTTGTAGATAGCTATTACCATTGTCATAATTGTAACCCAGTTCTTGCTCGCAATGAGGCGGGTATCGAATTGGACACGAAACATGCCAATGAGAATCGCTTCCACAATATATGCAAGGGGGAACAGGAGGTGGATTAGAAAAGGACGAATTAGTCGAGTTGCACGATGGACAAAATCCGAATCTGAATTGTATATTGTCGATATCGTTTCCGCACCGCTCACATGTACACCATTGACAAGAGTCGTTCCCGTATAATCTTCTCCCACACCCGACGCAATGGACATAAGAATCCATAAAGAAAAATAGATAAGCAAGAAGAATATTTTTGGTGCAAAACTTTTGAAAAAGAGATGCTTTTTATGATTTTTCAATTTTTTTGGGGATTTGTGAAAATTTTTGACACGAAAAATAACGTTCACGAGTGAACGGATCCCAAAAGCCAACGCGCCTCTCACAAAAAACCGTTAATCTTCACGAAAAGAGCCGGCAGCGGCGCCATTTTAATGTTAGGATTTTGCTAGGTTGAAAAGTTCGTTTCTCGGTATCTTCTCGAATTGATTTCCGGTTCAAAGTGCGACTCAGTTGTTCTTGGTGGAAAAGAAATAGAGTAGTTTTCGTTGTCTACACTAATTAAAAATAAAGACTTGAAACAAATAAAAATAAAGTAAAGACGGAAAAAAGAAATACTGAAAGATAAAGACTTGACGGGAAATTACTGACGAGAAATTAAAAACGTGACGAGAAATAAAAAGGAAAACTTAAAAGTAAATAAGGCAAATATAATTAAATGCAAGTGAATTAAAAGTGCGATTAAGTAAAAAGGCGGGAAAAATAAAATTTAAAACTTAAAAACATAAACTAAAACTGAAATCATAAATCTAAGAAAAAGTGCTCATCCGGAATACACCCTTCATCCGGAAAAAATTGATTCATCCGGAATAAGTCTTTCATCCGGAATAACAGCTCATTCGGAATAAATGTTTATCCGGAATATTCCCTTCATCCGGAATAATAGCTCATCTGGAATAAAGGTTCATCCAGAATAACATTCATTCGGAATACGTTGCTCATCCGGAATAAATACTCACTCAGAATAAAACAGTTCATGCGGAATATATGGCTTCATCCGGAATAATTAAAAGAAGCTTCATTCGGAATAAAATATGCTCATTCGGAATAATCAAGTAAAACAGTTCATCCGGAATAATGTCTTCGTTCGGAATGTATGTTCATCCAGAATGAAAGCTTCATCCGGAATAAACGGTTGATTCGGAATGATTACACTGATCCGGAATAAATTAAACAAAGACCTTCATCCGGAATAATCCATTCATGCGGAATAAAACCTTGACTTGGAATGTTAAACCATAAATGCTGATTCGGAATATTTTAGTAACTCGGAACAAAAGATTGATACAGAATAAAAGGACTAATCTACTAATGCGGAATAAAGTGGTGATTCGGAATAATCTGGGGAACTAAAACGCGAAGAACAGGGAAGAACAATAGGTCACGAATTTAAATAAAACTAATTAAAATCAACCCAAAGATAAAATCAAACTAACCACAAATGATCAACTAATCAATACCAATCAAACCAAATCAATAACACTAACAATCTTAATCAAAATAATTAAAACCCAATTGATCAAAACTATGAAACTCAAGAACACAAACACAAAGATTAAACACAAATAAGAAAGGTAGATGAGAGATTAAACAAGAAAAGTAAAGACTCAACAACAATTAAATAAAACTTACTTGGAATTAAAAGGAATTAAAAGGTGCGATACAAGAAATTAAAGAGCAAGAATTTAAGGTGAAAAATGAAAATGGTAGAAGAAGTGGGTTGTCAATCCACCCAACCACTCTAAACAAATGAAGCTAATAATCTATTTATAAGGGAGGAGGAGGATTAGTGGAAGGAAGCTTCCTCCCCTCTTTCTTCTTTCTTTAATTACTCGTTAAGTCCTTAATCTTCCAAAGTCTTCGACTTTTGTCTCGAGATTAATAAACTCGTCTTGTAATCTTCAATAAATTAGACTTGAGTTCTTCGGCTTTGAGTAAACTTCCGTCTTTTGACTTTTTCTTCGATAAATATTCCGAATTGGTCTTGGACTTCCGTTCTTTCTGCACTCTTGATTTCTTGACTTCGTCTTTTGTCTTTTTCTTCGATAAAAGCCTGTAAAATCCCGTGTTTTCTCCCCTTTTCACAATTTGATCTTAAATCACAACAAAAACACAAACCACGCATAATTCCGACATAAACGACATAAAATACACGTTTTGGCTTGGTTATTATTGCAATTAAGTGGTAAAAGGATGGATGTTTTCACACCTATCATATAGTATGTAGTATAATATAGAATATTATACTACATACTATACTACGATGAACAATGACTAAAGCATGAATATGAAACTAGCCTAAAACATGAATATGAAACTAGAAAATCCAAATTTATAAAAAGTAATAAATCCCACAGCTAAATACACGATCCAAAAAATACAAGTGAGCCCAACTAGAAAAACTAAGTTTAATTACTCCTAACTCTAACGGGCTGGACTTGAAATGCAGTTACAAATTCAACAATTCTCAACTGTATTTAATTGTGGACCGTGAGTTCCATAGAGATATATGTGAAAATGGGTTAAACATGTAAATCAACCTAAGCTTTCATTTTAAAAATTAATTTGTAACAGAAAGAAACATTTGGAGAGAAATAACTTGCTGATATGAATAATATGTCGAGCTATTTCTAACTAAATCCTATAACAGATCAACAACTATGAACAACTAACACTTCTATTAAACTTGATCTAGTTGCATTTAGAAGAGAGTTTAAACTATATTCTACAATAGCAGTAAAGAAAAAGGAAAAGACGATAACGCTGGTTCCGAAGCCTGCCCGCTGATGTTGAAGTGCTATCAAACCGAACTGAACCGAAATCAAGCTCTACTTCATCTGAAATCGTAGCACTAAATACCACAGCTACACCGATCTAGTGAGTCACTCGAATAGCTTCTTCCCTAAGGTAATTGATCTGAAACACACTCGCAGGACTGAACTATTTGTGTGGATGGAGAAACGCTCATAACAAATTTCCATCCAAGCCTCCGCTTACTGACGTCGATGCTAGCTACTAAACTGAAATCACAACAGAACTAAAACCACGACCTAAAAGCTTTCTGAAACAAGTACTCCAACCAGCTTTTATCAATAAACTATATCAGCTTATATAATAAGCCGATCCAGACACCACCGTATTATACAAGTCTACTTCTACTTCTACTTTGCTGCATCGACACTCGCTTCCTGGCGTCCGTCGATAGTGAAGCTTACAGAACAACTGAGCATCTAACTCTAACCTAATCTAAAAAGTAGTAAACGAATGAATGAAATGGAGATAATATTGTCAAACAAAAACTCTTATCAACTGGCGAATCGAAACCTTCATATTCCAACAATCCTTCTATATTCGAATATAAATCGAATTTACTAAACCAATATCAACCGACAACAACCCGAAAACAATAATCTTAGGTAGCTCCAAAATGGCTCCTTATGGATTCCTATGAACAAAACTTGTTATTAAAGCTTCAAAATCTTCAATGGCTTCATTCTAGACCTTGTTTATGGTCTTCTAAGAGTCCTAGAATGTTTGTAGAGGTGGAAATGAAGAATGGGTAGGAGATACTTAAGAAACGGGGTGCAAGTCTTCCTATGGTGTATTCGGCTCTATTTATACCCATTTCAACACATAGGCTCCAAGTTTCTAGCCTCAAACGTGTAACATGGATCGATTAGTGACTAAGGTATCGATTAGTGACTATGGCTCAAAATAGGTCACGACATACTATGGATGCGAATGGTGATGTGTAGCCTTCAAGTAGCTTATGCACCTACTTTTTGGCACTCCAAAATATCTAGGGACATCCTATATATCTGAATTGAGGTTTGAAATTTGGAGGGAAGATGTTTAATCATGGTTATGGAGGGAAAAACCAAACCAAGTCCTAAATTTTAGGCTTGTAACTTTATACTTTAAAATTCTGGTGATTAGAGACTTAGGAATGTGATTAGTAAATGATTAAGGCTTAATTAGGGTTTATAAATTCTGTTTAGAAGATTTGGGTCCTTGGTTTGAAGTTTAACAAAGGTTTGATTTGATTTTAGGAAGAAAACTTATGTAGATTAGGGTTACTAATGATCTATTTTTAATTCTTAGTAGAACTCTTTATCCTTCTCTTAGATACTGATTTAAACTCAACTTAGGTTGTATACATTGTGTTTTAAGTGTCTAATAAGTTCCCACAGTTGGTTTAATAGTTTATTCTAAGTAAACATGTCTAAAGGGTGAAAATACCTATTTTGACCTAATTTAGAAGGTCATGTATTGAAATCTTGTACCTTGTGCTTAAGGATACTTATACATTGTCTTAACATAATCTTATAACCTTAATGAAGTTCTATAAGTGTTTATAGACTTGTCCTAAAAGATTAGGTAACGATTCTTTGTAGATTTCTTAATTTAAGGGTTTCATGGTTACTAATCCTAATGACTTTCTATTTTGGGTGATTAGTGTTTATATCTTAATTTAAGCTTATTCTAGGTCATATATAGTATGTTTAGGACTTCTATTGTTTCTACATTCTTAGTTTAAGGGTTTATATAGGTTGATCTTATCTTAGGGATAATTAAGTGAGCTTAAGAACCTATGCTTTGATAACTTGTACTCTATGCTTTAATAATGTGTAACTTGGCTTGAGACAATTGTGTTAACTTATTATGATACTTAGTTGAGCCGTATAATTAGTTTCAAAATATTAGACTTCAATTCAATGTGAAATGGATTTTATATGTTAATCTTGGTTACTAGGTCCTTTAATTGTAATTAGCTTGAGTTTAGTGAATATTTGTGTTCTGTGACTAATTATCTTTCCTTTATATGATAGATTATAACTAGTATGTTGTATTTAATAATTGTACATAGATATTATGTAGTTATATTGATTGAAACATTAGTTTATAATGTAATTTTAAATGTTTATATGGTTCTTTAATAATTTAGGGCATCCTTGTTATATTTGAATTATTGTTATTCATATTATATACATATTATTACTTTTAAAATTCAGACTTGATACATACATATTGTTCACAACATATAGGAATATGTTGATGTGGCAATTGAGATAGTGAGAATCCATATATTCCACAATTCAGTCATATATCATAGCAAAATGTAAAAATTTCTTACAAAATTTCCTCTTTATTTATTTATCAAATGGGCCATTACATATTTATTGATATTACATTAGCCAAAACTACGGGATGTTATAGTCTCTCCCCTTATTTAAAATCTCGTCCTGAGATTTAACTAAAACTAGGGTTACTAAGAAAATAGATATGGATATTTAGCTCGAATTTTATCTTCACGTTCCCAAGTATACTCAGGTCCTCTTTTCGAGTCCCATCATACCTTAACTATTGGGATACGACTCTGCTTCAATCGTTTGATCTCTTTATCCATGATTTCCACAGGTTCTTTTACAAAATTTAACTTATCGAGTTGAAGTTCTTTCATCTGTATGATGAGAGATTCATCAGGTAATCATTTCTTTAAATTTGAAACATGAAAAATATTGTGAACATTACTAAGCTCTTCAGGTAGCTCTAGTTTATATGCCACAGGGCCAATTCTTTTGGATATTTTGAACGGTCCTATATACCTTGGATTCAGTTTCTTTTTCTTTCTAAATCGGATAACTCCTTGACGAGGTGAAACTTTCAACATAACACGATCTCTAACTGCAAATTCCAAAGGTTTACGTCTAGTATTAGCGTAACTTGTTTTTCTATCTTGTGCAGCTTGTAATCTCTGTCGATTTTGGAAAATATTTTCAGTAGTTTCATGTATTATTTCTGGTCCTGTTAGTTAAGTATCTCTAACTTGAGCCCAGTAAACAGGTGATCGACAATTTCTTCCATAAAGTACTTCGAAAGGCGTTGCTTTAATACTAGCATGATAACTATTGTTATAAGAGAATTCTACTAGTGTTATATGTTTCCCCCTGATGTAGTGTAAATCGTACACATTTTTAGGAAAAACGCGTATAATCGGCAACTATTAAACTCGCAGTTTAGGAAAACCGACGAATCGAATAAGTGTGACTTCGTTCTCGGCGGAGGTGTGTATGATGTGTGCCAATAATATAAAAATCAATGTTTGGATTAGTGTCGTTTTTGGATGAGAAAAGAAAAGAAAATAAAGACGATGTATGCTAAAAATTACCTACGACGTAAAACACGCGAAATCGTAAAATCGACAAAAAATGAAAGTACACTAAAATTAACCAAATTTTTATTTTAAGCTAAGAAAAATATGAATAAAACAATAATCAAAACAAAAATTTCCAAAAACTTTTTAATTATTTTATATTAAATTTTAAAGTTTAATTAAAAACCTAAAATTAAATAAAAATGATAAAAAGTGAAAATGAAATTTTTTTGAATGTAAACCTAGAAAAGATTAATTAAAACTTAAAAATTATTTTTCTAAATTTTTAAAACACTTTTTCCTATTTCTAATCTAATTTATAAAATTTTAAATGAAATTAATTATAAAAAATTAAATAATGAACAGAAAAATCTACTTTTTGTTTTGAAAAATCCTAAACTAAAGTGAGAAAAAAAGGAAAAATGAAAAAAAGCCAAAAATTATACCTCAATAAGCTGTTACACAGCTTATTAGGTTCAAAAACTTTTTATAAGCGAAAAACAAACACACGTTAAGTACCGGCCCTAGGGAAACTCAATCAGTAAAGTCCCTAGGGCGCAACGGTTAAGTGTGAGTGTGATGGTTGTGGTGGCGCAGGTTCGTGTCCTGGCCACGCCAAAACTTTTTAAAACTTCTTTTTTTCTTTTTCTATTTAAATTACTTAACTGGTAACTTAACACTCCAAAAACACAAATCAAAATTAAAACAAAAACGTTTTAAACCTACAATCAAAGATAAAAAAACACACAGACATGAACTTTTTAAAACTTTTCCAGACACTTGTTGTCCGATATCTTACAATGCTAAAAAAACAAAAAATAAAGGTCGTTCTCGGACAACACAGACAAGTTTACTGAATGCTAATGGCTCGAATTTGGCTTGTTTGTTGGTTTTTATGGAAACAAATGGCACCCCTACAATCAGTTGAGTGTAGGGAGTTAGTGCAAATAAGAAAACACACCATCTAAACACAAAAATATCACACTTGAGGGCAAAATCAGTCACTGATGTGCACAAGCAGACCTGGGCACCAGTTGTTGGTCTGTTTGACCACCAAGTGGATTTTAGGCTACACAAAATCACTCCCTAGCACACCAAATCACCACTAACATGTTCCAAAACCTAAATTAACACAATATCTAACAACCAACAAGTTTTTAGATTCAAAAACATATAATCAAGCTATTTTTAGTCTACTGATTTTCTCTGACCCTTTTTTAACCAAACTTAGAACAAGTGAAACTCTTTTTAAACCTCCACAAACTGAAATGACCTACTTATATGACCCACTACTACCCAGTTAAGTGTGTTTAACATGTTTTTACTCTATCTTTGTGTCACCCAAACCTAGAATATAGCAGATCCAAACACCCCCTTAATTGCTGAAACAAGATTTTTGCAAAGCAAAACCTCTCAAATCAATCACAAATCTATCTAAACTTAATCTAGCATGCATAAGACTGATAATCGTGCAATAAACAAACACATAAGCAATCAATACATAGATTCACACCAAAACACATGAGCATCAAATTTGACAAAAACAGGAGGGTTCAAGCCTTAGAGGATATACCTTGTGGGACCCACATCCGGGGCCCACTATGGCTGATAAGCCATCTCTTATTAGCTTGAAATGATGAGCTTATGGCTTATGCAAGTTGTTGATGTAGAGATGATGATGGTGTGACTACACAGTCAAACCTCCAATATGACTTCTATGATTGGTACCAGCCGAGATAAGCAAACAAAAGCCACAAAAACCTTTCCACAAGCTTTTATTAAAAGCTTGTGGATTAGCTTATGATACAGTAATACTACAACACAAGTTAAACAGAAAAAGGAAACTATGAAAACTTCAACTTTTTTTAAAACAATTGAAATTTTTTTGAAACAAATCCCTTAAATCCTTTGAGATAATATGGTAACCAAACAAATTTTAACATAAAACACACAACCAAACACAAGGATCCACTTTCACTTCCTCTTATGCTTGGATGCAAATTTCTGAAAACACACACGTTTCTTGCCAAAAATTTTGAACACAATTTTTTTTGATAAACTAGATTAACAACACACTATTTAAAGAAAGCAAATAAGATGGAACTCAGAGAATGGAAAACTTGCAAGGATTTTTTAAATACTTTAACTATTAATGAAAAAAATGTTTACAAAATTTTCCGAAATCTGAAACATTGAAATACGGACACATACGTCCTCTATTTATACAAATCTACAGAACTATCTAGAATTCAAAACCCTAATCACTGAATGTCCTATTATGCCCTTTAAAAGTTCTTCAAATATTGGTCAAATGCCATCTTGTGATCTTCCTTGATGTCGCCAGTTGGATTGGTACATCTTGGACTTTTATTTTGAGTGGGGAATACGTTTATCATCACAGCCATCTATCATGTCGAGGTTTTGGGGGTTTGGGGAAAAAGACGGGTGCAGGGGACCTCATGGGAGGGCCCAGTAATGAGTGTGAATGGAATATATGGGTTGGGATGGGTTTAGAATTAGGTGAATTGATGTTCTGGAGCCAATTAGGGAAAACCCCTATGGTTTGATCGTGCTTTAGTTTAGGGTTATAGGAGATTAGGGGATGATAAATAGTATCATTAAATCTTGGTTAAAGGTTTAAAACCTGTTTCCCACATTTTTAGTATAAAATTAGTTAAATAAACAAAATCTGTTATATTAAGTATAGTGGAGTGTAACGTGGTGGAATAGGGTGATAAGATTGGCTGAATGGGTTTAGTGGGCAACGTGGCATCTTCTAGTTGGTTGGGTGGAGTATTGTTGTCTGCCCATATTAGTCCCTCACTTCTCAAATGTTTGTCATTTTAAATATCAACAGCCTAAAGTTGTAATCCCTTTATATCCAAGTTTTCTTTTTTCAACATTGGCCCCAAAAACTTTGATAAAGTTATCTCAAGGAATAAACATGCATTTTGACCATATTCCAAGGAGTTAGACATATCTTCAATCATCAAGGATAAATCTTGTACAAATGAATAGTGGAGGGTCATTTGTGACAAGTCTTCAAAATTGAAGGACCAAAGTTGACAATATTAAAAACTTCATGGGTATTTTTGGAAATTCATTTCTCGGGTCCGGTTCTTTGTGCGGCTTCATTTCCCGTGTTCGTTTTTGCTTGATTCATGTTCTCTTTTGTGTATTTCACGATATCCGTACCTAAAATACACAATGAACAAACACAAGCATATGTTGGGGTATTTTAATGATATTTTAAGCGTTTTTAGCCCGATTTGGACGATGAGACTATGTGTAATTGCAGTCTCATGACTCCCCCATAATAAACCATTGCCGTGTCTACACGCAATGCTAGAGTTAAGTATCATAGCACTTCCAAAATTCATTTTTATGTGACATTTATTGAAAACGTAAACTTAAATAAACTACTACATGCGTTTTAGACATAATGTATTGTTTTCATCACGATTAAGTGACTTTTAGGGTCAAAGAATAAGAACACGTGAATGCCTCATAGAGATAATTTCGTCATCCTCGATTTTCACTCGATTCCATGTTAAGTGTGGAACGAGATCATTGTTATTATAAGTGCAACACAATCATTACTCATGAGTGTTAATTACGTACTTAGACTCCCTTATTCCTAATTGGTATCTGTTATATTTTATTTCTGTCTTAATGATCATGAGGATACATTTTTGACTTATTTTGATATTTTATTAAGGCCGAAAATAAAGTAGCACGATTTAATTGATAGTTAGCTAAAGGACACGATCTTTTAAAACGGCTTCTCGTAATCTCCTTAAGTTCATATCTTGGCATAACTCGTTACACGATTTGAGACCTTTATCGGACCGATATTGGCATGTGTTTCGAACTTCAAATCTTGGAAGATGTTCTAGAAATAATGGTCTTCTCTTCATATATGGAATTTCTTCAAACTTGGACCACGACTTCATCACTTTTCTTCAATCTTTATTTTGGATTTTGATATACAACGATCCGCCTCCTTTTAGGACTTGGATATATTTATCCTCATACCTTGTAAGGGTATTTTTGGATAGACTTTCTCCATGATCTTTAGGGGAGTATATTGCTTCTCGTCGTGTGTCTCGATCCTTCATATTGATTTTGGAATAATGATACTTCACATCATCTTGGATCTTTAGCAACAAAATGGGGTTCCTCATGCCTTGTTAGGGCCTTTTTGGAACTTTGCCAATCTTCGCATACCGCTTCAATAAGTTATGCCTTGGCTATGATCTCTATTCGAACACGAGCAACTTTTAAACGTTCTTGGGCTAGAAACTAAGTAACCTTTTAAATCGTACGACCTTACTTATTGCATTCATTTAAACAAAAGCGTGCGGAGAATAAGCTAATAATTACTACACATGAGATCGTGAAAGATTAAGTAACTTATAATTAACTCTATCATTTCTCGTCCTCATTTAAGAGACTTAGCCTAAAAAAGTTAAGGAATCGAAGCTAAGTGCTCAACACGCACGGTCGAGTCAAAAATTACTCTTATTCTCACCATCAGAAAACCTACATTCGTGTCTTAAACACTTATGAAAAACAAGAAATTTTTAAAATTTGGCCATTTTTAGCCTTATTTGCAACAAAACGATAACAAAAAGATGAAAATTGGATTGCGTGGTGATGTGAGGAAGGTGAAGTATCTACTCACCCCCCATACTAAAACTAAACATTGTCCTCAATATTTCGAGTCTAGGGGTGAAACACCGGCATACTAGAGATCAAAGTCGAATGCTTAATCTCGAGCATGGAAAGGGTAAAACGAATAATCTATAAGCCGTTTATGGAATTATGCTAATAAGATAAACGTTAGTACATAAAAGGATATCATCGGATATAGGAATCTCCAAAGGAAATGATCGAAGCTCGAGTGATCTGTAAAACGAACACGAGAGGCTTCAATGATAACGATGATCCTCATAAATCACAATCACAAACAACCACAGAGCAATGGTTGGAAATGCACAAGTCCCCTCGTTACACTATTAGAAAGCAATAATATTCACAAGGATAAGCATGAGAATCCCCCACGATGCACCTTATTTTTGATAACCAAGTCAAAAGCTCTACTCGAATCCCCATAAATGTGATCATTTAGGGATAATCATGGTTTGGTCATTTTTGGTGGGGCTTAGATGATAAACAATGCCCAAAAGTACATGGAGTACTTTAAAAACCCGATATACGTATACCGGGGTCAAAGATAGCGTCCTCGTTTTCGGATGAAAGACGAAACAACGCTACTTCAACCGATAGTAAAACCCTAAAGGGGTCAAAGAAAAGAGGTGAGAAATATAAAGGTGGGACAATGGGTGGGACAAACTTATGAGCTACTCGAGGTAGACTCACACCAAGCAAATAGATAATTTTTCCATTTCTTGCATCGGTGGAAGACCGAGATTTCCCTTTACAAGCAATTCCGAGATCGAATATCTCGTCATCGGTGGAGAAATGTGAGGGAACATAAGGGGCTTCCCCTACACTAAAACCACACAAAGCATCGTCAAAAGGAGTAGACGAGCTGGTAGCACTCAAAACACGATGTGATGACACAGTTAGACATGTAGAAAAATCTTTTAAATCAATTTTAAAATCTTTTCCTTTTTCATCGTTTAAAAACACTTTATGAAAACCCGATTTGATGATGTCGAAAATATTTGGCGTTTCAAATTCAAAATTAGTCACGCTAAAAACCTCACATTTAAGTCGCAGTTAGGGGGGTGGTGGATTGTATAAGTTATCAAAACATCTATCAACAAAGAAAACCGTCCCCTCGGTGTCAACATATTCGTCACCCTCATGATCGTGAATCTCATCGATTTCTTCATCGTAAATAGGCTTATCGAACCAAAGTTCTTCATAATCCTCTTTAATGATATTTGATATTCTCTCGAAGAGATCACGATCAAGCATAAAATCATCATTCATAAGGGAGGAGTATTGAATAGGTAAATCCTCGAGAATGGGATTTTGGGTCACGTGAGTTTGTTCGTCATCAAAAATAAGACGTTCCAACTCATTAAGTTCATCCTCGATTTTGGAAAAATCAACCTCACTCGTAGGTGGAAGTGGAGGCAAAAGAGCAAGCTCTCGTTCGATAATTTCCTCAATCTCGGGATCAAACTCATAATCATCATACTTACCACACTTAGAATTCTTTTTAGGAGAATCAAAAATTGCTTGTGGATTTTTGAGTACGTGATCAGTCTCGGCAAAATCGCCATTGTCATCGTCAAAGAAAGAGTCGATGTGAGCACTCACAACCATGGTCTTACAAGTCGAATGACTATGCTTAGGTGACTTTTCTATGACGAGAGGATCGTGTCGACGAAACCGTTAGCCTCAACGGGTGTTGGGCTAGGAAATGGAGGCAATTCGATGGAGTTAGAAGTTGATGCCTCAAAGACGTGGTTCTTCGAAGGTGGTGAAGACGAGTCCATTTTTGTCATTGTCGTGATGGCACTAATGTCGCCCTTCGGAATTGGTTGTTCATTTGTTTCACCGAATACATCCCAAAGTGATTTTTCATCCATAAATTTACGAATACCCTTTTGAATTATGTATACGTACTCTTTATCATTAAAATCGTCATCTTTAAAACCGTTCATTTTAATTCCTTCAAAACATGCATCAAGCCTCATATTTTCCGCCAAAGTTAACATTTTAAAATCATTAGAATTTGAAACATTAGGTTTTGAAACCTTGGTTTTATCATGATCATTTGAAACTTGGGATTTATTCGTGAAAAAGTCCATATGTTCATCCCCATATCTCATAGTAATTTTCCCACCGTAGACGTCGATTACGGCTCGAGTCGTCGATAAAAAGGGTCGACCTAAAATAATGGGACATTTAGGATCACACTCGTAATCGGATATGACGAAGTCCGTGGGAAAAACAAACTTTCCAATCCTAACATAGACATCCTCGGCTATTCCAATTGGTTCTAAAGGTGTACAATTTGCAAGCTCGATAGTCATGTTCGTGGGGGTAAGACTAGGTAATTTCATCAATTTCCATAGAGAATGAGGCATGAGATTGATGCTAGCACCTAAATCGGCAAGGGCTAAACATCCCTCAATCTCGGAAAAATCACAAGGTAATAGAAATTGGCCCGGATCCTCTTCCTTTCTCGCCATATGCCTTTTGGGTTTTTTAAGAAGGATCGATGCACAAGTTTCTTCAAGGGTTACTTGGGTGAGGTTGATAAAGCTCTCTTTTTGAACCGTGGATGGAATTTGAGGTACACGAGGGTGTGCACTCTTTTCCTTGGTCACCACGTTCACCCCATCGACTTTAGAACATGAAGGCGTCTTAGAAGTCGAGGGTTGAGAAGAAGGAACAACTGTAAATCCATCAACGGTGTCACTAGGTAACGAAGTCGATGAAGCACCCGAGGCCTAGTTCATAATAGCCGAAAACATATTTTTTATGTCGATTTTTCCTTGTTCAAATTTTTTGTTATATCCTCTCAACGTGTTGGAAAATTTGTTTTTCATATCACCAATTTACGTTTCTAATCTCCTCATATTAGCGTCATTTGATTTAATGTATTTTTGAAAATCATTTGAGCCACTAAAATATTGACTGAAAGCTTGGTTTTGATTCCCTTGAAAATTGTTCCCTTGATTAGCGTTGTTCGAAAAATTTGAATTTTACCCATTGTTAAAATTCCGGTTTTAATTGTTGTTAAAACCTCGATTTTGCCAATTCAAATTTTGACCTTGATTATAACCTCCTTGATTACCATGATTATTTCCTTGAAAATTGTTACGGTTTTGATTCGAAAAATCATTTCCACGATTAAAACTATTGCCTTGATTGTTGTTGTTCGTTTGTTGCGATGGACCGACGTTATTTTGATTTTGATTTGAAAAATTGTTATTTAACGCGTTTACACTCGATGTTTGGCCATCCGTAGCCGCACACTCGTAATAATTATGTGGTCCACCCCAAAACGTACACGAAACCTCAACCGCTTTCACCCTAGCGGGAGCGTCTTTCTTTTGCATCTCACTGAGAAAAGACTTGAACACATTCGTTAACTTCTCGACTTTCGCATCAACTCTCTCAATGTCGCGGTTAGAATTACTAACATTGGCGACATTGGCAACACTCGGTGCGTTGCGGAGTTGGTAAACCTTGGATCTGTTCTCGATAATCATTAATGCATCTTTCGGAGTTTTACACAAAAAGTTGCCACCGGCGGTGGAATTCAACGAATCTTGTTCTTGAAAACTAAGACCGTTTTAAAACTTGTCGTTTTGGTTCAACTCGGAAAATAGATGGTGAGGACATTGCCTAAGCAATCCCTTAAAACGATCCCACGTGTCTCTAAAATATTCATTTGGTTTTTGCTCAAATCTCGTAATCTCGTTTTTGAAAAACCTCGTCTTAGACAGTGGGAAAAAATGATTAACGAACTTGGAAACGAGATCCTTCCACGTAATTATGGAATTAAGTTGGTCTTTCTCGTACCAATCCTTGGCGGCACCATCGAGCGAGTACAGAAAAAGCATAAGCTTGACGACATCGGTGCCGACGTTCTTAAAATTCCGAATGTGATCGTGAGGGTTATCTGCCTCACGACCTCGAAACTTCGCAGCTCGAATCAACGAAAGCATTTCGCTCTTAATCTCAAAATTCTCCGCTTCGATAGCGGGAATTACGATCGCGTCTCCATAACCCTCGGTGGACGCTTAGAGTAATTCCATCATCGAACGATTGTCGGCCATCTCGTCTACGGTCTCTTCAAAAACGATATTAGGAACTTCGGTTTCTAATTCTCGTCTACGTCGTCGATTCCTTCAATTTTGATTACGTCGATTCGAAGTGTCGCTAGAATTAGAATAACCCTTCGATCGAGTGCGCATGCATTAAGCTAGAATGGGGGGGTAGCAAAGAAGATTCTTTTGGGGGTTTTTCGTTTTTTCAATTTTTTTGGCATTTGGTTGATTTTTAATTTTTTTAATTTTTTGTGTATTACATAGACTCAAATCTACAAATCTATCCTCGATCCGATTTCTCGATTAAAGGATCCTCAAAGAATGAAAACGATCACGTGGAGTGAACGCCTTCGATGACTTTAAAACGTTGGTGGAACACCAAAACGTTCAAGAGGGTTTAATCTTGAAAACAAGCAAATATATATATGATACGTAGATAATACTTGGGCGGCAAACCCTCGATTAGCCCTCTTTCTGAAAACACGCACAAGCAAGCGGGGGATATGAGGCGACGCTAAGCACTTAAGAGCCTTTTTCCCTTAGGTCGTGAAATACAACCGCCTTATACCCACCTTATAGTTTGTGTTAATCAAAATTAAGCCTCACGAAAGTATTCATCTATTTTGCCTTTAAAATTTTGCTTTAGATTCGAATACAATAACTGAGTGATGAATCCCAATTAAGGTTGCGTTTTCACGCTTTTGGAAATATTGCAAATTTATTGTGATACATATACAATATATTAATAATATTCACAAAAAAAACGAAAACCAATATATCTACAATATAGTAAATGATTGTTCTATGTTTAATTTAGGAAAACTAAACACGATTTATTTTGATATTATAATATAATATAGAAAAATAACAAAAATGAGTATGTACGTTATATACGCTTTCCAAAAATTGAAAAGCAAAAACACACTACTCACACAATGTCACACCCCACCATGGCGGAATATGGGACGCGATGCATGGATATCATCACAACAATAGCGTGTTCATAGAGAGAACTATATGAATTAGAAATGTCATAAAAGGTGACACAAATGTCATGACAATATCTCATCAATGCAGGAGTCTAGGTAAGTAGGTAACAGTCCTACCTCTTACCCAAGACAAACAAATAACACAAACAAATCAACATATAGGTTCATAGTATCACTTATTGAAACAAACAGAAAAATAAACTAAGAAGGAACGGGGATCTCCTTCTAAATGCATTCCTACGCGACTCCAATCCTAGCCACATATGTTCTCACGCTTAACCACTTTATCACCTGAAAGAGACACTAAAACACGTCAACATAATGTTGGTGAGAGTCATAGGTTTAGAATCCAACCGAAAATAGATTATAATAAGCTGTGAACAATCATAAACCACTAAACATATGGACAATGTGCTACAAGTATGCATAAACAACTAACATTCAAGATCAACCATTCCAAACGAAATTCAAGGCTCCCAGCCTTACCAAACACCATGGTACCATAGGCGCCCATACACCTATGTACCAATCCCAAGGCCCCGCCTTGTCATTATCCATTGGTCCAATAGATGCTCACACATCTATGTACCTCCCCAAGGCCCCGCCTTGTCAACATCCCCTTGGTACCAAGTCAAACCACAATAACTGAGACGGTACGTGTCCCCCGATCCAAATCATAAACACAATCAAGAATCACATAGCAGTTAATCACATAAGTGCACACACAAGTCCATCACAAACCATAAAAACATTCACAGCATTAGTTACAAAACCATACAGTGTCTCTTCCATCCCATCTGGAAGTGAAAATCATTAAAAGATATGGGACTATGAAACTCACCTGATTGAGCTTCTCCAAAAATCCGCGCACTAGCAAAAAGCTACCAAACAAAAGCACACAATCAAAACATGAACCAAACATTAAGATGGATCATCAACCCATGATGGACATCTAACCTTCTCCTATATATATACCTCATTTATATGCTCTAAGCATCTCATTACAACCCTCTATAAAGCCCTTAACTTAGTTTACTTCATAACCCGTCTCGTTAACATTTTACCCAAAACAGTCCCGGTTTTTAGGTCACCAAACTATAAGCCAAACGCCCACCTAACCATATCCATGATCTTTATAAAGGAAACTATATGCCTTTACATACGTCAGCTAACTCCTCCCTTTTGCCCCAACCTTAAAGCTATTGTTAAGGCCCCGATATATATATATATATATATATATATATATATATATATATATATATATATATATATATATATATATATATATATATATATATATATATATATATATATATATATATATATATATATATATATATATATATATATATATATATATATATATATATATATATATATATATATATATATATATATATATATATATATATATATATATATATATATATATATACTAGTTGCAAAACCCGCCCGATGGGCGGGTATGACGTCTAATTATCGTTTTTATATATTTTTTTAAATATTGGTGTTAAAAGTTGTATTTTTTAAGCGTAGAAGTAATGTTTGTTTATTTGTTTCCGTCTGTTACTACCTCCGTCCCATATTAAGTGTCCATTATAGAATATTCTAAGTCTTTGTTATTGAACTTTGACTATAAATATTTCTATTTGTGTTATATAATACTTGATGAAAGTTATATGAATAGATTCGGTTTTAAAATGTGTTTTCATTGGTATAATTTTTATCAAGTATTATGTGACAAAAATAAAAATATTTATAGTCAAAGTAAGATAAAAAAAAGACTAAGGAAAAGTAAATCTAGACACTTAATATGTGACGGAGGGAGTATTTATTAAGTATTTTTAAGTGTTATATTTTTGTTTATAAATGTTGGTGTTAAAAGTTATATATTTTAAGCGTAGAAGTAATGTTTGTTTATTTGTTTTTGTTAATTATTTATTAAGTAATTTTAAGATTGTGTTTACTGATTTAAATTGAAATAGCAAAGTTCGATCGTTGGGTGAGTATATTTTATTTTTATATATGTGTAATATTAACTTTTATTAAATTCTTTGAGCTATTGTAATTAATATTTTTTTTATAGATGTTAATGATCTTATATAGGTTTAAAGTCATGCTACTATATTCTTTGTGTAATTTTATGGATGAATTTTATGTTTTAAATTTAAATATATATATTCTTTCAAGGTAGACAAATTTGAAAAAAAAAATGCTAAATCGTAATCAAAGTAATTGTGTGTTTCAATTTTTTTTATTACTATTGAGTTATTGTTTTTACTTAAACATGTGTCGGTTCACTACATGGTCATTTTAAAGTTATCGTTCATGTGTTAAATATTTTATATAGTTGATGTGGTGTTTTGTTGTAGGATAAAATTTTATAAATATTGTTGTGTTTAAAGCTCTTGATTAACTATCGTGTCAAACCGATTGAGTTATCGGTTACAGGTTAGACTGATTCGACCAACAGATAACCTAGTCAAGTCACCATGTTCCGATTTTACCATTGAGTCAATTAATATATACTCCCTCCGTCTTATAATTATTGTCGACCGGCAAAAAACACGTAGTTTAATAAAACCATTACTTTTGTAGCTTTCTCTCTCTTACTTTTTACACAAGGACAATTTTGCCCTTACCCAATTAATTTACACATTCCTTATTGTTTTTAATAATACCTTAAAGTGAAGTGATATGGTAAACTTAATACACGTTTCTTATCTATTTTTGGAAATAGGCAATTAATTTGGGACGTCCCAAAATAGTAATGTGGATAATAATTTTGAGAAGGAGGAATAGTTAAGTGTGTTTTTATTAATATAAGTTAATAAGCAATAATGTGTTAGATTATTGCTCACCTTAAAAGATAGTGTATTTTATTATCTTATGTTTATGTAAGAATAAAGTGGCCTAGCCAACATACACAAAAAGAATTAATATAATAATAAAATAGTAAAACATCATATCTCTCTAATACCATAATGGTTTTACATTTTCGTAAAAACAATTTATATTGACCGGGTGTGACATTTTCGAAACTCAGCTAAATTCGCTGGGTTTGGGGTGACTCGGTTCTCGAGACCCGGTCGGGTTTTGATTTTTTTGGTTTTTTTTTGAAAAAAAATAAATATATATCTTGCGTACTTGTGACAAAATTTTATTTATATATATTATATTGATTCATAAATAATTTATATTTTAATATACAAAAGTTTTTATGATTTTATATATAATTTATACTCCTTCCGTCCCATATTAATAGTCCATGTTACTATTTTGGGACGTCCCAAATTAATAGTCCAGTCCAAAAATAGATAAGAAATGTAGCTTAAGTTTACCATATCACCCTCACCTAAGAGTATTATTACAAACAATAAAGAAGTTGTAAATTAACTGGTTAATGGTAAATTTGTCATTGTGTAAAAAGTAAGAGAGAGAAAACTGAAAAAGTGATGTTTTTATTAAACCACGTGTTTTTTGTCGGTGGACTATTAATATGTGACGAAGAGAGTATTGATTATTAAAAATACAAAAAATTTTACTGTATATTTTTAGAAAACCAAACTAAATCAGATTGATCCGGATTAACCATAACCCGATCACTCGGTCAAGTCGATCTTAAAACCCGGTTTCAAAACATTCTATTTACACATTACAATACCATATCTTTACACTGTAACATTAAAATTAATATAAAATAAATTAGGTGCCCTAATTTTTACATTACCATTTCTTTACACACATCTACACATCTCTAGAATACCCATTTCTTTACATACACCTAAAACTTTCTTTCATTTCTTTTGGATGTATGCATCTGATGCATCAACGCAAGTCATAAATCATATTTGGTCTTATACTTTTTTCTTTGTGAAATTGGTGATTGTGAAGGTTATGCTTTTTAATTGTTTTAGTAAATTATTAAATTGATTCTTCGGATGTTATTTTTGATTGTGTTTATCTAGATTTTAATTAATATTTTGATTTTTTTGATGAAGTTTTATCTTGTAATGAATAATGTGTAAGGCAATTATTTAATGACTGCTTCCTTTGGTTTGGCAGCAACACGGCGAAAAGGCACAATAGAGAATGGTACAAAAAAGGCACCGAGAATGTTGAAAATCTGATGAAGTTTGGTTATGAACTTTTTTCAGTCAAAATAATCCTATAGCCAATCCTTCATTGAGGTAATAAAAATAAACCATATTGCAAGTTATTTACCTGCTGATTATGTATTACAGTCTTCTCCACAATGGTAAACGCAAATTATAAAATCATTATTGTGATTTTAAAATGTAACTAAAAAATAGATACAAATTAGAAAAAAGATTAAAGTGTCTTTGGGACAAAGTTCAGTTTTGTGCAGATTTTATCTTCTTGGTGTAATATCAATTGTGAAACAAATATTATTTTTGCACGACATTTTATGTATATACAGGTCACTGCTTGAATCTACTAATATGACGTTAGAGACGTTTCTTTTCTGGCTACCTTTTTTCTTTGACTTTCTATCTCCTTTGTCACCAACAGTTTTTCGAGATACTTAACTTGTTAGCAAAACTTCTGACTGTATCAAGTATCAATCATTCTGATCTTTCAATGTTTTCATATACGACATCATAACAAAACTATTTGACCAGCCAACCCAGATGTGTCCTATCAACAAAACCAATAGACTTGGCTTAAACCACAAAAAGACATATATCATCTTGAAACAACGTAACATTCTGCAAATGACTTTCAAAAAAGCGTCAAAACCTGATGAACAGTTTTCCTCTCCTTGATCTCATCACTCGTTGCATGAATCTATGCAAAAAATTAATCCCAACAAAAATATTAGTAGAGAAAAAAAATACTGTATAATTTTAAATAAAACGTAAAAACTAAGGACGTTATGTATGAAACGTACAAAAATTCAGCCCCGTGTGTAATTTTAAAAGGCGCAAACGTTTTTATAAAAGTAAAATAGTTATCACACCTAGAAATTAGAAAGCTCCAAATCTAGATTTGACGAAGTAGCCACACAAAAGTTATTCTTCTAAAGAAAGTGGAGAAGAGAGGGTGGGAAGTGCAGTCCATTAGCACTGCCGACCTACATATTTAGTAATGATGACCAGAACAGTTTAGATTAGATAAACTATTTAACTTGGAAATTATATATGATGGGTTAAAAACTAAGATAAAAACAAATGGATATAAAATGCCGACCATCACCTAGCTGCTTTTGACCATAGCATCATCCTAAGGATTTTAAAACTTACGCATACACATCCAAGCTCCTAGCATTTGAAATCAGAAAAAGCTCCTGGTGTATCCATAGATATATTACTGGAAGTCCATACTATATCATAGTTTACACCACTCCCCGGGTAAAAACGTGTGTATATAGCAAAGTATTTAGCATATGACATAACCAAGAAGCATGACTAAAACCTTATATGGTAGTAGGTCTCAATAACTTGAAGAATTTAACATTTGTGAGCAGACACAGAGAAAAGCGTAAAGATTATGAATATATTCTGATGGTCTATATTTTCAAATCAAGTTCATTATACCTTGCGTTGCATGGTCAATAAGTTTAGAATAAAATAAAACATGAATTAATTATATTACATATTAATAAGTTTAGATTTAAATAAAATAAGTTGATATATAATATTGATAAAACATGAGTGATCTATAAGTTGGTTTTGCCATGTTTTGTAAGTACCGTTGAAGGCAAACAATTCAGTAAGTGTTGTTGTTCTAAAAGTAAAATTTTATTGGATCAGATCGGCTAGATTTGGGTGTTTGTATTAGATTAGGTATACGGATTCAGGCTTTTCTATAAGTTGTCTTCTATAAGCGTGCTCTATCTCTGAATCAATGTGGCACCTACAAATTATCCATGTATTAAAGTTAAGTTAGGTACACATTGTTGATTTATGTATTCTAATTCTGCCTTCCTACAGCATAAATGGTAGTCCACCCTTCCATAACTGCACGTCATCTAGTGCAAGCCTGAGAAGAGAAGGTTGCCGTCTTTTCTCGTCTGCAAAAGGTAATTTAGCATTATGTGTCAAACATCGATAACCAAAAGCGTGATATTTGTAAATATTTGGTACTACCTAGATCATTACACGTTTAGCCTTAGAATCTCAAAAGAAGCCAGTCTTTTACATGCATTAATTTATTTTTGAAATTACAACGTCATCTAGTGCAAGCCTCAGAAGAGCACATTGCCACCTATTAATTTACTCGATAATCCGGTCACACAGGTTTAACGCATTACAATTTTTTTTAGATATCTGGTTAAATAGGTTGCATATAAGATATCAGTTTACTATAACTATGGGATATCCGGTTACTGAGCTATTCAGTTAACTATTAGATATCCGGTTACTATTATAATTTATGTCAACTACATATGTAGGTTACAAATTCTTTGTATACCTGGTTAAATTTGTAGGTTTAACAGGTTACATATTGTATAGGCTTTCTATACATTACAATTACAATTACATATTGGATACGCTTTCTATATATGTAGGTTTATTGATATATCTATACTTACAATTTCTATACATTACAATTACAAAGGTATATTTATGTTCATGTACAGGTTTTAGTATCCGTTGGCATTAGGTCATGCTATGATTTTGATTCAAGTTTAAGACCAGGTTTGATTATGCTTTCAATACCTTTAAAAACTTCACTCGTTACTTTTTACAAATTATAATAACAAAGTTTACTGATATATATAAACTTAAGAAAACTACCTGATGTTGAAGTTTTGGTACTTTTTACATTATTCTTTCAATTACCTTTAAAAAATTTACTCATTTATTTTTTACTGATTATAATAACAAAGTTTACTGATATATATAAACTTATGAAACTACCTAATGTTGAAGTGTTGGTACTTTTTACAGGAGTTTGCTTTTGGTGTGGCTTCACTCCGAGTGACAAACTGTAGCTGGAATTCTTCTTCTGTTCTGGAGTCACAACTGTAAAAAAACTGGTGTACAAAATCATCAATATTTAATCTAAATATCATGTTAATGATCCAAAAAACATTATGGTGTACTTTTTTCCTAATTTAGGGATACCCATGTTGGATGTAGCCGTGTTTAAGGCAGGGATTCCAGAGGGTTGATTTGGATTTGATCTTGAAAGCCTTTGTGAATTTCTTTGTGGCTGCATCTTGGTAGTACGATTGATTTTTGATTAGGTATATGTGTTTCTTTGATTCGATCGATGGTATGGACATCAAATAATGTTGTATATATAAGGGTAGAGTCCTAACTTAATCGTCTGGATAGAGTCGAATTATAGTATGATTTCCATGTTATTTTTGGTATGGGTAAACTAAACAGAATATGTACCAAATATATACATTAAAGCACATAGTTTTTGTCATAGATATACATTAAATAGAATAATCGCCAAATATATAGTATAGAAATATATGGCAGGAAATATACAACGTACGACATTACTTGCGTACATGATTATGAATTTTGAAACAAAATCTTGCTTTGTGTTTATAAATTATAATTTGTAAGACAATAACAAAAAAACATTCTGGCCTAGTGGTTATGCAATCTCTATATTGTAAACATACCACCCAACACCCCAAGTTCGAACCTTGCTGTGGGACCTTTTTAGAAAAATATCAAATTTTAAAATAAAAGTGCTATAGAAAAATATATCATAAAAATACGAAAAATAATTTAAATAATAATAAAAATATTAATAAAAAACAAAAATTATTAAAAGAAAGTGATGACGTGGATTAATGGGTGCTTATGTGGCATTTCCCTCCTGTTATATATAATGTAAAGATATATATATATATATATATATATATATATATATATATATATATATATATATATATATATATATATATATATATATATATATATATATATATATATATATATATATATATATATATATATATATATATATATATACTTCTGCCTATCCGTATATTACAGATTTTGAACATACAAAAAGATTGTTATGATTAGGAGGTCTTACCCTAACCCGTTTGCTTAGCCACCCTTCAAGTCTATTATTTAATAAATAAACCAACTACCATGCTCATTAGAGGGCTCAAGTGTACTCCTAAGTACCCCAATCACCTTAAAAGATTAAATTAAACCCGACTGATTTCAAAACTGTTTTGACCTCCGACTGTTTAACCTGTATTTGACCCACCTCCCGACCTCCAATTTAGTTCTCGTTTCTTGCATTTGAAAGCCACTTCAAATACCTATTCAGGGATGCTTGGATCTCAAAATAAGGGTTTATATAACTCTATATTGATCAAAACAAATGACATAAAATTTTGTCCAGTTTTTAAAAACGAATTTAACACAATTAGCTTAATTAACTACCATCACCATGTATAATTATTATCTTTAATTAATCTAATCATGTTTATTCCATTATAATACAGAATTCATAATTAAGTTAACCCTAGATCCATCATGTATTGATTGTAAGAGAATTAAAAACAATTTAATTAAAAAGTGTATTGAAGATTTTACCTTAGAATTTTTGAAAGAAGAAAAATTAATGAAGAACCCTAAATAGACTCCATTGATTTCGAATTAAGCTTGATCTCCAGGGGATTATGATGTGTTTTTAGTTAATAAAAAGTCTTTATATAATTTCCTAACAAGTCCTTGGCCCATTACAAAAGCTCGGTTCCCTTTTTTCCTTTTTTTCCCTTTTCTTTCTTTTTAATCGGCCTAAACCGACTTTAACATTTATTATTTTTATTTTTTTTCTTTTTATTACTTATTATTATGTTATTAATAATACCTTAATTTACCTTAATTTATTTCAGCTCCTAAAGCCTCCGAAATCTTAAAAGCGTAAAACTAGTCAATTTTACGCGTATACCGAAAAAAACGTAAAATATACAGTTTTAAAAAAAATCTTAAATTTTGAAATAAACTTTATAACTAAGTCCTAAATGAATTAAAACCATCCCGAAAAAAACTCACATGACTAAACACCTTACCCGAGATCTCTAAATGCTAAACGCCAAATCGTAAAAAAAAGTACGATTTACTATAATACTTATACGTATACGTAAAACACCAAAATAACACCATTTCATTTCATAGTCACTAATTTGTGAGCTCATGAACATGAAATAACCATTCCTCGATTTACTTATGAGTACTTTATACCCATAAACGATATCCACACCAACCTCGTTCACGCAAAATAACATGTAAACACGCAAATCACATAGTCACACATAAATTAACCTTAAAATAAGACCAAGTGACGAACCTCAAAACCACGGTTGTCACATCACTCCCTCCTAATAGAAATCTCGTCCCGAGATTTAATCCTTAGTATCGTCATTATCAATTAGCTGAGGATACTTGCTCCTCATAAATCCTTCCCGTTCCCACGTGAACTCTACTCCACGTTCCAAATTCCATCTACCCATAACTACGGTATATTACCCTTTTTATCCAACGTCCTAGCTTCACGACCCAAAATCTCTATCGGCTCTTCGATAAAACGAAGACTCGTATCCATACTAATATCATCTAACGGTACTTGCAAGTCAGTTCTTGCTAAGCATTTCCTCAAGTTTGATACATGAAATACGTCATGCACACTACTCAATTCCTCCGGTAATCTCAACCTATACGCCACTAGCCCAATCCTTTCAAGGATTTCAAATGGACCCACAAATCTAGGTGTTAACTTCCCGTTTCTTTCAAAACCGCATCACCCCTTTCCATGGTGAAACCTTTAGCATAACTTTATCTCAAATCTCAACGGCTTACGCCTCTTGTCCGCATAGCTCTCTTGTCGGTTCTTTGCTATTTTCAACCTCTACTTAGTCACTGCCACCACCTCCATAGTTTTCCGATCCACCTCCGGTCCAATACGTTGGTCGCTTCTAACTTCATCCCACTGTAACGGTGATCCACCTCATCTCCTATGAATTAACTCCAACAGTTTCTACTACAATTCCTATCACCATACCTAACGGCTTCTATCCTCTAAGGATTTTCCATCATTAGGAAGTTCTCCCAACCTTAAACACATCCAATGGTATATGCAGGATTGCATAACCAAAAGCTTCCCATAATATTCACAAGAAACATGTCATAACCACCACCTCATCCTTGCTTTCCCATGCTCGGCACCAAGTAACTAACCATCCTTCATACTAACATGTGTTACATCTTTTCTCTAGGTGGACGTTCCATTGTTCGTGACTACTAACCTCTTGCTCTAACGGTTTCTCTTCAATATCACCCCACTATCTTCACAACCTCTTGCTCCCTCGAATCATTCTTCCTCTATACTACTTTTCGCTTGTCTCTCCATAATTTTAATTTCCATACCATCTTATATCCCGTCTTCAGCCTATAATTTAGGTGTTTCCTCCTTTATTCCTTACATCCTCATCAATGGGGAATATGCCCCTCTCACTGGTGACTCTCTCTTTGTAGGAGATTTTTCCTAATATAATGCGTTCTCCAACTATCTCCAAATCTCACGCCAATGCTCTAGGCGTCTTTCTCAATTACCCCTATAGTATGCTCATATCAAACATTAGTCTATTAATGGTATACTACGCTTGCTTCCCATCGTTTCTTCCCTTGCCATAATCCTTCATAAGGCATTCCATACATATTAGGCTAACTTTTACGCAAAACCCTCTATTCCATCACATCCGTACGCAATCCTTCCAACTTCTCAACTACGTGACTTCTCATTCCTCTTGAAATATGAGATGAATTAGTCAGTCTATCGACTATCACCCAACTCTCGTCGTACTTATTCCTCCACCCCATTATGTATCTCTTTCACCAACTTCGTCCTTACATCGCCCTTTCTAAGCTACTCCTATCTATGTAGGAAGTATAGTCTACGTCCCTTTTCTCCATATGATTGTCCAAGCCACACAACATACATGTTGACGCGTTCTCTGCTTTAGACAACTCAACTCGTGCAACCTACATCCTTCATCCAAACCACCCTAATACGTCATCCATATAGTTCAAGTTCGTCTCAGCTTCACTTCATTCTTCTTATTCCATGTCTCATCAACCATGCTTGCCTTTCCCAGATGGTACTTGGCCTTGCAATTTTCTTTCATCACTTAACTCCACCCATAACCTTTTCCAAATGTTCAATCAAGATGATTAAATATGTGTTGGAGACGTTCATGATCTGTATAGATCATTCTCTACGTCTCGTACCCCAAATGCCTCTAGCATTCTAGGCAGATATAACAATCCAGCTCCACTAACTAAGTCTATCTAGTTCTTCCAAATCTTTAGTTCCCACAACGTATAAACAACCGCATTTCTTTGTCGTTCTCGTATACATCCAAATACTTGCTCCACGTATCGTCATGCTTCGCGAATTCATCCAGTCCTTCCGATAATTTCAAGATCTGCTCATTATCCAATCCACCTCTCCAGCCTCCAAAACGCTTCCTCACCCTTCTTTACTTTGCCCCTTGCTGGTTCCACGATATGCCATCATCTCTGACTACTCGTCCTGGCCAACTTAATCCTAAAACTCACACTTGAAAATCTCACGTATAATTCCCTTTCCTAACAACTCCAAAACCAACTCATAATTCGCCTCACTCTCCTTCTTAGATTTGAGTAGATCAAGATGTCGTCGATGCTCCCGATGACAACTCGTTTATATATTGTCATGCACCCCCGGTTGATTGACCCATGAAAACTGCTAGCGCCTCGGCGAAGCCAAAATCATAACCGTAAACCCAAAGCGGTCGTACAACATCCTTAGCAGTTTCAACTACGTCCTCCTTGCACCCTCTCTTAGAAGCAATACGAATAAATTTCTACCTCGTTCTACTCGCGAAAATCTACACGTATTCTAAAAGACCAATACTTCCTCTTATCAGACCACTCAACAACTTTTCACAGCCAATCTACTACTAAGCAACTCAAATTTTACATTGCATCCGTTGCAATTTCTAACAACTCTTACTCTTAAAATCATTCCATCAACAATTTCCTTGGAAAGGCACTAACTACAAATCCTCTCACTTCTCCTACTTGCTCTATTTATGGTTCTACCTCACAGTAATAGGCAAACCTACTAAATCTCAGGAAATTTTCGGAAAACTTACCTGCCTTACGAACAATCATAAATACCTTTGAGGTATTATATCCCCTTCCAACACTCTCTGTGGCGCGTTACTTGTGCCAATATCCATACATTATACAAATCTCTATTCATCTCCCTTGGCACTCCTAAGAGACCTCATGACCACATTAGTTCGTCTACGAACTTTTAACTCTTTCATCCCCACTAAGGGCATTCCGACTATTCTCTTAGGGCCACCTACTTAATCGTGTAGGCGCGACCAAGTCTTTCATATATCTACCTCAACGCTCCCAATCAATACGACCCCAAAACTACATCCTGAATCCACTAGATACGATCAACGAATCAAACCCACGGATAACTAACGACATTTCACGTGCACGAGTTAAAACAGACCAAAACCACGAAAACTCAAAAGGAAAACTCAAACATGTACCAATTCAAATGACTCATGACAACGAAAAATGATCCAAGAAACACTTAATGGCAACCAAAACATCTTATGCGCCGTGACATATTATTAAACCGTGCACAAGATCGACTTTTCCAAAAGAATATTGTTTTTTCTTTCCTCACCACATCTATGTGACTCAAACAATCTACAAACAACCTTCTAGACGATCTCAAAGCTCAACTAAAAGACTAGGTATCTCGTGCATCCCAAATCATAAAAAAACTACTATTCAAAACTCAACCTTGAACCCGTCACTTGTACCAAAATTTTGATCAAGCTACTGACACCCCATGACTATACATACCAAATATTTGAAAATTACATTCCGAGTACATAATTTTAGGCTTTTGAATCACCCAAAAAGCTTTAAAAACGAACAAGTTATGACCAAAATAGTTTTATACTAGTTGTTTTTAAAAAAAAACTAAAGAATCCTCTTAGTAATTAACGTAATCCTTTTTAAATGAAAAGAAATAAATGTATGTGAAATTTTCATGAACTTTGTTTATTCTTGCATAAATAATTATAAATGACGTATATTGATTAAGCTCACTTATATAAACTATTTAAGTAGAAAGAAATTTTATTTCGCTTTATTTTAAAGAAAGTCTTTTAGAATTTGAAATAAATAAGTGTTGATTAAAAAAAAATAATGTTACATCTTGTTTCAAACACGACTCCAACACCCTACCCTTATTTTACCGAATACAACCAACTATCTAACTCTATAGTAGATTTCCAAGTCCCTTTTTTTTCAATATATACCGACCAAAAGAAATGTAAGACCCAACACAAAAGATTTCATTATCTCAAAAGAAATCCCAAGTTATTTCAATAGACTTAAAACCAAGAACACCATTTTAAAACGTACACGTGAAATACGAAACTCAAAGAATACGCTACAACGGAGGTTTAGTATCAAAAAAAGTGAGCTAGCCACCCTCCTAAGGATACAATCGATAATTGTAGGGGATCATACATATATAGGCATATCGTGATACATATACTTAAATCCGTCTAACATCTACTATACAAGCATGTACTAACCCTCTTTCATGCAATCATATTTAGGAATCCATTGAAGTTGTGGTACTTGTATAACTATGTTGGTCACCATACTTATACAATTACCCTTCCCCAATGCACTCCTTCCTATGATGACACTTATAAGAATTAATACAACACATAACACATATATCCATCTACTCACATAAGCTCATAACCACATAACCAAAAAAAGTCCAAAACTCCATCCATTAAAATAACATAGTCAAACTCTTGAAATACATAAATCCATAGTCTAGCTAAAACAGCATAGACTAAATTCAAAACGAAAACATAATCTGTAACACTCTCAATTTTCGTATCGGTACAACGGAAGGGTCTTTCATAGTGTTACGGGATAGCACAATAACTCCAACCATAGACAACACATAAAAATGGTTGTACAAGGTTCAACATACATTCATTCGATAAAAAGTTTTAAAGCGTACAACAGGTCCCAAATTATACAGGTCATTAAGTTTACAAAACATAGATCGAATGAACATTTTTAATATTATGTGGGCCATCAGAGTCGATCTCCATCCGGATTACCTTCAAGCACCTGAGATAAAAACATGCAAAAATCATATCAGCGAATGTCGAGTGAATTCATAGAGTTTAATAAAAACCGTTATATAAAACAATCGTTAAAATCAGAACACAAGTATAATATCGGAAGTAAGTCCTCGTATTGCTAGTCAGGCAATATATAAATCAAGCATACATCTTAAACCGTCCATGAGACCGTAGCCTCAATATTACCATTATAGGTAATATTATTATCCTTATTGGCATCGTTATTGTATTGTACATAGGATACATTTGGATTATTATTAGCCGCATGACATCGTTACCTTACTATGAAAACAACAGGCCGCGAACCCGACAAACAATTTGCCCATCTATGTTAGCGTGTCGTCACAAAAATCACGCTATGTAATCTTCTCATACATAAATTCGCTTACCAATCAATGTGGTACGATGGGGATCAACCGTCAAGGCACAAACTGGGGTGATCGTCCCCAAATAGTACTATCATATGCATAAGCGTCTACCAAATCCCGGTAGTTCAGAATTCATGCTAATGGGACTTTAAGTGACATAACCTAACTACTAATAATCCTTTTTATCTCGTTTATAGGGTCATAACATCATTCTGGTCCATATCATTAAGCATACCATCGGGACTACTTGTGTTCTATTTTTATCAAAATATAGCATGTTATCTCCCTCGCGGGTTTACAAATCATTTTATAAAACATTTAAAAGAGTGCGAGGCTATGAACTCAAGTTGATAATGAAAGGAGGATTATCGACTACGAGCGTGCTTCGGTCACGGAAACCTATATAAATAATAATCGGTCTTAGACTTTTGTCCAATGACTTTTATCAAAATAACAATATACATATGATGATTTTTGTACATATGATGATGATCAAGTGGGTTTATATATCCTTGTTTACTCATTTTAGTGTTTATGTATTGGTAACTTTTTACTAGTTTACTAGTTTTACCTATTTACCTATTTTAAGTCCAATAAGCTTATTATAAGTTCTTTAACTTGTTTTAATCCATTTTATACTTATATTATCAGTATTCACACTTTACATGTTGGGCCCAAATGGGTTAAGCCCAATAAGTTCTTTTTATAAGTGTTTAACTTATTTAGTCCAATTATTAGTCCAATATGCTTACTTAGCTCGTTAATGTCCGTATGTCTTATAGTTCGGGGTTATTGGTTTTTACTTGTATTAGATATTTATATATCAGTATATGACTTTTAAAAACTTTACATTAGACGGGTTTGATCGTCTAAGTTTTAATTGGCGAAAAACGTTAATTTTACGGTAATAGCCGAAAAAGTCGTAAAAATCAAGTTTATAGTTTTTATAACTTATAAATATTATTCAACTACCATTTTTATAAATTATCCATTTATTTAATCTTATACTTATTTATATAAATGAAATTCATAAGTTAGTGGGTTTTAATTTCACATTTTATACTATATAATTTGAGTGCTTATATAATAGTAATAAACATTAATTCTTCAAAATCTGATTTTTATTTTCATCTTCACTATTTTTATCATATCTAGAGTTTTACAATGAATTAGAAGCTCATTTTTGGTTGGCATGAACTTCATATTATGTGCTACAATTAACTTAGTTATAGCTACTGCTCATTTTATGTTTAACTATCCTTAACAGACCCTACAAAACAGCTTATTCAGATTAGCACACTCATCTTGTTTTGATTATATCTCACTCATTTGAATGATTCCATTGCATGGCCAACTCTCACATGTGTATGACATCTTGTACTTACTGTAAATGGATTCTATCATGCAAGTTTATCAGTTCAAGTTTTGGTTACATACTGTTTTTATACAGCCAACAAATTAAGCATGATTTTAGCCTTGTTTCTTATGGTTATTAATCTTTTTAAGCATATTTATCAACACTTGATCCCCACACAACATTTTTATAATCATATATTCATCATATACATATACAACAAGAAAGAAAATACATTTGATCTTTACAAAAATAACAAGAGAAAATGGAAAGGATGATCTTCTTTACCAACCAAGAGTATATCTTGTTTTTGAAAGACAAGAACTTGATGAACACCAAATGTAACCCCAAGATCATCAAACACCAAGAAAGTAAGTTGAGAAATCAGCCCTAGGACACAAGAAAATCACCTCCTTTGTTGTTAAAATGGCCACCAAGTGATCAAGGCTTCAAGGTAACTCCATGATATAGCTAGATAACAAGTATTTTGTGGCTAGAAAATATCAAAAAGGGGTGTTTGTTCTTGAAGTGGGATGGCAATGGTGATGTGGTTGAGAGAGTTTCTAGTTGATTTGCATGAGTGAATGGTGGTATGTGTTTAGCTAGTTGTTTTTGTGGGATGAGTGGAAGGAAGTAAGCTTAAGTGTTAAGCTAATGCTTACACTTGTAAGCTACTAGTTAACATAATGCCACATCTTTGATGTGGTGTCATGTTTGGCCGTCCCATGCTATACTGGGGTGGGATGATTTATTTTTTCCCACCTCACTAATTTACGGGTACTCCTCGATTCTAGTTTCCTCGATTTGCGTTCCCTCGGGTCGTTTCACGAAAAACGTTTTTATAAATTATGAATCAACGGCACAAAACGAATCCAATAAAAATTGTCTCATCAAAAACGGAGTTCAAAAACGTAAATACGTAATCCTAAGGTTTCCGGTTTAATCGTAAAGGACGCTAAATTGTGCACGTAAGCCCAAATTTATATCCGTAAATTGTGAGTTCATCAACCAACACAAAAATAAGTTTCAAAATATTATACGAGAAAATAATTCACTACCTGAAAATGTTAGATTGTCACAGCTTTTCCTCCTAAAAGGGATCAACGTCCTCATGATCCATTTTATTTTGATGTCCGTTTCTTATTGAAATCGAAGAGGTGCAGATATTTCTTCCACATTTCATCCTCTCGTTCCCAAGTATATTCCGGTCCATGCTTTGAATTATATCGGATCTTGACAATAGGTATCCGACTTTGTTTCAGTTGCTTTACCTCACGATCCATAACCTCTACGGGTTCTTCGATAAAATGCAACTTCCCATCTATTCGAACCTTATCCAACGAAACTTTCTCATCACTCACTGCTAGACATTTCTTCAGATTAGATACATGGAATGTGTTGTGAACACCATGAAGTTCTGGGGGTAACTCTAGTTTGTAAGCCACCGGACCTACTCTAGATAAAATCTTAAAGGGTCCAATATAACGGGGATTCAATTTTCCTCGCTTTCCAAATCTTATAACGCCTTTCCATGGCGATACTTTCAACATTACTTGGTCACCCACTTTAAACTCCATCGGCTTCCGCCGCACATCCGCGTAACTTTTCTGTCTACTACGGGCAGTCAACAACCTATTCTTAATATGAACTATCATCTCCGTAGTCTCCCGGATCAATTCCGGTCCCGTGAGCTGGGTATCCCCAACTTCACTCCAACATACAGGAGATCTACACTTCCTACCATACAAAGCTTCAAACGGTGCTGCCTTAATACTAGAATGGTAACTATTGTTATACGAAAACTCTGCTAATGGCAAATATTTATCCCAATTCTTACCAAAGTCTAACACACAAGCTCTCAACATATCTTCTAGTGTTTGTATCGTCCTTCCACTCTGCCCATCAGTCTGGGGTGATAAGCAGTGCTCATGTCGAGATTCATTCCCAAAGATGTTTGGAGAGATTTCCAAAAATTCGATGCGAATCTAGGATCTCGATCTGAAATTATCGATACAGGCACTCCATGCTTGCATACAACATTCTCAAGGTATATACGAGTCAGCTTCTCCAGTGAGAACTGCTCTTTAACCGGAATGAAGTGTGCTGATTCGGTCAGTCTGTCGACAATAACCCAAATCGAGTTGTTTCCAGATGATGTTCTAGGAAGCTTGGTGATAAAGTCCATCGTAATTCTCTCCCACTTCCATTCAGGAATCTTTGGTTGTTGAAGTAGTCCTGATGGCTTTTGATGTTCCGCTTTAACTCTAGCACAAGTCAAGCATTGAAGAACATACATAGCTATGTCAGCTTTCATATTCGGCCACCAGTACAACTTCTTCAAATCATGGTACATTTTATCAGATCCCGGATGAATGGAATACTTAGATTTATGGGACTCTAACATAATCAAATCTCTTAAGCCTCCAAACTTAGGTATCCACATACGACCTCTTAAGCATTTCACTCCATCCGCTCTAACCTTTAAAGGATCTCATTCTCCTCGGAACCCTTCATTAACAAAATTTTCCTTCTTACAAGCTTCTATTTGCGCATTTCTAATTTGCTCAGGCAAATTATTGTGCACGGTCAAGACTAGAGAACGTACCCTGATAGGCTCTCTATCTTTCCTACTTAACGCATCGGCAACAACATTGGCTTTTCCTAGGTGATATTTTATATCACAATCATAATCACTTAACAACTCTATCCATCTTCGTTGCCTCATGTTCAATTCCTTCTGATCGAGAATATACTGTAGGCTTTTGTGATCGGTGAATACCGTACACTTGGTGCCATACAGATAATGTCTCCACAACCTAAGAGCAAAGACTACAGCTCCTAACTCAAGATCATGAGTAGTATAATTCTCCTCATTCCTCCTTAATTGCCTAGAAGCATAAGCTATCACTTTCTCTCGCTGCATCAAAACAGCTCCATAGCCTCTAAGAGATGCATCACAATACACTACAAAATCTTCACTCCCGTCGGGCAATGATAAGATTGGCGCACTACATAGTTTTTGCTTCAATGTCTGAAATGCTCCATCTTCATCACTTCCCCAAACGAAAGGTTTATTCTTCTGGGTAAGCTTAGTCAAGGGTTTAGATATCAAAGAAATTCTTTAATGAATCGCCTATAATAGCCAGCCAATCCTAAGAACTGTCGCACTTCCGTTGGCGTTGTCGGTGCAGACCAATTCTTAATGGCTTCAACCTTTGCAGGATCAACATGAATTCCATCTTTGTTAATCACATGACCAAGAAATTGCACAGAATCTAACCAGAAATCACATTTCGAAAACTTAGCATACAACTTTTCATCCTTCAACAAATTCAAAACAATCCTTAAATGTTCTCTATGCTCATCTTCATTCTTAGAATAGATTAGAATATCGTCAATAAACACAATCACAAATTTATCCAAGTAGGGCTTGCACACTCGATTCATTAAATCCATGAAAACCGCAGGTGCGTTAGTTAACCCAAATGGCATTACTTGAAATTCATAGTGTCCATAACGAGTTCTAAATGCAGTTATAGGAATATCTTCTTCACGGACGCGAAGTTGGTGATATCCTGACCTCAAATCTATCTTAGAATACACACTAGATCCTTGTAGTGGATCAAACAAATCATCAATCCTAGGTAAAGGATATCGATTTTTAATTGTCAACTTATTCAGTTCCCTATAATCAATGCACATACGGAAAGATCCATCCTTCTTCTTAACGAACAAGACTGGAGCTCCCCAAGGCTACGAGCTCGGTCGAATAAAACCTTTATCAGACAACTCCTTAAGTTGCTCAGATAAATCCTTTAATTCAGAAGGGGCTAATCGGTAAGGCGCACGTGCCACCGGTGCAGCACCAGGAATTAAATCGATTCGAAACTCTACTTCCTTATCGGTGGAAGTCCGGGTAAATATTTAGGAAATACCTCAGGAAATTCACAAATAATAGGTACATCTTCCAATAGTTTCTCCCTAGACTCATTCCCGGTCACTTGAGCTAAGAATAACTCACAACCGTTCCTAATGTACTTTTGGACTTTAATACATGAAACGATTTTTAAACGGGATTCACCTCGATTACCATCAATTACTAACGTCCTATTCATAAGAGGAATCTTAACTTTCTTCTCTCCACATAAAATAGTAGCATTATTCAACGACAACCAATCCATACCAATAATAATATCAAAACTACCTAATTCTATCAACATCAAATCAATCGAAAAGGAATAGTTCAAGAGATTTAGAGAGCATCCTTCTAATAGCTTATTAGTTTTCACTAATTTACCATTAGCCAATTCCACCTCGTAACTGGTATTTATCTCAACAGGTTCAATGTCAATAAGGGCACTAAATTTAGTGGATACAAAGCTCCTATCAGCACCCGAATCAAATAAAGCAACAGCATAATGATTGTTGAGTAAAAACGTACCGGTAACGACATTCAGATCCTCTTTCTTCACCTCAATTGTTCCAAGTTGATAGACACCACCCTGGGGGTTTCTTCCAGGTACAATCGCTTTCAACTTGGGGCATTCCGATTTCCTATGACCTTCTTCATTACAGTTGAAGCGATTGGTTCCCTTCTTACACCTTTCAACCTTGTGTCCAAGCTTTCCGCAATTTCGGCACTTCCAGCAGTCGCCAGCATGCCTCTTGTTGCCACACTTAGGACATCTATCATCGTTGCGCGGTGTGTTGTTGGTAAGAGTATTTGCATTACCCTTTCTCTGGTTCTGACGGCGATTGAAATTCTTCCTATTATCACCTCTATCTACACGATCACCGTCTCCCTTTCTTTTCTCACCAATGCGGGCTTCATCTTCCCTATCCTGAATTATCTGTCCAATGAGTTGGTAAGCCATTCGAACAGCATCATCAATGGTCAGTGGTTTAGATGATGTCACGTCCCCCCGGATATTCCTGGTCAACCCTTTAATATATTGTTCAATTCGAATCTCTTCGGGTTCCACCAATCGAGGACATAGCAAGGCCAACTCATGGAATCAGTTTGTATAACTATCAATGTCCACACCTTTCATTCTCAGATGAATCAACTCTTTCTCTAACCTAATGATCACACTACGAGGACAAAACTCCAAAGTCATCCACTTCTTAATTTTAGCCCAAGGAGTAGCATTAGCAGCATCAAGACCCATGAAAGCAATTCTCCCGTTCCACCAAGTCAACGCACGACCTTTAAGAGTAGCCATAACAAAAGTCACCTTATCGTCCTCCTTACATTTACTAATCCGAAACACCGACTCAATCTTCTCAATCCACTGGCTTAGTCCTACAGCACCTTCAGTTCCATTAAAAGGTAGAGGTTCACACTTCATGAACGTCACATAAGTACAGCCACCAACTTCAGGTGCATTAGTTCCAAGTCCTCCTACATTTCCTCCAGCATTAGCATTCACATTATTAGCATTCACATTCACATTAGTACCGCCAATTCCACTACCGCCAGCTCCACTACCGCCAGCTCCACTACCACCAGCTCCACTACCGCCAGCCTCATTTCTAGCATTTGCCATAAATTCAGTCATAGATGCGGTAACTTGCTCCGTAATAATCCTACGTACATCATCCTCAGTCACAGCATTCTTGGGCGGCATAATTCTATAATTTCACAATTTCAAAGTATTAAGCATTCACCCAACAAGGGATTCATATAATATGGATTGAATTCATATTCAAGATACAAATAAGGCACAATATGGAATTCAAGACAAGATACATATTTCATTCGATTTGAAACAAAAGCATTGTCTTAGTTACATCCCATATCAAAGTTCTAGCACTATATATACTCAAAATTCGTGCCAAGTCTACTACTAACAAGTCGGTTCAGTCAAAGCTACAAAAGTACAAAAGATACAAAGGTCACTACTAAATACAGACTGGTCTACTGAGAACTGCCAGATGGTCCATCATCCATCATCTTCTGTATCTTCGTCGGACGACCACTAGACACATCTTCAGCTGTGCGCTTACGGATCACTCCTCTTTCAACCATGTCAGCATAAAATCTACTATTCCAACCCACTGATATATTCAACTCCTTCTCAGCTTTCTCACGCATCGCACGAGCTACATTCAACTGAATCTCCATAGAAGTCACCTTTTTCTTCATTTCAGCAAACTCACCACTTTCTAACACCGATAACCTCCTAAAAGCCTCATTCAAACCACGCTCTACATCAGTCAAATCCAAACTAAGCAATTCCCGCTCTTTCTCACCAACCTTAGTCTTCGACTCTAAATAAGCAACTTGAGTCTGAACAACACCTAATCCAATCTCTGTCATACTACTCTTAACACGGGAAGCATCTAGATCACGTCTCAAGGCCCATGGTGCAAGACCATCAATATGAGTAGCCTCTCGAGTACTAGACGACTCTCCTATCACACGTCTATGAGTAGCAATACCATCAGTATCGTCAGGTGCATTGTCATCCTCATCCTCCTCTGATTCAGAATCAGATTCAGACGATTCAGACATTTCATCCCTAGGTAGCTCAACCTCAGAATCAGACAAATAAACTGGTGGGGGTAAAGGCTCGCCCTCTGGAACATCATAAGGATAAATAAGCTCAGCTTCCTCATCGTCATCAACCTCATCGTCGATACCTGCATCCTCCTCGACATCCTCGTCGTCAATCTCATCATCTAAATTATCTAACCCAATCTCCTCATCATTCTCTATAACAACATTATCAATCTCATTCTCTACCATATCAACCTGAGGGGAAATCTGATCTCCTAGTCCTATCTCGGGCTCGGGATCGGGATCCTCAAATGGTTCCTCCTCATCATCCATATCATAATCTACTAAGTCTAAATAAGGATCATCATCTACATTAGGTTCGGGAATAGCATGGTTCTCTACAGGAATATTAGGGTCAGCCATGACAATCTGCATTTATATATATATCTCGTATTAGGATAACATACTATTTAAACAATTACATACTGAAACCACGATATATACATATATATAAATTAAATTATATATATCAAAATATATATCTTCTCAATAGGGCTTGTTGGTAACGTCGGAGATCTCTGGCACCGTTATAGTCAAAAGATTTTTCAAATATTTTCTCAAATGTTCATTGTCAAAATATTTTTAAAAGTTTTGTTCAAAACCTTGGTTTTTAAAATCTTTTGTTCTCTATAACGAGAGCTCTGGTACCAAACTGTAACACTCTCGAATTTTCATATCGGTACAGCGGAAGGGTCTTTCAGAGTGTTACGGGATAGCACAATAACTCCAATCATAGACAACACATAAAAATGGTTGTACAAGGTTCAACATACATTCATTCGATAAAAAGTTTTAAAGCGTACAACAGATCCCAAATTATACAGGTCATTATGTTTACAAAACATAGATCGAATGAACATTTTTAATATTATGTGGGCCATCAGAGTCGATCTCCATCCGGATTACCTTCAAGCACCTGAGATAAAAACATGCAAAAATCATATCAGCAAATGCCGAGTGAATTCATAGAGTTTAATAAAAACTGTTATATAAAACAATCGTTAAAATCAGAACACAAGTATAATATCGGAAGTAAGTCCTCGTATTGCTAGTCAGGCAATATATAAATCAAGCATACATCTTAAACCGTCCATGAGACCGTAGCCTCAATATTACCATTATAGGTAATATTATTATCCTTATTGGCATCATTATTGTATTGTACATAGGATACATTTGAATTATTATTAGCCGCATGACATCGTTACCTTACTATGAAAACAACGGGCCGCGAACCCGACAAACAATTTGCCCATCTAAGTTAGCGTGTCGTCACAAAAATCACGCTATGTAATCTTCTCATAAATAGATTCGCTTACCAATCAATGTGGTACGACGGGGATCAACCGTCAAGGCGCGAACTGGGGTGATCGCCCCCAAATAGTACTATCATATGCATAAGCGTCTACCAAATCCCGGTAGTTCACAATTCATGCTAATGGGACTTTAAGTGACATAACCTAACTACTAATAATCCTTTTTATCTCGTTTATAGGGTCATAGCATCATTCGGGTCCATATCATTAAGCATACCATCAGGACTACTTGTGTTCTATTTTTATCAAAATCTAGCATGTTATCTCCCTCGCGGGTTTACAAATCATTTTATAAAACATTTAAAAGAGTGTGAGGCTATGAACTCACGTTGATAATGAAAGGCGGATTATCGGCTACGAGCGTGCTTCGGTCACGGAAACCTATATAAATAATAATCGGTCTTAGACTTTTGTCCAATGACTTTTATCAAAATAAAAATATACATATGATGATTTTTGTACATATGATGATGATCAAGTGGGTTTATATATCGTTGTTTACTCATTTTAGTGTTTACGTATTGGTAACTTTTTACTAGTTTACTAGTTTTACCTATTTACCTATTTTAAGTCCAATAAGCTTATTATAAGTTCTTTAACTTGTTTTAATCCATTTTATACTTATATTATCAGTATTCACACTTTACATGTTGGGCCCAAATGGGTTAAGCCCAATAAGTTCTTTTTATAAGTGTTTAACTTATTTAGTCCAATTATTAGTCCAATATGCTTACTTAGCTCGTTAATGTCCGTATGTCTTATAGTTCGGGTTTTATTGGTTTTTACTTGTATTAGATACTTATATATCAGTATATGACTTTTACAAACTTTACATCAGACGGGTTTGATCGTCTAAGTTTTAATTGGCGAAAAACGTTAATTTTACGGTAATAGCCGAAAAAGTCGTAAAAATCAAGTTTATAGTTTTTATAACTTATAAATATTATTCAACTACCATTTTTATAAATTGTCCATTTATTTAACCTTATACATATTTATATAAATGAAATTCATAAGTTAGTGGGTTTTAATTTCATATTTTATACTATATAATTTGAGTGCTTATATAATAGTAATAAACATTAATTCTTCAAAATCTGATTTTTATTTTCATCTTCACCATTTTTATCATATCTAGAGTTATACAATGAATTAGAAGCTCATTTTTGGGTGGCATGAACTTCATATTATGTGCTACAATTAACTTAGTTATAGCTACTGCTCATTTTAAGTTTAACTATCCTTAACAGTCCCTACAAAATTGCTTATTCAGATTAGCACACTCATCTTGTTTTGATCATATCTAACTCATTTTAATGATTCTATTGCATGGCCAACTCTCACATGTGTATGAAATCTTGTAATTACTGTAATTAGATTCTATCATGCAAGTTTATCAGTTCAAGTTTTGGTTACATACTGTTTTTATACAGCCAACAAATTAAGCATGATTTTAGCCTTGTTTCTTATGGTTATGAATCTTTTTAAGCATATTTATCAACACTTGATCCCCACACAAAATTTTTATCATCATATATTCATCATATACATATACAACAAGAAAGAAAATACATTTGATCTTTACAAAAATAAAAAGAGAAAATGGAAAGGATGATCTTCTTTTCCAACCAAGAGTATATCTTGTTTTTGGAAGACAAGAACTTGATGAACACCAAATGTAACCCTAAGATCATCAAACACCAAGAAAGTAAGTTGAGAAATCAGACCTAGGACACAAGCAAATCACCTCCTTTGTTTTTAAAATGGCCACCAAGTGATCAAGGCTTCAAGGTAACTCCATGATATAGCTAGATAACAAGTATTTTGTGGCTAGAAAAGATAAAAAAGGGGTGTTTGTTCTTGAAGTGGGACGGCAATGGTGATGTGGTTGAGTGAGTTTCTAGTTGATTTGCATGAGTGAATGGTGGTATGTGTTTAGCTAGTTGTTTTTGTGGGATGAGTGAAAGGAAGTAAGCTTAAGTGTTAAGCTAATGCTTACACTTGTAAGCTACTAGTTAACATGATGCCACATCTTTGATGTGGTGTCATGTTTGGCCGTCCCATGCTATAGTGGGGTGGGATGATTTATTTTGTCCCACCTCACTAATTTACGGGTACTCCTCGATTCTATTTTCCTCGATTTACGTGCCCTCGGGTCGTTTTACGAAAAACGTTTTTATAAATTATGAATCAACGGCACAAAACGAATCCAATAAAAATTGTCTCATCAAAAAAGGAGTTCAAAAACGTAAATACGTAATCCTAAGGTTTCCGGTTTAATCGTAAAGGACGCTAAATTATGCACGTAAGCCCAAATTTAAATCCGTAAATTGTGAGTTCATCAACCAACACAAAAATAAGTTTCAAAATATTATACGAGAAAATAATTCACTACCTGAAAATGTTAGATTGTCACATAATCAGTTATAAGTCATGTCTCCCATAAGAGTGGAAACAACTTAAAATCCTTCATATCCACCTACTCCTAATAACTCGAACCACCACATGATTCTTAGGGAACATGACTTAAACATCAAAAGAAAAATACTATACCTCAGGTACATAAAATAACCCAATAAAAGATAGAAACTACCAAGTACCAAATTATGTACTATAATGTACAATTTAAGCAAAATACGACAATGACTAGCGTGGATGATTATGGTTCAACCAGCACTAGTCACACCCCGAAAAGAAAATAACATGTGGCTAAGTATGAACTACTATGGTTCAACCCATACTAGTCAAAACTTAACAAACATCGCAAGTAAAAACCAATAACATCCAGAAAACTTTAATTAATATAAAATGCACACATACTCCTGTGACGCCTATATGTAGGGACCCTTAAGCTATAGACTAGGTTACTAGACTAGGCAACCTAATTCTCTATAACCATTGTCTCTGGTACCATTCTGTCACACCCCACCATGGCGGAATATGGGACGCGACGCATGGATATCATCACAACAATAGCATGTCCATAGAGAGAACTATATGAATTAGAAATGTCATAAAAGGTGACACAAATGTCATGACAATATCTCATCAATGCAGGAGTCTAGGTAAGTAGGTAACAGTCCTACCTCTTACCCGAGACAAACAAATAACACAAACAAATCAACATATAGGTTCATAGTATCACTTATTGAAACAAACAGAAAAATAAACTAAGAAGGAACGGGGATCTCCTTCTAAATGCATTCCTACGCGACTCCAATCCTAGCCACATATGTTCTCACGCTTGACCACTTTATCACCTGAAAGAGACACTAAAACACGTCAACATAATGTTGGTGAGAGTCATAGGTTTAGACTCCAACCGAAAATAGATTATAATAAGCTGTGAACAACCATAAACCACTAAACATATGGACAATGTGCTACAAGTATGCATTAACAACTAACATTCAAGATCAATCATTCCAAACCAAATCCAAGGCTCCCAGCCTTACCAAACACCATGGTACCATAGGCGCCCATACACCTATGTACCAATCCCAAGGCCCCGCCTTGTCATTATCCATTGGTCCCATAGATGCTCACACATCTATGTACCTCCCCAAGGCCCCGCCTTGTCAATATCCCCTTGGTACCAAGTCAAACCACAATAACTGAGACGGTACGTGTCCCCCGATCCAAATCATAAACACAATCAAGAATCACATAGCAGTTAATCACATAAGTGCACACACAAGTCCATCACAAACCATAAAAACATTCACAGCATTAGTTACAAAACCATACAGTGTCTCTTCCATCCCATCTGGAAGTGAAAATCATTAAAAGATATGGGACTATGAAACTCACCTGATTGAGCTTCTCCAAAAATCCGCGCACTAGCAAAAAGCTAACAAACAAAAGCACACAATCAAAACATGAACCAAACACTAAGATGGCTCTGATGAGACTGCTTTTATACATAGTCTCATCGTCCAAATCGGGCTTAAAATGCATTAAATATCATTAAAACTGCCAAATATATGCTCGTGTTTGTTGCTTGTGTATTTTAGGTACGGATATTGAGGAAATGACAAAAAGATCACAAGAATCAATCAAAAACGAACACGGGAAACGAAGCCGCACAATGAACCAGACCCAAGAATGGAATTTCCAAAAATGACCTTAAAGAATTGAAGATTGGCAACATTGGTCCCTCATTTTTGAAGACTTGGCAATTTATACCCTTGCAATACTCTCTATTTGCATTTGGGTCCCTAAATTATCAAGATGTTACATGAACAGCCCTTGAAGATTGAAGAAATTACATTTCAAGTCCTTGTTTAAAGTTTGTATAAAACTTGTGCCAAAATTGACAAGTTGATGAAAGTTGTAAACAAAGGAAAAGTGGTTTGTTGCTGTTTATTACAAATTAAAGAAGACATGGAAGAAGGGGGGCCAAAACTGCCCAGACAACCAAAGTACTCCCATCCACTCAGCTCACGCCACTTGTCCCACTATCCCTAATCAACCAATCACAGCTTCTCCCTTGTCCACATCACCTCCCACTCACGTTTATTTATCAGATTAGTTTAACTAATCTATTTTTTGGAGGTAAACAACTAATTCAAACCATAAACTAAATCAAACAACCCTGTTTATCATGTTCTTAACATAAACCCTAATCCCTCTAATCCACTCAAATCAAGTGGGTTTCGGCTATAAACTTCCAGATCACTGATTAAACCCACCCCAAACCATTCCCAACTCCCAAAACCTATCACTCTCACCTTATGGACCCTCCCACATGCTCCCCTGCAACAAACTTAGCTACAAAACAAATGTGCACAGTGAAATCCACGGCTCTAAGAGATTTCTTGGTCCCTAATGGTCAACCAACGTTCAAGATCATTCCAATCCAGCTGTCTTCATCAGAATCACATGGGAACACTTTTGACCAAATTTTCAAACCAAGGGCAATTTCGGATTTTCTTGCATTAGGGTTTTTGTTTTGTATTATTTTATTCATAGCACTAGAACCTTCTGTTTAAGCTTATAAAAGGAGAATGTGGCTTGTACATTTCCTTTTGTTCTAGATTTTTCAAGATTTTTGTAATTCCTTTTTTATCAAATATAAACGTTGGTGTTTTCTTGTGTGAATTTTAATTCCTTTTTACTTTTTTAAAAAGTTGGTATAAGCTTGTTTAATCTGTGTTCCATTTATCATCTGTTTGTGAAGTTCAGTTTTCAAAAAGTTTGAAAAAGTGTTTGAGTTAAAAAGATTTTTCAGAAAACCATTTGTTGGTTGTTAAGCTTACTGTTTCATAAGCTACCCCCACAAGCTCTTGACACCAGCTTGTGGGCTTAGCTTATTGAAGCTTGGATTTGGTTTCTTGTTTGGTGGTGATTGTGCAGGTTCAATCAAGAACAAAGGCTTCCATCATCATCATCATCTTGTATTCAAGTTGCAAAAAGGATCAGCTCAGGCCCGAGCCTGAAAGGAGGTGGCAAAGCAGCCATTGTGGGACCTGGATGTGGGTCCCACAAGGTAAATCTCTTGTACCTTGTTTCTAGTTTTCAAATTTTTTGATTTATGTGATATTGTATGAAATTGCATGAATTTGATTGAGAGTTGTTTAAGTGTGATTATGTTGTTTGATTATGCTCATTTAGGATTGTATGCATGTTAGAAACTAATTCAAGCAGATTTGTGTAGTTTATAATAGGTTTACTTTGATAATTTTCACTTTCTGAAATTTAAGGGGTCTTTGGGAGTATGGTTTAAGCTTAAGGTTTAAATAGCTTTTGGTTCAAAATCTGCTGTAACACACTTGTATTGGTAGTGTTGGTTTGTTACCAACTTTGGTTTTCAATTTGATAGGTTTTTAAACACATTTGCATGCTAAAAAATTTGGTAAACAGTCAAAATCAGCAAAGTACCTTTTCTGCCTAATTTTGTGGAAGTTTGATCATCAAATTTGATAAGCTGCTAGATATTAGGTCATTTAAGGATTGTGTATTGCTTATATGCCATTTTGTTGATTTGTGTGCAAGTTGTTGAGGTTTGAAATTCGTTTTTGTGCAAGTTGCATCAGTTACTGTTCATTAGAAAGGGTTAAGCTTCATCAGTAACATTTTGTGCTCTTTTGTGCTTGAATTTGTGAAGTAAGCTTGTGTTTTTTGTGTTTACTTAGACTCCCCACAACCCAATTGGTGTGGGGGTGCCTTGTTGTCCAAAGAAAATCATCAGCAAGAGCTTTCCTAAGCTCAAAATCCACCAGACCTTGAAATTACACTAGCAGTGGGAAAAAAGTTACCCCTGATAGTGTATTGATTAGTACTGCTACACTACTGGACAAAACAAGATAAGTGTCACTATCAGGTTTTTAGTTTTTTGTCTTTAGTGAGGTAAAATTGGATTTAGGACTTAAAAATAGTTTCATAATTTTTCTTATTTTATTTCTGATTTTCAGTTTAATTAGTTTTTAAGTTACTGTTCATTTGGTATTTTCTAGATTAATTAGCTATTTTTAAATACTTTTAAGTTTCTGTTTTTGTCTTTTAGTGACAAAAATACTTATTTTTCAGTTTTAACATTTTTCATAGATTAAGAAAAATAATTTAAGATTTTTAGTTCAAAAAGTTTTTACTGTTCACTTTTTAATTATTTTTTAGAATTAATTTAGTTTAATTAGGGTTTTATTTTAAACTATTTTTGTCTTTTAGTGAAAAATTTAATATTTTTCAAACTTTTTCATTTTTCTACTATTCCTTAGAGTAAATTAGGATTTTTAAAATAGTCAAATTATTTTTGGCATTATTTTATTATTTTTTTATGTTTATTTTAGTTTAAAAATAGTTTTTAGTGATTTAAAAATAGAAAAATAGTATTTAAAATTTAGAAAAAATACTTTTTAGTCTTTAGATAATATAACTAAGTTATTTTTTCAATAAAATAATATTTTGGACATTTTGATTAATTATATTTAATTTTAGGGCTTTAATTAGCATTTAAAATTGAATACTTAATTAATAAAAGGTTTTAAAATATTTTTATTGGATTCTTATTCTTATTTATATTATTTTAGACTTACTTTTAGCTTTTAAATAGTTTTAGGTTTAAAATTTTTAATTTGTAGTTTTTTACGGTTTTACGTGAACGACCTTTTCGTCTTAGCTCGATCCGTCTTCGTAACCATCATTCTCTTCTCACCCCATTTCTATTTTCTTTTTCTCAATATAATCACAAACCATTAATCATTTCATTACACAACGCACTAGCCTCATCGAGAACGAACTCACTCTCTATTAGAGTCATTTACACACGGTTTTCCTAAATCGCCGTGCCTACTTGCCCTATTTTGTTGCTCTTTTCCTAAAGGGTAGCAAAAACTCTACATCAATTTTTGGCGCCGCTGCCGGGGAAGCGTGTTGTGTTTTGATTTGGAAATTGTTGTTTTTATATAGCCATAATAAGTATTTGTATTAGTAGCACTCTGCTAATACGTATTATCGTTTTTTCGTTTTTTGTGAATACTATTACTATATTGTATACGTAGAATAATAAATTCACAAGTACTCCAAATACGTGAGAAATCACAACCTTGACTTGGGAGGTCATTACCCAATCATTGTATTCGAATCTTAAACCAAAGAAAAAGGCAAAAATAGATAAATACTTCCGTGAAGCTCGATTTTGAAAATACAAACTATAAGGTGGGTATAAGGTGAATATTATAAAATATATCCTAAGGAAAAAGGCTCTTAAGTGCTTCGCGCCTCCTCGTTTCCCCGCTTGCTTGTGAGTATTTGATTTTGAAAGCTAATCGAGGGTTTTGCCGCCCAAAGTATTACTAAGTATCATATATATTTTCTTGGTTTCCATTGATTAAACCCTCTTGAACGATTTGGTGTTCCACCATCGTTCTAAAGTCATCGAAGGCGTTCACTTCACGTGATTGTTTTCATTCCTTGAGGCTTCTTTAATCGAGAGATTTGATTAAGGAGGAGATTTATAGATTTTTGTCTACCTAATACAATTCCAAAATCCAAAAAAAGTAAAAACAATCAAAAATTGAAAAAATTGAAAAAGTTAAAAACACCAAAAAGAATCTTCTTTGCTCGTCCCCTCGTTGTACATGACGTTTATGCTAACTCGTAATCAAGCAAAACGTGCACGTAAACGCAAGAACAAAACTCCCACTCCAAATCATTCTAGTGAGGAGTCTCCTATTGACGAACCCATTGTAAGTGAAGCACCAACCATGGCGAATCGAACTATGATGGAGTTACTTCAAGCACCCACCGAGGGTTATGGAGAAGCTATTGTGATTCCCGCTATCCTTGCGGAGAATTTTGAGGTGAAAACGGGTTTGTTGTCGATGATCCAAAACAACAAATTCCGTGGTGATGAGAAGGACAATCCCCACAACCATATCCGCCAATTCAATCGTCTTACCGCTACTTGCAAATTTAAGGATGTCTCGAATGACTCGATTAAGATGATGCTTTTTCCGTATTCCTTAGCGGGGCCCGCAAAAATTTGGTTAGAGAAAGAGCCACCCAATTCTATATTGACGTGGAAGGATCTCGTTTCAAAATTCGTGAACCAATTTTTTCCGCCCTCTAAGACTACGCACTTGAAAAACGAGATTTCAAAATTTTCACAAGAATCAAATGAAAGTTTTTCAACGGCTTGGAATAGGTTTAAGGAGATGTTACATGAATGTCCTCATCACGGTTTTTCTGACTTGCATCAAATTGACACGTTTTACAATGGACTTAATGATCATGAAAGAGATTATTTAAATGCCGCCGCGGGTGGTTATTTTTTGTGTAAAACGGTTGAAGAAGCTTTGGTCATAATAGAGAATAGGTCTAAGGTTTATAGCTCTCGTAACACACCGAGTGTTGCCAAAATAGGCTCATCATCGTCTCGTAGCATTAACACCTTACATGATGAAGCAAATGAAGAAAATCGATTTTTTGATTGATTTGCTAACCTTATGTCCCATTGGAAAGCTCAAGAAGCTTCGAATTCCGCTTCGGTTAAAGCGGTTGCTAAGAGTTGTTTGTCTTGTGGGGGAGCTCATGATCTTTCCGAGTGCATTACTGCCGATGGTAACACTTCGAGTGCTTATGTAGCCACGAGAACTTATAACCAAAATGGTCAAGGTTCCCGCCAAAATCAAGCTCCACCAAATCAAAATGCTAATAACTATCGAAACAACAATCAAGGTGGTAATTATCAAGGCAATCAACGTAATTACAACAAGGGTAATTATCAAAGTTGAAATGGGCAAATTTCAAACCAAAACCAAAACCGTGATTTTCAAACTACCACACAAGGTTTTCAAAATGATCACACCAAAAATCTTCAAGGAGAATTTTTGAATTATGCTAAGGCAAACGATGCTAAGTTTGATAATATGCAACGTTAAATGGTTAGCTTAAGATCCGAGTTGAAAAACGAGCTTAAAAACGAACTTGCTAATGAACTTAAGACTCATGCTAATAAAATGAAAGGAAATGTTCAACGACTGCAACAAAATCAACAAAAAATGGAGCAAGGTCAACATGAGATTAAGCAAGAGTTGTTAAAAGCGGATGCTAGGCAATCTAAGTTTGAAGACCGAATGGGAAAAATGTTTGAAGCTATCATGTGTAAGCCTTCTTCTTCCGGTGGTCTTCCTAGTGATACCATCGTGAACCCGAAAGGAGAATTGAAGGTTATTACTACTCGTAGTGGTATAACTTTCAAAGAACCCATTTCTCGTCCAAGTACTTCTATGGAGAAGGAAAAAGAGAAAGAACCCGAAGTGGTGGTAGAAAAGGAGCAAATTCCAAGTCCACGAAGTACCGCTCAAACCACACCTACGGTTGAACCAATACCAATCATGGAACCTGAGATTCCAAGGCCTTTGCCTATGCCCCAACCCACACCACCCTTACCTTACCCTTCAAGACGAGACAAGGAAAAGGCACAAGAACGAAATAATTATCAATTTGAACTTTTTATGAAAATGTTTCGTGACTTGCATTTTAATATAAGTTTTGCCGACGCCTTAGTCATGATGCCTCGATTTGCTGCGATTTTCTATGACCCTTTTTTAACCAAACTTAGAACAAGTGAAACTCTTTTTAAACCTCCACAAACTGAAAGGACCTACTGATATGACCCACTACTACCCAGTTAAGTGTGTTTAATCTCTTTTTACTCTATCTTTGTGTCACCCAAACCTAGAATATAGAAGATCCAAACACCCTCTTAATTGCTGAAACAAGATTTTTGCAAAGCAAAACCTCTCAAATCAATCACAAATCTATCTAAACTTAATCTAGTATGCATAAGACCAATAATCATGCAATAAACAAACACCTAAACAATAAATACACAGATTCACACCAAAACACATGAGCATCATATTTGACAAAAACAGGAGGGTTCATGACTTAGAGGATATACCTTGTGGGACCCACATCCGGGCCCCACTATGGCTGATAAGCCATCTCCTATTAGCTTGAAATGATGAGCTTATGGCTTATGCTAGTTGCTGATGTAGAGATGATGATGGTGTGACTACACAGTCAAACACCCAATATGTTGGAAATACGTTTTTACGTATTTATGAAGGATCGGTCGCTCCAACGATATATTAATGTATTAGGCTCGTTATCCAAGTATAGCCCATATAGCCCACATGTAGGGTGGGCTATATATAACCCCTCCTAGCATGTTAGGAGGGGTAGTTGTTCATTTTACACATTATTCATTTCATCTTTACTTTCTCTCTCTACTTCTCTCCCTTCTCTCTCTACTCCATCATCTCCCTCCTTCATCTTTTTTATATTTATCATCTAATCAACCAACTTAATCCATCAAATTCATCATGTAGAATAGGCCAATGATCTCGTAGACCTTCAATTGGTATCAGAGCCAAGGTTTGATTGGTTTATTCTTGTTTTTTTTTTCTTTTTGATTTTGGTGGGTTTTGATTTAATCAAGCTTTTATATTAAAAAGTTTGTATTTTTTTATATATAAAGTTTGTGTTTTTATGTTTTAAATCATAAAAAGTTTGTATTTTTCATATAAAGGTTATGTTTTTATGTTTTAAATCATAAAAAGTTTGCATTTTTCATATAAAATTTGTATTTTTATGTTTTAAATCATCATTAAATCGTTGATTTACTTATTTTATATAAAAATCACAAATCTTTTATTCAAAAATCAATTTTTTTTATATAATCAGTTTCTTTGTTTTTTTAATCAGTTTTTATATAAATTTTTTTTATATTTTTTTATAATCTGTCCATCGAGTCTGTTTCATAATTTTTTTTTTTTTTACACTTGGTCCAATATCTGTCCTACAGTCCTTCATCATCAAGGTTTTTCAATATCTTTGTCCAAGAATCTCAGTCAGTTTAATAAAGTTCCCGGTGAACGAAACTTCCAGGTGAAAGGAAAACTTCCGGGTGAAAGAAAACTTCCGGGTGAAAGAAAACTTCCGGGTGAAAGAAAACTTCCGGGTGAAAGAAAACTTCCGAGTGAAAGATAAGTTCCGGGTGAACGAAATACTTCCGAACGAAATACTTCCGAACGAACGAAACTTCCGAACGAACCAAAGTTCCGAACGAACGAAAGTTCCGAACGAACGAAACTTCCGAACGAACGAAAGTTCCGAACGAACGAAAGTTCCGAACGAACGAAACTTCCGAACGAACGAAAGTTCCGAACGAACGGAAGTTCCGAACGAACGGAAGTTCCGAACGAAGGGAAGTTCCGTACGAAGCATCCAATTCAAACAACGGGAAACCAACTAAAGACTCGACTCACCCTCATCAGACCCTCTCGACACAGACTGGACTCAAACAAAGACTCAGAACGAACCCACCTCTTTACCAAAATCTTTACTCACCCCTCGTATCACCCACACAATCACTCCTCTCTCGACATCTAGACTCTCGACATTCACACCTACACTCAAAACAAAAAACCTCACAACCTCACCCAAACACAAAACACACAGACCCAACTCAACCCCGACTGTCAACTTTCGACACAACAATCCAACCCAAACCCCTCGAACAACTCTCTTCCCAAAACCCAACACTCTCGACTGACATCAAGCCCTCCCAACCCAAACCCCTCGAACTCATAAGAGTCGTGACGTGGTTGTCAGACTCTTTTGGTGACACAAACATAAACGCACCCTCACACCCTCTCAGTCTCTCACCATATTTTCCCCTCAACCTCAAAACATTTTCGACTTGAAAACCAGTTTTTGACTTTAGACTCGTCTCATAATAATCCAAACAACTAACCCTCTCAACACCCTCGACCCTCGACCCACCCTCTCAACATCCCCACTCTCTTTAACAGAACCCCTTAAAACGACTCCTCTCTCCACCCACCCACCCGACTCCCCCTAACAAACACATCCAGTCCCAGACCCAACACAAACACGAAAACCTTTTGAACTCAAAAACCAAAAACCAAAACCAAAAAGACCAAAAAGACCATAAAACCAAAAAGACTCCAACAAACCATAATCATTCGATTCTCGATCTCAGTTTCACTCCAAACTTTCATCGATCTACAGCAAGACTCTACAGATGAGAGAGGGACTCAACAATTAAAACTTAAATTAGAAATCCTTCCTGAGACCCCTTTTCGGATCTTGAAGATTTGAGAGTGCTCACGCCTTGTTTTCATAAGACACGATTCTCGTTTGGTTATATTAATTGATTGTGGGTTTTGATGATTTAACCTTAATTGATAGAAATTGTTATTTGGATTTTTGGGAGGATTTGAGAGAATATCAGTGACGGAGTTTTTTAGGTGAGAGAGAGTTTTTAGTGTTTTTGGTTTCTGTGATTTAGTCAAACAAGAACTGAGAAGAAGATATTTAATTTTGACGGATAAAACGAGGAATGGGGTGGGCGGTGGAACATTTATGATTGGGCCACGTTGAGACGGAGAAAACAAGAGTCTTGGACTCGTATTTGACTCAATCAGATTTTATTTTTAAAATATATCTGATTTTATTTTTTTAAATTAAGTAAATTTATTTTGGTTACACGATTTTGGGGACACGCTTTTTACTTTAGTTACATTTTTTTAAAGGTAGTTACACTTATTTTTATTTTAAGTTTTGGTTACATTTTTTAAAATATACTTAAGTTAAGTCCAACTTTTTATTTTTTTATTTTTTTAGTTACATTTATTTTGTCTTTTTGTCACTTTTAAATTTTAGTTTAATAAATTTATTGTTTATTAAGTTTTGGTACATCATATTGAGGCGGGTATTCCGAAAAGAGTTTACGTGGAAAAACATTTGCCGGGTTAAAAGTTTGTACGGCCGTAATTTGAAAACAAAAGTAACGAGTCAAAGTGACGGGCTTTATTATTCGTGACTACAGATTTTCTTAATCGGATATTCTTATTTGTACGTGAAGAAGGTTTTTATTATCAATCGAGGACTTTTCAGATTTATTTACGGATCGTTTCGTTGGTATTCAATGGATTCGTTCAATTCGCCATATCAAAAGGGAGAAGCGCATAATTTGCAAGCCAAAGTTAGTGATAATGGCATCACTTCATTTCAAATGCTTCAGTCTCATCTTGTCACTCTTTCGAGGATTCAAGGAGGGAGCGAATTTGTGACAATCTTTGGACAAGATCGTCATATATTCATCGACTCAATTTTCACCACTTTGACCCAACTCGCCGAGCAACTTAACAATGAAAGCTTTAATCACTCTGCATCGGCACTTGCTTATAAGGCTCTTGTGACACAACTCACGCCTTTCCTCCAATTCAATATCATCAAGCCTGAAAGTTCAGTGATTTGCCAATCATTTCTTCGAGATACACATACCGTGCTTCGAGTTTTCCGTGATACAATTTTGAAACTCATGTCATCGGTCTCGTCTTCAATTTATGAAAGATCTCGACTTCAGCAAGGGTATGAGAATGGAATGCAAGACTCTTCGATGCAAGAGGAAACTGGTCATACGGTTGAAAACTTGGAGCCTAACGATGGCAAGAGCACGAAATCAGGAGGACAACATGATACCAGTGGCACGTGAGGGAATGTTCACGAGATCTCTTTTGCTGACACCTTACCCGTTTATGACGAAGCACCTGCAAACATGGTACAATGTAATGTTGTTTATGATGTATATGTTGATGATATGCCGCATATTGAGAATTCTGAACCTAATTATGACAAACATGGGATGGAAACGAGTGATAGCAATACCACTTCTGCTTCATCCGATGTAAGTCATAATGGGGGAGAGATTGTTCAGAATGCTATAGTACATCATGATAAATGCTTTATAACTGCTTCATTGACTGCTTCTGATTCCAAGATTAGAGAGCTCGAAATGATTGTAGCTCAACAATCTAAAGATCTTGAGGATGCCAAACTTGAATTCTCTAAGAAAACGGACAAATTTGAAACATACTTTGAAAAACTTGAAAAGTCAAACGTTGTTCTTGAAAGAAAATTGGATCAAACTGTTCTAGATTCTAAAGCTGAAAAGGATAATCTTTTGAAACAAATTCAACTGCTTGAATCTAAGTTGGCATCCCAAGATAACTTGCTCAAAGAGAATGAGACTTTAAAGGCCCAAGTATAGGAAAAGGTTTTTGCTATAGCTGCGTTGAAAAACGAGTTAAGGAAAAGTAAAGGACCTAGTGTGGACACTAAGCTTGAAAAACCATCAATCTTGGGGAAACCGCCTACAAATCAGTTCGTCAGACAACCGATTGTCAGACAACCTACTGCATTTAGATCCGAGCGATCACTATCCTCGAGACCGCGGTTTGCCTCCCAAGTTGATTTGGGTCATATTTCTAGAACAGTCACTCCACCAACTAGGCCTAATGTGACTAAATCAGTTTTAGCAAGACCTCATCACATGATTGCCCCTAGTTCCTCTAAGAATAGTTCAATGAACACGTCTAGAACTAGTTCAACTGATGTGCGCCATGATTTTGGTCAAAGGGAAGCTATTCAAAAGACACATGTAAGAGATAGCAATGTCCAACCTAGTCAGATGCCTTCTAGATTACCCAACACTGCTAACCGTAGCATGTCATCTCCTAGGAGCGTCGATCAATCATCTAGGAATTACTCGGACATTAAATATGCTACTTGTAAAACATGTAGAAAATGTGTCTTTACGGCAAATCATGACTCCTGTATCAAAAAATTGCTTAATGAGGTGAACTCCCGTGCTAGACTTAAATCCCAGTGGGTTGCAAAAATCAAACCCATTGGTAAAATGTGGCGCCCCACTGGTAGAACTTTCACTCTTGTAGGAAACGAGTGCCCTTTAACTAGGATAGTCTCCGATTCTACTTAGACTACTAGGGAGGAAATTGCAAAGGATGATACATCACTTAAGCCTGAACTTAAGGTTTTCTATAAAAGGAAACGTTTGCCAACTAAGACAAGTGAATCATCCCCTCAGGCCACCTCTGACACAAGAAAAGAAAACCGTGAACCCCCACGTGCTTCTAAAATAGATATCTCTAACCCATGCAAAAGTATACAAACTCCTAATGAGAATGCAGGTACCAAAGTTGATGTTCCAAAAGAACGAAGCGGTCCAATCATTGTATACCGTTCAACTAAGGACACTCTTAGAGTTTGGTTGCTGAAGAAGCAGATATCGGAGAAACAAATGTCTCAGGGGATTCATGGTTAAGCTGAATCAAGGACTTATAGTCACATCACAGACTATAACTCGATCTTCAAAGAAAGGAAAGTTTATCGCCGATGGTAAACTTATCCTAACAACGAGAAATTAATTTTTCTCGGGCATGAGCTTATATCAAAAACATTCCAAGTTTTTAAGCTCATGCACTATGGCTCCTCGTTAAATGACAGACGACGACCCGGACTTCAGAGACAGGGAAGTTTATCCACGCAACGATAACTTACCCTCTTAACAAGAAATTAAGTTTTCTTGGACACGAGTTTATCCTAAAACCATTCAAAGGTTTTAAGCTCGTGTAAATGGTTTATCATTAAATATCAGATGGTAACCCGTGCTTCAATTAAAAGGAAAGTTTATCGCCGATGATAAACTTATCCTAACAACGAGAAATTAATTTTTCTCGGCATGAGCTTATATCAAAAAACATTCGAAGTTTTTAAGCTCATGCACAATGACTTACAGTTAAATGTCAGACTGTAACTCGAACTTAAAATAAAGGAAAGATTATCTTTTATGATAACTTATCCTCTTAACGAGAAATTCACCTTTCTCGGTCATGAGCTTGTAGTAAAACATTCAAAGTTTTAAGCTCAGAAAGGAAAGTGTATCTTTTAAATAAGAGAACTTTTCCTCATAACGAGAAATTAACCTTTCTCGGTCATGAGCTTTCCGTTAAAACATTCAAAGTTTTCAAGCTCATGAAAAACGACTTCTAAGTAAATGTCAGCTTAGAACTCGTCCTTCAGATAAAAGGAAAGTTTATCGCCGATGGTAACTTATCCTTAACAACGAGAAGTTTACAATTTCTCGGACTTGAGCTCGCTTTGTAAGATATTCAACATCTTAAGCTCAAGTAATTGGTTTTCAAAACTTTGAACACAATTTTTCGAGAATTTCTCAAAAGGTTTTTTCTAAATATTTCAAAATTATGTGTTCAAAAATGTTTTGATAAAAAGAGCATGTCTTCTGGAATCGATAATATTTACGATACTGGAAATGTCATTCAATAATGACACGGGGTTGTAAATAAAGTTCGAGCAGAAGTTCAAACTTTGAAAACATGCTCAAAATGGTTTGCTATTATTTCAGATAGCAACCCGCTTTTCATAATCAAGTCAAGCATTTCACCGGAAAGCTTTGACTCAACAACGGGAATTAATTTTCTCGGGACGTGACGAGGTGACAAACATTCGTGAACATGAACCATGTGAATCTTTCATATGATGTTCTCCATCATTCAGGTTCTACCTCGTAAATTGTTAATCTTGTGAATTCATTATCATATATGATCTTTGCACGTGATAAATGCCTTACACTTGTGTTTAAAAGGTATTTAATTTACGTTTCAGCACACCCTCATTAATTTGAGGGGGAGCTTGTGTAATTCATGAAGATAATTGGACTTGCATTTTTCTTCCCAAAATTTCTTAAAATGCTATTAAATCAATTGATATTAAAAACATCGATTGGGTTAATATTTTTAATATGGGGGAGAAAATGTGATTTAATATGGGATATGATCAATCATAAATGGTTTGACTTAACGTGATAGCTCATCCCGACATGTGCAAAATGTTTTCGGATATCGTGGCATATGTTAAGGGGGAGCAAAATGGATTTGCACTTCAAAATGGATTTCATGGTGACATAAACTTACCCAAAAACATCTCTATTCACGACGTGGACGATTGTGGTGACATAAGGATGGTAGGATAGGTTAAAGTCCAATGATTTCTATAGAACTGGAGGAATCTTCCCAAGGACATTCCATAGCTAGAAATAGTAGTCCTTAGGAAAGATGGAGAAAGATTGTGAACGTAGCTGAATGCCGACCAAGTACTTAAGTTAGCACTGGAACAATCACAACAAGGTGCTAGTGATGACGTATTGGTAAGCATTGAAGGGGTTGAAGAATGAAAAAGAATTGTAAAGATAAAGGGTGTAAAGAAAGAAGCCCTCCTTACAACTTTAGGCAGAAACCGGGTCAATACATATGCTATTGAGATCATTTTTGTTAATGATTCTCGATATTGAAGAAAGACGTCATGGACCCAGTGATGCAATGCACAACCCTTCCCAGCTAACTCAAATATCTCTCAAAAGGTATTTGTTTTAATCACACGGAGATCAACACGTTATCTATTGGTTTATTCACTCCGAATAGACTGGTATTGAAAAGGTGGCACTCCTCTCCAGCCTCCGATCACTAAAAATCCAAAATGCACGATCGAGTCTAGAGCCATTTGAGATCATCAAATATCTCATTAGGACACACTTTCATATTTCCTTGCTTCTTCACACACTGTGAAAAGTAAGAAAGATCTTAAGAGTCCTACGCAAAATCTTCATGATCTTGCCTGAACATCCGAGTAATACGAAAGTATTTACAATGAAGATGGAAATCCTTCTTGAGCGAATATCAAAAAGCTCATGGTAGGTGACTTGTGCGATTCTTTATGAATCAAACTTGTGATAACTGGAAAGCAACAATGGTTTAATTCTTAAATGAATTTAAACACGTTCCAGGCCTCTACGCAATATCTTAGTGATCTTGCCAGAACATTCAAAGTAATACTATTAAGTATTTACAGTGACGAATGGAAATCCTTCTGGTGTTAACATCAAACAGCACTTGGTAGGTAACTTGCAAGATTCTATATGAATCAAGCTAGTGACAACTGGAAAGCAACGATGGTGTGGTTCTTAATTGAACTTCACTTGTTCCAGGAACATGAATTGACGGCTTCAAATCATGCGGATAATATTATCCAAATGATTCACTCTTTACGTTCGTAGTCAGCTTTGGACGGTCGCGTAAAGAGAACGGGTTTACCTACGAAATCTTGTCAAGGAGGTTCTTTATTGAAACTACCTGCCACAAGTACGATATTTAATATCGTCCAACGGTCTTCACCGACCGGAGGTAAAATGCTACCGAATTAGAATGAAATGTTCAAAGCCATTTCATCCGTGTATATTGTTTGTTGCTAACTGTCTTATGCAGCGTAACAAGAAGGTGGCATTGCGGTGTACAATCCAGAAGAAGTCGTCACCACATGCTTATACTACATACAATTAGTACTTCAACAAATTCAAGAAAGCCCGAAGGTCAAGTCTTCCGCTGTATCAAACTCTGAAGCTTTCAAGAATTTAAAAGTATAAGTATGTGGAACATGAAGTCACGAAGAGGCAAATATCACAAGTGAAGAATGCACAAGGTCAAGGCAAGGAAACATGCTCAAGACTAAAGTCAAAGATCACATCAAGCATATTCACAAGAACAAGATCGAAGACTCAAGCATAGATGCTAGGTTTAAGATTTTGTAAAAAAGATGTGACCTCCCTTAGGGGGAGATTGTTGGAAATACGTTTTTCCCAATAAAGTCTCGGTCACATCTTAGTTAGCATAGATCACGAGATATAGAATATTTAGAGCTTTGTAACTTGGAGCGACCTCCCTTAGGGGGAGATTGTTGGAAATACGTTTTTACGTATTTATGAAGGATCGGTCGCTCCAACGATATATTAATGTATTAGGCTCGTGATCCAAGTATAACCCACATGTAGGGTGGGCTATATATAACCCCTCCTAGCATGTTAGGAGGGGTAGTTGTTCATTTTACACATTATTCATTTCATCTTTACTTTCTCTCTCTACTTCTCCCCCTTCTCTCCTTTCTCTCTCTACTCCATCATCTCCCTCCTTCATCTTTTTTATATTTATCATCTAATAAACCAACTTAATCCATCAAATTCATCATGTAGAATAGGCCAATGATCTCGTAGACCTTCACAATATGACTTCTATGTTTGGGACCTGCTGAGATAAGCAAACAAAAGCCACAAAAACCTTTCCACAAGCTTTTATTAAAATCTTGTGGATTAGCTTATGATACAGTAACACTACAATACAAGTTAAATATAAAAAGGAAACTATGAAAAGTTCAACTTTTTTGGAACAATTGAAAAACTTTTGAAACAAATCCCTTAAATCCTTTGAGATAATATGGTAACCAAACAAATTTTAACATAAAACACACAACCAAACACAAGGATCCACTTTCACTTCCTCTTATGCTTGGATGCAAATTTCTGAAAAACAAACACGTTTCTTGCCAAAACTTTTGAACACAATATCTTTTGATAAACTAGATTAACAACATACTATTTAAAGAAAACAAATAAGATGGAACTCGGAGAATGGAAAACTTGCAAGGATTTTTTAAATACTTTAATTATTAATGAAAAACATGTTTACAAAATTTTCCAAAATCTGGAACATTGAAATAGGGACATCTACGTCCTCTATTTATACAAATATATAGAACTATCTAGAATTCAAAACCTTAAAGTCCTATTATGCCCTTTGAAAAGTTCTTCAAATCTTGGTCAAATGCCATCTTGTGATCGTCCTTGGTGTTTCCAGTTGGATTGGTGCATCTTGGATGTTTATTTTGAGTGGGGAATACGTTTATCTTCACATCCATCCATCATTTCGAGGTTTTGCGGGTTTGGGAAAACGACGGGTGCAGGAGACCTTATGGGAGGGCCCAGGGATGAGTGTGAATGGAATATATGGGTTGGGATAGGTTTAGACTTAGGTGAATTGATGTTCTAGAGACAATTAGGGAAAACCCCTATGGTTTGATCGTGCTTTGGTTTAGGGTTCTAAGAGATTAGGGGATGATAAATAGTATCATTTAATCTTGGTTAAAGGTTTAAAACCTGTTTCCCGCGTTTTTAGTAGACAAATTAGTTAAATAAACAAAATCTGTTATATTAAGTATAGTGGAGTGTGACGTGGTGGAATGGGGTGATATGATTGGCTGAATGGGTTTAGTGGGCAACGTGTCATCTTCTGGTTGGCTGGGTGGAGTATTGTTGTCTGCCCATATTAGTCCCTCAGTTCTCAAATGTTTATCATTTTAAATTTTAGCAGCCAAAAGTTGTAAACCCTTTATATCCAAGTTTTCTTTTTTCAACATTGGCCCCAAAAACTTTGATAAAGTTATCTCAAGGACCAAACTTGCATTTTGACCATATTCTAAGGACTTCTTTTGACATGTCTTCAATATTCAAGGATAAATATTATACAAATGAATAGTGGAGGGTCATTTGTAACAAGTCTTCAAAATTGAAGGACCAAAGTTGACAATCTTCAAAACTTCAAGGGTATTTTTGGAAACTCATTTCTCGAGTCCGGTTCTTTGTGCGACTTCGTTTCCCGTGTTCGATTTTGCTTGATTCATGTTCTCCTTTGTTGATTTCATGATATATGTACCTAAAATACACAATGAACAAACACAAGCATATTTTGGGGTATTTTAATGATATTTTAAGCGCTTTAAGCCCGATTTGGCCGATGAGACTATGTATAATTGAAGTCTTATCACTCCCATACTTTTCCAGAATATAATATGCAAGCTCTAACCATATCTTCGAGACTTTGAATCGTCCTTTAACTTTGTTCATCAGTTTGAGGATGATATGTCGTACTCATGTCTATCTGAGTTACTAAGGCACTTTGCATCGGTCTCCGAAATACTAACGTAAAATGACTACCCCGATCTGAGATAATAGATACAGGCACTCCGTGTTGAGAAATTATCTCTTTAGTGTACAATCTATTAAGAGTTTCCATACTATCGGTCTCTTTAATAGTAAGAAATCACGCAGATTTAGTAAGTCGATCGACAATAACCCAGATGGTGTCATGTCCATTTGATGTCTTAGATAACATAGTTACAAAATCCATCGTAATTCTTTCCCATTTCCATATCAGAATCTCTGGTTGTATCAACAGTCCGGATGGCTTTTGATACTCTGCTTTAACTCTTGCACACGTTAAACCCCTACTAACTTATTTTGCTTTGATTGCCTTCATATTAGGCCACCAATAGAGTTTCTTAAGATCTTGATACAACTTATCAGAACCATGATGTATAGAATACTTCGATTTATGAGACTCGTGCATAATCAAATATCGTAAGTTACCATAGGCCGGTAACCAACTACGATTCTTAATACAACGAATTCCATCTTTACGAACTTCAAATTCTTTATCCATCCCTCTTAACTTCTTTGCTTCTACATCCTCTACCTTAAGTGCTTCTTCTTGAGCTTCAAGAATTTGGGTAGGTAACTTCGGGTAAAGAGTTATCATTAATGACTTAACTCGTAACGGCTGGACTCACTCTTTCGACTCAAAGCATCAGCTACTACATTGGCTTTACCTGGGTGATAACGAATTTCATAATCGTAATCAGCAAGTAACTCTAACCAAAATTGTTGTCTCATATTCAATCCCTTCTACTGAAGAATATATTTAAGACTCTTATGATCAGTAAATACTACACACTTCGTACCATAGAGGTAATGTCTCTAGATTTTAAGAGCAAATATCATCGCTCCTAATTCTATATTATCAGTAGAATAATTCTTCACATTAGGTTTAAGTTTCCTTTAAGCATAAGCAATAACTTTATTCCTTTGCATAAGAACTTCTCCCATTCCTTGAATAGATGCATCACAGGAGACGAAAAAGTCATCGTTAGTTTCTGGTAATGCTAGGATAGGTGCTTCACACAACTTTTGTTTCAATAATTGAAAAGGATATCTCTTGATCATTTCTGTAGACAAACAATTTGTTCTTCTAAGTCACTTCGGTCAAAGCTTTAGCAATTTTTGAAAAACTTTCAATATATCTTCGATAATATCTAGCTAATCCTAAGAATTGTCTTATCTATGTTGGCGTAACAGGTATAGTCCAATTCTTTACCGCTTCAATCTTTGTAGGATCCACATGAATACCTTGGCTATCAATGACATGTCCTAGAAACTATACAACATTGATCCAAAATTTGTACTTCGAAAACTTAGCATACAAGTCCTCCTTATTAAGTAATTCGAGAATTATACCAAGATGCATGGCTTGTTCTTCTCTATTACAAGAGTAAATAAGTATATCATCGATAAACCCGATTAAAATTTATCCAAGTAAAGCTTACACACTCTGTTCATGAGGTCCATGAAAACAGCTGGTGCATTTGTTAAACCAAAAGGCATCACTTGAAATTCATAATGTCCGTATCATGTCCTGAAAGAAGTTTTAGGAATATCGTCTTCCTTAACTCTTAGTTGATGATAACCTGAACATAAATCAATCTTCAATATACGCTCGATCCTTGAAGTTGATTAAATAAATCATCGATTGATAGGTGTGAACACACCCATCCTTATACCACTTATTTCTTGCTAAAACAAGACCAAAACGCGTATTTAATGTCATTTATTTGGAATTATGCGTGGTTTGTGTGTTTGTTGTGTTTTCAGAGCCGACCGAATAAATATTGAAGAAAACATAGGATTGCACAGGTTTTATCGAAGAAAAAGACGAAAAGACAAAGTCTATAGTCCAAGAGATGCAAAAGATTTGAAGTCAATGGGCCTATTTGAAGATTTATCGATGAAAAGGACCAAAGATGGAAGATTTACATATGTCGAAGAAACTCAAGTCTATTAAATGAAGAAATTAAAAGACGAGTTGAATTTATTCGTCGACAAATGCCGAATCGAAATCGAAAACGTCAACTTTTCTGAAAAGACGAGAAGACAAAAAGAAAGGGAGAAAGCCCACTCACCAAACCAAGCCAAGCACTATAAATACTCCTTCCATTCACATTTTCAACAAGTTTTTCTTTCTGTTATTCTTTTCCTGTTTCGTAGGAACCATCTCCCTTAAGGAGATTGGTGGTTTTTCATTTTCTTTGATTCTTCCAATCTTGTAAGTTTAATCTTTCCTTATTGTTTGTTGAATCTTAATCATTAATACAAGTTTACATTTAATCTTTCTCTCATCTTGTTCTTCCTTTTCTTGTTGATTCAAAGTTCTAAGGTTTTTATTTTATTGGTTTGATCTTAAAAAGTAAGTGGGTTTTATGTTTTTGTTGTTTTGGACTGAGGTTTATCATAGGAAAATGATTAGTGGTTAAATTGGTTTAAGTTTTGATTAAAAACTTGGTGGATTTTGTGTTAAAATCGTGATATTTAACTTCCCCTGTTCTTCGCATTTTCTGACTTTCCTAGATTCCGAATCACCATAAGATTCCGGATCAGTTATTTTATTCCGGATCAAGTCCTTTGATTCGGAATATCTAATATTCCGGATCAAGTCATTTATTCCGGATCAAGTTTTATTCCAAGTAAAAAAATTTATTCCGCATCAACTTGTTCATCCGGAATAATCAATATTCCGGATGAGTAGTTATTCCGAATAAAGATTTCTTTTAAAATATTCCGGATCAGTCATTTTATTCCGGATCAACTCATTTATTCCGGATCAGTCATTATTCCGGATCAACCATATTTATTCCGCATCAAGCAAACATTCCGGATCAAAAGTTATTCCGCATGAAGGCCATATTCCGCATGAATCAAACATTCCGCATGAATCGATCATTCCGCATGAAGCAAACATTCCGGATCAACACATATTCCGAATGAAGCAGTTTTTAGGATTATTCCGCATGAGTTGATTTATTCCGCATGAGCCAAATTTCCTAAATATTCCGGATCAAGCTATTATTCCGCATCAACTGTTTTCCAAGTTTATGTACTTTACTGTTTGATTTTAATTCTAGTTTTATTTTCAGTAATTGCTTTTAGTTTAATTTTATTACTTCTAGCATTTATCGTTTTAGTAGATATAGACCAAAGCTCCCCCTTTTTAGTCACTATTTACAACTATTCCACTTTGAACCGTGATCGATTCGAGAAGATACCGAGAACGAAACAACGACATATATCATTGGGTACGAGCAACACAAACAAAGATCTTGCAACAAACCTTTTTATTAACTAACCAACAATCAGTTATTAAAATGGCGCCGTTGCCGGCTCTTTTCGTAAGGATCAACGGTTTCTTGTGAGAAAAATTGGATTTTGGGATCCGTTCTTTCGGGAACGTTCTTTTCAAGCACATAAATTTTCAAAAACCCATAAAAATATAAAATTTTCAAAAATACAAAAAACATTAAAAAACCTATAAAAACCAAAAATATTTTCTCTTGCATTTTATTTTTAGTGTATGCGTACTCGATCAACGTCTTATTCAGAGCCCGAGATTCTCGAAGATTTAAACATGGCCGATGTACACAACAACAACAATAATAATCCACCCCTCCCCAACAATAATAATCCACCCCACCCCAACATGAATAATCAACCCTTACCAGACCTACGAACCATGGAGGAGCTATGCCAACCTACGATGAACGGACGTGGAGGCCCGATTGCGCCGATGCATATCACGGCTCAGGAGTTTTCGTTGAAGCATCACATGATCCAACAAGTGCAAACTAACCCATTTCGCGAAATTCCGGATGATGATGCCAACAAACACCTCGACAAATTCATTACCATCACCCAAAGCATGAAGTCCCCCGGTGTTTCTATGGATGACCTTCACCTTCAACTATTTCCCCACTCGCTTTCTCACCATGCCGAAAAATGGTTTGACCGTCTCCCAAAGAATTCTATTCATACTTGGGACGACATGACACAACGCTTTTTGTCGCGCTACTTCCCACCATCCATGGTCACGAGCCTTCGTAACCAAATTAGTGGATTCATGCAAGACAATGATGAATCGCTCTTTGATGCTTGGGAATGATACAATGATTTGATCGACCGTTGTCCAAATCACAACATGCTCCCCGTCACTCTCATTGATACTTTCTACAATGGTCTCACTTTTCGTGATCGTGACACGATCAACGCCGCCGCCAGTGGTACTTTTATGAAAAGGAGACCGGAGGAGTGTAGAGAGTTGTTTGAAAACATGACTACTCACTACAAGAATTGGGATTGATCCGCATCCTCAAGATCTAATCAGAGAGTCAATGTTTCATCTACTTCTTCCACCACCGACATGTCCATCATGGAACGTGCTATTCTTGATACTAACAAAAGTCTCCAAATTTTGACTTCTAACCAAACTCAACAAGCTAAAGCCGTTGCTATTTCTTGTAACACATGTGGTGGTCCTCATTTCTACAATGATTGTCCTTCTACTCAAGGCAATTTTTCTGAAGACGTTAACGCGGCATACGGTACTTATCCCACAGGAGGCTATCAAGCTCGTCCTCAAGGAGACCGTATCTTGCTAAGTTATCGTTCAAACAACTATCTTGCTCCACCCGGTTTCCCTCCTCCAAACCAAAACCAACAACAAAGCTATAACCGAAACAACCAATCCCAACCTCGTGCTAACAATCAATATCAATCCCAAAGAAACCCATACCCACCTCAAGGAAATTCTCAAGCTTACCAAGCTCCACCTCTCAATCCACCGATGGCATTGAATCCAGACGTCGAGACGTTCATGAGGACTAATAGAGAGATGGTAACGAATCTTCAGAGTCAATTCGTCAACTTGAAGGGAGAAATGGCGAAACAAGGGAACGATATTCGAGCCGAGCTAAGGAATGACATGGCAAAACAAAGCAATGATATTCGTGCAGACATGAGAGACTCTTTCAGCACTCAAGCGCTTAACATACGTGATATGATCGGTTCGCTCTTCCAGGTAATCAACCCTCTTCTTCGGGTACTCTTCTGAGTAATACCGTTGCGAATCCAAGAGGGGAGATGAAAGCAATCACCACTCGTAGTGGAAAAGGTTATACGGAACCCGAGCTTCCTACACCTCCACCCGTGATTGTGAACAAGGAAAAAGAGAAACTTTCCTCACCTCCTTCGCCTTCTATCCCCATTCCCCCACCACCCGTGGTTGTGAGTGATCCTACTCCCCTAAAGCCTTCTTCTTCATCCAATATACCTTATCCTTCAAGGTTGAGGAAAGAGAAGCAAAAGAGCAAGGATGATATTCAAGTTTCAAACTTTCTTAAAATGTTTAAACAATTGAATTTTAACATCTCCTTTGTCGAGGCTCTCGCTCACATGCCTAAATACGCGAAGATGTTTAAAGATCTTCTTAGTGACAAGGAGAAGCTTCTTGACATTGCTCAGACCCAACTTAATGAGAATTGCTCCGCCGTTCTCTTAAGGAAATTGCCCACCAAACTTGGTGATCCGGGTCGCTTCTTAATTCCTTGCAACTTCCCGGGAGTAGAGAATTGCATGGCCCTTGCCGATCTAGGTGCCAGTATAAACTTAATGCCTTTAAGTGTTTGCAAGCAATTATCTCTCTCCCGAGCTAGTCCCCACCAAAATGACTTTGGTGTTAGCTAACTGTACGGTTGCTTATCCAGTGGGGATAGCCGGAGACGTCTTCGTTGGCGTTGACAAATTCACCTTCCCGGCGGATTTTGTTGTCGTTGACTACGAGATGGATCCTCGTGTTTCATTAATCGTTGGACGTCCCTTCTTGAGGACCGGTCACACTCTCATTGATGTAGCCGCGGGCGAAATAATCATGAGAGTTGGTGACGATAAAATTGTCTTCAACATGGGTAAGATTTCTAAGCAACCTTATTCATATGAGAGTGTTAATGCTATTGATGTTCTTGATGAGGCTTGTGAAGAACACTTTCATGATGCTTGAAAAAGTACTCTCTCTTCTCTACCCAATGTTGAGACCGTTGCCTCAATTGCTCCGTCATTGACTCCTTTTGGAGAAAGTGACTTGGATGATTTCGAAGCTAGCTTGGGTCCTCTCGATCTTAAGTATGATGATTCTTCCACCGATTGGGATGAAGACATTCATACTATTGAGAAACTTCTCAATGAAGACCCGTTTTCTCCTACTTCTCCTAAAGAGGTGACTAATGATGATCCATCGTTAGTTACACCATCTATTGTGGATCCTCCTACTCTTGAGCTTAAGGACCTACCTCCTCATCTCGAGTATGTTTTCTTAGAAGGCAGTGATCAACTTCCCGTTATCATTGCTAAGGACTTAAAAGCCGATGAGAAAACTCGTCTCATTGAAGTTCTCAAGAAACATAAAAGAGATATCGCTTGGAAAATCTCCGATATTCGCGGAATTGATCCTCACTTTTGCACACATAAAATTCTCATGGAGGACGACTTTAAGCCCACAATTCAAAGCCAAAGAAGGGTGAATGTTGGAAATATGTTTTACGTATTAAGAAGGATCGGTCACTCCAACGATAGTCCATGTAATAGCTCGTAGTTTAGTTAACTTTCGTTATTTAACAAACAAGTTCAAGCCTAGCCTACAACTTGTGTAGGCTGGCCCAAACGTGTAAACCCAAGCCCATTACAAGGCTTGGGTATATAAACCCTCACCTTTGATGGAGAGGGGTGTGGTTTCATTATTTACACATAGTAAAACATTGGTTTCTCTCTCTAAGTGTGTGTGTAATCCACCATCTCTCTATCTCTTTCTCTCTCTAAAAACATAAGCAAGATTTACAATCCTACAAATGGTATCAAGAGCCATGGGATGATTGTTTAGTTCTTGTGTTTGTGTTCTTGAGTCTCAGTGAATCCTAAAATCCATGACGTCATCAAAAAAGAGGTTATCAAACTTCTTGATGCGGGTATGATTTACCCTATTTCGGATTCACCATGGGTTAGTCCAGTCCATTGTGTGCCTAACAAAGGCGGAATCACCATTGTGCCCAATGTAAACAACGAGTTAATTCCTACCCGTCTCGTTACTGGGTGGAGAGTTTGTATAGACTACCGCAAACTCAATGATGCCACGAGAAAGGATCATTTCCCTCTACCTTTTATGGACCAAATGCTTGAACGTTTAGCGGGTAATGAATATTACTGCTTTCTGGATGGTTTCTCGGGTTATTTCCAAATACCCATCGATCCCCAAGATCAAGAGAAGACAACATTCACTTGTCCCTATGGCACATTTCCTACAAAAGAATGCCTTTTGGCTTATGCAATGCCCCCGGGACTTTCCAAAGGTGCATGTTGGTTATCTTCCATGACATGGTTGAGCAAACCATGAAAGTCTTCATGGATGATTTCTCGGTCTTTGGGGATTCCTTCTCTTCTTGCCTTGACAATTTAGAACGTATGCTTAAGCGGTGCGAAGACACACGCCTTGTTCTCAATTGGGAAAAATGCCATTTTATGGTAAAAGAAGGCATTGTGCTAGGACACAAAATCTCTAAAGCCGGTCTTGAAGTCGACCGTGCTAAAGTGGATGTCATAGCCAAATTACCTCCACCTTCAACCGTGAAGGGTGTGAGAAGTTTTCTGGGTCATGCGCGCTTCTATCGTCGATTCATTCAGAATTTCTCTAAAATCACTCGCCCGATGACCCACCTCTTGGAAAAAGATACTCCTTTTATCTTTTCTAAAGAGTGTCTCGAAGCCTTCAATCTTCTTAAGGATAAGCTAACTAAGGCACCGGTCTTTGTTACCCCTAATTGGGAGCTACCCTTTGAATTGATGTGCGACGCTAGCGACTTTGCTATTGGTGCGGTTTTGGGCCAAAGAGTGAATAAACACTTCCAACCAATCCATTATGCTAGCAAGACAATGACGGGGGCTCAATTGCATTATACGATAACCGAAAAAGAGCTTTTACCTGTTGTCTATGCTTTTGAAAAATTTCGCCCCTACCTTGTTTTATCCACCACAATCGTATACACGGACCATTCCACGTTGAAGTACTTGATGACTAAGCACGACTCTAAGCCAAGACTTCTTCGCTGGGTTTTACTCCTTCAAGGATTCAACATTGAAATTCGTGACAAGAAGGGAGCCGAAAACCTAGCCGCAGATCATCTTAGTAGACTTGAGGATCCATATCAAGGGGATCATCCGAACAAAGAGATCAATGACTCTTTTCCCTTTGAGACCTTAATGTCTATTAATCTCAATCTGGATGACACCCCGTGGTTTGCCGACATTTCAAACTACTTAGTGGGTGGTGTTCTCATCAAAAGGTTAACATCCCAACAAAAGAAGAAGTTCTTGAATGATGTTAAGACTTACTTTTGGGATGACCCTTTTCTATTCAAACAATGCGCTGACTTGATTATTCACCGATGTGTTGACGGACCAGCCGGTTTGGACATTCTCAAGGCTTGCCATAAAGGACCCACCGGTGGTCACTTTGGTCCCAACTACACCGCCAAAAAAGTGTTTGACTCAGGATTTTATTGGCCCACCATTTATCGTGATGCTCACAAAATGGTTAAACATTGTGATGCTTGCCAAAAACAAGGCAAGATCACACATAAAGATGAGATGCCTTAAAATTTCATACAAGAATGTGAAATCTTTGATGTATGGGGCATCGACTTTATGGGGCCATTCCCTTCTTCTAAAGGCAACAAATACATCCTTGTCGCTGTTGACTACGTTTCCAAATGGGTTGAAGCCAAAGCTTTACCCACTAACGACGCGAGGGTGGTTTGTAATTTCTTGAAACAACTGTTTGCTCGATTCGGTGTTCCTCGTGCTATAATCAGTGACCGCGGGACTCATTTTTGCAATGATCAATTTCCAAGAGTCATGGCTAAGTATGGTGTCAATCACCATCTTTCCGTACCGCGTATAAGACACCGATTGGTTGTACACCTTATCGTCTTGTGTACGGGAAAGCATGCCACCTCCCTATCGAGCTGGAACATAAGGCATACTGGGCCTTGAAGTGGGCTAACTTAGACATCAACAAAGCCGTTGATCTTCGCAAGATTCAACTCAACGAGCTACATGAATTGAGGAATGAAGCTTACAAGAACTCATTTATCTACAAGGAGAAGACCAAGATTATCCACGATGCTAAAATCAAGAACCAAGAGTTCCACGTTGGTGATCAAGTCTTAATTTTTAACTCTCGGTTGAAGATCTTCTCGGGAAAGTTGAAGAGCCGCTGGTCTGGTCCATTCACCATCGCCAATGTCTTTCCCTATGGCACCATTGAGCTTTCTGAGCCAAATGGTCCCAATTTTAAGGTGAATGGCCAGCGTCTGAAGTTGTACTTTGGCGAGGACATCTCTCATGAGATGATTCCATCCCTCACCACGTTTCCCATGAATTAGTTCGGGACCGAGTCAGGCTCGTGACTCGGTTAACAAAAACAAGCGCTCCTCGGGAGGCAACCCGAGTATCTATCCCCCTTTCCCGTTTTTCATCTTAAGTGTAGAGGGAGCTATATAGGTTGCTTGTGTTTGTATGGTGATGTGATTACAGGGATAAGTGCACTCTTGGAATCTTTGAAGAACCGTGCTCCCATGTTATCCGCAAATCCGGTTCTATCTCTCAACTATCGTGATTCAATTTTCTTCATACTCACAATTGAAATTGATAACTTTAGTCGTCTCTTCCTTAGCTTGATTTAACCAACGTGCACAATGTCATAAGTGTAGGGGAGACTTTTCCCACATGCTTAATCATTGAGGACAATGTTTATATTAAGTGTAGGGGGACTTCTATCGAAGTTTTAAGTGGACTTTTCCATGAAAATTCCTTCATTTAACCGGAAAATCATCTTTTTCAGCATTTTTCAAATTTTTAATTAACTTTGGCCATTTAGTCGTAATTTTTAAATTTTTATTGTTGCTTTCATATGTATATATCCCGCAATAAAGTCAAAAATATTAATAAAGTTGTGTAGCTAGTTTTGAAATATTTGACATATTAGGCCCGTTGCGATTATTTTGACTCAACCCGAATAGACTTATCCAAGTTTATTCTAGCAAGTATCTTTAACCATGTAGACCTTAATTGGTTTATTAGGCTAAGCATCCATGAGTCTCATTACTTGAGATTTTAAATTGTGGAGGACGAGAAATGATAGAGTCAATTATAAGTCGGTATTCTTGCACAAGCACACTTGGTGTGATTATTTGCCTATTCTCCCATCACTTGCTAATAATTTATCTGCAATAAGTAAGGTCGTACGATTTGAAAAGTTACTTAGCTTCTAGCCCAAGATCGTTTAAAAGTTGCTCGGTAATGATAAGAGTTCATAGCCAAGGCATAACTTATGAAGCGGGGCGCGAAGATTGGCGAGTCCGAAAAGGCCCTACCAAGGCATGAGGATTCAATTTTATTGCTAAAGATCCAAGGTGATGTGAAAAGCATTATTCCCAAAATCAATAAGAAGGATCAAGAATCACGACGAAAAGCAATCAACTCCCATAAAGATCATGGAGAAGTCTATCCGAAAAGACCCTAACAAGGTATGAGGATAAATAGATCCAAGTCCAAAAAGGAGGCGGATCGTTGTATCTCAATATCCCAATTAACGATTGAAGAAATAATGATGAAGTCGTGGTCAACAAAGTTGGAGTATCCCTCAAAAGTCTCCAAGTGAAGAAACTCTATTAACGAAGAGAAGACCATTATCTCAAGAACGTCTCTCAAGATATGAAGTATGAAGTACATGCCAAATATCGGCCCGAGAAAGGTCTCAAATCGTAAAGCGAGTTATGCCAAGATATGAACTTTTTGATATCCCGAGAAGTAGTTTTAAGAGATTTTGTCCTTTAGCTAACTATTGATCAAATCGTCCTACTTTGCTTTCAGGCTAAATAAACTATCGAAATAAGTCCAAAAGTGCATCTTCATGATCATTCTAAGACAAAAATAAAATATAAGAGATACACCTAGGAATAAGGGAGTCTAAGCATATAATTAAGCCATGTGTGTAAGTGTTTGTTTTGCTAACTTATAATAACAATGATCTCGTTTTTAAGCTTAGTTTGGGGAACGTGAAACTTGAGGGTGATAAATCTTCGCAACACTGAATCCCTAATGTAAAGTCTTAGATCTATTTGCAAGTTATCTCCATATAGCTATTTTCAAGTGAAAATGGTTTCTATCCTTTTGTTTCCTTTAAAGTTTAAATTTCTCTTAGTACTCTAATTTTTTTTAGTAATATGTTAATAAGGCCAAGGTTGATTGATTATGAGAAAAGTGTAAATTTGCTTTATCACTAAGCATTGCATGGGGGCATGGCAATGGTTAAGTGTAGGGGATTTGATAGGTGTGAAAACACCCATCCTTTTACCACTTATTTCTTACTAAAACAAGACCAAAACGCGTATTTAATGTCATTTGTTTGGAATTATGCGTGGTTTGTGTGTTTGTTGTGTTTTCAGAGCTGACCGAATAAATATTGAAGAAAACATGGGATTGCACGGGTTTTATCGAAGAAAAAGACGAAAAGACAAAGTCTATAGTCCAAGAGATGCAAAAGATTTGAAGTCAATGGGCCTATTCGAAGATTTATCGAAGAAAAGGACCAAAGATGGAAGATTTACATATGTCGAAGAAACTCAAGTCTATTAAATGAATAAATTAAAAGACGAGTTGAATTTATTCGTCGACAAATCCCGAATCGAAATCGAAAACGTCAACTTTTCTGAAAAGACGAGAAGACAAAAAGAAAGGGAGAAAGCCCACTCACCAAACCAAGCCAAGCACTATAAATACTCTTTCCATTCACATTTTCAACAAGTTTTTCTTTCTGTTATTCTTTTCCTGTTTCGTAGGAACCATCTCCCTTAAGGAGATTGGTTGTTTTTCATTTTCTTTGATTCTTCCAATCTTGTAAGTTTAATCTTTCCTTATTGTTTGTTGAATCTTAATCATTAATACAAGTTTACATTTAATATTTCTCTCATCGTGTTCTTCCTTTTCTTGTTGATTCAAAGTTCTAAGGTTTTTATTTTATTGGTTTGATCTTAAAAAGTAAGTAGGTTTTATGTTTTTGTTGTTTTGGATTGATGTTTATCATAGGTAAATGATTAGTGGTTAAATTGGTTTAATTTTTGATTAAAAACTTGGTGGATTTTGTGTTAAAATCGTGATATTTAACTTCCCGTGTTCTTTTCATTTTCTGACTTGCCCAGATTCCGGATCAACATAAGATTCCGAATCAGTTATTTTATTCCGGATCAAGTCCTTTGATTCGGAATATCTAATATTCCGGATCAAGTCACTTATTCCGGATCAAGTTTTATTCCGAGTAAAAAAATTTATTCCGCATCAACTTGTTCATCCGGAATAATCAATATTCCGGATGAGTAGTTATTCCGAATAAAGGTTTCTTTTAAAATATTCTAGATCAGTCATTTTATTCCGGATCAACTCATTTATTCCGGATCAGTCATTATTCCGGATCAACCATATTTATTCCGCATATAGCAAACATTCCGGATTAAAAGTTATTCCGCATGAAGGCCATATTCCGCATGAATCAAACATTCCGCATGAATCAAACATTCCGCATGAAGCAAACATTCCGGATCAACACATATTCCGAATGAAGCAGTTTTTAGGATTATTCCGCATGAGTTGATTTATTCCGCATGAGCCAAATTTTCCAAATATTCCGGATCAAGCTATTATTCCGCATCAACTGTTTTCCAAGTTTAGGTACTTTACTGTTTGATTTTAATTCTAGTTTTATTTTCAGTAATTGCTTTTAGTTTAATTTAATTACTTCTAGCATTTATCGTTTTAGTAGATATAGACCAAAGAACCCCCTTTTTAGTCACCATTTACAACTATTCCACTTTGAACCGTGATCGATCCGAGAAGATACCAAGAACGAAACAACGAGATATATCATTGGGTACGAGCAACACAAACAAAGATCTTGCAACAAACCTTTTTATTAACTAACCAAAAATCAGTTATTATCGATTATGGGTAATGGGTAACGATTCTTTATAGTAAGTTTGTTTAAATCATGATAATCGATACACATACTAAAAGATCCATCTTTCTTTTTGACAAACAATATTAGAGCTCCCCATGGTGATATACTTGGTCGAATAAAACCTCGATCAGTTAACTCTTGAATTTAACTTAACAACTCTTCCATTTCCGAAGGTGCTAATCAATAGGGTACTTTGGCAATCGGTGTTGCTCCTGGTATAAAATCGATTTGGAATTCAACTTGACGTATAGGTGGCAAACCTGGTAATTCCTCAGGAAATACTTTGGCAAATTCTTTAACTATCAGAATATCTTCTAGTCGCTTCTCTTCTTCCTTCTTCTCTACTACTTGAACTAGGAAAACTTGACTACCTCGGGATACATACTTATTTATCTTTAAGAACGATATGAGATCTGGTCGAGTTCTACTTCGTTCACCATGCACAATGAATACTTCACCGTCAATAGGAATATGAACGGATTTCTCGTCACATAGGATTTTAGCATGGTGATTAGATAACTAATCCATCCCAGTGACTACGTCAAAACTACCGAGCTTAATGAGTTTAAGGTCGATTTCAAAGGATTGACGTAACAATGTAATGATACATCCTCGAATAACGGTATTAGTGATAAATATTTTTCCACTGGCTATTTCTATATCATAATTAGTATTCAAAGAAATAGTCAGAACATCTAACTTAGAAGCAATTTTATCAGATATGAAACTTGTATCAGCTCCTGAGTCAAATATTACTTTAACCAGACGTTGATTTAGATGAAACATAGCCGTAACCGTATTCTGATCTTGTTGAGTATTGTTTAGTAAATAAGCTTTTCCTCTGCTACTACTATCTTTACGGCACTAATTCGTAAAATGCCCTTTTTCTCTGTAGTTATGAAAAACCTTAGTTACAGGAAGTTGATTACTTCTATCTAACACCCCCAAATTTACTACGCAGCGGAATACCACATTTGGGTGCTAGTCAAAGTATCATCACACAAGCCATATCGAACAACTCAAAAAGGGACATTAAATCATAAGTAAATTTAAACCAAGTTAAATTACAACAACAACATTGTCTGATTGTTTCCAAACCCCAAAATAATAACAGAGTAGCGTTAGGTCCCCATAAATCTCAACCCCTTAAAACCAACGATTTTGTTTTACAAGACATCATGAAATATAAATTTTCTTTAAGAGAAGGGAGGAAAACAAGTTAGACTTCCCAAACGCCACAACAACATCCATAGCATGCTCCGCCACAATCATCCTTGATTACCTGAAACACATGCTTAAAATCGTCAACAAAAAATGTAGAGCGATATCCATACGTTTATAAAATTATAATTGAACATAAGTATAAAAATCATTCACAATTATTCAACAGAATGTTGATCATTACAAACTATTATTCTGACATTACTCGTTATAGCATAAGCTATTTAAGTATGTTTAAGCTCATGACACCGACCTCATAAACTAATCACCCGCGCCAAATGCTGGCGTGATTTAAATAAAGTCATTTCCCCTAATAGGTATTCGTTGCAAATTATACCTTTTTCTCAACACAAGTTATCCATAAGCAGAGGGTACTCAACGTACTAGCTCTCGTATAGGATAGGGTCGTCAACCCAATAGTACTATCAATTGTTCAAGCGGCTATTTCCAATCCACACAAGGATTAAACAATATTTCACGGTTCATGAATTTAGGGCCTTTTAGAAACTTGCTACTTAACAGAATTTAAGATATCATTCGGGTCCAATAATCATTCACGACTCATGTTCCTTTTCATTTAAATAGCATGTATCCCCCTCTCGGGTAAAAATCATTTAAAAACATTAGAGAGCGAGGCTATAGACTCACCTTAAGTAGTAAGGATAGTAGTAGCAGCGAAGACGTAGACGAAGACAATCACCGACGATGAGGATGCCTCGGGAAATCAAATACGACACCTAACAAACAAACGCGAAATGAATCAACACCTTCAAGTACCATTAAGTACTGTATATACATAATTAAAGACACTCAAAGTTTGTATAAACTCACACCAAAAACCCAAAAAAAGTGATCTTTACTAGACACGTTCATTTTTATATGTTATTAAGACTATTGCTCCAAACACAATTCTGCCGGTACATACCGAATGTACGGACCAAATTCCCATACATAAACACAACGAAATTATACCAAACTATTTGTAGACCTCACTTGCATCATGTAAAAAGCTCACAAAAATTTTCATGAAAAGATTTTACATTTAAGTCTCGCTGCCCAACACATTTCCAACCTTGAAAATCCGGGCAGATTTGTACCCTTACGTTGTAAAACCATTTTGACTCACTTAACCAATACCGTATGTAAATCCGATTTCTAAGTTTGAAAATAGACTCAAAACTTCAAGTTTAGAGCTATAGAACAGCCCTCAAACATTTTTGAAACTCTATTTATAGTCCCCGAGAATTGACCTAATATCGAACACAATTTCAGATTGCGTCGATACTCGCCTCCCGGTACACGATATTCAAACCTATATAACTTTTGACTCGTTAGAGTTAAAATCTCTATCTTATAGCAAAACGAAGGTAGAAAGAAGCTCTATAACTATATCGTATAATAACAACCTGGACATAGACTTAAAACAATGAAAATTACCTTTAACAATCTATTCTAAAATACCTCTTTCAAAATCCCATCTACACTTGTTTTCAATCAATTTTATCTACACCTATACCCCTAATATCATCATCAAATCATCCTAAATCATCCATAACATCCTACATCACTTGTATGAATCAATCTTCATAAAGAACCATTTCATAAAACTAACATGCAACCAAATCAAATCAACTAAAAATGATGAAAACATGGTTATAAACATAAACCCATAACAATAATCATCAAACATCAAAGTTCAAACCAAAACGCTTTTGGCCGTGAGGTATGGTGACCAAAACACCAAAGAAAAATGTTTTTAAGGCTTTTTAATTAATACCCCATATTTAAAAACATTTTTTAAAAACATAAACACAAGAATTTTAGATCAAACTCACTTAATTATGAACAATAATTTTTGAAAAATTAAAGATGATGCATGTGTGTTTTGAGTGGATTAAAACACTCACAAGATGATTTAAGAGGTGGGAATTCAATTGGTTTCTTCAAAAACCCAAGAAAAATGATGGTGGTGATGGTGTGGTGGTGGTATCCGACGGCTAAGAGAGAGAGGGAGATGGAGTAGAAACATATTTGAAGTGAAAAATGATATGTGTGTGTTATGATTCCCTTTTTGTAAGATTGTAGGGCTTAAAGTTGCCAAAGTAGCTATATTGTGGCCTTTATAGCAAATCAATTATTTAAAGAGCGGGAACCGTCCTAGTAGTCAGTTTTGAATTTTTGCGGGAGTCGAGGTTCGTCCCGGTTATCTCAAAATACTTTTAAATTGTTCAAACACACACAAAATGGAATAAACACGGTTCCGACTCTACTTAACACGCAAATAAAATAAAAACTTCGTGAAACTCAAACATCAATAAATCGATACTAAAAGATAAATTTTGGGCATCTGTCGGTATCGTAGCCGTTATAGGTTCTTCTTAAGTCGTCAAACGTTAAAATTAAGACCTCTGACATTGGTTTCAACTTAAACCGTCAAACATATTACCAACGAAATTTCTTAAAAATTTCAAAAATATTCATAAGTTTGGGATAAATAGTGACCTCGGTTTCTGGCTATCACATCCTCCCCTCCTTAAGGGAGCGACGTCCCGGCGCTCGCCTCTTCTTATAATCACATTTCGTACCACTAGAACAAATGAGGATACTTTTCCTTAATGAAATCCTCACGTTCCCACGTAAATTCCGGTCCACATCTAGAATTCGATCATACCTTCACAATGGGTATTCTACTATGCTTCAATCTCTTGACTTCTCGGTCCATAATCTCCACTAGTTCCTCCATAAAATGTAATTTGTCATCGAGTTGAATCTTATCCAAAGGAATTACCAAATCCTTATCCGTCAAACACTTCTTCAGATTTGACACGTGAAACGTGTTATGAATAGCACTAAGCTCATTCGGCAAATCCTGTTGGGAATAATATGTAGCCAATACACTTGGACGCTGACAAGAGCAATCTGGACGTTGATAAAAAGAAATCAAGCGTTGACAGAACAAGCGTTGACAGGAAGAAGTCAAGCGTTGATAAGAAGAAGTCAAGCACTGATAGAAGACTTAGTCTACACGTTTTATGTTTCTAGTAAAGATATGTTCGACAATGTATTTTATATGTTTATCTTTACCAAGAATCTGATACGTAGACTCTTGTACAAGGTTCCTTAATCTATAAAAGGAGGCCTTTAGGTTTTAGTTTCATATAAGTTTTACACTTCCATTGTACGCAAGTTCGATTTATCAATCAAAGTGAAAGTTTGGTTTATCTTGTTTGTGTGTTCTGGTTTGAGTATTAATTCCGCATGATACTTGAATTGTTTCATATACAACAAAGTTTCTCTACGTGTTTAACTTGATTTAATCTTGTTTACACATGCTAAATCGATCCAAGTTTGGGATCAACAAGTGGTATCAGAGCTTGTTGAGAAACTTTGATCTAAAGAACACAAAAACCCTAAATCGTCAAAAACCCTAATTTTCAAGAAACCATAAAACTAAAAATCCATGTCTGCTCCAGAGTTAACCTCCTCCTCCTCCTCAATCCCTAACATGAAGATTCCCATGCTAGACCTAGACAACTTTGAGATGTGGAAGTTTAACTTTAAACAGTATCTTCAAATCCATGACCACACCCTATGGGAAATTATTGAATATGGAAACACATTCAATAAGGCTGCCAAGATTGCAGCTGCTATCTTGGTAAGATCAACTCTAGGCTCTACAGAAGAGGATCGAAAAGAAAAACTTGAAGATGGAAGAGCTGTCTCAGCTGAGGACATTGGAAAGAGAAGGAACGACATGAAAACCCTAAGCATCCTCAAACTCTCTTTGGGACAAGCCAATCAGCACAAATATAGAGGCTATGAGTCTGCAAAAGATCTTTGGGCAGTCCTTGAAGTTGCTTATGGTGGTAATGCTGATAATGTACAAGAGAAAAAGAAGCAACTCTTGCATGAGTATGTTGTGTTCAAAGCTCAACCCAATGAAAAGCTAAGTGGAGTGAGAAGCAGACTTTTTCACATTACAAGCAAGCTGTCATTCATGGGAACAGTGCATGATGATTTTGATATCATCATCACTTTTCTTAAAAGTCTTCGTGATGTATGGAAGATTGAAGCAAGGTCTATGATTGCTAATAATACTCACAAAAGTTCCACTTTTGATGATGTTTCCAACAAACTAAGGCTTGTATAGAATGAAATCCTTTTGGAACAAGGAAACAAGTCTACCAATGGAAATATGGCCTTCTTCTCACATAGTGAAGGTCAATTTAATCAAAGGGAGTCATACATGCACCCCGTTACTAGATCACCTTGTGTCAACGTTAGATCAAGCTTTGTCAGCGGCTCACATTCAGACGCTGACACATACAATGTTGACTCACCAAGAGTTAAGCCTGTTGGTATTGATCTAGATACTGTGTGTGCATACACTGCTTCATTTCCCAATGGTTCAGTGATTACATATGAGGACCTTGAGCAAATTAGTGATGAGCATTTGGAGGAGATGGACATAAAGTAGAATATGGCTCTTGCAAGTATAAGGGTAAATAGATGGAATCGAAGATTTAAGAAGAAGATGACTTTTAATGCTAAGGACACTGCTGGATTTGAAAAATCCAAAGTTTAGTGTTATAATTGTCATCGAATAGGACACTTTATGAGAGAATGCAGATCTACAAGAAGATCTGATGATGGAAAACCCTCAAGCCAAATCATCAAGGTTCAGGATCCCAAAGCTATGGTTGCTATGCAATAAATTGATGGCGTTGGCTGGGATTGGAGCTATTTGGCCAAGGATGAGGAAGAGAAAAAAGCTTTGGTTGCAGAAAAGGAAGAAGAGGAGCATGTTCACTATGCTCTCATGGCACACTCTTCATCTTCATCAAACAATGAGGTATATGATGATGCATTTTGTAGTAAGGGTTGTCGTCTAAATACTGAAAATCTTAACAAAGAAGTCTTAAATTTAACAACAGATGTCATTAATGAAAGATGCAAGTTATCTAATTATCAACTTGCTCTTACTCAATCTGAAAAGACTGTGGCTGAATATAAGAAAATGGAATTTGACCTAAAAGATCGAATCAATATTTTAACTCATGATTTGAATGCTAATGTTGAGGTTAGAAACATTTTGGAAAGAACCAATGGTGCTTTACAAGTTAAGTTAGATGAGGCTATCAAAAACAAGGATAATGTAGATCTTAAAATCCAGAGATTTGATAAAGCTTCACAAACCCTAGAAAAATGTGTTAGTGAACAAAGAGATTCTAGGGATATGACTGGGATTGGGATGAAAGAGTATGCTGGTGTTCCACCACATACTGGGAACTTCTATGGTGTCCTTAGAAAGGACTTGTCTTGGACTGGTATACTAGAACTCCAAGAAGAGGAATTTATTCCTCCACCAAGAGTTCTTACCCCAGTAGAGGAATACAAGCAGAAGTTGACTGATTTGGACCAATGGAAGAAAGCCAACCCTACTTTGTTTGTTAATGGTGGCATGTTTAGTGACAGCCCAAATGAGTCTACACCCATAAAAGTGACCAATCCTACTACTGGCAAGACTGTTAACCTTGGCTTAAATGTTGATAGAAAACCTAGTATTAAATATGCAGAAATGTATAGAAAACATAGGTCACCAAAAAGCCAAATTAGTGATAATGGGACAGGTTTCTTTTCTTCTAGACCTAGAGCTATGTCTAGAAAATCTTGTTATACTTGTAGAAGTTTTTCACATTTAGCTTGCAAGTGTGTCAATGCTTCAAAGATCAACGCTGATAGAAAGTTAAACACTGTCAAACCCAAACCTTTTGTCCAACAAAGTCCACAAGTTGTTAGACCAGCCCCATTCTTTACTAAAGGGTCAAATACTTATGGACAAAGACCTTTTCAGAAGACCAATACGTGGTCTAACTAACAATGGGTTCCTGTAGCAAACCCTAGGTTCAACGCTGATACGGGTAATTTCAGCGTTGACAAGAACAAATTAAACACTGACAGGAACGTTACCAGACCAAGTAATGGAAAATATTTACAACCAAAGGGAAAGGGGTCTAAAGCTTCTTCTAGCTTGACATGGAGACCTAAACAAGACCAAAACCCTCATTCAGATGGGATTTCTATGACCTGTAACAGATTTCATTATATTTCAAAGGTCATAACAAAACTAATTGGGGTTAACTGGGTGTTTAATCCAAAAAGGAATGAACAAGGGGTTGTCATAAGGACTAAGTCTGCTCTTGTTGAACAAGCAAATGAATCCAAGTCTGCTTAGGCTTGGGTTCCCAAAGAAAACTAATTTGTTTTCTTTATGTGCAGGGCATTCAAAAGCAGGTTAATGATTATGACTATTGGGATAGTGGATGCTCTAGGCACATGACGCGGAAGGAAGATTATCTAACAAACTTTATCCCCATTAAAGATGGTGACAAAGTGTACTTTGGAGGAGGATATGGGACTATCACTGGCAAAGGCACTCTTCTCACATACAATATGCGTTTTGAGAACGTGTTTCTGGTAAAAGAACTTGACTATAATCTGTTTAGTGTATCACAGGTGTGTGATAACAAAAATAAGGTTATTTTTACTGATACTGAATGCTTGGTGTTGAGCAAAGATTTTAAAATACCAGATGAGAAGTTCATTGATTATAGAGCACCTAGGCATAAGGACATTTATTATGTGAATCTTATTGGAATTAGGATGAATAATAATTTGTCATGTCTATATGCTAAGGCTTCAGTTGATGAGAGTAATCTTTTGCACAGAAGATTAGGGCACATTAATTTTAAGAATATAAATAGACTTGTGAGACATGGTTTAGTTGATGGTTTGCCTGAGAAGGCCTTCCACAATGACCATTCTTGTGTTGTATGCCTTAAAGGCAAACAACACAAAGTCTCCTTTAAGTCTAAACAAGTGCACTCTAGTTCTAAACCACTTCACTTGCTGCATATGGACTTGTTTGGTCCAACTAATATAGAAATCTTAAATGGTAAATCCTACTGTTTTGTCATAACTGATGATTTTTCTAGATTTACTTGGACTTTCTTTTTAGCTTTGAAAAGTGACACTACTGATACTTTGATTAACTTTATTACCCAAATAGAAAAGAAGTCTCGTAATGAGGTTAAGATGGTTAGAAGTGATAATGGTGGTGAGTTTAGAAATAAGTTGTTAGATGACTTTTGTGCCAAGAAAGGGATTACTAGACAGTTTAGTGTTGCTAGAACCCCACAACAAAATGGGGTAGCTAAGAAAAAGAATAGAACACTCATCGAAGCAGCTAGGACTATGTTGGTTGATGCTCACTTTCCTATTGCTTTTTGGGCAGAGGCTGTGAATACAGCTTGTTATGTTCAGAATAGGGCATTAATCAACAAGATCCATAACAAAACACCTTATGATCTATTTTGGGGAAGGAAACCTAATATTGGTTTTCTTAAACCTTTTTGATGTCATGTAGTTGTTCTGGACACTACTGATGCCTTAGGTAAGTTTAGTGCTAAAGGTGATGAAGGCTACTTTATGCGTTATTCTGTGCAGAGGAGAGGATATAGGGTTTACATTAAGAAAGAAAAACGTATACTTGAAAAAGTACATGTTAGGTTTTTAGAGAGTAAACCTAGTGATCCTGAAAGTGGTCCAAATTGGTTATTTGACTTGGAACCTCTATCTAGAACTTTGAATTATGTGCCTTTTACTAATCCAAACATTGTGAAGGTAACTTCAAATGTTATGGAAGAACCAGTTGTTGAAATTTCAGGTAAACAGGTTGATAAAGAGGTTGGATCACAAGCAGACAAATCAGCACCCATACTTGACTATGTTACTATTCCTATATGGACAGATGCATTTGTTGTTGATGCTGCTGCTCCTGGTAAGGAAAAAGGTGGTCCACAAGTATCACCAGTTGAAAACATGCATGATTCTTCAAATGCTGACAGAGGAAAATCTGGCGCTGACAAGACAAATTCAGGCGTTGATGGCTCAAACGTTGACAACTCTAATTCAGGCGTTGACAACATTTTTGACCATTTATTCTCTTCCAATAATTTTGAACAAGGTGAACCTTCAAACAGAAATGGAGAGGTTCATTAAGATGATGATGGAAGAGCATTTGAAGAAGATATTGGCAATATGGAGAGTGAAATTGATGATAACACAATCATTGAAGGAGGAGTACTTACATCCACCATGAAGAATCATCCTTCTTCTTTGATCATAGGTGATGTGATGACTCATGTGCAAACTAGAAGGTCTCATCAGAATCATTGAGGATTTATTGCCAATATTCACAAGAAGGTTGATACCCCTCTTGTTCAAGCATGTTTGTTTGCCTGTTTTCTGTCACAACAGGAACCCAAGAAGAGTTTTGATGCTCTCAAAGAACCAAGTTGGGTGGAAGCAATGCAGGATGAGCTTCACCAATTTGCTATTCAGGATTTTGGGAGTTAGTTAATTGTTCCAGACATGTCAGACCTATTGGGACAAGATGGGTTCTTAGAAACAAAAAGGATGAGAGAGGCATTGTGGTCAGAAACAAGGCACGTTTAGTTGCTCAAGGATATACACAAGAGGAAGGGATAGATTATGAGGAGGTCTTTGCACCTGTTGCAAGGATTGAGGCTATAAGGATTTTTCTAGCCTATGCTTCCCGCATGGGATTTATAGTCTATCAAATGGATGTGAAGAGTGATTTTCTTTATGGCACAATTACAGAGGAGGTTTATGTAATGCAACCTCATGGTTTTGAAGATTCATAACATCCAGACAAGGTGTATAGAGTAAAGAAAGCTATGGATAGACTTCATCAAGCCCCAAGAGCATGGTATGGCACATTATCCACCTATCTGGTAGAAAATGGATTCAAAAGGGGCACCATAGACCAGACCTTGTTTGCAAAGAAGACTAGTAAGGATTTCTTACTTGTACAGGTCTATGTGGATGATATCATCTTTAGCTCTTCTAGTCCAAAGATGAGTGAAGACTTTTCTAAGCTCATGACAGACAAGTTCAAGATGAATTCAATAGGGGAGATTAACTTCTTGTTGGGAATAAATTAAGGCCAGATCACTTGAGCGCTGACAAGAGTAAAACAAGCGTTGATAGGAGCAAAACAAGCGCTGACAGCTCAAGCGTTGACAAGACAAAGTCAAGCGTTGATACATTGAAGACAAGTACTGATGGGAAGATATACTCTACGCGTTTATTGTATTCTAGATTACTTCTAGTAAAGATAGGAACAACAATGTATTTTCTATATTTATCTTTACCTAGAATAGCTGATACGTAGATTATTGTACATGGCTTCTTATGTCTATAAAAGAAGACCTTTAGGTTAATGTTTCATATAAGTTTTCATTCGTAAACTACTTTCATTGTAAGCAAGTTTGATATCATTAATCAAAGTGAAAGTTTGTTTATATCATTGTGTGTTCTTGTTTAAGGGTTAATTCCGCATAACACTTGGATTATCATAAGCATATACAAAGGTTTCTCTAAGTGTATTACTTGATCTAATCTCGTATACATAAAGCTAAATCGGTCTAAGTTTGGGATCAACAAGTGGTATCAGAGCTTGTTGAGGAACTTTTGATCTTAAAGAACACAAAAACCCTAATTTTCTCAAAAACCCTAAACAACATCATGTCAGAAATAATCTCTTCCTCTTCCTCACCTTTACCAAACATCAAGATTCCCATGCTTGATGCAACCAACTTTGAATTGTGGAAATTCAACTTTAAGCAATATCTAGGGATCTATGACTACACACTCTGGGAGATCATTGAATATGGAAACACATTCGATAAAGCCCAAAAGATTGCTGATGTTATTTCTCAAAGATCAGCTGTTGCTGGATGTTCTAAAGAAGATAAGAAAGAAAAACCTGAAGATGGTAGAGCTGTGGCTGCTGAAGACATAGCAAAGAAAAGGGTTGACATGAAAACCCTAAATATTCTGAAAGTCTCTTTGGGACAAGAGAACCAGCATAAATACAGAGGTTATGATTCTGCTAAAGACCTTTGGGCAGCTCTTGAATTTGCATATGGTGGCAATGCAGATACCAGGGAAGAAAAGAAGAAACAACTCATGCATGATTATGCTGTTTTCAAAGCTCAACCCAATGAGAAGCTGAGTAGTGTGAGAAGCAGATTGCTTGACATCACAAGCAAATTGTCCTTCATGGGGACACAACTTGGTGATATTGACATTAATGCTACTTTTCTTAAAAGTCTTGGTGAGGCGTGGAAGATTGAGGCAAGATCTATTCTTGCCAATAATACTTACAAAAGTTCCACGTTTGATGACATTTACAACAAACTGAGGCTGTTGGAAGATGAAACTCTTTTAGAGCATGGAAGCAAGTCCACCAACAGTAACATGGCTTTCTTCTCTCATAGTGAAGGTCAATTCAATCAGAAGGACTCTTACATGCATCCAGTTACTGGATCATCATGTGTTAGCGCTGGAACAAGTCCTGTCAACGTCTCCTTTTCAGACGCTGACACATTCAAAAGTGACTCCCCAAGAGTTAAACCTGCTGGTTTGGATTTGGATACTGTATGTGCTTATATTGCTTCTTTGCCCAATGGTTCAGTGATTACATATGAGGACCTTGAGCAGATAAGTGATGAGCACTTGGAAGAGATGGAAATTAAGTAGAACATAGCTCTTGCTAGTATAAGAGCAAATAGGTGGAACAGAAGGTTTAAGAAGAAGATGACCTTCAATGCAAAAGACACAGCTGGATTTGATAAATCCAAAGTTGAATTCTACAACTGTCATCGTATGGGGCACTTCATGATGGAATGCAGATCTACTAGAAGATCTGATGCTGGTAAACCCTCAAGTCAAATTGTTAAAGCTCAGGATCCTAAAGCCATGGTTGCAGTTCAAGGAATTGATGGTATGGGATGGGATTAGAGCTATCTGGCTAAGAATGCGGAAGAGGATAAAGCTTTGGTTGCTGAAATTGAAGAAGAAAAGCATGTTGAATATGCTCTCATGGCACACTCCTCCTCTTCATCTGATAATGAGGTATACAATGATGCTTTTTGTAGTAAAGGTTGTAGGTTAAACACTGAGAAACTTAACAAAGAGGTGTTAAGATTATTAAGTGATGTGAGTATTGAAAAGTGCAAACTGTCTAATTACCAACTAGCTCTCACTCAAACTGAGAAGATAGTTTCTGAATACAAGAAAATGGAATTTGACTTAAAAGATAAAATAAATATCTTAAAACATGAGTTAAATGCTAGTATGGATATTAGAAACATTATGGAAAGGGTAAATGGTGAGTTACAGGCTAAATTAGATGAGGCCATTAAGAATAAAGACAATGGTGGCCTTAAAATTCAAAGATTTGATAGAGCCACTCAAACCCTAGGAGACTTTGTGGGTAAACAAAGGGATCCTAAGGACATGACTGGGATTGGGTCGAAAGACTACTCTGTGGTTCCACCACCAGCTGGTGACTTCTATGGTGTCCAACAAAAGGACCTATCTTGGACTGGTTTGCCAGAACTCTAAGAGGAGGAATTCATTCCTCCACCAAGAGTTGTCACCCCAGTTGAAGAGTATCAACAAAAGTTGACTGACCTGAATGAATGGAAGAAAGCTAACCCTACATTATTTGTTAAGGGTGGCTTGCTATGTGAAAGTCCTAATGAGTCAACACCCATTAAGGTTACTAACCCAATCACTGGTAAAGCTGTTGACCTTGGCTCCAACACTGATAGAAAACCTAGCATTAAGTATGCAGAGATGTATAGGAATACTAGGTCATCTAAGAGCCAAGTTAGCAATGATGGAACATGCTTCTTCTCTTCTAGACCTAGGGTTGTGTCTAGAAAAGCCTGTTACACTTGTGGTAGCTTTTCACACTTGGTATATAAGTGTGTCAACACTCCCAAAGCCAGCGCTGACAGGAACAAATTCAGCACTGACAGGAACAAAGTCAACGTTGTTAGGAAGTCAAACGTTGTCAGACCCAAACCTTGTGAGGAGCAAAGTCTACAAGTTGTTAGACCTGCCCCATTCTTCACTAGAGGGTCTAACACTCATGGAAAAAGACCATTTCAAAAGACACACACCTGGTCTAATAGGCAATGGGTTTCTGTAGCAAACCCTAGATTCAACGCTGACAAGGGTAATCTCAGCGTTGACAAGACCAATTCCAACGCTAACTGAAACGTGACCAGACCTAAATATTTGCAACCACAGGGTAAGGGGTCTAAAGCTTCTTCAAGCTTAACATGGAGACCCAAGAAAGATCAGAACCCTAATGATAATGGGATTTCAATGACCTGCAACAGATTTAATTACATTTCAAAGGTCATTACAAAACCTATTGGGGTTAACTGGGTATTTCATCCTAAGAAGGATGAGAATGGGGTTGTTGTGAGAACTAAGTCTGTTCTTATTGAACAACCAGATGAATCCAAGTCTTCTAAGGCTTGGGTTCCCAAAGAAAACTAGTTTGTTTTCTTTATGTGCAGGGAATTCAAAGACAGGTCAATGATTATGGATACTGGGATAGTGGATGCTCAAGGCACATGACAGGGAAGGAAGACTATTTGACCAACTTCACTCCCATTAAGGATGGTGATAAGGTTTACTTTGGAGGCGGATATGGTACTATCACAGGCAAAGGAACCCTTCTCACCAAGAACTTGCGTTTTGAAAACGTATTTTTGGTAAAAGAACTTGATTACAATCTTTTTAGTGTATCACAAGTTTGTGATATCAAAAATAAAGTTCTGTTTACTGACACTGAATGTTTGGTGTTAAGCAAGGATTATAAGATCCCTGATGAGAAATATATTGAGTATAGAACACCTAGGCATAAAGACATATACAATGTGAATCTGAATGGGATTAGAATGAATAATAATATGTCTTGTTTTTATGCTAAAGCTTCAGTAGATGAGAGTAATTTGTGGCACAGGAGACTAGGGCACATAAATTTTAAAAATATAAATAGGCTTGTGAGACTTGGCTTGGTTGATGGTTTTCCTGAGAAGGCCTTCCACAATGACCACTCTTGTGTTGCATGTCTTAAAGGCAAGCAGCACAAGGTCTCATTCAAGTCCAAACAGGTGCATACTAGTTCTAGACCTCTTCATTTGATTCACATGGACCTCTTTGGTCCAACCAATATAGAAAGTTTGAATGGTTAGTCCTATTGCTTTGTTATCATAGATGACTTTTCTAGGTTTACTTGGACATTCTTTCTAGCTATGAAGAGTGACACAGCTGATATTCTAATTGATTTTATCACTCAGATTGAGAAGAAGTCTGGCAATGAAGTTAAAATGCTTAGGAGTGATAATGGTGGTGAATTTAGGAATAAAAAGCTAGATGATTTCTATGCCAGGAAAGGAATTACCAGGCAATTTAGTATTGCTAGAACCCCACAGCAAAATGGGGTTGCTGAGAGGAAAAATAGAACCTTAATTGAAGCAGCCAGAACAATGTTGGCTGATGCTTATTTTCCTATAGCCTTTTGGGTTGAGGGTGTTAATACAGCTTGTTATTTTCAAAATAGAGCATTAGTTAACAAAATTCAGAACAAAACACCTTATGAGTTACTTTGGGGAAGAAAACCTAATATTGGTTTTCTCAGACCTTTTGGTTGTCATGTAGTAGTTTTAGATACTAGTGATGCCTTAGGGAAATTTAGTGCAAAAGGTGATGAAGGCTACTTCATGGGATATTCAGTGCAGAGCAAGGGATATAGGGTTTATCTTAAAGAAGAAAAACGTATACTTGAAAGAGTACATGTTAGGTTTTTAGAGAATAAACCTAGTGATCCTGAAAGTGGTCCTAATTGGTTGTTTGACTTGGAACCCTTATCTAGAACTTTAAATTATATTCCTGTCACTAATCCAGACATTGTGAAGGTAACTTCAAATGTTGTGGAAGAACAAGTTGTTGATGTTTCAGGTACACAGGTTCATGAAAAGGTTGGATCACAAGCAGAAAAGCCATCTCCTATACAAAAATATGTTACAATTCCCATTTGGACAGATGCTTTTGCTGCTGCTGGTAAAGATAATGGTGGTCTCCAAGTACCACCAGATACAAACATGCATGGTCCTTCAGGCGCTGACAAAGGCAAATCTAGCGCTGACAAGACCAACTCAGACGTTGATGGCTCAGACGTTGACAACAACAGTTCAAGCGTTGTTATCCCAAGGAGAACCTTCCAATTTATATGAAGAGGTTCATCCTCATATTGATGAAAGAGAGTCTGATGAAGAGGATATTGGCAACATGGAGAATGAGGTTGAGGACACCAGACTTTTTGAAGGAGGAGTTCTCACTTCCACTATGAAGAATCACCCCACTTCTCAAATCATTGGTGATATTATGACTCCAGTTCAGACTAGAAGATCTCATCAAGGTCTTGGTGGGTTTATTGCCAATATACACAAGAAGGTTGATACCCCTCTTGTGCAAGCATGTTTGTTTGCCTGTTTTCTGTCATAACAGGAACCCAAGAAAATATTTGATGCTCTCAAAGAACCAAGTTGGATGGAAGCAATGCAGGATGAGCTTCACCAATTTGCAATTCAGGATGTTTGGGAGCTGGTTGATTGTCCCAGATATGTCAGACCTATAGGGACAAGGTGGGTTCTAAGAAACAAGAGAGATGAAAGAGGTATTGTGGTTAGAAACAAGGCTAGGTTAGTGGCTCATGGATATACACAAGAGGAGGGGATAGACTATGAGGAAGTCTTTGCACCAGTTGCAAGGATTGAAGCTATAAGGATCTTTTTAGCCTATGCATCCTGCATGGGCTTCACTGTCTATCAAATGGATGTCAAGAGTACCTTTCTCTATGGCACTATTGTTGAGGAGGTATATGTGATGCAGCCTCCTGGTTTTGAGGATCCAGAGAATTTAGATAATGTGTATAGAGTCAAAAAGGCTATGTATGGACTTCATCAAGCCCCTAGAGCATGGTATGGTACTTTGTCTACCTATTTGGTGGACAATGGATTCAAGAGGGGCACCATAGATCAGACACTGTTTACAAAGAAGAAAGGCAAGGATGTGTTGCTTGTCTAGGTCTATGTTGATGATATCATTTTTGGGTCTACTGATCCAAAGATGAGTGAGGATTTCTCCAAGCTTATGACAGACAAATTCAAGATGAGTGCTATTGGGGAGATGAACTTCTTTCTTGGTTTACAAGTTCAGCAGAAAGAAGATGGTATCTTCATCTCCCAGGATAAATATGTGGCTGAGATCTTGAAGAAGTTTGGCTTTTCTCCACATGAAAAGAGGGCTACTACTCCTATGGATAGAGAACACCCTTGGGGAAAGATTTGAGATGGGAAAGATGTTGATGTCAGGCACTATAGATCCATGATTGGATCCTTGTTGTATCTTACAGCCTCCAGACCTGACATCATGTTTGCTGTGTGTGCTTGTGCACGCCATCAAGTGACTCCCAAGAATGTCACCTTTATGCTGTGAAGAGGATCTTTAGGTACCTGAGATGCTATCCTAGTATTGGTTTGTGGTACCCAAAGGATTCACCATTGGAGCTGATTGCATATTCAAACAGTGACTATGGAGGTGATAAATTTGATAGGAAATCCACAACTGGTGGATGTCAGTTTCTTGGGAGTAGGTTGATATCTTGGCAATGCAAGAAACAAACAGTGGTGGCTAATTCTACAACTGAAGATGAGTATGTGGCTGCAGCTGCTTGTTGTGGACAAGTTTTGTGGATTCAGAATCAGCTGTTGGACTATGGGTATAATTTCATGCATACCAAGATATTTGTTGATAATAACAGTACTTTATGCATCATTAAGAATCCTGTACATCATTCTAAAACTAAACACATAGAAATTAGACACCATTTTATAAGAGATTGTTTTGAAAAAGGTTTAATACAACCAGATAGGGTTGACACAGAAGAAAATGTGTCAGATTTACTAACTAAACCTTTTGATGCTGGGAGGTTTCAATACTTGGTAACAAGTATTGGAATGATCAATCTCACATAATATGTGTTTTGGAGTCTTTTTGTAAAAGTATGTACAGGATTTTGCATTGTTATTGGTCTGATTGCTGATTTAGATTTTCGACTATATTTTTCTAACACTGACAAAAGTTGCTTGAACGCTGATAAGTGTTTTTGTAACGTTGTCAGCAATATAATTGTTTAACGCTGACAAAGCTTCTCTCAATGCTGTCATGTGTTATCGGGGCGTTGTCAGCAACAATGTTAGTTTTGTGGTTTTCAATCTAAATGTGCAGGTGGTGTTAGCAGTATACCATTGGATACAGAGTTGCTTATGGATCATTGGAGAAGCATTTGGACAAGTTTTTATTTATGGATGATGGTTGGAATTTTTAATTCCTATCTTGACATAAATTTTTATGTTCATGCATGTTTTTAGCAACTTATGTATCATAGTTTAAGGGGAGGTTTTAGGAACCTTTAGGATGTTTGGGTATCCATATGATACTCTTATCATAATTCTAGATTGTGTCCACAGGTGAGTATGAGTTAGTTTTACTAAATCATGAGGCACTGTAGCATGCAAAGTTGAAATACTACGCATGCTGCCAAGACATTTTTGGCCTAGAATTGGTTGTGGTCTGTTGGGAGTCTTGGGAATAATTTTGTTATGGAATTTACCTGGGAGTAACAAGGAATTTTATAAGGTAACTTGGTTGTTAAGAGTTTTGGTTAGCAAGGGACACTAGAGGACTGTTATGTCTATCTTGCTTAAGCAAGTGTGCATAACTGGACAGTGCTTGCCGCCCTATAATAATTATCAGCTTTTTGGTTGTCTTCTCTAGGATAAATTACTTTGTTAAGGTCATTTTTCATTTTTAAACATTTTTATTTTTGGACGCTGACAAGTATATTTCCAAGCGTTGTTGTGACCAATTTAGACGCTGACATGGCTATAGGCAAACGTTGACAAGATTATAGCCGTTGGGCGTTCATAGGTTATTTTTGACCGTTGACACTCAATGGGTCCTACCCAGTTGTTACTTTTTGACATAATTTTAGGTCGTAATTTTGGGAGTTGATAGACTTCATTTAATGCATGAGATAACATTATTCTTTTTCAATATTTTCATGATTGTGTTTTTGAAAATACTTGCCTATTTTTGGGCCAATCACATGCATTTTCTTCTCCTATAAATTTGGCTCCTATTTTTAAACAGGGTATCTATACTTCTTGTCTAACACAATTTTCTCTTATCAACTTCATCTTCATCAATCAATTTTAACAGCTTTCAACAATGGCACCAAAGTTTAAACCATCAGAATTGGAATTGGGGTTCAAAAGCCAACACAACATGATTGCGTATCTTGAAGCTGATGATGCTCTGTTTCCCCAATACACACAAATGGTGGCGTATTTGAACGCATCTCCTATTAGGTATGCTCTTTCTCATGCACCACTCATTCCAGTCACACATATTAAACAATTTTGGAACACTGTCAGTTCCTTAACAGTTAATAGAGTGACTACATTGACTTCTATTGTTCATGGGAGACCTTGGGTGGTTACTGAGGCTTTGGTACGCCAAGCCTTGCATCTTGATGATGCTGATGGTATAGCCACCCTTCCCATTAGTGAAATAGAACAAGGACTAAGGGCTTTGGGTTATCCTTTTCCTGATAAAGGAACTTTAAACAAATATCATAAACAGGAGTTTCCCCCAGCCTGGACGTACCTCATACATGTCCTCCTTCAATGTTTGAGTCCCAAATGCACTGCACACAATGAGATCAATAGATCTATTGCAAGTGCTATTGTGTGTATTGCAACTGGGCAAAAATTTAATTATTCAAAAATGATTTTTGAGGGCATGTGTAAAAATAAGGGTAACAAAATGACTTTAGCTTATCCCCGATTTTTACAAATGGTTTTTGATGTTCAAGGATACTGCACAAGGGATCATAATGATTTTTATGAGATCCCTGTGCAAAACAAAGCTATTTTTATGAAGATGAACTCACCCCCCCATCGTGACCTACCCATAACCCAAGCTATGCTTGCTGTCATTGTAGCAGCTCAACCCCAACCAGACCCCCAACCACAACTTGACCCAATACCTGAACCATTACCTTCCCCTGAACATATGCAAATTGACCAAGAACCCTTCAACGCTGACACATTAAATGTTGGCGTTGCTGTGCCTATTTCCAACGTTGACACACAACCTTCACAAACCCAAACACCCCTTAACCAACCCACATCCACCCAATCCACATCATCTTCCACACCCCCTGAATATAGGTTGATGAAACGCCAAAGGACTACTGGAGTGTTCTCCTCTGGTGGTCCTAGCCATGTAGCAGAGAGAACCACCACCACAAGTGTGGTTGGTGATATGGATGAGGCTGGGACTATTGGTTCTGGCTTAGATGCTGGCCAAGGCAGTCCCACCATCATTAAGTCCTCATCCATGCCCAATGAATCTGACTTGGGAGGTCAAATACCCATTTTAGAAGAGGTCAGATTGGAACCAATGACCCTAATTGAATTGACGGCAGTCTGCATGAACTTGCAAAAGCAAAATGCAGACTTAGTACAAGTTGTCGGCTCACAAGGCCTTGAACTCAAGCAATTGAGGGAGAGGATTGTTGTTTTGGAGACTGCAAGTGCAAGGAGAGGTATGGAGGAATCTTCCAAAGGGGAGGAAGATCCAATAAATGTGAGTGATAAGGGCAACCATGATGGTCAATCTTTGGATGTTGCTGAGGCCCTTACAAGTTTGAAGAAACAGACAGGTTTTGATACGTCCTTAGTCTCTCCTACCAACTTGAATTTATCATTTACAGCCATGTTGGAGGAAATTGCAAAAGGCGCTGAGGCAGGAACTTTGGGCGTTGACAAGGAGAAGTTGAACGCTGAAATGAGTATTTTGGGCGCTGACACAGCAAAATTGGGCGTTGATAGACCTGCACATGAGGGTGATGTATCCCAGTCATCATCCATCATCAAGGAGGTTTCTTCACAGGTATCACCATCTACCTTACCAACAATTGCTCCATTAGATAAGGGTAAGGGTATTATGGTAGAAGAGGTTGTTCCAAAGGATGCAGCTCAAGTTGAGTTTGATAGAATGTTGGCTGCACAAATCATGGAACAAGATTGAAAGGAGGTGAAAGAGCCACCATTTGTTGTTACTTCAGAAGAAGGAAGTGATGGAGCTAGCTCAGACTCAAGTGTTATGATTATAGAACCAGAAAGACTTGAGTATGGAGATGAGTTGACCAAGGAGAAATTGAGAGAGTTGAAATTGCAGGTTCACTTTGATATGCCAGAGGTGGTTCAAATGTATAATGCTTGGGAAGAAAGATGTATGGAGAATCCACACTTGACCATTTCAGATCAAATATGGGGTTTGGAGATTCTCCTCAGAGTTCAAAAGGATTGCCAAGTAATTTTGAAACACAAGGCAAGCAATATTCTCTCAGAGTTGAAAAGGGATAGAAGGGAGTTATACTGCATGTTGCTCAGATGTCATGGAGTAGGATGGACTTATCAGAAATTGAGGGCATTGACATTTGATGAGTTGGAATGCAAGGCTTATCCTATCTGGGTTAAAGTGCAGGAAGCAAACACTCTCAGACTTCTTTCTGATGAAAGAAAGGAAGAACTTGCAGAAGAAATGGAGCTCAAGAAGGCAATGTTTGTTCCCAAACCAGTGAAAAAGGGAGTTCCTCTTGAGTTTCCCAAAGATATGGATCCATTATATCCAAATGAAGCGGTCATAAGAAAGAGCCTCAAGCTCTCACCATTAGAAGCTTCAGATATGGTACAAGTGTTACCACTAGATTCCAGAAATCCAATTGTGAGCTATGAAGAAGATGAATGTGGATTTTGGAAGATTGGCAGGTATGGCAAAGAGATTCACACTTTTACCACTCTCATATCTTTGTTTGCAAGTTGTGATAGAGAAGACTTGGTAGACCTATGGAGGTTGCTAGAGACCAAGTATGAGGCTGAAGCACCAACTTCAGCTAGTGGAATAAAACTGTGGTCCACATTCAAGAGAATGTGTGGACCAAAAGATGAGGATCCTGCTATTTGGAAGGATCTTGAAGATGACCTCAGTGGTCTTCAATGGAGATTATATTCAGCTGCTGGTGTTTACCATTTGAGTTCTACAAAGTTTGCTGAGTATCTACTTGTGGATGGTCAGTATTTCATATCCAAGGCTATCTTGGAGAAGATGAAGAACACTCAGCTGGAAATTGATTATTCAAGTGACGTGGCAAAAGACTTGATCAGATTTATTTATTACCAATATGAGAAGGTTTGTAAGATTCCTCCTAGTCCTTAATGCTTATTCAGAAACTTGATCATAAGAGTGGATATCAAGTTTAGGTGAGGATTGTTGGGAATAAATTAAGGCCAGATCACTTGAGCGCTGACAAGAGTAAAACAAGCGTTGACAGGAGCAAAACAAGCGCTGACAGCTCAAGCGTTGACAAGACAAAGTCAAGCGTTGATACATTGAAGACAAGTACGGATGGGAAGATATACTCTACGCGTTTATTGTATTCTAGATTACTTCTAGTAAAGATATGAACAACAATGTATTTTCTATATTTATCTTTACCTAGAATAGCTGATACGTAGATTATTATACAAGGCTTCTTATGTCTATAAAAGAAGACCTTTAGGTTAGTGTTTCATATAAGTTTTCATTCGTAAACTACTTTCATTGTAAGCAAGTTTGATATCATTAATCAAAGTGAAAGTTTGTTTATATCATTGTGTGTGCTTGTTTAAGTGTTAATTCCGCATAACACTTAGATTATCATAAGCATATACAAAGTTTTCTCTAAGTGTATTACTTGATCTAATCTCGTATACATAAAGCTAAATCGATCTAAGTTTGGGATCAACACTTCTTTCTAGGGTTACAAGTACAGCAGAAAGAAGATGGTATCTTCATCTCTCAAGACAAATATGTGGCAGAAATCTTGAAGAAGTTTAGCTTCTCTCCACATGAGAAACGGGCTAGCACACCCATGGATAGGGAACACCCTTGGCGAAAAGTTGGAGATGGAAAAGAGGTGGATGTTAGGCATTATAGGTCAATGATTGGTTCATTGATGTGTCTCACAGCTTCAAGACCTGACATTATGTTTGCTATGTGTGCATGTGCACGCCATCAAGTGACTCCCAAAGAGTGTCATCTTCATGCTGTCAAGAGGATTTTTAGGTACCTTAGGTGTTATACAGACTTGGGATTATGGTATCCAAAAGATTCTCCATTGGAGCTTATTGCATATTCAGACAGTGATTATGGCGGTGACAAGTTTGATATAAAATCCACAACTAGTGGATGCCAATTTCTTGGGAGTAGGTTGATATCTTGGCAATGCAAAACAAACAGTGGTGGCCAATTCTACAACTGAAGCAGAGTATGTTGCTGCAGCTGCTTGTTGTGGACAAGTCTTATGGATTCAGAACCAGCTGTTGGATTATGGGTATAATTTCAGGCATACCAAGATTTTTGTAGACAATAACAGTACTTTATGCATTATTAAAAATCCTGTACATCATTCTAAAGAAAAACACATAGAAATTAGACATCATTTTATAAGAGATTGTTTTGAAAAAGGTTTAATACAACCAGATAGGGTTGACATAGAGGAAAATGTGGCTGATTTATTAACTAAACCTTTTGATACTGGAAGATTTCAATACTTGGTAACAAGTATTGGAATGATCAATCTTACTTAATATGTGTTTTGGGAACTTGTTGTAAAAGTATGTACAGGATATTCCTTTGTTATTGCTCTTTATACAAAATTAGAATTTCCACTTTATTTGTCTAACGCTGACAAAGGTTATTTTAACGCTGACAAGTGTTAAATTGACGTTGTCAGCAACATGTTAGTTTTGTGGTTTTTGATTTAATTATGCAGGCGTTGTTAGCATTGTACAATTGGATACAGAGTTGCTTATGGATTCTTGGAGCATTATTGGAGCATGTTTTAGTTTATGGATGATGGTTGGAATATTTATATTCCTATCTTGACATAAATTTTTATAACATGCATATTATTTGGAAACTTATGTATCATAGTTTAAGGGGAGGTTTAGGAACCCTTTAGGACTTTTTGGGTATTCATATAATACTATTATCACAATTCTAGATTGTGTCCATTGGTGAGTATGAATTATTTTACTAACTCATGAGGCACTGTAGCATGCAAAGTTGATATACTATGCACGCTGCCAAGACTTTTTGGCCTAGAATTGGATGTGGTCTGTTGGGAGACTTGGGTATGATTTTTATTGGGCTTACCTGGGAAGTTACAAAGGATTTTATGAGATAACTTCACTGTTAAGAACTTTGCTTAGCAAGGGACACTAGAGGACTGTTATGTCTATCTTTCTTAAGCAATTGTGCATGATTGGACAGTGCTTGCCACCCTATAGTAGTTTTTAGTTTATTGGTTATCTTCACTAGGATAAATCACTTTGTTAAGGTCCTTTTTCATTTTTATTATTTTTATTTTTGGACGTTGACAGATTTATTTCCAAACGTTGTTAGGACCAATTTAGACGTTGACATGGCTTTTTCCAACGTTGACAAGAATATAGCCGTTGGGCGTTGATAGGTTATTTTTTACCGTTGACACTCATTGTGTCCTACCCAGTTGTTATTTTTGACGAAAATTGGGGCCGTAATTTTGGGAGTTGGCAACTTTTAATTAATGCCTAAGATAAGTTATTTTCTTTTCAAGATTTTCATCATTATATTTTTAAAATAACTGCCTAATTTTTGACCAATCACATGTGCCTACCTCTCATATATATTTGGCTCCTTCTTTTTAAACAGGGTAATTGCATATTATTGTCTAACAAACTTTTCTCCTATATTCATCTTTCATAACCTTTCACACAGCTTTCTACATCAATGACTCCTAAGTTTAAACCGAGTGACTTGGTATTGGGATTCAGAAGTCAGCATAACATGGTTGCCTATTTGGAGGCTGTTAATGCTCTGTTTCCTCAATATACTCAGATGGTGGCGTATTTGAATGCATCCCCACTACGGTATGCACTTTCTCATGCTCCTCTTATCCCTGTCACTCATATTAAACAATTTTGGAACACTGTTAGTTCCTCAACGCTTAATAATGTGACTACATTAACTGCTATTGTCCATTGGCGTCCATGGGTGGTTACTAAAGCCTTGGTTCACCAGGCTTTGCATCTTAATTATGCAGATGGTATAACCACTCTACCCATTGGTGAGATAGAACAGGGACTTCAAGCTTTAGGTTATCCTTTCCCTGAAGAGGGTACTTTAAACAAATATAATAAACAGGAATTTCCCCGAGCTTGGAAGTACTTAATACATGTCATCCTTCAATGTTTAAGTCCCAAATGTACTGCACATAATGAAATTAACAGATCAATTGGTAGTGCCATTGTGTGTATTGCTACTAGGCAACAATATAATTTTTCTAAAATGATTTTTGATTTCATGTGTAAAAACAAGGGTAGCAAGATGACTCTGGCTTACCCAATATTTTTACAAATGATTTTTGATGAAAAAAGGTATTGCACCAGGGATGATGATGATTTTTATGTGATCCCTGTGCAAAAGAAAGCAATTTTTAGTAAGATGAATTCACCCCTCAGAGACTTACCCCTTACCCAAGCCATGCTTGCTGTTATTGCAGCAACACAACCTCAACCTGACCCACAACCACAACTTGACCCATCACCTTAACCATCACCTTCACCTCAACATATGGAACTTGACCAAACTTCCTTCAAAGCTGACACGTTAAATGTTGGCGTTGACACTTCAAATCCAAACGTTGACACCCTGTTACAACATACCCAAACACCCCTTAACCTCCAAACTGAAACCCAATCCACATCATCTTCCTCACCCCCAGACTTTAGGATGGAAAACACCAAAGGACCATTGGAGTGTTCTCCTCTGGTGGTCCTAGCCATGTTGCAGAGAGAACCACAACCACAAGTGTGGTTTGTGACATGGGTGGGGCTAGGACTATTGGTACTAGCTTAGATGCAGGCCAAGCCAGTCCTAACATCATTAAGACCCCATCCATGCCCCATGAATCTATTTTGGGAGGTCAAATACCCATTCTAGAGGAGGGCAGATTGGAACCCTATACAATGTTGGAATTGACGGCTGTCTGCATTAGCTTGCAAAAGCAAAATGCAGAACTTGTACATACTGTCTCTACCCAATGCCTTGAACACAAGCAATTAAGGGAGTGGATTGTTGTTTTAGAAGCTGCTGAGGCTAGGAGAAGGCAGACAAGGGTCCTTTCTTCAGGGGAGGATTCTTACAAAGGGGAGGAAGCTGCTACTGAGCCAGTTAATTTAAGTGATAAAGGCTCAAATGAAGGAGAATCATTTGGTGTGGCTGAAGCTCTTACAGATTTGAAGAGGCAACCAGGTTTTGATGTTTCATTGGTTACTCCTACAAATTTGAATTTATCTTTTACTGAGATGATGGAGCAGTTCACAAGAAGCGATGACAAGAATAAGGTGAGCGTTGACAGACAGATTTTTGACGCTGACAAGCCAAGCGCTGATAGGAGTAAGTTAGGCGTTGACACACAGGTTTTGGACGTTGATAGACCTGCAGGTATGGTTGATGTATTCCAGTCATCAGTCATCATCAAAGAAGTTTCTTCACAGGTACCATCATCATCTTTACCCATCATTGATACATTAGATAAAGGTAAAGGGATTATGGTAGAAACAGTAGTTCCCAAGGATGCAGATCAAGTAAATGATTCAATGTTGGCTACACAACTTATGGAACAAGAAAAGAAGAAGGTTGTTGAGTCACCATTTGTGGTTACTTCTGGAGATCAAGAAGGAAGTAATGATGAGAGCACAGATTCAAGTGTCATGATTATTGAAGAACCAGAAAGACTTGAATATGGTAATGTGTTGGCAAGGGAAAAACTTGCAGAGTTGAAGATGAAGGTGGATTATGATATGCCAGAAGTTGCCCAGATGTACTTTGCATGGGAGAATAGATCATGGAGAATCCAAATATGTCTTTATCAGATCGGATTTGGGGATTAGAGATTCTACTTAGGATTCAAAGAGATTGTCAGGTAATCTTAAAGTATAAAGCCAGCAAAGTTTTCTCACAATCTATAAGGGATAGAAGGGAGCTTTATTATATGTTGCTTAGATGTCATCAAGGGGGTGGACTTTTTAGAAGTTGCAGGGATTGTCCTTTGATGAATTGGAGTATAAAGCTTATCCTATTTGGGCAAGAGTGCAAGAGATGAACACTATCAGACTTCTTTCAGATAAAAGAAAGGAAGAGCTTGTAGAAGAGATGCAGATTCAACAGGCTTTAATTGTACCAAGACCTAAGAAGAAGGGAGTTCCACTTGAGTTCCCATAAAATATGGATAGATTGAATCCTAGTGAAGCTATTATTAGAAGGAGCATTAAGCTATCATCCTTGGAAGTTTCATATATGGTGGAAGTATTACCTCATGATTCCAGAAACCCTATAGTTAGCTATGAAGAAGATGCAAGTGGGTTCTGGATGATTGGCAGATATGGGAAAGAGGTACATACTTTTACTACTCTTATGTCTTTGTTTGCAAGCTTGGATATGGAAGACTTGGCAGACCTTTGGAGGTTACTGCAGGCCAAGTATGAGACTGAAGCACCTACTTCAGTTAATGGAATAAAGATTTGGTCAACATTCAGAAGGATGTGTGCACCAGATGAAGAAGATCCTGTTTGGAAGGATCTTGATGAGGATATCAGTGGACTTCAATGGCGTCTATATTCAGCAGCTGGTGTGTATCATTTGAGTTCTATAAAGTTTTCTGATTATCTTCTTTTGGATGCTGAGTATCCTATGTCGAAAGAAGTTTTGAAGAAAATGATGACAACACAACTAGAGATAGACTACTCAAGTGACGTGGCCAAAGATTTGATTAGATATATTTATTTCCAATTTGATAAGATTTGTAAGAATCCTCCTAGTTCTTAGTTTTTATTCAGGAACTTGATTACTAGAGTAGATATCAAGTTTAGCGGAGGATTGTTGGGAATAAAATGTAGCCAATACACTTGGACGCTGATGATAACTCGATTTTACTCAGGTTAAAAAGATTCGTTGTACCAATCTCTTCGAATTGAAAAACTTGATGTTTTATGTGTGACTCAGTTGAACTTTGGTGGAACAAAGATGTGTCGTTGTAGTTTTGAAAATAAAGGGTGCAAAACAATTAAAGTAAAGGTGCAATTATCATAAATCTAAGTCTATCTTAAAATAAAGTACAAGTATTTAAAAGCAAGACTAAAATTAAAGGGCAATAAAGTAAATAACGCAAACTTAAATCTAACTAAGGCAAACTTAAAACGCAACTAAAACTAAAACTTAAACTAAGGCAAATAAACTTAAAGTGCGAGTAAAGCTTAAAATAAAAGGCAGAAAACTAAAAACTAAGATTCCCTATCCAGAATAAATCTCCTATTCGGAATAAAGGCTATTCGGAATAACTGTCACCTATTCGGAAAGATTACCCTATTCGGAAAGTTGGTCTATTCGGAATGACAAACTCTATGCGGAATGTCCTTGTTATTCGGAATAAAGTTCCTACTCGGAATAAATGGCCTATTCTGAATATTGTCACCTATTCGGAATATCCTCTTATGCGGAATATTTACTCTATTCGGAATATCTTGGCTATTCGGAAAGATACCCCTTATGCGGAATATTCGGCTTATTCGGAATAAACTGCTTATTCGGAAAACTATCCCTATTCGGAATAATAAGCCTATGCTGAATATCCTTCCTATGCGGAATATGGCCTTATTCGGAATAACTCTCTTACTCGGAATATTTGATATTCCGAATAACGCACAACTTGGCAACCCCTTATGCGGAATATACACTGAGCTCGAAACTGGGGAATATCATTAACAGTAGAACGAAGAACAAGGGATGAGAAATAAGTACGGATCTCAACAAAACTTAACCAAATCAACAAAAAGATTAAACCAAATAAATAGATAGACAAATATAAAACATAAACAATCAATCCAAATCAATAAAACTCACAAAACTTAATCAAATTAATCAAAACCCACTTAAATAAATCAACAAAAATCAAGAACATAAACATAAACAATAACAATCAAAGAATAAGAAAGGAAGAATGAGATTAACCAGATAAAGATAAAGCTTGACAAGAATTAAAAAGAAAAACTTACTTGAATTAAATGGTAATTAAGGTGCAAGACAAGGTAATTAAAAGACAAGTATTTAAATGTGCATAAAATAAATGTGGAAGAGCTAATTTGTCAAGTTAGCCAACAAAAATGGAAAATTAACAATCCTAATCTATATATAGGGGAGGATTAGTAAGCTTCCTCCCCTCCTTCATTTCTTGTTAATTACGGGATTAAGTCCTTCCTTCATTTAATCTTCATTAATTGCGTCATTAGTCCTTTTCTTCTAATCTTTTTAAGTTTGGACTTTAAGGACTTGTGGCTCGGGATATCTTTTGAACTCGTCTTTAATTTCTTCAATAAAATAGACTTGAGTTTCTCGGCTTTTGATAAACTTCCATCCTTTGACTTTTTCTTCGATAAATCTTCAGAATTGGTCTTGGACTTCCGTTCTTTTTCCACTCTTGACTTCTCGACTCCGTCTTTCATCTTTTTCTTTAATAAAAGTCGTGAATGCCCGTGAATTCCCGTGTTTTCTCCACTTTTCATAATTTCATCCTAAATTACAACAAAAACACAAACCACGCATAATTCCGACATAAAAGACATAAAATACACGTTTAGGTCCGGTTATTCTTGTAATTAAGTGGTAGAAAAGATGGGTGTTTACACACCTATCAAATCCCCTACACTTGACCATTGCAATGTCCTCATGCAATGCAGTAGTTACAAAGCATGTTTACACTTTTCATCATAATCAATCCACGTTGGCCTTTATTAAAGAGATAGAAAATTATAAGCAAAGCAAAGAAATTAAAAGCATACCTTGGGTTTTGAAAATGTCATGAATAATCATCATCCTCAACTTTTCACTTTCTCCAAACCAAGCTTAAAAACGAGATCATTGTTATTATAAGTTAGTAAACTATCACGAACTCATGTGGCCCAATTATTCACTTAGACTCCCTTATTCCTATGGGTATCTCTTATATTTTATTATTTGTCTTGAATGATCACGAAGATGCATTGTTTGACTTATTTCGATAATTATTTAGTCTGAAAATAAAGTGCACGATTTAATCAATAGTTAGCTAAAGGACCAAATCTTTTAAAACTGCTTCTCGGGATATCAAAAAGTTCATATCTTGGCATAACTTGGTTCGCGATTTGAGACCTTTCTCGGGCTGATATTTGGCAGCGACTTCATACTTCAATTCTTGAGAGACGTTCATGAAATAATGGTCTTCTCTTCATAATTGGAATTTCTTCACTTGAAATTTTTGAGAGATTCTTCATATATGGACCACGACTTCTTCATTTTTCTCCAATCTTTATTTTGGATTTTGTTATACAACGATCCGCCTCCTTTATTGACTTGGATCTATTTATCCTCATACCTTGTTAGGGTCTTTTCGGATACACTTCTCCATGACTTTTTGGGAGTTTTTGCTTTTCGTCGTGTGTCTCGATCCTTCATATTGATTTTCGATAAATGATTCTTCACATCACTTTTGGATCTTTAGCAACAAAACATAGCCCTCATGCCTTGTTAGGGCCTTTTCGGACTCGCCAATCTTCGCGCCCCGCTTCATAAGTTATGCCTTGGCTATGAACTCTCGTCATTACCGAGCAACTTTTAAACGATCTGGGGCTAGAAGCTAAGTAACTTTTCAAATCGTACAACCTTATTTATTAGCAGATAAATTTATTAGCAAGCGATGGGAGAATAGGCTTATAATTAACTCACATAAATTTACGAAAGAATACCGAACTTATAATTGGCTCTATCATCTCTCGTTCTCCACAGTTTAAAATCTCAAGTAATGAGACTCGTGGATACTTAGCCTATTAAATCAAAGTTTTGGGTTTTCGAGTCGCCTATAGGATCTTGCAAATTCTTAGACTCTTTCAAGTTTAGAAATCGCATCTTAAAGTTCCCTTGATAAATGACTCTCTAGGATCAATTATAGGAACTTGCGAAAAGTTCTTGTTCTTAACCCGTGAGAGTTAAGACTTTCGCGTTTTATAGCTCCCTATATAAAAGCCTAGCAAAACTTGACTTAAACACGTTAAGGATACTAGCTAGAGTAAACTCGGATTGAGTCAAAAGATTCACAACGTTTGAAAATTAAAACCACTTATTAAACATTTATTCTAATAAGGAAAGAAAATAACTATACAAAGGTAAAAAAACTAATAGGCCAAAATAGATCAAAAATTTTGAAAAATGTCAAAAAATTGATTTTCCGGTTAAAATGAGGACAAATACAAGGAAAAGACCACTTAACTTCGATAGAAGTCCCCCCTACACTTAAGATAAACATTGTCCTCAATGTTTAAGCATGTGGGAGTAAACTCCCCTACACTTAGGACATTGTGCACGTTGTTTAAATCTTGCTAAGGAAAAGACAACTAAAGAGATTCCTATTTTAATATTGAGAAAATATAAAATAGTGAATCGAAAAGAGTTTAGGATAGAACCGGGATAAAGTAGAACACGGAATCACGGGTCGTCAAGAATCATCAAGAGTAGATCATTGAAGCTCGAATTCCTGATTAAGAAGTGAGGAGAGGAAATAGCAATCCAAAGGGTCCCCCCTACACTTATGGTAAAGAAAGCGGAAAGATAGATGCATGGGTTACCTCCCAAGAAGCGCTTGGTTTTTGTTAACCGAGTCGTGAGCCTGACTCGACCTTGATCATCAACGGAAGTAGCAAGAAAGAAATCCACCAGGATCAAAGACATGGTTTTCATCCATCAATAAGCACGAGCTTAAGGTGAACAAGGCAAGCCAAAAGAGAAATGTCAAGGTTCCCTTAAGCAGCGATGGAGCATGGTGGAAGCAAAGTTGAAGTGGAGCAAGCATGTCTTCAAAATTTCCAAAGATTTTTCCTTTTATTGCATCAGGTGGATACTGAGATGGCTTAAAGACTTCAATACCGGGATCGAACACCTTTTCCTTCAGGGGAAAATAGCACTCCGGCTCAGCCGAGTGTGAAGAAGATCCGCAAAGAAGCACAACCTCGTCCTCAGAAGTGGGACAAAGAGGTGTCAAATCATAAGTGCAACGGATTTCGGTGTCAACCGGTTTCTTCTCCTTGGACAAAATGCTCTTCAAATCCAAAGTAGGATCAAGACGATAATCTTCAAAGTCCAAAGGAGGTGCATCACTCTCATGAGGGAAGTATGTGTTGAGAAATTCAGAGAAATCTTCCTCGAATGAGTAATCGTCCAAAGTAGGATCGAGTGATGGCGGAGGATCTTCATCATGGGAAGAATCGCTCGAGAGAGTATCAGCCTCATCAAAATCATCGAATGTGGGCAGCTCGGGATACTCAGAAGTACAATCAAAATCATCCGAATCTGAGCTAGAATCATCATCATCATAAGCATCAAAGACCGTTGGTGAATCATAAATGGGAGAACCTTCCAAAGTAGGGAGAGAATCATCCATATCATCTTCAAAGAGTGGATTATCAGTGGAAGACTCGAATAAAGGATTATCGTAGATGGTAAAGTCATCGAGCACATTTATCATATTCACTGATTCTCGGCCTCCAAAGGATTTTCCTGTAAGCTTCCCCATTTTAAAAACTTTAGAATCATCCCCGACTCGTAAGATTAACTCACCTTCGGCCACATCTATTAAAGCACGTCCGGTTCTCAAGAATGGCCGACCAAGTATTAAAGGAATACGAGGGTCCATTTCATAATCAACTACGACGAAATCGACCGGGAAAGTAAATGTGCCAACTTTAAGAAACACATCTTCGGCTATACCAATGGGGTAAGCGAGAGTGCGGTTTGCAAGTTCGAGAGTCATCTTTGTTGGGATGAGGTCGGGCAATGATAGTGTTTTCCAAACACTGAGTGGCATCAAATTAATACTAGCCCCGAGATCAGCAAGGGCAGTAAATTCTTCAGTTTTGTTGAACACGCAAGGCAACACAAAACGACCGGGATCTCCAAGCTTTTCCGGAAGTTCTCTAAGAAGGACTGCAGAGCAGTTTTCATTTAAGCGTGTGTTGGCGAGTTCAATCAGCTTCTCCTTCTTGCTAAGCAATTCCTTGAATGCTTTGACAAATTTCGGCATGTGGCAAAGTGCTTCAACAAGGCTAATGTTGATAGTCATTTTAGATAGCATATCCACATATTTTGATACTTGACAATCATTCTTGGTTAGATCGTTGGTCTTGCCTATGCGAGAAGGGTATGGGATTCTAGGTTGATAGGGGTTGGGTGAAGGTGTAGGTGGTGAAGGTTTTGATGTTGAAGGGTCCTTCCGAGATACATCGTCATGGCGAGGCGGAGACGGTAATGGTGTACTATCACTAAGTGTAAGAGGAGTAGGGATACATGGTGGTGGAGGAGGTGTAGATGATGGTGGTGAGTCAGGTGGATTGACAATGGTAATTCCACTACGCGTAGTTATAGCACTCACATTAGCTCGCGGATTGGTGACGGTGTTTGAAGGTAGAGCACCCGAAGAAGAAGAAGGTTGAGCTTCAGGCAAGAAACTAGCCAACAGATTCTTCAATTCAGTTGTTTGAGTGATGAAAGAGGATTGAAGATTATCACGAACCTCGGTTCTGATGTCATTACCTTGCTTCAAGATATCTCCTTTCAAATTGATTATTTGGCTCTTTAGATTCTTGATTTGCTCACCTTGAGTTCTCATGATTGTGTCAACATCGGGATTAATAGGTGGGTGTTGTTGGGTGGGTGGTTGATAAGGGTTAGAAGCACGAGGTGGGATTTGGTGGCTCCTATTGTAGTTGTTGGCGGGATTTTGGTTTTGAGGAGAAAAACCGGGTGAAAGGTAGTTGTTGGAACGGTAGCTCAGCAGATTTCTATCCCCTTGTTGTCTAGCTTGGTAATTTTCCGGTGAATAATTACCGTAAGCTGCATACACATTTTCCGGATTTCCTTGTGTTGAAGGACAATCGGTGTATGAGTGAGGACCGCCATATGTTTCACAAGGATTAGCAACCGCTTTAACTTGTTGTTGTTGTTGGTTTGAAGCGAGAAGCGTAATACTTTTGCTCATTTCAGCCATCATGCGGGTGAGTTCGGTCATCTCAGGGTTTGCTGAGGTAGAGGAAACATTGACTCTCGTGTTGTTTCTAGAAGAAGCAGAGGAATCCCAGTTCTTATGATGAGTAGTCATGTTTTCAATTTACTCTCTACACTCCTCGGGTCTCCTTTTCATGAATGTGCCACCGGCGGCTGCATTGATCGTATCACGATCTCGAAAAGTCAATCCGTTGTAGAAAGTATCGATCAAGGTGACCGGAAGCATGTTGTGGTTTGGACAACGGTCGATCAAGACATTATATCTCTCCCATGCATCAAAAAGAGATTCATCGGGATCTTGCATGAAACCGCTGATCTGATTGCGAAGGCTTGTGACCATGGATGGTGGAAAGTAGCGCGACAAAAAGCGTTGAGTCATATCATCCCAAGTGTGAATAGAATTCTTCGGGAGACGATCAAACAATTTCTCGGCATGATGTAATAGAGTGTGTGGAAAGAGTTGTAGGCGAAGCTCATCCATATTGGCACCAGCCAACTTCATGCTCTGGGTGATTGTAATGAACTTGTCGAGGTGTTTGTTCGCATCATCATCAGGCAATCCTCTAAATGGGTTTGTTTGTACTTGCTGAATCATGTGGTGCTTCAACGAAAACTCAGGAGCGTTGATTTGCATCGGCGCAATCGGTCCTCCTCGTCCAAACATTGTTGGTTGACAAAGTTCCTCCAAGGTCCGAAGATCGGGCTGTGGAAGAGCATTGTTGTTGTTATTATTATTATTGAGGTGCGGTGGCATGTTGTTGTTGTTGACACCTGCCATATCTAAATCTTCTTGAGGCTCGGGCTCTTGATAATTAGAAGATCTAGTATGCATACACCTGAAAATGCAAAAGAAAACAAAACCAAACACAAAGACAATATATATACACAAGAAAGATAAAATCTTTTTGGATTTTTGAAATTTTTAATTTTTATGGTTTTTTATCAATTTTTAATTTTTTATGATTTTTTGAATTTTTTATGCAAAAAATAACGCTCACAAGTGAACGGATCCCAAAAAGCAACGTGTCTCTCACAAAAAACTGTTGATCTTTACGAAAAGAGCCGGCAGTGGCGCCATTTGATAACTAGATTTTACTCAGGTTAAAAAGATTCGTTTTAAGTATGTCTCTTCGAATTGAAAAACTTGATGTTTTATGTGTGACTCAGTTGAACTTTGGTGGAACAAAGATGTGTCGTTGTAGTTTTGAAAATAAAGGGTGCAAAACAATTAAAGTAAAGGTGCAATTATCATAAATCTAAGTCTATCTTAAAATAAAGTACAAGTATTTAAAAGCAAGACTAAAATTAAAGGGCAATAAAGTAAATAACGCAAACTTAAATCTAACTAAGGCAAACTTAAAACGCAACTAAAACTAAAACTTAAACTAAGGCAAATAAACTTAAAGTGCGAGTAAAGCTTAAAATAAAAGGCAGAAAACTAAAAACTAAGATTCCCTATCCAGAATAAATCTCCTATTCGGAATAAAGGCTATTCGGAATAACTGTCACCTATTCGGAAAGATTACCCTATTCGGAAAGTTGGTCTATTCGGAATGACAAACTCTATGCGGAATGTCCTTGCTATTCGGAATAAAGTTCCTACTCGGAATAAATGGCCTATTCGGAATATTGTCACCTATTCGGAATATCCTCTTATGCGGAATATTTACTCTATTCGGAATATCTTGGCTATTCGGAAAGATACCCCTTATGCGGAATATTCGGCTTATTCGGAATAAACTGCTTATTCGGAAAACTATCCCTATTCGGAATAATAAGCCTATGCTGAATATCCTTCCTATGCGGAATATGGCCTTATTCGGAATAACTCTCTTACTCGGAATATTTGATATTCCGAATAACGCACAACTTGGCAACCCCTTATGCGGAATATACACTGAGCTCGAAACTGGGGAATATCAGTAACAGTAGAACGAAGAACAAGGGATGAGAAATAAGTACGGATCTCAACAAAACTTAACCAAATCAACAAAAAGATTAAACCAAACAAATAGATAGACAAATATAAAACATAAACAATCAATCCAAATCAATAAAACTCACAAAACTTAATCAAATTAATCAAAACCCACTTAAATAAATCAACAAAAATCAAGAACATAAACATAAACAATAACAATCAAAGAATAAGAAAGAAAGAATGAGATTAACAAGATAAAGATAAAGCTTGACAAGAATTAAAAAGAAAAACTTACTTGAATTAAATGGTAATTAAGGTGCAAGACAAGGTAATTAAATGACAAGTATTTAAATGTGCATAAAATAAATGTGGAAGAGCTAATTTGTCAAGTTAGCCAACAAAAATGGAAAATTAACAATCCTAATCTATATATAGGGGAGGATTAGGAAGCTTCCTCCCCTCCTTCATTTCTTGTTAATTGCGGGATTAAGTCCTTCCTTCATTTAATCTTCATTAATTGCGTCATTAGTCCTTTTCTTCTAATCTTTTTAAGTTTGGACTTTAAGGACTTGTGGCTCGGGATATCTTTTGAACTCGTCTTTAATTTCTTCAATAAAATAGACTTGAGTTTCTCGGCTTTTGATAAACTTCCATCCTTTGACTTTTTCTTCGATAAATCTTCAGAATTGGTCTTGGACTTCCGTTCTTTTTCCACTCTTGACTTCTCGACTCCGTCTTTCATCTTTTTCTTTAATAAAAGTCGTGAATGCCCGTGAATTCCCGTGTTTTCTCCACTTTTCATAATTTCATCCTAAATTACAACAAAAACACAAACCACGCATAATTCCGACATAAAAGACATAAAATACACGTTTAGGTCCGGTTATTCTTGTAATTAAGTGGTAGAAAAGATGGGTGTTTACACACCTATCAGCTGACAAGAGAAATCTGGACGTTGATAAGAAGAAATCAAGCGTTGACAGAACAAGCGTTGACAGGAAGAAGTCAAGCGCTGATAAGAAGTCAAGCACTGATAGAAGACTTAGTCTACACGTTTTATGTTTCTAGTAAAGATATGTTCGACTATGTATTTTCTATGTTTATCTTTACCAATAATAGTTGATACGTAGACTCTTGGACAAGGTTCCTTGATCTATGAAAGGAGGCCTTTAGGTTTTAGTTTCATATACGTTTTACACTTTCGTTGTATGCAAGTTCGATTTATCAATCAAAGTGAAAGTTTGGTTTATCTTGTTTGTGTGTTCTTGTTTGAGTATGAATTTCGTATAATACTTGAATTGTTTCATATACAACAAAGTTTCTCTACGTGTTTAACTTGATTTAATCTCACTTACAGAAGCTAAATCGATCTAAGTTTGGGATCAACAAATCCAACTTATAAGCAACTGGTCCAATTCGTTTAATGATCTTAAATGGTTCAATATACCTCAGACTTAACTTTCCTCTCTTCCCAAAAAGAATTATACCTTTCCACGGCGATACATTATGCATAACCATGTACCCAACTTCGAATTCCAACGATTTCCTCCTATTATTGACGTAACTCTTCTGTCGGCTTCTCGCAGCAAGCAATCGGTTCTTGATTTGCATAATCTTCTCGGTAGTCTCCAAAATCATCTCAGGTCCATTCAACTGACTTTCCCCTACTTCACTCCAACACACTGGAGACCTACATTTTCGTCCATATAATGCTTCAAACGGCGTTGCCTTAATACTTGCGTGATAAATGTTGTCATACGAAAATTCCACTAAAGGAAAATGAGGTTCCCAGCTTCCACCAAAATCAATTACACACGCACGAAGCATGCCTTCCAACATCTGAATTCGCTCTGGCGATCAGTCTCGGGATGATAGGCCATACTCAAAGTCAACTCAGCACCCAACGCACGTTGAAGAGATCACCAAAACTCATAAGTAAATCTATTGTCGCGATCCGAAATAATCGATAAAGGTACTCCATGTCGACAAACGATCTCCTTTACATACACACTAGTAAGTCGCTCCATACCATCCGTCTTCTTCATAGGCAAAAAGTAAGCAGATTCTGTCAATCTATCCACTATCACCCAAATCATATCATAACCACTAGGAGTTCTTGGTAAACCCGTCACGAAATCCCTAGCGATCTTCTCCCACTTCCATTTGGAATCTCTGGTTGCACCAATAACCTAGACGATCTTTTGTGTTTAGCCTTAACTTTTGCACAAGTCAAGCACTTACTAACGTATCTGTGACAATCTAACATTTCAGGTAGTGAAATATTTACTCGTATAATATTTTGAAACTTATTTTTGTGTTGGTTGACGAACTCACAATTTACGGATTTAAATTTGGGCTTACGTGCATAATTTAGCGTCTTTTACGACTAAACCGGAAACCTTAGGATTACGTATTTACGTTTTTGAACTCCGTTTTTGATGAGACAGTTTTTATTGGATTCGTTTTGTGACGTTGATTCATAATTTATAAAAACGTTTTTCGTAAAACGACCCGAGGGCACGCAAATCGAGAAAACTAGAATCGAGAAATACCCATAAACTAGTGAGATGGAACAAAACACATTGTCCCACCCCACTATCTATGTTGGACGGCACACTTGACACCACACCATGGAGGTGGCATCAAGTTAGCTAGCTTACTCCAAGTGTAAGCTTAGCTTACACCTTAAGCTTACTTCCACCCCACTATCTCAAAACTAGCAACTAATTTCACTTCCACCATTTTCCTTACATTCAAACTCTCTCAAAACTCTCTCAAATACCCTCCCTAGCCGTCCACTTCAAAGCAACAAACAACCCTTTTGATCTTTTCTAGCCATGAAACACATGTTTACTAGCTCTATTAAGGAGTTATCTTGAAGCCTTGATCATTTGGTGGCCATATTAACAACATTGGAGGTGACTTGCTTGTGTCCTAGGGCTGATTTTCCAACATATGTTCTTGGTGTTTGATGGTCTTGGAGTTACTTGCTGTATTCATCAAGTTCTTGTCTTCCAAAAACAAGGAATACACTTGGTTGGTAAAGAAGATCATCCTCTCCATTTTTCTCTTGTTATTTTATAAAGAACAAATGTATTTTCTTTCATTTTGTATATGTATATGATGTATATATGATGATAAAATGTTGTGTGGGGATCAAGTGTTGCAAGATATGCTTAAAAAGGTTAATAACTATAAGAAATGAGGCTAAAATCTTGATTATTTAGTTGGCTGTATAAAAACAGTATATAACTAAAACATGAACTGATAAAATTGCATGGTATGATCCATTTACAGTAAGTACAAGATGTTATACACATGTGAGAGTTGGCCATGCAATGGAATCAAAATAATGAGTGAGATATGATCAAAACAAGTTAGGTGTTCTAATCCGAATAAGCAGTTTTGTAGGGACTGTTAAGGCAAGATGAACTCAAAATGGGCAGTAGCTATAACTAAGTTAAATGTATCACATAATATGAAGAACATGTCACCCAAAAAGGAGCTTCTAATTCATTATAGAACTCTAGATATGGTAAAAATGATGAACATGAAGATAAAAATCAGATTTTTAAGAATTAATGTTTATTATTATTATATAAGCACTCACATTTTAATGTATAAAATGTAAAATCAAAACCCACTAACTTATAAAACTTACTTATATAAATATATAAAATGTTAATTAAATGGATAAATTATATTAATGGTAATGAAATAATATTTATAAGTAATAAAAACTATAAACTTGATTTTTACGACTTTTTCAGCTATCGCCGTAAAATTAACGTTTTTCGCCAAATAAAACTTAGACGACCAAACCCATCTAATGTAAAGTTTATAAAAGTCATATACTGATATATAAGTAACTAATACAAGTAAAAACCGATAAAACCCGAACTACAAGAAATACGGACATTAACGAGCTAACTAAGCATATTGGACTAATAATTGGACTAAATAAGATAAATACTTGTAAAAAGAACTTATTGGGCTTAACCCATTTGGGCCCAACATGTAAAGTATATATACTGATAATATAGGTATAAAAGGGATTAAAACAAGTTAAAGAACTTATAATAGGTTTATTGGACTTAAAATAGGTAAATAGGTAAAACTAGCAAACTAGTAAAACGTTACCAAAACGTAAACACCAAAATGAGTAAACAAGGATGTATAAACCCACTTGATCATCATCATATGTACAAAAGCATCATATGTATATTGTTATTTTGATAAAAGTCATTGGACAAAGTCTAAGACCGATTATTATTTATATAGGTTTCCGTGACCGAAGCACGCCCGTAGCCGATAATCCGCCTTTCATTAACAACGTGAGTTCATAGCCTCGCACTCTTTTAAATGTTTTATAAAAATGATTTGTAAACCCGCGAGGGAGATAACATGCTAGATTTTATAAAAATAGAACACAAGTAGTCCCGATTGTATGCTTAATGATATGGACCCGAATGATGCTATGACCCTATAAACGAGACTAAAAGGATTATTAGTAGTTAGGTTATGTCACTTAAAGTCCCATTAGCATGAATTGTGAACTACCGGGATTTGGTAGACTCTTATGCATTTGATAGTACTATTTGGGGACGATCACCCCAGTTCGCGCCTTGACGGTTGATCCCCGTCGTACCACATTGATTGGTAAGCGAATTTATGTATGAGAAGATTCCATAGCGTGATTTTTGTGACGACACGCTAACTTAGATGGGCAAATTGTTTGTCGGGTTCGCGGCCCGCTGTTTCACAGGAAGGTAACAATGTCATGCGGCTTATAATAATCCTACAATGTACTATACAACCTATATCAAACCTAAATACAAAACGATAACGACGCTATTAACGATGAATATATTACCTATCATGGTAATATAGAGACTACGGTCTCATGGACGGTTTAAGATGTATGCTTGATTTATATATTGCCTGACTAGCAATATGAGGACTTACTTCTGATATTATACTTGTGTTCTGATTTTAAATGATTGTTTTATATAACGGTTTTTATTAAACTCTATGAATTCACTCGGCATTCGCTGATATGATTTTTGCATGTTTTTATCTCAGGTGCTTGAAAGTAATCTGAATGGAGATCGACTCTGATGGCCCACATAATATTAAAAATGTTCATTCGATCTATGTTTTGTAAACTTAATGACCTGTATAATTTGGGATCTGTTGTACGCTTTTAAAACTTTTTATCGAATGAATGTATGTTGAACCTTGTACAACCATTTTTATGTGTTGTCTATGATTGAAGTTATTGTGCTATCCCGTAACACTCTGAAAGACCCTTCCGCTGTACCGATACGAAAATTGAGAGTGTTACAGTTTGGTACCAAAGCTCTCGTTATAGAGAATAAAAGATTTTAAAAACCAAGGTTTGTGAACAAAACTTTTCAAAATCTTTTGACAATGAACATTTGAGAAAATATTTGAAAAATCTTTTGACTATAACGGTGCCAGAGATCTCCGACGTTACCAACAAGCCCTATTGAGAAGATATATATTTTGATATATATAATTTAATTTATATATATGTATATATCGTGATTTCATTATGTAATTGTTTAACTAGTATGTTATCCTAATACGAGATATATATATATATAAATGCAGATTGTCATGGCTGACCCTAATATTCCTGTAGAAAACCATGCTATTCCCGAACCTAATGTATAAGATGATCCTTATTTAGACTTAGTAGATTATGATATGGATGATGAGGAGGAACCATTTGAGGATCTCGAGCCCGAGTTAGGACTAGGAGATCAGATTGCCCCTCAGGTTGACTTGGTAGAAAATGAGATTGAGAATGTTGATATTGAGAATGATGATGAGATTGGGTTAGATAATTTAGATGATGAGATTGACGACGAGGATTTCGAGGAGGATGTAGGTATAGATGTTGAGGTCGATGATGATGAGGAAGCCGAGCTTATTTATCCGTATGATGTTCCAGAGGGCGAGCCTTTGCCCCCACCAGTTGATTTGTCTGATTCTGAGGTTGAGTTACCTAGCGATGAAATGTCTGAATTGTCTGAATCTGATTCTGAATCAGAGGAGGATGAGGATGATGATGCACCTGACGGTACTGATGGTATTGCTACTCGTAGACGTGAGATAGGAGAGTCGTCTAGTGCTCGAGAGGCTACTCATATTGATGGTCTTGCACCATGGGCCTTGAGACGTGATCTAGATGCTTCCCGTGTTTAGAGTTGTATGACAGAGGTTGGATTAGGTGTTGTTCAGACTCAGGTTGCTTATTTGGAGTCGAAGGCTAAGGTTGGCGAGAAAGAGCGGGAATTGCTTAGTTTGGATTTGAGTGATGTAGAACATGGTTTGAATGAGGCTTTTAGGAGGTTATCGGTGTTGGAAAGTCGTGAGTTTGCTGAAATGAAGAGAAAGGTGAATTCTATGGAGATTCAGTTGAGTGTGGCTCGTGCGATGCGTGAGAAAGCTGAAAAGGAGTTGAATATATCCGTGGGATGGAATAGTAGATTTTATGCTGTCATGGTTGAAAGAGGAGTAATCCGTAAGCGCCCAGCTGAAGATGTGTCTAGTGATCGTCCGACGAAGATTCAGAATACGATGTATGATGGACCATCTGGCGGTTCTCAGTAGACCAGTCTGTATTTAGTAGTGACCTTTATATCTTTTGTGCCTTTGTAGCTTTGCATGAACCGACTTGTTAGTAGTAGACTTGGCACGAATTTTGAGTGTATATAGTGCTAGAACTTTGATATGGGATGTAACTAAGACAATACTTTTGTTTCAGATCGAATGAAATATGTATTTTGTCTTGAATTCCATATTGTGCCTTATTTGTATCTTGATTATGAATTCGATCCATATTATATGAATCCTTGTTGGGTGAATGCTTAATATTTTGAAATTGTGAAATTATAGAAATATGCCGCCCAAGAAGGTTGTGACTGAGGATGATGTACGTAGGATTATTACGGAGCAAGTTACCGCATCTATGACTGAATTTATGGCAAATGCTAGAAATGGAGCTGGCGGTAGTGGAGCTGGCGGTAGTGGAGCTGGCGGTAGTGGAGCTGGCGGTAATGGAGCTGGCGGTAGTGGAGCTGGCGGTACTAATATGAATGTGAATGCTAATGCTGGAGGAAATGTAGGAGGACTTGGAACTAATGCACCTGAAGTTGGTGGCTGTACTTATGTGACGTTCATGAAGTGTGAACCTCTACCTTTTAATGGAACTGAAGGTGCTGTAGGATTAAGCCAGTGGATTGAGAAGATTGAATCGGTGTTTCGGATTAGTAAGTGTAAGGAGGAAGATAAGGTGACTTTTGTTATGGCTACTCTTAAAGGTCGTGCGTTGACTTGGTGGAACGGGATAATTTCTTTCATGGGTCTTGATGCTGCTAATGCTACTCCTTGGGCTGAAATTAAGAAGTGGATGACTTTGGAGTTTTGTCCTCGTAGTGTGATCATTAGGTTAGAACAAGAGTTGATTCATTTGAGAATGAAAGGTGTGGACATTGATAGTTACACGAATCGATTCCATGAGTTGGCCTTGCTATGTCCTCGATTGGTTGAACCCGGAGAGATCCGAATTGAGCAATATGTTAAAGGGTTGACCAGGAATATCCGGGGGGACGTGACATCATCTAAACCACTGACCATTGATGATGTTGTTCGAATGGCTTACCAACTCATTGGACAGATAATTCAGGATAGGGAAGATGAAGCCCGTGTAGGTGAGAAAAGAAAGGGAGACGGTGATTGTGTAGATAGAGGTGATAATAGGAAGAATTTCAATCGCCGTCAGAACCAGAGAAAGGGGAATGCAAATGCTCTTACCAACAATGCACCGCGCAACGATGATAGATGTCCTAAGTGTGGCAACAAGAGGCATGCTGGCGACTGCTGGAAGTGCCGAAATTGCGGAAAGCTTGGACACAAGGTTGAAAGGTGTAAGAAGGGAACCATTTGCTTCAACTGTAATGAAGAAGGTCATAGGAAATCGGAATGCCCCAAGTTGAAAGCGATTGTACCTGGAAGAAACCCCCAGGGTGGTATCTACCAACTTGGAACAATCGAGGTGAAGAAAGAGGATCTGAATGTCGTTTCCGGTACGTTCTTACTCAACAATCATTATGCTGTTGCTTTATTTGATTCGGGTGCTGATAGGAGCTTTGTATCCACTAAATTTAGTGCCCTTATTGATATTGAACCTGTTGAGATAAGTACCAGTTACGAGGTGGAATTAGCTAATGGTAAATTAGTGAAAACTAATAAGCTATTAGAAGGTTGCTCTCTAAATCTCTTAAACCATTCCTTTCCGATTGATTTGATGTTGATAGAATTACGTAGTTTTGATATTATTATTGGTATGGATTGGTTGTCGCTGAATAATGCTACTATTTTATGTGGAGAGAAGAAAGTTAAGATTCCTCTTAGGAATAGGACGTTAGTAATTGATGGTAATCGAGGTGAATCCCGTTTGAAAATCGTTTCATGTATTAAAGTCCAAAAGTACATCAGGAACGGTTGTGAGTTATTCTTAGCTCAAGTGACCGGGAATGAGTCTAGGGAGAAACGATTGGAAGATGTACCTATTATTTGTGAATTTCCTGAGGTATTTCCTAAAGATTTACCCGGACTTCCACCGATAAGGCAAGTAGAGTTTCGAATCGATTTAATTCCTGGTGCTGCACCGGTGGCACGTGCGCCTTACCGATTAGCCCCTTCTGAATTAAAGGAGTTATCTGAGCAACTTAAGGAGTTGTCTGATAAAGGTTTTATTCGACCGAGCTCGTCGCCTTTGGGAGCTCCAGTCTTGTTCGTTAAGAAGAAGGATGGATCTTTTCGTATGTGCATTGATTATAGGGAACTGAATAAGTTGACAATTAAAAATCGATATCCTTTACCTAGGATTGATGATTTGTTTGATCAACTGCAAGGATCTAGTGTGTATTCTAAGATAGATTTGCGGTCAGGATATCACCAACTTCGCGTCCGTGAAGAAGATATTCCTATAACTGCATTTAGAACTCGTTATGGACACTATGAATTTCAAGTAATGCCATTTGGGTTAACTAACGCACCTGCGGTTTTCATGGATTTAATGAATCGAGTGTGCAAGCCCTACTTGGATAAATTTGTGATTGTGTTTATTGACGATATTCTAATCTATTCTAAGAATGAAGATGAGCATAGAGAACATTTGAGGATTGTTTTGAAATTCTTGAAGGATGAAAGGTTGTATGCTAAGTTTTCGAAATGTGATTTCTGGTTAGATTATGTGCAATTCCTTAGTCATGTGATTAACAAAGATGGAATTCATGTTGATCCTGCAAAGGATGAAGCTATTAAGAATTGGTCTGCACCGACAACGCCAACGGAAGTGCGACAGTTCTTAGGATTGGCTGGCTATTATAGGCGATTCATTAAAGAATTTTCTTTGATAGCTAAACCCTTGACTAAGCTTACCCAGAAGAATGAACCTTTCGTTTGGGGAAGTGATGAAGATGGAGCATTTCAGACATTGAAGCAAAAATTATGTAGTGCGCCAGTCTTATCATTACCCGACGGGAGTGAAGATTTTGTAGTGTATTGTGATGCATCTCTTAGAGGCTATGGAGCTGTTTTGATGCAGTGAGAGAAAGTGATAGCTTATGCTTCTAGGCAATTAAGGAAGAATGAGGAGAATTATACTACTCATGATCTTGAGTTAGGAGTTATAGTCTTTGCTCTTAGGTTGTGGAGACATTATCTGTATGGCACCAAGTGTACGGTATTCACCGATCACAAAAGCCTACAGTATATTCTCGATCAGAAGGAATTGAACATGAGGCAACGAAGATGGATAGAGTTGTTAAGTGATTATGATTGTGATATAAAATATCACCCAGGAAAAGCCAATGTGGTTGCTGATGCGTTAAGCATAGAGAGCCTATCAAGGTGCGTTCTCTAGTCTTGACCGTGCACAATAATTTGCCCGAGCAAATTAGAAATGTGCAAATAGAAGCTTGTAAGAAGGAGAATTTCGTTAATGAAGGGTTCCGAGGAGAAGGAGATCCTTTAGAGGTTAAAGCTGATGGAGTGAAATGCTTAAGAGGTCGTATGTGGATACCTAAGTTTGGAGGCTTAAGAGATTTGATTATGTTAGAATCCCATAAATCTAAGTATTCCATTCATCCGGGATCTGATAAGATGTACCATGATTTGAAGAAGTTGTACTGGTGGCCGAATATGAAAGCTGACATAGCTATGTATGTTCTTCAATGCTTGACTTGTGCTAGAGTTAAAGCTGAACATCAAAAGCCATCAGGACTACTTCAACAACCAAAGATTCCTGAATGGAAGTTGGAGCGAATTACGATGGACTTTATCACCAAGCTTCCTAGAACATCATCTGGAAACAATTCGATTTGGGTTATTGTCGACAGACTGACCAAATCAGCACACTTCATTCCGGTTAAAGAGCAGTTCTCATTGGAGAAGCCGACTCGTATATACCTTGATAATGTTGTATGCAAGCATAGAGTGCCTGTATCGATCATTTCCGATCGAGATCCTAGATTCGCATCGAATTTTTGGAAATCTCTCCAAAGATCTTTGGGAACGAATCTCGACATGAGCACTGCTTATCACCCCCAGACTGACGGGCAGAGTGAAAGGACGATACAAACACTTGAAGATATGTTGAGAGCTTGTGTGTTAGAATTTGGTAAGAATTGGGATAAACATTTGCCGTTAGCAGAGTTTTCGTATAACAATAGTTACCATTCTAGTATTAAGGCTGCACCGTTTGAAGCTTTGTATGGTAGGAAGTGTAGATCTCCTGTATGTTGGAGTGAAGTTGGGGATACCCAGCTCACGGGACTGGAATTGATCCGGGAGACTACGGAGATGATAGTTCAGATTAAGAATAGGTTGTTGACTGCCCGTAGTAGACAGAAAAGTTACGCGGATGTGCGGTGGAAGCCAATGGTGTTTGAAGTGGGTGACCGAGTAATGTTGAAGGTATCACCATGGAAAGGCGTTATAAGATTTGGAAAGCGAGGGAAATTGAATCCCCGTTATATTGGACCCTTTAAGATTTTATCTAGAGTAGGTCCGGTGGCTTACAAACTAGAGTTACCCCCAGAACTTCATGGTGTTCACAACACATTCCATGTATCTAATCTGAAGAAATGTCTAGAAGTGAGTGATGAGAAAATTCCGTTAGGTAAGGTTCGAATAGATGGGAAGTTGCATATTATCGAAGAGCCCGTAGAAGTTATGGACCGTGAGGTAAAGCAACTGAAACAAATTCGGATACCTATTGTCAAGATCCGATGGAATTCAAAGCATGGACCGGAGTATACTTGGGAACGAGAGGATGAAATGTGGAAGAAATATCCGCACCTCTTCGATTTCAATAAGAAACGGACATCCGAATGAAATGGATCACGAGGACGTTGATCCCTTTTAGGAGGAAAAGCTGTGACAATCTAACATTTTCAGGTAGTGAAATATTTTCTCGTATAATATTTTGAAACTTATTTTTGTGTTGGTTGACGAACTCACAATTTACGGATTTAAATTTGGGCTTACGTGCGTAATTTAGCGTCTTTTACGACTAAACCGGAAACCTTAGGATTACGTATTTACGTTTTTGAACTCCGTTTTTGATGAGACAATTTTTATTGGATTCGTTTTGTGACGTTGATTCATAATTTATAAAAACATTTTTCGTAAAACGACCCGAGGGCACGCAGATAGAGAATACTAGAATCGAGAAATACCCGTAAACTAGTGAGATGGGACAAAACACATTGTCCCACCCCACTATCTATGTTGGACGGCACACTTGAAACCACACCATGGAGGTGGCATCAAGTTATCTAGCTTACTCCAAGTGTAAGCTTAGCTTACACCTTAAGCTTACTTCCACCCCACTATCTCAAAACTAGCAACTAGTTTCACTTCCACCATTTTCCTTACATGCAAACTCTCTCAAAACTCTCTCAAATACCCTCCCTAGCCGTCCACTTCAAAGCAACAAACAACCCTTTTGATCTTTTCTAGCCATGAAACACATGTTTACTAGCTCTATTAAGGAGTTATCTTGAAGCCTTGATCATTTGGTGGCCATATTAATAACATTGGAGGTGATTTGCTTGTGTCCTAGGGCTGATTTTCCAACATATGTTCTTGGTGTTTGATGGTCTTGGAGTTACTTGTTGTATTCATCAAGTTCTTGTCTTCCAAAAACAAGGAATACACTTGGTTGGTAAAGAAGATCATCCTCTCCATTTTTCTCTTGTTATTTTGTAAAGAACAAATGTATTTTATTTCATTTTGTATATGTATATGATGTATATATGATGATAAAAATGTTGTGTGGGGATCAAGTGTTGATAGATATGCTTAAAAAGGTTAATAACTATAAGAAATGAGGCTAAAATCTTGATTATTTAGTTGGCTATATAAAAACAGTATATAACTAAAACATTAACTGATAAAATTGCATGGTATGATCCATTTACAGTAAGTACAAGATGTTATACACATGTGAGAGTTGGCCATGCAATGGAATCAAAATAAAGAGTGAGATATGATCAAAACAAGTTAGGTGTTCTAATTTGAATAAGCAGTTTTGTAGGGACTGTTAAGGCAAGATGAACTCAAAATGGGCAGTAGTTATAACTAAGTTAAATGTAGCACATAATATGAAGAACATGTCACCCAAAAATGAGCTTCTAATTCATTATATAACTCTAGAGATGGTAAAAATGGTGAACATGAAGATAAAAATCAGATTTTTAAGAATTAATGTTTATTATTATTATATAAGCACTCATATTTTAATGTATAAAATGTAAAATAAAAACCCACTAACTTATAAAACTTATTTATATAAATATATAAAAGGTTAATTAAATGGATAAATTATATAAATGGTAATGAAGTAATATTTATAAGTAATAAAAACTATAAACTTGATTTTTACGACTTTTTCGGCTATCGCCGTAAAATTAACGTTTTTCGCCAAATAAAACTTAGACAACCAAACCCGTCTAATGTAAAGTTTATAAAAGTCATATACTGATATATAAGTAACTAATACAAGTAAAAACCGATAAAACCCGAACTATAAGAAATACGGACATTAACGAGCTAACTAAGCATATTGGACTAATAATTGGACTAAATAAGATAAATACTTGTAAAAAGAACTTATTGGGCTTAACCCATTTGGGCCCAACATGGAAAGTATATATACTGATAATATAGGTATAAAAGGGATTAAAACAAGTTAAAGAACTTATAATAGGTTTATTGGACTTAAAATAGGTAAATAGGTAAAACTAGCAAACTAGTAAAACGTTACCAAAACGTAAACACTATGAGTAAACAAGGATGTATAAACCCACTTGATCATCATCATATGTACAAAATCATCTTATGTATATTGTTATTTTGATAAAAGTCACTGGACAAAGTCTAAGACCGATTATTATTTATATAGGTTTCCGTGACCGAAGCACGCCCGTAGCCGATAATCCGCCTTTCATTAACAACGTGAGTTCATAGCCTCGCACTCTTTTAAATGTTTTATAAAAATGATTTGTAAACCCGCGAGGGAGATAACATGCTAGATTTTATAAAAATAGAACACAAGTAGTCCCGATTGTATGCTTAATGATATGGACCCGAATGATGCTATGACCCTATAAACGAGACTAAAAGGATTATTAGTAGTTAGGTTATGTCACTTAAAGTCCCATTAGCATGAATTGTGAACTACCGGGATTTGGTAGACGCTTATGCATTTGATAGTACTATTTGGGGACGATCACCCCAGTTCGAGCCTTGACGGTTGATCCCCGTCGTACCACATTGATTGGTAAGCGAATTTATGTATGATAAGATTCCACAGCGTGATTTTTGTGACGACACGCTAACTTAGATGGGCAAATTGTTTGTCGGGTTCGCGGCCCACTGTTTCACAGTAAGGTAACAATGTCATGCGGCTAATAATAATCCTACAATGTACTATACAACCTATATATAACCTAAATACAAAATGATAACGACGCTATTAACGATGAATATATTACCTATCATGGTAACATAGAGACTACGGTCTCATGGACGGTTTAAGATGTATGCTTGATTTATATATTGCCTGACTAGCAATATGAGGACTTACTTCCGATATTATACTTGTGTTCTGATTTTAAATGATTGTTTTATATAACGGTTTTTATTAAACTCTATGAATTCACTCGGCATTCGCTGATATGATTTTTGCATGTTTTTATCTTAGGTGCTTGAAGGTAAACCGAATGGAGATCGACTCTGATGGCCCACATAATATTAAAAATGTTCATTCGATCTATGTTTTGTAAACTTAATGACCTGTATAATTTGGGACCTGTTGTACGCTTTTAAAACTTTTTATCGAATGAATGTATGTTGAACCTTGTACAACCATTTTTATGTGTTGTCTATGATTGGAGTTATTGTGCTATCCCGTAACACTCTGAAAGACCCTTCCGCTGTACCGATACGAAAATTGAGAGTGTTACAGTATCGAGCAATGTGTGCCTTCATATTCGGCCACCAATATACCTTCTTCATATCATGATTCATCTTATCCGATCTAGGATGTATCGAATACTTCGTCTTATGAGATTCGTTCATAACCAAATCTCGCACTCCAGGTACTCCTTCCTCAAGTGGACATAACGGTAACCAAATTCGATTCTCGAAATACCTCAGTCCATCCGACTTCACCGTAAAAATCGTATTCATCATTCTTCCCAAATTCTCATCATTCTTCCCAAATTCTCTGCTTTGACATTCTCCCTCATCAACCCATTCGTTTGAGCCTTCAATATCATTCCAATCAAATCAACACTCTCCGTCATCACCAAAGCTCTAACTATATGAGGCATTTCTCTTTCCTTCCTACTAAGTGCATCAGCTAATACATTCGCCTTTCCAGGATGGTAGCGAATCTTGCAGTCATAATCACTCAGTAACTCAACCCATATCCTTTACCTCATATTCAAATCCTTTTGGTCCAAAAGATGATGCAAACTCTTGTGACCCGTGAACACAACACACTTGGTTCCATACAAGTAGTGTCTCCAAAACTTCAACGCAAAAATTACAACAACAAGTTCCAAATCATGTGTAGTGTAGTTCTCCTCATGCTTCCTCAATTGCCTTGACGTGTAAGCAATAACCTTCTCATGTTGCATCAATACAGCTCCATAACCCTTGTGAGACGCATCAAAGTAAACCATAAAGTCTTCAGTTCCTTCCAACAATGACAAAATTGGAGCAGAACACAACTTGTCGTTAAGCGTTTTGAAAGCAGCTTCTTCATCTAGTCCCCACTCAAGCGCCTGATTCTTCTCAATAAGCTTGGTCAATGGCTTCGCGATCAACGAAAATCCTTAGATAAATCTCCTATAGTAACCAGCTAAACCAAGAAATTGTCGAACTTCAGTCGGCGTTGTTGGTACCGACCAATCCTTTATTGCCTCAATCTTGGCAGGATCTACACGAACACCTTTGTTGTGAATCACATGCCCAAGAAATTGCACCGATTCCAACCAAAATTCACCCTTAGAGAATTTTGCGTACAACTTCTCTTTCTTCAACAATTCCAAAATCGTCCTCAAACGCTTCTCATGCTCTTCCTTGCTCTTGGAATAAATAAGGATATCGTCAGTAAACACAATGACGAACTTATCCAAATACGACGTGCACACACGGTTCATCAAATCCATAAACACAGCAGGCGCATTCGTCAAACCAAACAGCATTACTTGAAACTCAAAATGCTGATACCTAGTAAGGAATGCAATTATAGGAATATCTTCCTCTCTAACTCGCAGTTGGTGATAACCCGATCTCAATTCAATCTTCAAGTACACACTTGACCCTTGCAACTGATCAAATAAGTCATCAATCCTCGGCAATGGATACCGATTCTTAACTGTCTATTTTTTAAGCTACCTATAGTCGATACACATTCTAAACAATCAGTCCTTCTTCTTTACAAACAACACAGGTGCTACCCAAGCTGATGAACTCTATCTAATAAATCCCTTATCCATCAAGTCTTTCAATTGATCAGATAACTCCTTCAATTCTGACGGTCCAATCGATAAGGCGCACGAACAACTGGTGCATCTCCAGGCACCAAATCGATCCAAAATTCTACTTCACGAGATGGCGGCAATCCCGGCAACTCTTCAGGAAAAAGTCAGGATACTCTCTAATCACTGGCACATCTTCCAACTTCGTCTCTACTTCACCGTCGCTAGAAATTTGAGCCAAATATACATCACACCCTTCCTCCATGTACCTCATCACCTTCAAGCAAGATATTACTCTCAAACGAGAAGTACATTCCTCACCTTTCACCGTCAACATCTTATTTCTCAACGGAATCTGAACCAACCTCTCACGATAAACAATCACCACACCATGCGAAACTAACCAATCCATCCCAATGATCACATCAAAAGATCCTATATCTATAGGCATCAAATCAATATCAAACACATAGTTCCCTAACTTCAAGGAACACCCTTTCAGTATAGAATTAGTGCTAACTATCATTCCATCGGCTAATTCCACATTATAGTTAGTTGTTAACATTACTGGTTCTCTATTGATAAGGCGACTAAATTTTACATCTACAAAGCTTCTATCTGATCCTGAATCAAACAATACACTAGCATAATGAGCATCAAGTAAGAACGTACCGGTTACCACGTTCGAACCTTGAGGCTTGTCTGCAGTCTCCACCACATAAGTTGGAGAACCAGCGTTTCCTCCTTGTCTATTCCCCGCCTTTGGACAATTTCCCTGTTTGTGTCCCTTCTCACCACAACCAAAGCAAACCATTACTCTCGTGGAATTTGGACCCGTAGCCACACCTCTCATCCGATACTCCACAACCTTATGCCCATCCTGTCCACATTTCTTACAAGCAGGAGGGAAATTCCCTACATTATACAAACTACAACGGCCACACTTGGGATTGACCTTGTTTCCTCTAGGCACTGTAGCAGCTCTCATCCCATCATTCCTCCTCTGGTTAAATTTCTGATTTTGGTTCGACCCTTGAGTGTTATTAAGATAACCTCCACGATTATGACCTTGCGATTGATTAGATTGAGCAGACTCCTATTTCCTCATGTTTCCTTCAGCCACACTGTCTTTCTTATCTTGCACCTTAACGTCCATTAGAGCGTGAGCCATTTGGACAACTTTATCAAATGATCTCGGCTTTGACGAAGTAGTCTCACCCTTTATGTTGCTTGACAATCCCTTGATATATTGCTTCATTTTCTTGCGGTCGTCCGCAAAATCATCGGGGCACAACAAGCTCAACTCATTAAATATCCTTGTATAAAAAGTGATGTCATTGTTTCTCAACACTAGATGTCTCAGTTCATCTTCTAATTGACCCATTTCCTCTTCGGGACAAAACTTCTTAGTCAAAAGCTCCTTTGTAGCAGCCCAAGTCCTCCCATTAGCTACTACGAGCCCAACGGTAGACACTTGGTTGTTCCACCAACTCAACGCATCATCAAGAAAAGTAGCAGCTGCAAACTTCACCTTATTTCCCTTAGAGAACCCACTGATTTTAAACGTGCTTTCAATCTTCTCCACCCAACAACGAAGTTCCAATTCTCCTCAAGTACCATGAAACTGCGTAGGCCCGCATTTCATAAAACTGGCATAAGAACATTCTCTTGAGACTTGTTGTCCTCCAGCATTTCCACCTTGGCCTTGAACTCTAGCTGCACGATCCGCCTCAAGCACATTAGCGATCTCCTCTTGAATCATAGTGTTCACACGAGTAGCTGTCAACTTTGGAGGCATAATTATGTCAATACCCAAATAAAACAAAGTAAGTATACACATCAAGATCAAGAAGGATTCCTTTTTCAAGACATAATATAAATACAACAAGCACAATCAACAATTGCTACAAGTATTCACCAACCAAATCACAAAAGAGCTAATAAAGACATGTCATAGATGATGAGAGGTAAATGTAGATTGCATTGATATCAACAAAATTGTGACAAGTCATGTCACTACAATCATCCACCAATAAAACTTAAAGTTATCAAGTTCCATCACAATACCATAATACAGAAGTCTGAATAAGTTAAATTACAACGAAGAAATAAATTGAAATACTAATAACTAATTACGTGGTGATCCACATGACTTCTTCGATGGTGGCTTGTCCTCATCATCATCGTCCTCCTCTGGCCCTTCATCATTATCATCCATCTTTTCGTTGCCTTTTGAAGTAGTTACCTCATCCACCTTCCTTTTTCCTTTCGATGTCGAACCTTCACCTGATGGAATCATACACTTGGCCAAATATAACTTGTCCTTAAAAGTATAGTACTCGCCAACCTCTGGTGGTTCAATTATGAAATGTGTGTCCGCATACTTAGGATCACTTCTGAACTTCCATGCATCCATCAAGAAAGGTCTCACACGTGCTTCCCAACTTCGAAGACGATCATACCTTATACGACATTCCTTAATCTCCTCAAATTCGGCACATAGTTTTCCAACAATCATTTTCAACTTATCCATCTCTGCCCTTTCGCGTCTCTAGTATTGTTAGCTCTCAACACACCAGAATAAAACCTCTGAAATGCTTTCACATTCTCCTCAAACCGCTTAATCACCCTTGTCTCCACCACATACCTTTCATACATGAATCTATCAAATTTCTTCAAGAAATGCATAGTGTTCTCATAGTTTCTTGTCCTAGGAAAATAAACCCTTGCAATGTTCTCATGGAGAGAACGTGCACTGGCTGCAGCACTAGATTCTGCTTGATCATCATCACTATCACGAGCAACTCCTGGCAAACCTCTCAAATAAGCGTCACATGTGGGTGTGGCATAACAAACACGTCGCTGCTCATATCGACTAGTCGGTGGCACATCAGGTCTATATGGTGACCTATTAGGCTGCACCACATCCAGCTCAGTCTGACCAACAACATTTGCAGGAATTCTATCATCCATGGGATCCTCTTCTGGTTCCTCATCGCTATCGACACTCCCACTGCAATTATCAATGTCACTGTCCAATTCATTCCTTGCAATCTTGTTCCTTTCTTCTTATGATTCAATCGAACCGTTGTCGCCTTGCAGTTTTGGGGCATTAGGTCCACCCTAACTCCCACGACGTACTCGTCTCCATTTCCGTTTTGTGGTACTTCGGCGATTTTTGTAAATACAGAAAGTTCGAGGGTATATAAGGTCATTATCCAAAAATTATATATACATGCATGCACATGCAATGCAAATGTAGTATGTATGCCAATATGCAACAAAATGATAGCCATGCAAATGCAATGCAAAAATTACGATGTCAAGTACTCTGCGTACATTCACAATATCTCAATATAGTACCATAGTATTTACTTAATAAGAACTCAAGAAATTCATTTCAGTTTCAAAGGGATACATCTAATAATAAAACAATGCTAAAAGAATTCTTACCAGAGCCATGCGGGATAGTTTTGTGCTTTGGGAGAGAAAATATTTACGACACCAAAAGTTATAGTTTAGAACTTTTTCAAAATCGACCTAGTTCTCTATAACTTGTAGCTCTGATTACCAATCTCTAACACCCCCAAATTTACTACGCAGCGGAATACCACATTTGGGTGCTAGTCAAAGTATCTCACACAAGCAATATCGAACGACTCAAAAAGAGACGTTAAATCGTAAGTAAATTTAAACCAAGTTAAATTACACCAACAACATTGTCTAATTGTTTCCAAACCCCAAAATAATGACAGAGTAGCGTTAGGTCCCCATAAATCCCAACCCCTTGAAACCAACCATCTTGTTTTACAAGACATCATGAAATATAAATTGTCTTTAAGAAAAGGGAGGAAAACAAGTTAGATTGCCCAAGAGCCACTACAACATCCATAGCATGCTCTACCATAATCATCCTCGATTACCTGAAACACATGATTAAAATCGTCAACAAATAATGTTGAGCGAGATCTACAGGTTTATAAAATTATAATTGAGCATAAGTATAAAAATCATTCACGATTATTCAATAGAATGTTGATCATTACAAACTATTATTCTTGCATTACTCGTTATAGCATAAGCTATTTAATTATGTTTAAGATCATGACACCAACCCCATAAACTAATCACCCGCGCCAAATGTTGGCGTGATTTAAATAAAGTCATTGCCCCTCTTAGGTATTCGTTGCAAACTATACCTTTTTCTCAACACAAGTTATCCATACGTAGAGGGTACTCAACGTACTAGCTCTTGTCTAGGATAGGGTCGTCAACCCAATAGTACTATCAAGTTTTCAAGCGACTATTTCCAATCCACACAAGGATTAAACAATAGTTAACGGTTCATGAATTTAGGGCCTTTTAGCAACTAGCTACTTAACATAATTTAAGATATCATTCGGGTCCAATAATCATTCACGACTCATGTTCCTTTTCATTTAAATAGTATGTATCCCCCTCGCGGGTAAAAATCATTTAAAAACAGTAGAAAGCGAGTCTATACACTCACCTTAAGTAGTAATGATAGTAGTAGTAGCAAAGACGTAGACGAAGCTAATCACCAACGATGAGGATGCCTCGGGAAATCAAATACGACACCTAACAAACAAACGCGAAATGAATCAACACCTTCAAGTACCATTAAGTACTGTATATACATAACTAAAGAGACTAAAAGTTTGTATAAACTCACACCAAAAACCTTAACAAGTGATATTTACTATACACGTTCATTTTTATACGTTATTAAGACTATTGCTCCAAATATAATTCTGCCGGTACATACCTAATGTAGGGACTGAATTCCCATACTTAAACACCACCAAATTTTACGAAACTCGCAGTAGACCTCACTCACATCATGTAAAAAGCTCACAAAAATGTTCATTAAAAGATCTTACTTTTAAGTCTCGCTGCCCAACACATTTCCAACCTTGAAAATCCGGGCAGATTTGTACCCTTACGTCGTAAAACCATTTTGACTCACTTAACCAATACCATTTGTAAATCCGATTTCCAAGTCTGAAAATAGACTCAAAACTACAGGTTTAGAGCTAAAGAACAGAACTCAACAATTTTTTAAACTCTACTTATAGTCCCCGAGATTTGACCTAATATCGATCACAATTTCGGATTGCGTCCGATACTCGCCTCCCAGTACACGAATATTCAAACCTATATAAGTTTTGACTCGTTTGGAGTTAAAAGCTCTATCTTATACCAAAACGAAGGTATAAACAAGCTCTACAACTATATCCTATAATTACAACCTGGACTTAGACTTAAAACCACGAAAATTAGCTTTAACAATCTGTTCTAAAATACCTCTTTCAAAATCACATCTACACTTGTTTTCAATCAATTTTATCTACTCCTATACCCCTAATATCATCATCAAATCATCCTAAATCATCCATTACATCCTACATCACTTGTATGAATCAATCTTCATAAAAACCCATTTCATAAAACTAACATGCAACCAAATCAAATCAACTAAAAATGATAAAAATATGGTTATAAACATAAACACATAACAATAATCATCAAACATCAAAGATAAAACCAAACCCCCTTTTGGCTGTGGGTTACGGTAACCAAAACACCAAAGAAAAATGTTTTCAAGCCTTTTTAATTAATACCCGATGTATATAAACACTTTTTAAAAACATAAGCACAAGATTTTTTAGATCAAAACTCACTTAATTATGAAAAATAATTTTTGAAAAATTAAAGATGATGCATGTGTGTTTTGAGTGGATTAAAACACTCACAAGATGATTTAAGAGGTGGGACTTCAATTGGTTTCTTCAATAACCCAAGAAAAATGATGGTGGTGGTGGTATCCGACAGCTAAGAGAGAAAGGGAGAAGGAGTAGAAAAATTTTTGAAGTGAAAAATGATATGTGTGTGTTATGATTCCCTTTTTGTAAGATTGGAGGGGTTAAAGTTTCCAAACTAGCTATATTTTTGCCTTTATAGAAAATCAATTATTTAATGAGCGGGAACCAGCCTAGTAGTCGGTTGTGAATTTTTGCGGGAGTCAGGGTTCATCCCGGCTACCTCAAAATACTTTTAAATGATTTAAACGCACACAAAATGGAATAAAACAGTTCCGACTCAACTTAACACGCAAATAAACTAAAAACTTCCTGAAACCCAAACATCAATAAATCGATACTAAAAGATAAATTTTAGGTATCCGTCGGTATCGTAGTTGTTATCGGTTCTTCTTAGGTCGTCAAACGTTAAAATTAAGACCTCTAAAATTGGTTTCAACTTTAACCGTCAAACATATTACCAACAAAATTTCTTAAAAATTTCAAATATATACGTAAATTAGGGATAAATAGTGACCTCGGTTTCTGGGTATCACATTCTACTAGCCGGTCCTTTATTTCTTTAGTTTCTTGTCTGATGCCCTATCTTTCCACAGTTCAGACACTTGATAGTGCAATATCCTGTGCGATGTAAAGAACATTTCTGACATATGGGAAACTCTCCTTTATAACCATTGCTTGACGCTAAAACATAAACTTTAGAAACATCATTTCTTTTGCTCTGTTGTTGACGATTATTGCCTTGATTATAGTTGCAAAATTATTCTTCTAGAAATTACGATTAATAGGAAAACTCCTCTTATCATCAAACATCCTTTTATTTTTAACTGCCACTTGTACAGGAGTATATCTTATTACTTGATCCATTAATCTTTGAGAAATGGTGATAACTTGCTCTAAAGTTTGGGGTTTAAAGGCGGTAACATTCCCTTCAATACTTCTAGGCAATCCTCTAATAAAAGCTTCCATCAATTATTCAGTATTATGCACCATATTAGGACATAATAATGCCAATTCCTGAAATCTTCGTATGTAAACATTAAGATTATTCTCTTTCACCGCTAACTTATAGAATTCCTCCTCCATCTTTCTAATTTCATTGCGAGGACAATACTTCTTAATTAGCAGATTCTTAAATTCATTCCATGGAATCTGATAAGCTTGTTCTATCCCGATGGGTTGAGCATAAGCATTCCACCATGACAAAGCTTCCTTTATCAGTGTACTAGTAGTAAACTTCAGTTTACAATCTTCAGAACAGTCACATCGAACATATACTGATTCAATTCTCTCGACCCAGCGAATAAGTCCAACAACTCCTTCAGATCTTCTATAGTTAAAAGGCTGACAGTTCATGAAATCCTTGTAAGTACACTTCTTTTCCATATGAACTTCTTTTCTAGCAGCATCTCCATTACTTAAAGTAGCTATATTCGCGGCTTGTGCTTGCAAAACTGTAGTCACACTCTCAACAACTGATTGTAGGTATTTTACACACGTATTAGGAAAAACGCATATATGTGGCAAGTATTAAACTTTACCATTTAGGAAAACCGTAATATCGAATATTGCAAGTTCGTTCTCTGCGGAGGTGTATGATTTGTGCCAAAAATAATATTACGTATTTGCATTAGTAACGTTTTGAGAGAAAAATGTGAGAAAATTAAAAGACGAGTTACGCTAAATTTAAACTACGACGAATACGTGATAGGCGTGAATCGAGAAAATGACGACAGTTTACAAAAATTAAATTTTTTGGAAACATAACGAAAAAGAAACTTATAAACTTAAAAGGAAAAGTAAAAACGAAGACGTCTTAAAATCAAACTAAGCAAAATAAACTAAATAACGAAACTACAAATGCGACATTTAAGCAAATTACCAAATTTAAAACCAAAAAATGAAAGTATATTTTTCCTAAGTCCTAAATGATAAAAGAAAATTTAAAAAAAAAGAATTAAATTTTTTTTGATTTTTTTAATATTTTTTTATGAATTAAAAACAATTTAAACAACTTAAATGAATTTTAAAAGTATTAAATAATTTTAAAAAAATCCTAACACTTTTCTTTATATATATTGGTTCTCCTCCATCCCAACACTATATATGACACTTAATTCTGTCACAAAATTGTCGCTAAATTGAATCCTCCTCGCTCCCAAACTGTATGCCACACTTATTTCTGTCACAAAACTGTCGCTAAATCTGGTTTCACTCACTGTGACACAGGGGACGTATTTGGCTCGACACAAGGGACGTATTTGGCTCATTTTAGCTTTCTATATCTTATTTGTTGGCGTTTTTGGGCACAAGAGTTACCCCTACAACCTTTGAGTTGTGGGGAGTCAATAACACACACACACTAACAACAACAACACCTTAATCACACACACAATCACCACGAATCAAATAAGAAAAAGAGAAAATTTGCAGAAAAAGCTAATCGATGCAATTTGGGTAGACAGTGACTTTCAACAGCCTATATGGGCAACTATAATCCACCAAACTCAATAAATTAGCCCACTACTCTAGAACTAAACCTAATCTAGCATAACAACCAATAGTGGTTCAAGAATTAACTTAGAAACATACAATTAAATCCTCAAATAGCTTGTTGTGTATACATTGGGTTTATTTGCTAATCTTTTTGGTGTTTTGGTTAACGTTGGACCAAAAATTCTTGATTTTAAGTTAAACAAACCACGATTTTTAAGCATCACAACCCTATAAAACTAATCCTAAACTAACAGTTGGCCAAAATACAAATCAAGAAACAAACAAACAAGATCAAATAAGACCTATTGTTCTAAATTAGCTATTTTGATAGAAAAAGTACTCATCATGCATAAATAAACTTTACAACTAAACCTTGGTATTTTTTAGATAAATCCAACTTAACTAACACCCTAAAACATATTTAGACTAGAAGCATTTTCACCCTATGTCACCTAGGTTCTAAGAAGCCTATTCCAAACACCCTTTTAGTTTGTTTTACGCAAAAAATTTCAAAGGGATTGCATACAAATCACTACCAAACCTATCTACATTAACAAAAACATGGTGCATAACATAAATAAACAAGGAGTAACAACAAAACTTACACAAAGAACATCACACAAACAATTTCACAAAATACTTAATTTTCAAGTAAAATTACGAGAAGGAAAAGGGTTACCACCAATGGGCTTGTTCAGCCCATACACACACCAAACATGGCCATTCTTAGCTTCTCTAGAAAGGTCATATGTGTTGCTTTTGCTGATTTAGAGAAAGAAGAAATCAATATCTTCAAATGATGTGAACTAAATGGCAATAATGAAACTATCTTGTAACTTGTTGAAACAACAACACCGAAGAAAACCAAACTCCAAGCAAATGAGATTGACTCAAAGCTCAAGTGTCAATTTGGGTTTAAGTTAATCTTATGCACAGTAAGTAGAATAAGTAAAGAAAAACTAAAGGTTTCTTAAACTACTTTTTGGGAAACCAGATTTTAAGCACCTAAGTGTAACCAACAAAATTTTTAACTCCAAGATATAAAAGTCACCACACCTTATTTGTCAAACAGGGTGTTATGATCCTCTTATATCCAAAAGGGTCTCAAAGAAAGACTTTTTCCAAAGATTTTTTTGGAACAAATGTACTTCTTGATAGAATCATAACACTAATTGAAGAAAATTAAATTTTTTAACTAAAGCAATGAAAATAAAATTCGAACTCATAGATCTCAACTGCAAGGTTTAAATCATACTTTAACTATTTAATGAAAAAAAAGTCTACAATGAGAAAACTTGAACAAAATAAAATGAGACACATGCGTCTCATTTATACTACTCTAAAGATTTATCTAGAAAGCTAACAAATATTGAACCCTAGACTTTTTTCTTCCATAATTTCCCTTGGAATCTTCTCAGCATATGCGTATATTTGAATTTGAGCTCTTGTGACTCCTGTTGGTGCCATGTGAGATTATTGAAGTAGTACTGAACCCAAGCCTTCATTTTGGTATGGTGAACACGCCCAAAAATCTTAGCTTTACTGCTCCTCTTTGTCTCCTTATTCACATTGGTTAAAGATGAGCTGGGTTAGGGGACCAATTGCTGACGTGGTGAAATGATATATCACATGGGGGTGTTGTGGGTGGGGTAAAGAGTAACACCCAAGTGGTAATTGCAAAAACCCCTTTGATCTTCTTAGTTATTTGATTTATCAATTGGGGTAGGGTTTATGGAGATGAACTGGGTGATTAAGACCAGATTAATACATTTTAGGAAATGTTTACTTGTTTCCCTTGTTTAATCAACTTTTGACTGGTTGACTTGGGTTAGAGTCGGTGTGGGTCGGGTAAAGGGAGTGTACCTGGGCTTTTGGTGGGCTATAGTGGACTCAAACCGGGTGAAAATTAGGTATGGGTTAAATTTTTGGTAGATTTGACCCCTAGACATCACAAAAATGTGTATGACAAGTCTTGGCAGAATCTTATTATTTCCTTTTGTAATAACTTTGGGCAGTTTGCATTTCTAGTCCTTCCAAATTAAAATGATAGAAACAAGGACTAAATTTACACTTCTTGGATTCTTCAAGGGCTATATATGTATATTCTTGATATTTTAGGGACCACAATGTAATTTTTGAGTTTTACAAAAGTATAAAATGGCAAGTCTTCAAAAGTTGAGGGACCAATCTTAACAAATCTTCAAAACTTCAAAGGCTTCTTTGGAAATTCATTGTTCGGGTCCGGTTCTTTGTGCGGCTTCGTTTCCCGTATTAGTTTTTGTTTGATTCTTGTTCCCTTTTGTTGAATTCACGATATCCGTACATAAAATACACAATGAATAAACACATGCATATTTTGCGGTATTTTCTGACATTTTTAAGCATTTTAAGCCCGATTTGGACGATGAGGCTATGTATAATTGCAGTCTCATCACTCCCCCATAGTACTTCTAAAATCCATTTTTATATGACATTTATTGAAACGTAAAATTAATTTAACTACTACATGTGTTTTAGACATAATGTATTGTTTTCACCACGAGAACGTGACTTTTAGGGTCAAAGAATAAGAACACGTGAATGCCTCATAGAGATAAGTCCGTCAATCTCGATTTTCACCCAATTTCATGCTAAGCGTGAAACAAGATCATTGTTTGTATAAGTTAGTAATGCTAACACTACTCATATGCTCTAATCATGTACTTAAACTCCCTTATTCCTAAGGTGTATCACTTATATTTAATTTTTGTCTTAATGATCACGAGGATACATTATTTACTTATGCGTTGATAGGTATTAGGTCCAAAAGTAGAGCCTTAACGGTGTAACCAAAATCATCGAATTAATAATGTTTCCTAATAGACAACGATGTCAAAAATTAAGTCAACAAAAAGGATCGATAAACATGGTTTTAGAACGGTTTTGAACATGAGACTTATTACCAATTTGCATTGGTTTACCGCCGCCTTTTATTTAACCTCGCCATGAGGTGTTTATTATAGCTTTGGTCTTACCCTTATCTTTTATTTAACCTCGCCATGAGGTATTCATTATGACTTGATGTATATCCTCCTGCTAAGGAGAATTTTGGATCTTTAAGGCTTCAAGATTTAAGACATTCACTTTTAATTTTTGCATAGATTTTTTGTCCTTGTGAGCTTCGAATATTTTGCTTGATTTAGGTGAAGAGGAACTTAAAAATTATTATTAGGGGAGCCTTTGATTATTCGGGTGCCAATACATCAAAATCGTGATACTGGCGATACCTTAATGTTTTCCTAATTTAATTACATGGAAGCTACCAGAATTAATTAGAAACCAAAATTAACACTAAATCGCAAAAAATCTATTTATTAACAATTTAAATATAAAGCGTGGGGAGAATAAGCAAGTAATTAGAACACATGAGTTTTTGAAAGAATACGAGTACTCTACGTTTAGCATAGTAACTTATAATTAACTCTATCATTTCTCGTCCTAAATTTAATGAGACTTAGCCTAATATAGTTAAGTAATCGAAGCTAACTGCTCAACAAGAAAAATTTTAAAGTTTGGCCATTTTTTGCCTTATTTTTCATAAGATGATAACAAAAAGATGAAAATTGGATTACGTGATGACATAATCAAGGTGAAGTATCTACTCACCCCTCATACTAAACTAAACATTGTCCTCAATGTTTTGAGTCTAAGGGTGAAACACCCCGCATACTAGAGACAAAAATTTGATTGCTTAATCTCGAGCATTGAAAGGGTAAAACGAATAATCTATAGCTGTTTATGAATTATGCTAATAAGATAATCGTTAGAACATAAAAGGATATCATCGGATATCGGAATTTTCAATGGCAACGATCGAAGCTCGAGTGATTCATAAAACGAATACGAGAGGCTTCAATGATGATGATGAACCTAATAAATCACAATCACAAACAACCACGAAACAAAGGTTGGAAGAGCACAAGTCTCCTCATTACAGTATTAGAAAGCAATAATATTTAAAAGGATAAGCATGAGAATCCACCAGGAGGCACCTTGTTTTTGATAACCGAGTCAAAAGCTCGACTCGAATTCCCATACATGTGATCATTTAGAGATTATCAAGGTTTGGTCATTTTTGGCAGGGCTTACAAGATAAACAAGGCCCAAAAGTATGTGGAGTACTTAAAAATATGAGAAACGTATACCGGGGTCAAAGATGATGTCATCGTTTTCATGGGTCAAACGAAACAATACAACTCCAAGCAATGTGCCAAAGGGACACAAGAAAATTGAAAGAAGATAGAACGGTGGGACAATGGGTGGGGTACAAACACGATGAGCTACCCGAGGTAAGCTCGCACCGTAAGTATAGAAAAGTCTTCCATTGACTACATCGGAAAAATTCTGAGTTTTTCTCTTAAACGCGGTACCGGGGTCAAAAATCTCGTTCTTGGTGGAGAAACGAATGGGAAGAAGTGGAGCTTCCCCCATACTAACTCCATAAATACACTCGTTAAAAAGGGTAGACAATGTGAAAGTAGTCTCACCAAAAGGTGGTGTAAAAATTTCCAATTTAATTGACGACAAAATCGAGTTAGAGATATATTTTAAAAAGGACACAACATTTTTCTCTTTTTCATCTTTAAGTTTCTCATTTTGAAATCCCGATTTCCCATATTTAAAGTTAAAAACATTAGGCGCCTCTAAAACATATTTTGGCACACTAAAACGCTTAGGACTCTCTAACTCAATAGGCACACTACTCGATTTAGGCGTCTGGAATATAATGTTAGGCACACTAGAAATTCGAACATTTAAGTCATGGGGGGTGGGGCAAACATAATGGTCATCACACAAAGGAATGTTGACGCTTACGATCTCTTCATCATAAATAGGCTTGTCGAACCACGGTTTTCAAAATTTGTCATCATAGTTGTTGTAGACATCGGTTGATGAAGCGAAAAATTCCTCGGTTTTCCTAAAGATATAAATCGAAGAAGAAACGGTGTCGATAATCTGCTCCAAAATAGGCTCATCAAAAGACGGATCGTCAAAAGTCATGGAAAGAGGATTAATGCGTCCCTCCGGATTTAAATTTTCATCATCTTTGAAAAGCGACGGATCCACAAATTTCCTTAAAACTTTATCGTACCCTTTTATGAAAAAATCTTTTGAAGAGGTTTTTTCATTAAAATTCATAACTTCTAAGTCGTTTTTATCCTTTTCCAAAAGCGCATCCGTGATTAATGGGGCTATGTGAACTATTTTCTCCTAAGAAATATGTTCCTTGCTCGGTTTTAACACAATTATGTCGTCCCCAAATTTCAAAGTGATCCCCATTACGCTCCAAGAATAAACGATAGAGGGTAAAGAAGAAGAATTAATTGACAAGAAGACAACGAAGATTATTTTTCATTTTTGATTGTTTTTTAATTTTTTTTGATTTTCGGTGTACTATGTAGAAATTAATCCACAGAGAATTATCCACAAATCAAAGTCTTGATTAATGAATCCAAAGAGAAATGAAGGAATTTACGTCAAGTAAAAACCTTCGTCGACTTTGAAACGTTGGCGGAATGCCAAAACGTTTCAAGGTTCAATAATGTAAACTCACAAAAATAATGTATTAATACTTGAATGGTAAACTCTTAACCAATCTTCATTAAATCGATACGCACAAGCGAGCAGAGAAAACGAGGCGGCGCGAATCACTTAAGAGCCTTTTTTCTTTAGGTCGTGAAATAGAACCGCCTTATACCCACCTTATTGTTTGTATCAATTAAGATTAAACTAATTAAAAGTATTTATCTATTTTGCCTTTTATTTTTTAGTTTGAATTTGAAACACTTGGTAATGACTGGAACGCCCACTATCGAGGTGTGATTTCTCAAGTATTTGGATAATATTGTTTATTGATGGTGCTACGTAAATACAATATACTATTCATAATAAAAACAAAAAACAATTTTGTATTAATTGGTTTCGATTTAACACTTTTTTTTTACTTTTATGATTGCGTGTTGCATCAGCAACTTGTGCCACATTAGTGAATGTAGCACACAGTAGACGATCAATAATCGAGGTGTGAAGAGCCCAGCGAAAATGCTTCGCTTTCTCTTCTCCTATGCCAGTAGCTACACCCAGAAAACCAGCTAACCTGAGGAAACGATGCATGAATTATATGCTGTTCTCACCTGCCTTCTGACGGATAGCATGATAATCCCTCTTTAGTCGTTCTTGCTCAGCTCTAGGGAAGAACTGATTGTAGAACAACTCAGTGAACTTTGCCCATATCAAACTAGTAAGCCATGCCTCACCTTCACTGGTCTGCTTTTATGCTCTCCACCATGCCAACGCATCACCCTCAAACTTGTAGCATGCCAACCATGCCTTGTATACCCCATCGCAACCCATGGCATCAAAGATCTTTTCCATATGTGATATCTAGTTTTCAGCATCTGACGGGACATCAGCCTTCTCGAATGCTCTAGGCTTCTACTTATTGAAACTCTCCAGCCACATGTGGAGTGTGACTGGTGGATGAGGAAGAGGAATCGCATGATTTGGTCCATTCTAAAATTCTGCCCGAAGCTCGTTTCAGATTTGGGGAAGCATAGTCTTTAAAGCTGCTCGGACAGCTGCAGCAAGTTCCTGATCATTGCATGTGTTAGCCATCTGAAAGTTCAAAGGAAAATAAATGATTAATCTTATAGAACATGGAATAAACATAAAAGATGCATGGAAGAATTTATGAAGGCATAGCAAACGAAATCTGACATTAGCAAGTGTGGACGACTATGGTTCAACCCACAAAACTAAATTCGAAGAAAACCACATGCGACTAAGTATGGTCGATCCTGTATCAACCCTTACTTAGTCAAACCCTTAAAGAAACAAGGATACATGAAATAAAATCAACTATCCGTTTAGGAAGATTCTAGTGACTACCCATTAGTCACAAGTTACGTTTTAGAGCCTACAGGTCGAAACCTTGGGCTCTGATACCATAATTATAACACCCCACTTTGACAAGTGGACCATTACATGATAATTATGGTGTGTCATCAAAGCATGCAAGGTTAATGTCTTATAACATAAATGACTATAAAGGAAACCGGAATCAAACATCGGTCCCAAAAACATAAGCTCACACATGCATAAGTAAATAATGTAGAAAAAGGACTATTAAATGTCCAAGCAAATCAGAAGTATATAAATTCATAATGGAAATGAAGTCAAGGGGAGCCTCCATCCTATGCACGTACTCTTGAATGCCTAAGTCTGTCCTTTAGTACCTGTTGTATAGGAACATGAAAAGAAATTACGGCTGAGCAATACGCTCAGTGAACGGATATAATGACATGATATGAGTAACTGAAACATAAGTAAAGTATGAAATACAACGGAATAAGTGTAAGTCCTGGAAAACCTGGAACATGTTTTATAAACTGGTTTATATCTGAAAAGTCTTATGTTTATTCATGAAAATGTAATTTAAATGCTAAGAGCCCATGTAGTTCATGAAAGGTATCAACGTGCATGAATACATGGAAGGGTGACCTCATCATATAATTAGAGGGGTTGACTCTAATTATATTAGTCTGAGTGGAGGGATCATCTCTATGTGACGGATAGGATCAGCTCCATGTCACTGAAAGGGACGTTGCGAGAAATCACTCTCGTAGTTGAAGAGTCATAACACCGGTGCCTCAAGTGTTATGGTTATGGTACCTCCATAACTAGGTGAACATGTCATGCGTGTATATAGATCATGCAATTAAAAATCATAGCATGGTAATTACTGAAAAGTTTTATAACTTGTAAATACTAGGGAAAACAGATGACAGCAAACGGGAAATCCTAATCATGCATAGAAAGAGAATATCCTTACTGAAGGACGGAATATCCGTACCTTATGTCCAGTAACGAAATGAAGATGAAAGGCGGAAAGAAATCTACTCCGACTTCACGAGTGCTACATAATAAAGGACGTGAATGAGTTATGTGTTCATGTATAACTGACTGGTTCTTAGTTTACTTGACTTGTTTTACTTGTTCTTGACTTGTTCTACTTGTTCTTGACTTATTTTACTGTTTCATGTCTTGTTTTACTATTTCATGTCTTGTTTTACTGTTTCATGTTTTATCATGTAGTTTCTTAGTGTTTCATGTGTTCTTGATTAGCGTATTTCATGTTTCCTGTGTTATTATACTTGATGTTTCATAATAAGTAACTTTCTAAAAATAGCAGGTTTCTATATATAGCTACTTTCCAAAAATAGCAGGTTTCCATATATAGTAACATTCCAAAAATAGTAAGTTTCCATAAATAGTAAGTTTCTAAAAATATAAAGTTTTCATAATTAGTAAGTTTCCATAAATAGAAAGTTTCCATAAATAGCATGTTTTCATAAATAATATGTTTCCATAAATAGTATGTTTCTATAAATAGCATGTTTCCATAATTAGTATGTTTCAATAATTAGTATGTTTTGTAAATAGTAATAAGCTTGTTTAATAAGCATATGATATAAGATAAAGCTTAATAATATTATATAATTCATGGTTTATTAAATATCATAATATAGTAAAGTTTACTAATAAATAAATACTTTAGTCTAACATGATAATTATTAATTAATAATATAATACATGGTTTATAAATGATTTTTAATTTATAATATAACTTGATTTTATATTAATAATACTTTACCATAACTTGATATTGTATAATTAAATTAAAGTAAGATATTAATTTAATTAAACCATGGTTAACATGCAATTAAATAATTATGCTAAGTCCTTATTTAATTAAACCAAAATGTTTCATATTATGTATCATGAATAATTATATAAAATAATTATTATAAGTGTAGCATTATTTTAATTAATGTACCATGTTAATTTATATAACATAATTATTATAACCTAATGTTAATTTAATTAAATGGCCATGATCTATTTAATAATTAAATTGACCTAAATCTTGAAATTAATTTAGAAAAACTCTTAACCAAACACACCAAACCCTAATTCGAATCCAAGCCACACCGAGACACCCATGTCTCGACATGCCTCGAACAACAACAACACCACCACAGCCGTTGCGGCTGTGATTTGCCCCCGCCTGCTCAAAGAAGCCACCAGCAATAGCTGGTTACCACTACTGCACAGCCACTACCCACCGAGAGCTTACTGCTCTCGCTAGTCGTTGCCAAGCCAAACGCCCCCCTGTTGGGTGGTTTGGTGTTACGGCCGCCTGAACAAAATAGCCACCGCCCTTAATACGGTACAACTGGCCGACTGTTAAACCCACCGAGAGTCTTTGACTCTCGGCTTCCGTGCCAACCCGAATCAAATCCCGATTAGATCTTGTTCTATTCATGTTTTTACCCTTTAAACATCATGTATTCATAAATTATTTTTATTTATCCATGATCAAATAATTAATGAAAAGAAAAATTAAAGATTAGGGATACCGTATGTGTTTGAAAGAACAATGCACACTTGATCTAACCCGAATTAATCCAAAACAAACTATTTTTCCCTTCCTTTTTCTTGTATAACCGGCGGCACCAAAGAGCACCAAAGCTAGGGTTTCTATTTTCTTTTGCCAATTTTGTATAATGAATTTCCTAGGATCCTTTTTGTGACCAATTAAGTTGCTTAACGGGTCGGGCCATGGGCCTTTTTTCCTTGTCTTTAAAACCGGCCAAACAAACACCCTTTATATACTTTTTATTTTTTCGTGTTTTAATTACGTGTCATGTTTTAAAATTCATGGCATGTGTTCATGTTTTAAACCCGTGTTAATTCTTGTCGTGTTTTATGTATTATACGTAAATACTTGTACATAATAAATATAACATACGTAATACTTGTATTTATACACAAAATATTCCTGATACGTGTCGTGTATTAATTAATTATAAAGTTTTATTTAATCCATGTTTTCGTGTATTTAATGCTTTGAATTTTATGTGTGTTTTACAATATATCTAAAGTATTAAAGACTGATGGAATGGAGCAACACAAGTATGGCAAGGAGAGAAATGGATTTGAAATTGTTATCATTCAAACTACTTCATAAATTTTTGGGACCTCATGTTGTAAAACTCTAATTTTTGAATGATAACTGAATAAAATTGATTAAAATACTCTTTTGAGTTGTTATCTATTATTGTGACTTGTGTTCCATGAAGTAATACCCCAGATTAGCTTTTCGCTGCTATGTGTAAAAAATTGGGGTGTTACACATTTGAACTCAAAGCCATGGTTATAGAGAACAAGATTAAAATCTTGACTATAACTACTTTACCTACTAATTTTAGGAAAGTCCTCCGTGCCAATGTCAGTGTTGCTACACTCCAGGATGAAGTGTAAGTTTAGAATAATGTGTACGTAATATTATTGTTATATAAATAAGTTATGTTATTTTATCGACTTCTCCAAAAATATGTCTTCCTAATCCCTAACTATTATCGTCTTATCGGATTCTGAAGATTCGCGTTCTGCATGCATTTCTAACGACTTCCCAAAGTATATTTCAAACCTACCAACAAATAATCCTTATGATACCTCAGAAAACTATCAGAAAATCCTAACCATTTTGCCTTTTTATGACAACCACTATATGCAAGTTATGCAAGCATAAAATACCTTTTATACCTCAACATCAAACTCATCCATCACACTCCCCTATCAATACTCCATCTCCTATATTTGAAGATTCACCTAAAAATACCTATGAACAACAATTTAAACATATCCTACCCTATTTGAAAGAACTTCCTCCTGAGCATATTGAATATCTTGAAGTTAAAGTTGAAGGTTTTAAGAATGGACGAAAAATCATACAACGAGATTTTGAGAAGCGGATAATAAGTGTGAAAACACTTATCCTTTTACCACTTATTTCCAATAATAACAAGACCAAAACGTGTATTTTATGTCGTAAAAGTCGGAATTATGCGTGGTTTGTGTTTTTATTGTGTTTCAGGACCAAAATATTAAAAAGGGAGAAAACACGGGCTATCACGAGTTTTTATCGAAGAAAACGAGAAAAGACGAAGTCAAAAGATCAAGAGTGCAAAAAGAACGGAAGTCCAAGGCCTATTCTGAAAATTTATCGAATAAAAAGTCTAAAGACGGAAGTTTAATGAAGTCGAAGAACCAAGTCTTATTATAGAAGAAAATTATAAGACGAGTTACATTTATATCGACAAATCCCAAGACGACGTCGAGAAAGACAAAGAATTTAAATCGAGTCGAGACGAGAAGAAAGAAAGAAGAAAGCTCCAACACATTTTCCTCCTCCTATATAAACCCTCATAATATGTCACTAGGAGGAGTTAGTCATTTTAGGAGTAGATTAGTTTAGGAGTAGGAGTAGATTACTTTCTCTCTCTAGATTTATTTCATGTTCTTAAGCTTTTCTTTCAAGTTTTCTTAATCTTTAATGTTTAATCTTGTACTTTTAAATATTTAATCTTCATCTTATTTCATGCTTTTTACAATCATTCTCATTCTATCTTTCTTTATTTTTAATCTTGTCTAATTCTTGATAATCATGTAGTTTGTTAATCATGTTCTTTGATTTATTGATGTTTGTGTTTGATTGTGCTTATTGATCTTTTAGTGTTTGATTTTTATAGCTTAAAGTGTTTTAGTGCTTATTGTGGTAATTTTCTTATTTTTAATTAAGTGATTTTTAGTTAATTTTTATAAAAAGTTGTTTTTAAATATTTTTATTATTTAGTGTTTTTAAAAGTTTTTAAATTTTGGTCTATTATCTTTTTCTTAAATTTGATTTGGCTAAGTTTTTAGATAAGATCTAATTCGGTTTGTTTATTGCATCTAACATTCCATCGGAAAAGGGTTTACCTTTTCCGATGGTTATTCCGACAGTTTTCCTTATACTTATTCTGATACTTTTGATTTTACTACTTTCCGATAGTTTTCATTTTTCTTATTCCGATACTTCAAGAATTATTCCGATAGAATTTGCTTTGATACATTCCGACGGGACATTCCGATTGTATTCCGACAGTACATTCCGATGGGATTCCGATAGTGTGTATTTCGACGGATTGGGTTTAAGTTTTTACTTTTACAAAGTTTTAAGTTTTAAATTTACTTTTAAGTTTTTAATCAATTATTTTTAACTTTTAATTTTTAGTTTAATTTTTAAAGCTTTCATTTTTACACAACAACATTTTCATATTTGCTTTTAGTTTAAAATAGATAATCAAACCATTTTATTTTCCACCAAGAACGACTGAGTCGCACTTTTAACTAGTAATCAATTCGAAAAGACTGGATCAACGAACTTTCATACTAGGTGAAAACCTTGTATTAAATGGCGTCGTTGCCGGCTCTTTTCGTGAAGATTAACGGTTTATTGTGAGAGACGCGTTGGATTTTGGGATCCGTTCACTTTTGAACGTTATTTTTCTTGCCAAAAATTTTCAAGAATCGAAAAAAAATAAAAAATTTCAAAAATCCCCAAAACAATTAAAAAAATCATAAAAAGCATTTCTTTTTTGAAACTTTTGCACCAAAAATATTATTCTTGCTTATCTATTGTTCTTAATGAATTCATATGTCGCATGTGTTGCAGGGTGTGGAAGACCATTGTATGGCTTTCAAACATGTCAATGGTGTACATGTGAGCGGTGTGGAAATAATATTGACAATACACAATTTGGATTTTGTCCCTCGTGCAATTCGATTAACTCATCCTTTCCTTCTAATGCACTTACTCCACCCTCTTGCATATATTGTGCAAGCGATTCTCATTGGCATGTTTCGTGTCTGATTTGATACCCGTCTCATGACGAGCAAGAACCGGGTTACAATTATGACAATGGTAATAGCTATACACATGATGCACCAGTTTTCCTCAATACCCGTATTGCAACAATTGTGGGGGCCCTCACGATACCTTTTATTGTCAGCCGATGAATTATTATGAGCCAAATCCGTGTTCTAATTCTTTTCAACCGATGATTTATGATGGACCACATCCGTGCTATAATTCTGGTTTTCATAATTTTGAGCCCCCACAATACACCCTCGATCATCAACCTTCTTTGAATCCGAACGAAGAAACACACACGCTTATTTTGCAACTTAAAGAAGCCGTAATTCAACTAAAAGAAGCAAGGGAGGAGGAAAAGCGACAGCAACAAGAGCAAGTATCCAATCTTAGTGATTATACTCCTCCTCTTGTGCGTCCATACTACTATTATGATGATGCCGAGGATGATATCTATGATCTCAACCCATCTTCTGAGATTACTACTCCTACTCTTGATATCCCTAATGCGTCTAAGGATAGTGATACATCGAGTGAGATTAGTGATTTTGGTCTTGATAAATTCTTTGACGAGTTTTGTGATGTACCTACTTTTGCTGAGCTTACGGACGAGGTCGCTCTTAATGATGATGATTTTTCTCCATGCTATGAGAATTTCACTTTTGAAATTTCTCAATCCCCTCCGGGAAATGAGGGCGATGTTGATTTATTCTCTCCGACTTACGAGAAGTACACCATTGAACTTGGTCTTGTAGATGAGGTGGAAGACGTTGTTCTTCGCTACAAATTACTGAAAGTTCATCTTCTTATTGCTAAAATTGAAGCGTTGAATTCTGCTCCTATTTCTGATTCTTTACCTCCGTCTATTACTTCAGTTGAGAATAATGATACAGCTATGGAGGAAATCGACATTCTCTCAATACCTCCGGGTCTTGATGATGATGACACGAAAGGGGATATTATTTTGGATAATATGCTGCATGAAGATTTTTTCCCAAGTCCCCCTCCCGAGCACCATTCATCCACTTCTTTAGACACCATTACGGAGGATGAGTGCTTTGACCCGGGAGGTGACATTGACTATTTTATGAGTGATAACTTTACGGATTTGCCGCTTTCTGAGCATCAATTGTCTTTGGGGGATGACAATTTGCTTACTTTACCCACCCCACCTCCCGTGGATCATGATTTTACAGAATTTTCGTATATTGAAAGGACTTTTCTACCCTTTAAGACTTATCCTCCGGCCTCTCCTTTATTAATGTCCTCCGGGAACGAGGACAAGGTCTTTGATCCCGGAATTACATTCGAGGCTTCCCCATGGACAATTTAATTCGGGGACGAGTCAGGCTCGTGACTCGGTTAACAAAAACAAGCGCTTCTCGGGAGGCAACCCGATTATCTATCTATCTTTATCTGTTTTTATAATAAGTGTAGGGGAGACCCTTGTATGTGTTTGTTGTTTTCTTTCTTATCATGTGCAGGGATTCGATCTTTCAAAGATACATTCTTGATGAATTTTGACGAACCGTGATCCCGGGTACCCGTCTTCCCGGTTTTATCCTAAAGTCTTTTGATTCTCTATTTTATATTTTCCAATATTAAAATAGGAATCACTTTAGTTGTCTCTTCCTTAGCAAGATTTAAACAACGTGCACAGTGTCCTAAGTGTAGGGGAGTTCACTCCCACATGCTTAAACATTGAGGACAATGTTTATATTAAGTGTAGGGGGACTTCTATCGAAGTTAAGTGGGCTTTTCCTTGTATTTGTCCTCATTTTAACCGGAAAATTAATTTTTCGACATTTTTCAAAATTTTTGATCTATTTTGGCCTAGTAGTTTTACCCTTTGTTATAATTATTTTCTTTCTTTGCTAGAATAAATTTTAATAAAGTGGTTTTAATTTTTCAACGTCATGAATTTTTTTACTCAACCCGAGTTTACTTATCTAAGTTTACTCTAGCTAGTATCCTTAACGTGTTTAAGTCAAGTTTTGCTAGGCTTTTATATAGGGAACTTTAAAACGCGAAAGTCTTAACCCTTACGGGTTAAGAACAAGAACTTTTCGCAAGTTCCTATAATTGATCCTAGAAAGTCGTTTATCAAGGGAACTTTAAAATGCGAATTCTAAACTTGAAAAAGTCTAAGAATTTGCAAGATCCTATAGATGACTTGAAAACCCAAAACTTTGATTTAATAGGCTAAGCATCCACGAGTCTCATTCCTTGAGATTTTAAATTATGGAGAACGAGAGATGATAGAGTCAATTATAAGTTTGGTATTCTTTCATGAATTTATGTGAGTTTATTATAAGCTTTTTCTCCCATCGCTTGCTAGCAAATTTATTTGCAATAAATAAGGTTGTACGATTTGAAAAGTTACTTAGCTTCTAGCCAAAGATCGTTTAAAAGTTGCTCGGTATTAATTAGAGTTCATAGCCAAGGCATAACTTATTGAAGCGGGATGCGAAGATTGGCGAGTCCGAAAAGGCCCTAACAAGGCATGAGGGCTACATTTTGTTGCTAAAGATCCCAAGTGATGTTAAGAATCATTTATCAAAAATCATTATGAAGGATCGAGACACACGACGAAAAGCAAATACTCCCCTAAAGATCATGGAGAAGTCTATCTGAAAAGACCCTAGCAAGGTATGAGGATAAATAGATCCAAGTCCTAAAAGGAGGCGGATCGTTGTATATCAAAGTCCAAAATAAAGATTGGAGAAAAATGAAGAAGTCGTGGTCCAAATATGAAGAATCTCTCAAAAACTTCACGTGAAGAAATTCCTATTATGAAGAGAAGACCATAATTTCGAGAACGTCTCTCAAGATTCGAAGTATGAAGTCGCTGCCAAATATCGGTCCGAGAAAGGTCTCAAATCGTGAAGCGAGTTATGCCAAGATATGAACTTTAAGAGGTCCCGAGAAGCAGTTTTAATAGATTTTGTCCTTTAGCTAACTATTGATTAAATCGTCCTACTTTATTTTCAGCCTAAATAATTATCGAAATAAGTCAACAATGCATCCTCGTGATCATTTAAGACAACAATAAAATATAAGAGATACACCTAGGAATAAGGGAGTATAAGTGAATAATGGGCCCACATGAGTTTGTGTTAGTTTTCTAACTTATAATAACAATGATCTCGTTTTTAAGCTTGGTATGGGGAACGTGAAACTTGAGGGTGATAAACATTCATGGCAGCCAAAACCCCAATGTAAGTCTTTTGATTTCTTTACTTGTTTTGTATATATTTCTATCTTTTAGTTTCCTTAGTGTTTAGTATTTAATAAAGGCAAAGGTGGGTTATTTATGATAAAAATGTAAATCGTGCTTTGAAATTAATGCATTACATGAGGGCATTGCAATGGTCAAGTGTAGGGGATTTAATAAGTGTGAAAACACTTATCCTTTTACCACTTATTTCCAATAATAACAAGACCAAAACGTGTATTTTATATCGTAAAAGTCGGAATTATGCGTGGTTTGTGTTATTATTGTGTTTCAGGACCAAAATATGAAAAAGGGAGAAAACACGGGCTATCACGAGTTTTTATCGAAGAAAACGAGAAAAGACGAAGTCAAAAAATCAAGAGTGCAAAAAGAACGGAAGTCCAAGGCCTATTCTGAAAATTTATCGAAGAAAAAGTCTAAAGACGGAAGTTTAATGAAGTCAAAGAACCAAGTCTAATTATAGAAAAAAACTATAAGACGAGTTCAATTTATATCTACAAATCACAAGACGACGTCGAGAAAGACAAAGAATTTAAATCGAGTCGAGACGAGAAGAAAGAAAGAAGAAAGCTCCAACATATTTTCATCCTCCTATATAAACCCTCCTAATATGTCATTAGGAGGAGTTAGTCATTTTAGGAGTAGATTAGTTTAGGAGTAGGAGTAGATTACTTTCTCTCTCTAGATTTATTTCATGTTCTTAAGCTTTTTTTTCAAGTTTTCTTAATCTTTAATCTTTAATCTTGTGCTTTTGAATCTTTAATGTTCATCTTATTTCAAGGTTTTTACAATCATTCTCATTCTACCTTTCTTTATTTTTAATCTTGTATAATTCTTGATAATCATGTAGTTTGTTAATCATGTTCTTTGATTTATTGATGTTTGTGTTTTATTGTGCTTATTGATCTTTTAGTGTTTGATTTTTATAGCTTAAAGTGTTTTAGTGCTTATTGTGTTAATTTTCTTATTTTTAATTAAGTGCTCTTTAGTTAATTTTTATAAAAAGTTGTTTTTAAATATTTTTATTATTTAATGTTTTAAAAGTTTTTAAATTTTGGTCTATTAGCTTTTTCTTAAATTTGATTTGGTTAAGTTATTAGATAAGAGCTTATTCGGTTTGTTTATTGCATTTTACGTTCCATCGGAAAAGGGTTTACCTTTTCCGATGGTTATTCCGACAATTTTTTATTTCTACACATTCCGATAGTTTATCTTTACAACATTTCGATAATTTACCTTTTTTTTACACATTCCGATAGTTTATCTTTCATTATTCCGATAGTTTTTTTAATCAACATTCCAACAATTCTTCTATTCAATATTTTGATAGATTTATTTTGTTCCATATTCCGATGGAAATAACCTATATGCATGTCTGCATGCTTAAGTATTTTCCCGCCAATTGAGCTACTAGCTTGCTAGCTTAAGCTGCTTGCTTGCTAGCTTGTTTATTATTTAGTATTGTTCCGTAATCGTTTAATTTTATCTGGAAGTTGTTCCATTTTTTATTCTGAAAGTCACGTATTTTTAGTTATATTTTTCATCGATTTTTAGTATTAGTATTTTTTCCTAAAGTTTAAGTTTTATCTTTTATTTAGTACCCGCTTTAGTTTTTGCCTCGTTCAGTTTTAAACTACCCACTTAGTTTTATTAACTCCTTTTTCATTTAGTTAATTTTATTTTTCAGTCGAAAGTTAATTTCTTCGTTTAGTTTTATTTTTATTAATTGTTTTGCTTTAATTTACGTTTTATTATTTGTTTTGCTCCTTTATTATTAGTTATTTGTTTTTATCTTATTTTTATTACTTTGTGAATTTACCTTTTAATTAGAAATAGATAACCAAACTTCCCTTTTTTTAACCAAAACCAATTGAGTCGCACTTTTAACCGGAAGTCAATTCGATTAGACACCGAGAAAACGAAGTTTTTAACTAGCAAAATCACAATTTCAAATGAATTTGATAGGTGTGAAAACACCCATCCTTTTACCACTTAATTATAATAATAATCAAGCCAAAACGTGTATTTTATGTCATAAAAGTCGTAATTATGCGTGGTTTACGTTTTTATTATGATTTAGGACCAAAAGATGAAAAAGGAAGAAAACACGGGCTTTCACGGGATTTTATCGAAGAAAACGAGAAAAGACGAAGTAAAAAGACCAAGAGTGTAAAAGATTGGAAGTCAGTGGGCCTATTTTGAAGATTTATTGAAGAAAAGGACCAAAGATGGAAGATTTACAAGTCGAAGAACCCAAGTCTAATAAATGAAGAAATTATAAGACGAGTTCAAGATTTTATCGACAAATCCCGAGCCAAATTCGAGACCTCAATTAAATTTAAAGACGAGTCGACAAAGAAAATAAAAGAAAGAAGACAAGCCACCAACCACCTATCAACTCTCCTATCCTATAAATACCACCCTCACTTGTCATTTGAGGGTTGGTTAGTTAGTTTTAGATTAGGAGTAGTGTAGTTTTACTTTCTCTCTCTAAGTTTTTATTTCTTTCTCTCTATAAATTTAGTATGTAGAATCATTTAGTTTCATGTTTTTAAATTGTTGAATCTTATACTTTTAATCAAGCTTTTACTTTTAATTCTCATCCTTCCTTTCTTGTTTGGTTTAATATAGTGTTTAGTTTATTGATTTGGTTGATTTAGTTTTGATTAATCAAGTGGGTTTCATAGTTTTATTGATTTTTATTCCATAAAGTTCATTGATTTAGATGTTTTAATGCTTGATAGATCTTAATTAGTGATTTTTTGTTTTTAATTTTATTGTTTTTGGTTGATTTAAGTTTTAATTTATTAAGTGGGTTTTGAATGATTTAGTTTTATTTGTTAGTTTTATTGATTTGGTTTAATTGATTGTTGTTAGGTTATGATTAGTGGTTAGTTTTGTTGAATCATTAGATTTAATTTGGTTAATTTTGGCTTAGATTCGAATCCCCAAAAATATTTGTTCGTCGCTTGCTATTTTTCAGTTTGATTCGGAAATGGGTTTTACCAGTTTTTCCTGAATCAATTAATTTTCTCGAACCAAGTATTATTCCCCGAATGAGTTATTTAGAATTTTTTGTCCGAATTACTTAAAGTCATAAAACCCCGAATGATCATTTTTGCAAAATTCCGAATGAGTTAAATATATATCCCGAATGAAGGAAGAATACAGAAACAAAAAAAACATATTCCGAAATTCCGAACCAAGCAAAAGATTCTGAACCAAGCAAAAATTCGAATGAAGGATTTTAACATAAAGATTCCGAATGAGTAAAAATATCCACCAGCTAGCCTGCCTGCTTATAACACTTTCCCGCCAAAAATTGAGCTGCCTGGCTGCGTGCTTGAGCAGGGTGCCTGCCTGCTTACTTATTTCTTAATATTGTTCCGTAATCGTTTAGTTTAATCTGAAAGTTGTTCCAATTTTTATTAAGAAAGTCACGTATTTTTAGTTATATTTTTCGTCGATTTTTAGTATTAGTATTTTTTCGTAAAGTTTAAGTTTTGACTTTTATTTAGTGCCCACTTTAGTTTTTGTCCCGTTTAGTTTTAAAGTACCCTTTTAGTTTTATTTTCTCCTTTTTCATTAAGTTAATTTTATTTTTCAGTCAAAAGTTAATTTCTTCGTTTAGTTTTATGTTTATTAATTGTTTTGCTTTAATTTACGTTTTATTATTTGTCTTGCTCCTTTATTATTAGTTATTTATTTTTAGCATTAGTTTAATTACGTTTCGCTCTTACCTTTTAAGTAGAATTAGAAAACCAAACTTCCCTTTTCATTACCAAGAACGATTTCTCCACTTCAAACCGTGATCAATTCGTTAAGATACCGAGAACGAACAAAGATATAATTTTTAATATACTAAAAAACAGTTATTAAAATGGCGTCGTTGTCGGCTCTTTTCGTGAAGATTAACGGTTTTTAGTGAGAGACGCGTTGGATTTTGGGATCCGTTCACTTTTGAACGTTATTTTTCGTGTCAAAAATTTTCAAAAATCCATAAAAATTCAAAAATTCAAAAATCCCAAAAACAATTTAAAAAATCATAAAAAGCATTTCTTTTTCGAAAGTTTTGCACCTAAAATACTCTTCTTGCTTATCTATTGTTCTTAATGAATTCGTATGTTGCTTGTGCTGCAGGATGTGGAAGACCATTGTATGGCTTTCAAACATGTCAACGGTGTACATGTGAGCGGTGTGGAAATGATATCGACAATACACAATTTGGATTTTTTCCCTCGTGCAATTCGATTAACTCATCCGTTGCTTCTAATGCACTTACTCCACCCTCTTGCATATATTGTGGAAGCGATTCTCATTGGCATGTTTCGTGTCCAATTCGATACCCGTCTCATGGCGAGCAAGAACTGGGTTACAATTATGACAATGGTAATAGCTATCTACATGAAGCACCGGGTTTTCTTCAATAGCCGTATTGCAACAATTGTGGGGGCCCTCATGATACTTCTTATTGTCAATCGATGAATTATTATGACCCACATCCGTGTTCCAATTCTTCTTAACCGATGAATTATGAGCCACATCCGTGCTATAATTTCGGTTTTCAAAATTTTGAGCCCCCACGTCACACTGTCGATCATCAACCTTGCTTCGAACATTTGAGCCCCCACGAACAAAGGGCCACTCTTGATAAGCAAGGTCAAAAACTTCAAGAAGCTTCAAAATAAATACATCGAAAATTGTCAAGAGGATCAATGACAAGAGCAAATATCGAATATAGAGGCTTATACTCCTCTTCTTGTGCGTCCATACCACTATTATGATGATGACGAGGATGATATCTGTGATCTCAACCCATCTTCTGAGATTACTACTCCTACTCTTGATATCCCTAATGCGTCTAAGGATAGTGATACATCGAGTGAGATTAGTGATTTTGGTCTTGATAAATTCTTGGATGAGGTTTGTGATGCACCGAACTTTGTAGAGCCTACGGACGAGGTCGCTCTTAATGATGATTTTTCTCCATGCTATGATAATTTCACTTTTGAAATTTCTCCTTCTCCTCCGGTCGATGAAGGCGATGCTGATTTATTCTCTCCGACATACGAGAAGTACACCACTGAACTTGGTCTTGTAGATGAGGCGGAAGACGTTATTCTTCGCGACAAATTACTGAAAGTTCATCTTCTTATTGCTAAAATTGAAGCGTTGAATTCGGCTCCTATTTCTGAGTCTTTACCTCCGTCTATTACTTCAGTTGAGAATAATGATACAGCTATGGCGGAAATTGACAATCTCTCAATACCTCCGGGTATTGATGATGATACGGAGGGGGATATTATTTTTGATAATTTGCTGCATGAAGATATTGTCCCAAGTCCCCCTCCCGGGCACCTTTCATCCACTCCTTTAGACACCATTACGGAGGATGAGTGCTTTGACGCGGGAGGTGACATTGACTATTTTATGAGTGATAAATTTACGGCTTTGCCGCTTGGTCAACATCCATTGTCTTTGGCGGATGACAATGTGCTTCCTTTACCCACCCCACCTCCCGTGGATCACAACCTCACATACTTTTCGTATGTTGAGAGGACTTTTCTACCCTTTAAGACTTATCCTCCGGCCTCTCTTTTATTAATGTACTCTGGGAACGAGGACAAGGTCTTTGATCCCGGTATTACATTAGAGGCTTCCGCATGGACCATTTAATTCGGGGTCGAGTCAGGCTCGTGACTCGGTTAACAAAAACAAGCGCTTCTCGGGAGGCAACCCGAGTATCTATCCTTTTTATCCGCTTTTCATAATAAGTGTAGGGGGAGCTACATAGGGTTTGTTGTTTTCTTTCTTATGATGTGTAGGGATTAAACGCTTTAAAGAGCACTTTTGATGACATTTGACGACCCGTGAGCCCGTGTACCCGTCTTCCCGGTTCTATCCTAAACTGTCGTGATTCAATATTTCATATTAGATATGTTCACATTGAAATCACTATTGTTGTCCTTTCCTTAGCAAGATTTAAACAACGTGGACAATGTCCTAAGTGTAGGGGAATTTACTCCCACATGCTTAAACATTGAGGACAATATTTATATCAAGTGTAGGGGTGACTTCTATCAAAGTAAGTGGGCTTTTCCATTAATTTATCCTCATTTTAACCAGAAAATTTGATTTTTCGACATTTTTCAAAATTTTTAATCTATTTTGGCCTAATAGTATAGTCGTATTTTTCTTTGTTATCGTTATTTACTTTCTTTGCTAGAATAAATTTTGAGTAAAGTGGTTTTAATTTTTCAACGTTGTGAATCTTTTGACTCAACCCGAGTTTACTTATCTAAGTTTAATCTAGCTAGTATCCTTAACATGTTTAAGTAAAGTTTTGCTAGGCTTTTATATAGGGAACTTTAAAACGCGAAAGTCTTAACTCTTACGAGTTAAGAACAAGAACTTTTCGCAAGTTCCTATAATTGATCCTAGAGAGTCGTTTATCAAGGGAACTTTAAAATGCAAAATCTAAACTTGAAAGAGTGTAAGAAGATGCAAGATCCTATAGATGACTTGAAAACCCAAAACTTTGACTTAATTGGCTAAGCATCCACGAGTCTCATTCCTTGAGATTTTAAATTATGGAGAACGAGAGATGATAGAGTCAATTATAAGTTTGGTATTCTTTCATGAATTTATGTGAGTTAATTATGAGCTTATTTTCCCATCGCTTGCTAATAAACTTAATAGCAATAAAGGTTGTACGATTTGAAAAGTTACTTAGCGTCTAGCACAAGATCGTTTAAAAGTTGCTCGGTATTAATTAGAGTTCATTGCCAAGGCATAACTTATTGAAGCGGGATGCGAAGATTGGCGAATCCGAAAAGGTCCTAACAAGGCATGAGGGATACATTTTGTTGCTAAAGATCCCACGTGATGTGAAGAATCATTTATCAAAAATCAATATGAAGGATCGAGACACACGACGAAAAGCAAATACTCCCCTAAAGAATATGGAGAAGTCTATCCGAAAAGACCCTAACAAGGTATGAGGATAAATAGATCCAAGTCCTAAAAGGAGGCGGATCGTTGTATATCAAAATCCAAAATAAAGATTGGAGAAAAATGAAGAAGTCGTGGTCCAAGTATGAAGAATCTCTCAAAAACTTCAAGTGAAGAAATTCCTATTATGAAGAGAAGACCATAATTTCAAGAACGTCTCTCAAGATTTGAAGTATGAAGTCGGTACCAAATATCGGTCCGAGAAAGGTCTCAAATCGTGAAGCGAGTTATGCCAAGATATGAACTTTATGAGGTCCCGAGAAGCAGTTTTAAAAGATTTTGTCCTTTAGCTAACTATTGATTAAATCGTCCTACTATATTTTCAGCCTAAATAACTATCGTAATAAGTCATCAATGCATCCTCGTGATCATTTAAGACAACAATAAAATATAAGAGATACACCTAGGAATAAGGGAGTCTAAGTGAATAATTGGGCTACAGGAGTTTGTGTTAGTTTGCTAACTTACAATAATAATGATCTCGTTTTTAAGCTTGGTTTGGGGAACGTGAAACTTGAGGATGATAAACATTCATGACAATCCAAAGCCTCAATGTAAGTCTTTAATCTCTTTATTTGTTTTTCTTCCTTTAATTATGTTTAATAAAGGCCAAGGTAGGTTAATTACGATGGAAAATGTAAATCTTGCTTTGTAATTAATGCATTGCATGAGGGCATTGCAATGGTCAAGTGTAGGGGATTTGATAGGTGTGAAAACACCCATCCTTTTACCACTTAATTATAATAATAACCAAGCCATAACGTGTATTTTATCTCGTAAAAGTCGGAATTATGCGTGGTTTGCATTTTTATTGTGTTTTAGGACCAAAAGATGAAAAAGGAAGAAAACACGGGCTTTTATCGAAGAAAACGAGAAAAGACGAAGTAAAAAGACCAAGAGTGCAAAATATTGGAAGTCAATGGGCCTATTTTGAAGATTTATTGAAGAAAAGGACCAAAGACGGAAGATTTACAAGTCGAAGAACCCAAGTCTAATAAATGAAGAAATTATAAGACGAGTTCAAGATTCTATCGACAAATCCCGATCCAAAGTCGAGACCTCAACCTCAATTTAATTTAAAGACGAGTCGACAAAGAAAAGAAAAGAAAGAAGACAAGCCACCAACCACCTATCAACTCTCCTATCCTATAAATACCACCCTCACTTGTCATTTGAGTGTTGGTTAGTTAGTTTTAGATTAGGAGTAGTGTAGTTTTACTTTCTCTCTCTACGTTTTTATTTTTTTCTCTCTCTAGATTTAATATGTAGAATCATTTAGTTTCATGTTTTTAAATTGTTGAATCTTATACTTTTAATCAAGCTTTTACTTTTTATTCTCATCCTTCCTTTCTTGTTTGGTTTAATTTAGTGTTTGGTTTATTGATTTTGTTGATTTAGTTTTCATTAATCAAGTGGGTTTCATAGTTTTATTGATTTTTATTCCATAAAGTTCATTGATTTAGATGTTTTAATGCTTGGTAGATCTTAATTAGTGATTTACTGTTTTTAATTTTATTGTTTTTGGTTGATTTAAGTTTTAATTTATTAAGTGGGTTTTGAATGATTTAGTTTTATTTGTTAGTTTTATTGATTTGGTTTAATTGATTGTTGTTAGGTTATGATTAGTGGTTAGTTTTGTTGAATCATTAGATTTCATTTGGTTAATTTTGGCTTAGATTCGAATCCCCAATAATATTTGTTCGTCGCTTGCTATTTTTCAGTTTGATTGGAAATGGGTTTTACCAGTTTTTCCCGAATCAATTAATTTTCCCGAACCAAGTATTATTTCCCGAATGAGTTATTTTTCCGAATGACTTAAAGTCATAAAACCCTGAATTATCATTTCTGCAAAATTCCGAATGAGTTAAATATTTCCGGAATGAAGGAAGAATACCGAACCAAAAAAAAACATATTCTGAAAATTCCGAACCAAGCAAAAGATTTCGAACCAAGCAAAAATCCAAATGAAGGATTTTAACATAAAGATTCGGAATGAGTAAAAATATCCACCAGCTAGCCTGCCTGCTTTTAACACTTTCCCGCCAAAAATTGAGCTACCTAGCTGCGTGCTTGAGCAGGGTGCCTGCCTGCTAACTTATTTATTAATATTGTTCCGTAATCGTTTAGTTTAATCTGAAAGTTGTTCCGATTTTTATTCTGAAAGTCACGTATTTTTAGTTATATTTTTCGTCGATTTTTAGTATTAGTATTTTTTCGTAAAGTTTAAGTTTTGACTTTTATTTAGTGCCCGCTTTAGTTTTTGTCCCATTTAGTTTTAGAGTACCCTTTTAGTTTTATTTTCTCCTTTTTCATTAGGTTAATTATATTTTTCAGTTGAAAGTTAATTTCTTCGTTTAATTTTATTTTTATTAATTGTTTTGCTTTAATTTACGTTTATTATTTGTCTTGCTCCTTTATTATTAGTTATTTATTTTTAGCATTGGTTTGATTACGTTTCGCTCTTACCTTTTAAGTAGAATTAGAAAACCAAACTTCCCTTTTCATTACCAAGAACGATTTATCCACTTCAAACCGTGATCAATTCGTTAAGATACCGAGAACGAACAAAGATATATTTTTTAATATACTAAAAAACGGTTATTAGCGGAAAAAGATTTTGAAGAAGCCAAGGCTAAGTTGCAGAGAAGACAAGTGATACACAATGAAGAAATTGTTCAATCTCGACAAAATATTTTTACTCTAGAGTTAATCATTGAGGACATTCAAATTAGACATCGAGCCGGTATACGAAGTATCTTGGATGCCATCAAGGAACACAAGAAGAAAAGATGAAAACACCAGACTAGAATTTTTAATTAGTCGAAAGCTTGATAGCTGACATGTAGATTTGTAAATATTTTCAGGTTTCTGTCTATACTTTTATGTTAACAGTGAAGCTTGTTCTATAAATATAAAAGACAAGTTGTTGATTAATAAAAGTTGAGTTTTTTCATCCAATCTTGTCATCTCATTTCATTTTTATTTCATACTAATTTTTCATAGAATTAAGAGATCCATATTTCTCGGTTTTCTCACAAATGATTATGAGTCCTATTGTGTTCATTCTGGAGAAACATGTGCTTGATAAAGTATATATCTTTAGAATTTTAGTTATCTTCTATGATGATTTCGATTACCTGTTGAATATACCCCATAAGTTTTAAGAAAAATTAACAAAACTCCCCAAGTTTACTAAGTTCTTCTATTATTAGCTTTTGTCTCTCAAATAGATTCTTTTATCCAACAATAGGATATATGGTATGTAGAAAGAAGCTTGCCTTGTATAAGATGTGTTGTTACATTTTCTGTTATATTCCTCCATTTCATATCAGGGTTAAATATATGACAATTATGTATGTGTCATATCTTTATAAATCCATAGCTTATAATGGATTTATTATCCTCATATATGAATGATAATCAACATATTAACTCTCCTATATCATTACCAACAACTCTTATCTTCGTTGATTAAAGTTTCATTTTCCTATATACCACACAAAACAATCCTAAAAGATTTACTTTTTCCCAATTTAAAACCTTTGTTCAATAATCATTTATATGTATCCATATACATATGTGACAAATACTTTTTGATACAAGTATACCTTGATTCTAAATTCTTGTCTTCTGTTTATCGACTTCTATCACTATAACTCCTGAAGGTCTTCGATAAATGATTGACAATGAAGTTGCTGCAATCCTGAAAGTACAAATTGTTAATGCAACAAGAAGTACTATTCAGAAAGAAAATTTTGTAACTGGTTAGTTTTTTATTTCAAAGGAACAAAAGATACTGGTGGTATCACCCATTGGATTGAAAGAGTTAAATCAGTCTTCTCTCGTAGTAATTGTATTAGGAATTGAAAAGTAAAGCTTGCTACCAGTACTTTAAATGATAACGCGCTATCTTGGTGGGTTTCATATACTCAACCTATTGAGATGAAAGAAGCTCGTTAGATTGCTTGGTCAAATCTCAAGTTTCTCTTAATAGGACGATATTTTTCTCCAATCGAAATCGAGAAGGTGAAAGAAGAACTCCACTATCTAATGAAAAAAAGGAATTAACCTCGAGACATACACGAGGAGATTTCAAGAGTTAGCAGAGTTTTATCCTGTCACTAATCCCCAAAGAATCATGAAAGTTTTTTTATCAAGGAATTTTCTCGAAAATTTAGAAGAAAGAATACCACTTCCAAATCCTAAAATATAGGATGAAGTCATTAAAATAATCCCAAAAGTTGATGGACAAGGTAATTTAGCACAATCTGGTGCAAAAATCAGAAAAATCTCAAGAGTGAATTCGACGATGAAAGAACCTTCACCAATCCTAACCACCAAAAACTACCATCTCAATCTCAATTTTTAAACCATAATCTCAACAACTTTAATCATTTCAACAAATCTCAACCACAAAAACAATTTCATCATATTTTCTTCCACCATAAACTACCACAACTTATGTTACTAATCCAAGCTACGGTAAATATGCTGAAAATATTCTTTTGTATAAGAAATGCACATTGCATCACACCATCTGGTGTCGGATTATCAACATAGTAGGTCATTGGACTATGATTTATAAGATTAAGTAGCCTTATAAATCATATGTTTGGTAGAATTATTTTGTATTTTATATACATGTTCTATGAAATAAAATACCAACTTCTATTCAAGCGTTATCCGTTTCTCAAGCGTATCCGCTTTATAACTTTTATATGAATAAACTTATTATTTACGTCTCCTATGAATTTTAATTATTCGAGAACACGTCGTCATTTTATCTACGCAGAATTATGAAGAAAGTCTGAATCTTGTGTGAATTATGTTAACTCATCCATGCTACCGTTATCATGTTTGATTATGTAATCCTCGACTATTCCGAAAAATACGTCGATATCCTTGTTATCATATTCCTTCGAATACTCGTCTTTTCCTCGTTATATTTTTAAAGTTAAGAGAATACTCGTGTTATGTCAAAAATTTCTAAGTCAATGATTTACAATCTCTTTATTTGATTGAATTAGGATGCTTCTTTAGTCAAGTAAACAATTTTTAAATAATTAAATTTATTAGTCTTTCTTGCATAATGTTGGACGCATCTTTATGTGAGTAGTAAATTACAAGTGGACTTAAGAATATTCAATATAAGACAAGTATAAGCTTAATGAATCATCAGAATTTCCACAAATCCAAGTATTCCATTTATGATAATACCCAAATAAAGTTTACGATCCTTATATTATGGTTTAAGAGATAAAGCAAAATATTTGAAGAACAATGATGGATTTATCAAGTAGACACGACTCCATCTGGGTCATTGTCGACCTTCTTACTATATCTAAATGTTTTATTCCTATCAAAGATGTAAAACCCCCCAATATTCGTACTTTAGTTCAGCGGAAGAGTTGTTGGTGTTACGGGATAGAACATTACTCAAATCATAGACAACGCATAAAAATGCGTCGTTTAATAATAAAGCATTTTCCATTCATAAATATCAAATTACATAGGTCCCAAGTCATAGTATTTCATACAAGTTTTACAAAGCATTTGAATGGAAATTGTTATTTAAGTGCGGGCCATAAATTCTTGTCATCTTCCCGAGAATTACCTTCAAGTACCTGAGATAAAACATGTTAAAAGAAAAGGTCAGCGAAAACGCCGAGTGAATTCATAGAGTTTAATGAAAACCATTATTATATCATCGGTACATATTTATTACCGAAAATCATTTTGTACAAATCTTTGTAGTAGGCCATAAAATAGGCCAAAGACATTTTATACCACTCTTAGTCATAAATCATAATATAGGCTTCAGCCTTCAAAACCATTATACGAAACATTGTCGTAAAACTATCATACAATACGTTTTGTAACGTCGTATATAGTTAATAAAAACCGTTATAAGAAAATGGTTATGTAAAACCAAAACACGAACATAATATCAATAATAAGACCCCGTATTGCTAGTCAGGCAATATATTGTAATTCAATGCGTATAGCAGTATTTTCGTTATTTGGATTATTATAATCCACATGACATTGCTACCTTACTATAACAAACAACGGGTAGCTAACCCGAAACTCATTTTCCCATCTAAAATAGCGTGTCGTCACAATAATCACGCTTATGTAAATCTTCGCATACATAAATTCGCTTACCAATCAATGTGGCACGACGGGGATCAACCGTCAAGGCGCGAACTGGGGTGATCTTCCCCAAATAGTACTATTATATGCATAAGCGTCTACCAAATCTCGGTAGTTCACAATTCATGCTAATGGGACTTTTAGTGACATAACCTAACTTTAATAATCCATTTCATTTCATTTATCGGGTCATATAATCATTCATCGGGTCATATAATCATTCGGGTCCAAATCAATAAGCAAACAATCGGGACAACTGGTGTCCTATTTTTATTAAAACTAACATGTTATCTCCTTCACGGGTTTATAAAACATTTAATAAAAACATTTAAAAGAGTATGAGGCTATAAACTCATGTTGATTGGGAAAGGCAGGTTATCGGCGTTTTGGATGTACGGTACATGCTTCAATCACGGAAACCTAGACAAATAATACTCGTCTTAGACCCTTGTCCAATGACTTTATAAAAACAACGGCTATGTATATATGATTATATTATAAGTATGATGATGATCAAGTGGGTTTTTATATCTTCATTCAACAATATAGTGTTATGTGTTAGTCAAATTTTTGACTAGTTACACTAGTTTCAATCGAATTCCATATCAAGGACCAATAAGCCCATTAAGAGTTCAACTCTTTATATTAGTCCATTTATTCTATTAATATTAGACCTTTACTCATATGTTAGGCCCAAGTGGGTTAAGCCCAATGAGTAAGTCCATTAGTGTTTATCCAAACTAGTTGGGTCAATAATCCGATAAGGCTACTTTGGCCCGTTAATGTCCATAAGTTATAAATCTCGGGCTTTATCGGTTTTTACTTCTCAAATGTACTTATACATCAGTAGGTAAGTTATAAAAATTTTACATTAGACGGGTCGGACTGATATGTGTGAAAACACACATCTTTTCTACCACTTAATTACAATAATAACCTGACCAAAACGTGTATTTTATGTCTTTTATGTCGGAATTATGCGTGGTTTGTGTTTTTGTTGTGATTTAGGACGAAAAGGTGAAAAGTGGAGAAAACACGGGAATTCACGGGCATTTACGGACTTTTATTGAAGAAAAAGATGAAAGATGAAGTCAAGAAGTCAAGAGTGCAAAAAGAACGGAATTCCAAGACCAATTCTAAAGATTTATCGAAGAAAAAGTCGAAAGACGGAGGTTTACTTAAAGACGAGGAACTCAAGTCTTATTTATCGAAGAATTAAAAGACGAGTCCAAAGAGATCCCGAGCCAAAAGTCATCACATTCCAAGATTAACAAAAATATTAAGAAGGAAGGACTTAATGTGCAATTAAGAAGAAAAGGAAGAAGGGGAGGAAGCTTCCTCTAACCACTCCCCTAATCACCTATAAATACCCCTCTTATTCATTCATTTACTCTTGTTGGCTAGATTGACAAACTAGTTCTTCCACCTTTATTTTATGCACCTTTAATTACTTGCACTTTTAAATACATGTTATGCACCTTAATTACCTTTTAATTTCAAGTAAGTGTCCCTTTTAATTACTTGCACCTTTACTTTATCTTGTTAATCTTCTTCTACCTTTCTTTTATCTTTGATTTACACGTTTTTATCTTGTTAAGTTGTTTAAAGATTCGATTTTTACGCTTTTGATTGTTTTAAATCTCTTATTTTCATAGCTTATTTGATTTATTTTCAAGTTTATATAGTTTTTACAAAAGTTATTTTTAGGTAAAAAGTTGTTTTTCTTAAAGTTTATCTTTTTCGTGTCTTAAAAGTTTTTAACTTTCAGTTTCGTAGCTTATTTTTACACGGTTTTACCTTAGGATTTAGTCTTGTGCTTATTAGGAGTTTAGCTTATTTTTCTAGCTTATTTTGTGTACTTTTCCCTGTTTTCCGATCGTAACAATCGGAAAAGGGTTTTACATTCCGATCGGTGTGATCGGATAAGGGTTTCTATATTCTGATTAGAGGCATCTTGGTATTTCGATCAGAAGAGGTTCTGGATATTCCGATTGGGACAAGTGACATATATTCCGATTGAGGGTTTTCTTTGCCATATTCCGATTGAGGTGCGTTTTGGTTATTCCGATCGTATAAGGTGACAGATATTCTGATTGGTGTTCCAAACAGCATTCCGACCAAGGTCTTTTCCATATTCCGATCAAGGTAGGTTTAATCATTCCGATCAGGGCGTTTGGGGTATTCCGATTGGTAAGTGACAGAATTCCGATTGGGTTCCGACCAACATTCCGATTGGACGGGTTTGACATTCCGATTGGTAGGATCGGAATATATTCCGATCTAGGTTGTTTTTCTTGTTTTTGTCTTGCTTAATCTTTAGTTTATGTTTTATACTCGTCTAATTTTAATTTCCGTCACGTTTTAATTTTTAGTCATTTAATTAATTTACTTTCCGTCACGTTTTTAAATATCGCACATTTAATTTTAAATTAGACTTAGATTTATTTTCACGCTCTTTTAATACTTGCCCTTTACTTTAACGACATTTACTTTTAAGTCTTGCACATTTAAATTCAAAACCAACCAAAAATATTTGTTTCACCAAAGAACAATAGAGTCACACATAGGACCTAGATCAATTCGATTAGACCAGAACATCAACGAACTTAATTTTCTTACAGGGTGTCAAAAGCCGTGTATCAAATGGCGCCGCTGCCGGATCTTTTCGTAAAGATCAACGGTTTTCTGTGAAAGACGCGTTGCTTTTTTGGATCCGTTCACTTGTGAGCGTTATTTTATTGCATAAAAAAATTCAAAAAATCATAAAAATTAAAAAAATTGATAAAAATACATAAAAATTAAAAATTTCAAAAATCCAAAAAGATTTTATCTTTATTTTGTATATATATTGTCTTTGTGTTTGGTTTCTTTTTCTTTTGCATTTTCAGGTGTATGCGTACTAGATCTTCTAATTATCAAGAGCCCGAGCCTCAAGAAGATTTAGATATGTCAGGTGTCAACAACAACATTCCACCGCACCTCAATAATAATAATAATAACAACAATGCTCTTCCACAGCCCGATCTTCGGACCATGGAGGAACTTTGTCAACCAACCATGTTTGGACGAGGAGGACCGATTGCGCCGATGCAAATCAACGCTCCTGAGTTTTCGTTGAAGCACCACATGATTCAGCAAGTACAAGCAAACCCATTTAGAGGATTGCCTGATGATGATGCCAACAAACACCTCGACAAGTTCATTACAATTACCCAAAGCATGAAGTTGGCCGGTGCCACAATGGATGAACTTCGCCTACAACTCTTTCCACATACATTATTACATCATGCCGAGAAATGGTTTGATCGTCTCCCGAAGAATTCTATTCACACTTGGGATGACATGACTCAACACTTTCTATCGCGCTACTTTCCACCATCCATGGTCACGAGCCTTCGCAATCAGATCAGCGGTTTCATGCAAGATCCCGATGACTCTCTTTTTGATGCTTGGGAGAGATATAATGTCTTGATCGATAGATGTCCAAACCACAACATGCTACCTGTGACCTTAATAGATACTTTCTACAACGGTTTGACTTTTCGAGATCGGGATACGATCAATGCAGCCGCCGGTGGCACATTCATGAAAAGGAGACCCGAGGAGTGTAGAGAGATAATTGAGAACATGACTACTCACCACAAAAACTGGGATTCCTCTGCTTCTTCAAGGAACAACCCGAGAGTCAATGTTTCCTCCACCTCAGCAAACCCTGATATGACCGAACTCACCCGTGTGCTGACTGAAATGAGCAGAAGTATGCAACTCTTGGCTTCAAACCAACAGCAACAACAAGTTAAAGCTGTTGCTACTCTTTGTGAAACATGCGGCGGTCCTCACCCATACACCGATTGTCCTTCGACACAAGGAAATCCGGAAAATGTGTATGCAGCTTATGGTAATTAGTCACCGGAAAATTACCAAGCTCGACCTCAAGGGGATAGAAATCTGCTGAGTTACCGATCTAACAACTACCTTTCACCCGGTTTTTCTCCTCAAAACCAAAACCCCGCCAACAACTACACTAGAAGCAACCAAATCCCACCAAGAGCTTCTAATCCTTATCACCCACCCGCCCAACAAACCCCACCCAGTAATCCGGATGTTGAGGCCATCATGAGAACCCAAGGTGAGCAAATCAAGAACCTGCAGAGCCAAATTATCAATCTCAAAGGAGATATCACAAAGCAAGGAAATGAGATAAGATCCGAGCTTCGAGATAACATTCAATCCTCCTTCAGCAGTCAAACCAATGATTTGAAGAATATGCTTGCTAGTTTCTTGCCCGCCGCTCAACCTTCTTCTTCGAGTTCTCTACCTTCAAACACCGTCACTAATCCGCGAGCCAATGTGAGTGCTATTACCGCCCGTAGTGGAGTAACCATCGTAGGACCACCACTCCCACCCCCATCATCTACACCTCCTCCACCACCATTTATCCCTACTCCTCCTACACCTAGTATTAGTGCACCATTACCGTCTCCGCCTCGACGTGATGAAGTTCCCACAAATGACCCTTCAACATCAAAACCTTTACCTACACCCGCACCTTCACCACCCAAACCCAATATCCCTTATCCCTCTCGTTTAGGCAAGTCCAAAATGCTAACCAAAGAGGACTCCGAAGTGTCACGCTATGTGAAGATGATTTCTCAAATGAACTTCAACATTAGCTTTCTTGAAGCACTCGTCCACATGCCCAAATTTGTTAAAGCGTTTAGGGAATTGCTTAACAAGAAGGAGAAGCTGATTGAACTCGCCAACACTCGATTAAACGAAAACTGCTCTGCAGTTATTCTTAAAGAACTTCCGGAAAAGCTTGGAGATCCCGGTCGTTTCGTGTTGCCTTGCGTGTTCAACAAAACTAAAGAATTTACTGCCCTTGCTGATCTTGGGGCTAGTATTAATTTGATGCCTTTGAGTGTTTGGAAAACACTATCATTTCCCGACCTCACTCCAACAAAGATGACTATTGAACTTGCAAATCGCACTCTCGCTTACCCCGTTGGTATAGCCGAAGACGTGTTCATTAAAGTTGGTGCATTTACTTTCCCGGTCGATTTTGTCGTAGTTGATTATGAAATGGACCCTCGTATTCCTTTAATACTTGGTCGGCCATTCTTGAGAACCGGACGTGCTTTAGTGGATGTTGCCGAAGGTGAGTTAATCTTAAGAGTCGGGAATGATTCACAAATTTTCAAAATGGGGAAGCTTACAGGCAAATACTATGGACGAGAATAAGTGAATATGATTAATGTGCTTGATGACTTTACCGTCTACGATAATCCTTTATTCGACTCTTGCATCGATAATCCACTTTTTCAAGATGATGTGGATGATTCTCGCCCCACTTTGGACGCTTCTCCCATTTATGATTCTCCACCGGTCTTTGATGCTTATGATGATGATGATTCTAGCTCAGATTCGGATGATTTTGATGATTGTACTTCTGAGTATCTCGAGCTGCCCACATATGATGATTTTGATGAGGCCGATACTCTTTCGAGCGATTCTTCACACGATGAAGATCCTCCGCCATCACTCGATCCTACTTTGGACGATTACTCATTTGAGGAAGATTTCTCTGAATTTCTCAACACTTACTTCCCTCATGAGAGTGATGCACCTCCTTTGGACTTTGAAGATTATCGTCTTGATCCTACTTTGGATTTGAAGAAAATTTTGTCAAAGGAGAAGAAACCGGTTGACACAAATATCCGTTGCACATATGATTTGACACCTCTTTGTCCCCCTTCTGAGGACGAGGTTGTGCTTCTTTGCGGATCTTCTTCACACTCGGCTGAGCCTGAGTGCTATTTTCCCTTAAAGGAAAAGGTGTTCGACCCTGGTATTGAAATTCTGCAGCCATCTCAGTATCCACCTGATGAAATAAAAGGAAATATCTTTGGAACCTATGGAAATCTGCTTGCACCACTTCAACCTTGCTTCCACCGTGCTCCATTGCTGCTTAAGGGAACCTTGCCTACTCTTCTTTGGCTTGCCTTGTTCGCCTTAAGCCTATGCTATTTGCTCGATGAAAACTATGTCTTTGATCCTGGTGGATATGTCTTATGCTTCTTCCGTTGATGATCAAGGTCGAGTCAGGCTAATGAGTCGGTTAACAAAAATCAAGCGCTTCTTGGCAGGCAACCCATGCATCTATCTTTTTGCTTTCTTTCTCATAAGTGTAGGGGGGACCCTTTGGTTTGCTATTTCCTCTCCTCACTTCTTAATCAGGGATTCGAGCTTCAATGATCCACTCTTGATGATTCTTGACGACCCGTGATTCTGTGTTCCACTATCCCGGTTCTATCCTAAACTCTTTTCGATTCTCTATTTTATATTTTCACAATACTAAAATAGGAATCTCTTTAGTTGTCTTTTCCTTAGCCAGATTTAAAAAAAGTGCACAATGTCCTAAGTGTAGGGGAGTTTACTCCCACATGCTTAAACATTGAGGACAATGTTTATGTTAAGTGTAGGGGGGACTTCTATCGAAGTTAAGTGGCTCTTTTCCTTGTATTTGTCCTCATTTTAACCGGAAAATCAATTTTTCGACATTTTTCAAAATTTTTGATCTATTTTGGCCTATTAGTTTTACCCTTTGCATAGTTATTTTCTTCCTTTGCTAGAATAGATGCTTAAATAAGTGGTTTTAATTTTCAAACGTTGTGAATATTTTGACTCAACCCGAGTTTACTTATCTAAGTTACTCTAGCTAGTATCCTTAACGTGTTTAAGTCAAGTTTTGCTAGGCTTTTATATAGGGAGCTATAAAACGCAAAAGTCTTAACTCTCACGGGTTAAGAACAAGAACTTTTCGCAAGTTCCTATAATTGATCCTAGAGAGTCGTTTATCAAGGGAACTTTAAAATGCGATTTCTAAACTTGAAAAAGTCTAAGAATTTGCAAGATCCTATAGGCGACTCGAAAACCCAAAACTTTGATTTAATAGGCTAAGTATCCACGAGTATCATTAGTTGAGATTTTAAACTGTGGAGAACGAGAGATGATAGAGCTAATTATAAGTCCGGTATTCTTTCGTGAATTTATGTGAGCTAATTATAAGCCTATTCTCCCATCGCTTGCTAATAAATTTATCTGCTAATAAATAAGGTTGTACGATTTGAAAAGTTACTTAGCTTCTAGCCCCAGATCGTTTAAAAGTTGCTCGGTATGGAATAGAATTCATAGCCAAGGCATAACTTATTGAAGCGGGACGCGAAGATTGGCGAGTCCGAAAAGGCCCTAACAAGGCATGAGGGCTATGTTTTGTTGCTAAAGATCCAAAGTGATGTGAAGAATCATTTATCAAAAATCAATATGAAGGATCGAGACACACGACGAAAAGCAAATACTCCCCAAAAGTCATGGAGAAGTGTATCCGAAAAGACCCTAACAAGGTATGAGGATAAACAGATCCAAGTCATAAAAGGAGGCGGATCGTTGTATATCAAAATCCAAAATAAAGATTGGAGAAAAATGAAGAAGTCGTGGTCCAAATATGAATCTCTCAAAAAGTTCAAGTGAAGAAATTCCAATTATGAAGAGAAGACCATTATTTCATGGACGTCTCTCAAGATTTGAAGTATGAAGTCGCTGCCAAATATCGGTCCGAGAAAGGTCTCAAATCGCGAAGCGAGTTATGCCAAGATATGAACTTTATGAGGTCCCGAGAAGCAGTTTTAAAAGATTTGGTCCTTTAGCTAACTATTGATTAAATCGTTTACTTTATTTTCAGACTAAATAACTATCGAAATAAGTCAAACAATGCATCCTCGTGATCATTCAAGACAATAATAAAATATAAGAGATACCCCTAGGAATAAGGGAGTCTAAGTGAATAATTAGCCCACATGAGTTCGTGTTAGTTTACTAACTTATAATAACAATGATCTCGTTTTTAAGCTTGGTTTGGAGAAAGTGAAAAGTTGAGGATGATGATTATTCGTGACATTTCCAAAACCCAAGGTATGCTTTTTAATTTCTTTGCTTTGAATTTTTGTAATTTTCTATCTCTTTAATAAAGGCCAACATGGATTAATTATGATGAAAAATGTAAACGTGCGTTGTAACTAATGCATTGTATGAGGACATTGCAATGGTCAAGTGTAGGGGATTTGATATGTGTGAAAACACACATCTTTTCTACCACTTAATTACAATAATAACCTGACCAAAACGTGTATTTTATGTCTTTTATGTCGGAATTATGCGTGGTTTGTGTTTTTGTTGTGATTTAGGACGAAAAGGTGAAAAGTGGAGAAAACACGGGAATTCACGGGCATTTACGGACTTTTATTGAAGAAAAAGATGAAAGACGAAGTCAAGAAGTCAAGAGTGCAAAAAGAACTGAAGTCCAAGACCAATTCTGAAGATTTATCGAAGAAAAAGTCGAAAGACGGAGGTTTACTTAAAGACGAGGAACTCAAGTCTTATTTATCGAAGAATTAAAAGACGAGTCCAAAGAGATCCCGAGCCAAAAGTCATCACATTCCAAGATTAACAAAAAGATTAAGAAGGAAGGACTTAATGGGCAATTAAGAAGAAAAGGAAGAAGGGGAGGAAGCTTCCTCTAACCACTCCCCTAATCACCTATAAATACCCCTCTTATTCATTCATTTACTCTTGTTGGCTAGATTGACAAACTAGTTCTTCCACCTTTATTTTATGCACCTTTAATTACTTGCACTTTTAAATACATGTTATGCACCTTAATTACCTTTTAATTTCAAGTAACTGTCCCTTTTAATTACTTGCACCTTTACTTTATCTTGTTAATCTTCTTCTACCTTTCTTTTATCTTTGATTTACACGTTTTTATCTTGTTAAGTTGTTTAAAGATTCGATTTTTACGCTTTTGATTGTTTTAAATCTCTTATTTTCATAGCTTATTTGATTTATTTTCAAGTTTATATAGTTTTTACAAAAGTTATTTTTATGTAAAAAGTTGTTTTTCTTAAAGTTTATCTTTTTCGTGTCTTAAAAGTTTTTAACTTTCAGTTTCGTAGCTTATTTTTACACGGTTTTACCTTAGGATTTAGTCTTGTGCTTATTAGGAGTTTAGCTTATTTTTCTAGCTTATTTTGTGTACTTTTCCCTGTTTTCCGATCGTAACAATCGGAAAAGGGTTTTACATTCCGATCGGTGTGATCGGATAAGGGTTTCTATATTCCGATTGGAGGCATCTTGGTATTCCGATCAGAAGAGGTTCTGGATATTCCGATTGGGACAAGTGACAGATATTCCGATTGAGGGTTTTCTTTGCCATATTCCGATTGAGGTGCGTTTTGGTTATTCCGATCGTATAAGGTGACAGATATTCCGATTGGTGTTCCAAACAGCATTCCGACCAAGGTCTTTTCCATATTCCGATCAAGGTAGGTTTAATCATTCCAATCAGGGCGTTTGGGGTATTCCGATTGGTAAGTGACATAATTCCGATTGGGTTCCGACCAACATTCCGATTGGACGGGTTTGACATTCCGATTGGTAGGATCAGAATATATTCCGATCTAGGTTGTTTTTCTTGTTTTTGTCTTGCTTAATCTTTAGTTTATGTTTTATACTCGTCTAATTTTAATTTCCGTCACGCTTTAATTTTTAGTCATTTAATTAATTTACTTTCCGTCACGTTTTTAAATATCGCACATTTAATTTTAAATTAGACTTAGATTTATTTTCACGCTCTTTTAATACTTGCCCTTTACTTTAACGACATTTACTTTTAAGTCTTGCACATTTAAATTCAAAACCAACCAAAAATATTTGTTTCACCAAAGAACAATAGAGTCACACATAGGACCTAGATCAATTCGATTAGACCAGAACATCAACGAACTTAATTTTCTTACAGGGTGTCAAAAGCCGTGTATCACGGATCGTCTAAGTTTTAATTGACGAAAACGTTAATTTATCGGATTTAGCCGAAAAGACGTAAAACTTATGTTTTTAGTTTTATAACTTATAAAGCTTATCAAATTGCCATTTTTATAAAATGTCCCTTTTATTTATTAAAGTAAATACTTATTTATATGTAATATATAAGTTAGTGGGTTTTAATTATACATTTTATATTATATTAACTTGAGTGCTAATATTATACTATATACTTTTAGTTTACAAATCTGATTATGAATTTCCCTTTCACCATTTTTATCATATCTTGAGTTCTACAAGGAGATAGAAGCTCATTTTTAGACACCACAAACTACATGATATGTTCTACAATTCACTCAGATTTAGCTACTTCTCAATCAATCTCTAAATGTATCTAACAGTTCGTCCAAAACAGACTATACAGATTTGGACTTCAATATTGTTTTGATCATATCTCACTCATTTTATGGATTCCATTGTATGACCAACTCTTACATATATACAAGTCACTTACCTTAATGTATATTAAATTATCGAAGCCATTTTAACAATTTATCATAAGGTTCTTTACTGTTTTATAGATCCTACATTTTTAGCCATGATTTTAATATCCTTTCAAGTAGATTTTAATCTTTTTAATCAAATATATCAACATCAAATCCCCACATAATATTTTTGATCATCATTAATCATCATATACATATACATAAATGAAGAAAATACAAGATTACATATTTAAAATAACAAGATGATAGGACGAAATAATCTCTATACCACCAAAGTGATAAAATGATGAGTTTATGGATGAACAAGACTTGGTTCTTGTTATCACATCTTTAACTTGGCAAATGAAGTTCTTGAGATCTTCATATGCATGAATAACTTCTTGAAAATCAGCCCCTAAACTCCATGAAAACTCCTTTTCACATGTTATAACCACCTCCAATCTTCATCTTTTTAACTAGGCTTCAACATATGTAGATTGTATGTACAGTTTATGGCTAGATTTGATGAAGAAGATGGTGATTTTGGGTGGTTTTGGACGTTCATAGAGAATGGAGAGGGATATTTGAGTGGTTTTGCATGTATGAATGAGAGGAAATAGTTTGTGTTTAGCTAGTTTTGTGGTTTAGTAGTTTTGGAAGGCTTATGGGACAAGTGTCCCAAGCTTAGTATAAAATTTTCCACCCATAGTGGGGGTGGGACAAGTGTCCCACTTGTCTCATCTCCACTAATTTACGGGTACTCCTAGATTCTAGTTTCCTCGATTTACGTGCCCTCGGGTCGATTTACGAAAAACGTTTTTATAAATTATGAATCTACGGCACAAAAAGATTCTAATAAAAATTGTCTCATAAAAAACGGAGTTCAAAAACGTAAATACGTAATCCTAGGGTTTCCGGTTTAGTCGTAAAGGACGTTAAATTATGCACGTAAGTCCTAATCTCTTCTCGTAAATTTGTGAGTTTATGAACCAACACAAATTTAAAATTCCAAAATAATATTTACGGATAAATTTATTTCCTGAAGTGTCGGACTGTCACCAAAGACGGTGTATGTAAATGTAAGCACGTAACGTAGAGACCTCCGGTTTAGACGTAGTCGATGCTACTTCAAGACGTAAACCCAAATTTCTTCCCAAAAATGAGTGAGTTCATAATATAACATTAAAATAATGTTTTTAAATAATACTTGAGAATAAAATATCGACCATAAATTGACGAATTGTCATAGCATTTACCCCTAAACAGGATCTTTTTCCTCAAAGATCGATTTATCTTACTACTCGCTTCTTATAGAGTTAGAGCCATGTGGGTATTTCCTCCACATTCGGTCTTTGCATATCATTACAATACGCGAGTTTCATCAAACATAACTACGGAAATAAGATCAGGCTTAAGTTGACTTACTTTCTCTATCCATGATGTTCACGGGTTTTTGATGAATACAACTTTTCGTCGATCTAAACTTTACTAAGAAACAATCAGATTTTCACGTGATAGATATTTTATCAAGTTTGATATACGAGACACAATTCACGCAGCCCTTGAAGTCCTAGGGTAGATCCAGCTTATATGCCTTTCAAACAAACCTTTTTACATTATCTCAACGGTCCCATACAACGGGGACTTATTTCCCATGATCTTTCAGATCATAAAATCATTTTTCCAAGGTGAAATTTTTTGGCATAACTTCGATACCCATCATGCACTTCAAGATTTACATTTCATATTCGCATAACCTCCTGCCCACTACCGGCAGTCAATAATCAGATCCTAATTTCAACAATCATTTCAGGTTTCACGGGTCGGGTATCTGTAAGATTAGGTTTGTCATCATAGGCAACCTTAAACCTAAAAGACATGTCCAACTCACAATGGGTGTATGTCGGGTGTCTTCATCCCAACTTATACCTATAGATGTTCTTCATATAGATCTTAACAAGATTCGATCTCGATCCTATACGATAATTATCAATGATAATCTCTCCAAAGGAAAACGATTATACGTTTTTTTACCAAAGCTCAATTATTCAAGCATAAAACAACACTTCTAGTGTTTTGTATCGTTACTTTACCTCGTCCCTTCGATTGGGGTGGTAAACAGTACTCTCATCAAGATTCGTTCCCAATGACTTCTAAGCAAATCTCTAGAAATTCGATGCGAAGCGAGGATCTTGATAGAGATGATCGATACAGGCACACTATGTTTACACAACTCCTTTAAATACAAAAGAGTCAATTTCTTCTTCGAGAATCTATCATTAACGGAAATCATATAAGTAGATTTGGTCAGTCTGTCGACGATGACCCAAATCGAATCACATTCAGATGATGACCTTTGCAATAGTTAGACGTTTACTAATGTATGAGGCGATGTCTGCCTTCATAAATTACCATCAGTACAACTTCCTCAGATAAAGATACATTTAGTCAGAAATGACATGAATAGAATACTTAATCTTATGAGATTCCAACATGACTAAATCTCGAAATCCTCCATATGTAGGCAACCACAAGCGGCCTTTTATACATTTAACACCATCAGCTTCTCAATTCTAATGGTTCACATTAGCCACGAATCCCTTTTATTATCTATATTTTCCTTTTTACAAGCACCAATTATTTTTAAATTGTTCGGGCAAATTATTTTGCACCGTCATTACTAAGGAACACATCCTAATTGAATCTTTATCCTTTCTACATAACGTGTTAGTAATTACATTCACCTTCCCTGATAAAATAAATATCATGACCGTATTCATTCAGAAATTCTTTCTTCATATTTTCTAAGTTTTAGTTTCATCTCGACTATTATCTTTACTAGTTTTGCTCAATCCGACGTTTAATGTGTAAATAAATATTACGAGTAATTAAATAATAAATATTCAGTTTTTATGGAACGTAAACGTAAATTTTTTTTAAATTTCTTAGTTCGTCCAATTATAGAAAAATTTTCAAAATAAATTTTGAATTTAATTAACACGATTTTTGTTGATTTATTTGAAATAATTAATAAGATCCATAAATGTTCAAAAAATCTTTGTTTATACATTGGTCACAATTTTCTTAGTTGAAAAGCAAAAATTGTTGTTTCAAATTCCAAGTCATGGTTCAAATGGTTTCCTCAATCCCTCTTAGGTTGTCTTGAGGTATACACAAACATTTACCCCTAAAGGAGTTTAGTTAGATAATTTGGGTGTGAGGGAATAATCCCTTAAAAATCCTTTGATATAATATTTGTCAAAACATGTTTGCACTTTCTTTTTGGTATAACCCAAAGCCTTAATGGCTCTACTCTTTGAAAAGTCAATATAGATTCCATTATCTATTAATCACACGGTCAAATAATGTAAAGGATTAAGCCTTAAATCCCATGTTAAATACTTTAGGTACAGGTTTTCACTGCTCGGACAACGCAGGGCAGTCTATATATGTTTATTAACTCCTTCATATTCTTATTAAACAAACAGATGGTCCTTTATGATCACAAGCATGAATTTATCAAATTACAGCCTACACACGTGATTCACGAATTTATGAATGCTACATGTGCATTGGTAAATCCAAACAAGATAACATGAAACTCATAATATTCATTACGAGTTCTGGATGTAGTGATTGGAATAGATAATATTTTTCGTGGACGCGAAATTGATGATAACCATGCCGTGGATCAAATCTTTAAAACATACGCTAGAACCTTGTAAATGATCGAATAAATCTATCATCTTGGGTAGTGGATATAGATTTTGATCATCAATTTACCTAGTTCACGGTTGTTAGCCTCAAAATATTGAGCCAAACAAGAATGCTCGGTCATATGTTTATTATGTATCGTATTTTAGAACGTTGTAATAGGTAGTATATTAGTCGTGTTATACGGGGTTAACTTTAGGCTAAAGTTCATTAATAAGTAACTAAAGCCCAAAAGGAAAGCCCGGCCCAAACCATATAGTCCATAAAGAAGCCCGCATGTGGGTGGACTATATATACTACCCTCCTAGCATGTTAGGAGGGTTGGTGATTCATTTTCTTCTCAATCTAATAGTTCACAAATTCACACACTTCTCTCTCTTTTCTCTCTCTAGTTTCTCTCTCTACAATTCATCTCATTTCTTCCTTTCTTTCTTCTTTAATTCATACATAACATCACATATATTAGGGACAACAATTGGTATCAATCGCCATGGGGTAGTTTTTGTGATTCGTTGTTGATTTACTACTTAATTCGTGTGATTTTACCATAAAAATCTACTCGGATTCAAGTGTTTTCTTATGTTTTTCGTACTCTAAATCTTCCTCCTTTAATCTCTACATCTTTCATCCGTGTGGTAAGATTTTGGTTACTTTGGTTTGGATTGAATCACGAAATCCAAGGTAAAAATCCAATCTTTCTTGTTGTTCTAAGTCTCGGCTTAATTTTAGGAGTACGATCTAACTCTGTGTTTGCATAAACCATTGGGGTTTCTACTTGCGATCCTGAGTTACGATCCATCAGTGTGATCTAGCTACGATCTATAGGTCCGATCTGTTGTTCATTACCTAGTGCGATCCATCAGCGCGATCTAGTATCACGATCAGGCTACGATCATATCACCACGATCCGGCTACGATCATCACCACGATCAGAGTGCGATCTGGAGTACGATAGGTAAGTACGATCAGACCACGATCAGAGTACGATCCAACTGCGATCAAGGATTACGATCATAGTACGATCAGGGTGCGATCAGGTTCACTACGATCAGGGTGCGATCAGGGCACGATTGTTCAGTACGATCCGACTGCGATCTAGTAGTACGATGAAAGTGCGATCAGACTACGATCAGAGTGCGATGGACATCTAATTTTTTGTTCGAGTATTTTTTAGACTTAGCCACTATCTAGACTAGTCTCAGAACGTAGTTTACACGAAGATTAAAAAAAAAAAAAAAAAAAAAAAAAAAAAAAGAGTTAAAAGTTTTAGGTCAAGTAAAATCAAATTTTTTCCATACTAGTTTTAGGCTATTTCTAGCTCGATTTCAAAATTTTGTGATTACAAATTTTTTAGGTCTACCGTTTTGTCGGACTGAGGAATTAATTGTCGGACTGAGAAAAAATCGCATTTTTCGGAAATTCAACAACCACCCAATCACAACAAATCTACTTAAGATCCATTTTCACTTCATCAACTGAGACACCATCATCATGGAAACGAGCAATGCGTGTTCAGACAGAGAAGAACGAGAGATGCAACTACAAGAACAAGTCCTTAAACAACGTTGTATGCAAGCTTTCAGTGATCTTAAAACGAATCTAAAACGTCTAGAAAGAGAGACCTTCTCGTACAATCCTTTGTATATGCGTGCTTTTCATTCATTTTTTGGAAATGATCATCGCACGTTCACTTATGACTTAAGAGACCACTTGAAGAATCTTGAGAATGAATTACTCAACAAAAACCTTCATGAGACAAATTCCAAGAATGCTTTCAAAAAACTCAGAACACCGTTTCAACCATTCTTTGCTTCACAGCTATTCAAGAATCCCAATTTTAAGTCAGAAGTTCGAGATGCAAATCAACACTTCAAAGACTACACTACAATGGAAGCAAAATCATTCAGAGATTTGATATTTGGAAACATGGAATCAATTGAAAGGCTTTTGGATGAACGCCTACTTCAAGCAAAAGACATGATCAAGAAGATGAATGACACAAGGCTGAAAATGCAAGAGTGCACGGTGGCAAAGATTCATGTCGTGGATACGAGTCCAGTCTCAACTGTAAGTAACAAGACAATATCGAATAATGCAACTGACAGCTGCAGAACAGGGAAAACAACGCATGGTGAGCAGAATGAACATAACAGCTCAGGGAAAGACAACAGCAGCTCTGACAAACAACACATCGACTCTGAGAATGTCATCAGCAATACACCTTCCTATGATAATGGTCCTGTTTACGATTCTGAGCCATTGGAAGAGGTACACAATGCTGAATTTAATGTGTTTGCCAATGCCAATACGCATGAGCATAGTGATCAAACAACAAACCTTATTGACACATGTATGACGGAAAAGGTTGATAGCAATACCACACCCAATTCATCAGCCATGTGCAATAATGAGTTTGAGGATGATCAACATGCGAATGAGTATGATGATGAGGAGCGTGTCGCGCTTGCTAATTTAATTGCTAGTTTACAAAAAGATGTCAATGAAAATAGAAAGAATCAAAAGCAATTAAAGAAGGCAAACGCAGCGCTCACTCAAAACTTTGAAGAATGCAAAGCCGCTCTTATAAAATCTAGTGAGACTATTGATAGTTATAGGGCTGAGCTTCTTCAAAAGACCAACGAGCTTGAGGGGTACAAAAGTCGTGTCATCAACGTTAAAAAGGACGATTTTGAAAATAAATACAATGAAGCTCTTGCTTTGTTAACTAAAGAAAAACGTCAATTTAATGTTTTATTAAGTGATGAACGTCAGAAAACGTACCTTGCCACAACAAAAGTTAATGAACTTGAACAAAGGCTTTCTATGAACACCACCGATTCTGCTAAAATGTTTGACAAGAAGAAACAAGAGGTTGAAACATTAAAACAAGATTTCAAAAATAGACAAAGCAAAGATACTGAAAAAGTAAAGGACCTCGAAGAACAAGTCGATTTTTTGAAAAAAGTTGTTTATAATACACATGACTCTATTCAAACCGTAAGAATGATAGCACCTCGGTCGTTTTTCAAGGGTCAACCTAGCTTTGCCACCCCCAAGTACCTCGAACAAGCTCAAGCTGCGAACCCTCACTTATATCTTGATGAGTCCGAAAGGACTGATAATGACTGCCCTGTAGCCAACATTGATAGTGAAGAGACGTCCCTTTGGGATGAGGAGAGTAGATCACCGGTCAATAAAGATTTTGTGAAACCATATAACTATGCTTATGAAAACAGTCTTTATGGTCTTTTCACTCCACAAAAACAGAAGTCTCGTGAGGAATTATTTTTAGAATGCAAACAAAAAAGAATTCAATGGAAAAAAGCTTTTGCCACTAAAAGAAAAACTAATGTTTTTAAATATATTAACTATTTGCCTCTAGATGCTTCTAAAAGCAAAAGTAGAAAAATACTTGGTTTTCTTAAACACCACGTTAATAATGTTCAATCAATTGTTGAAAGCGATTGGGAGAAACGTCAAAAGGATAAGTGGAAAACCGAGATTTCTCACGACATAACTGTTCTTGTGAAAGAACTTTTAATACCAAATACAAAGATAATAAAAGAACATGTTCTTGAGTTTGAAAATTTTATTCAGTCTGAAATGTTTGATGATTTGAAATATATTGAGTCTCTTGAAAAAGAAATTGATGACCTTCAAAATGACAAATTAGAATTTTCAAACGAATATGATCTACTCTTAGAAGAATGTCTCTCCAAAGATATTTTGTGTGTTACTCTTCAATCTTGTGCTGATATCGATGAATATTCTGACGTTGCATGCAAATATCTTGATAAAAGCAAAGAATGTGAACGTCTTGAAATTGAGCTTTCGAAACGTAAAGAAAATGTTGACAAAAAGGCTTTTGAGTTACTTCAACACAAAACTGATTTCCTTCAAAAACATTGTCATTCACTTGAACTTGCTCTGCAAAAAGAAGTTGGTAGTTTTCCACATGATAATAAATTGCAAGAAAAACTTTCCCAAACATTTCGAGAAATGAATGAACAGAATTTGGAAATTAAAGGGTTGAAAGCTCAATTACAAGACAGGGACAGAGCGATAGCAGAGTTGCAGAAACTCGTTGCTAAAATGGGTGGGAAAATCGTGGAACCTAAAGTTGTGAAACCTGTTGTTCGACAACCTAATGCCTACAAGGATCCAAAGCTGTCTATCTTAGGAAAACCGACTCCGTTCTCCAATTCTTCTCATATGAAATCTAGGTTACCCCCTAAGACTGATGTGCAACCAAGTGTTCCAAAACCATCCATATCACCCTATGTTCCTCTATTTAGAAAGCATACTGTTGCTAAACCCAACCATGTGAATGCACCTAGCACTTCTAGGACTCCTCCAAAACGTGTGACATTCACGTCCACAAAGGAATCTGTAGGTTCAAATGACCTCGTTCATACCCACAACCTAGAGGATGCGAAACAAAAAGGGAAGATTCAGAAAGACAAACCAGTGTATGAAAACCCTAGTTCACCAAATCCCGCTAGAGTTCCACACACTCCTAATGGTCGTCAACCAAAACCTAGGATCCCTCTTCAGCAATCTAGGAATTGGAAACCATCCATGAATAGTCGTGTTTCAAACACTACGCCTGAACGATTTGGAAAACAAAGGAATACAAGTACTTTCGTGAATCCCAAATTCCCTGTATGTCCCACTTGCAAAAAGGGCATTCAAAATGGAAATCATGACCATTGCATTTTGCAATACCTCTATGAGGTCAAATCTCGTTCCTTTGAACGGAGATCGAATACAGAATCCCATAAGACAACAAGGAGATACAAACCCGTCGTAAAGAAAAGCAACCACACCAAATCTGAAACGTGGATTCAACAAGGACATAGTTTCTCTCCAAAGAAGTCTTCCGCTGTGCAAGAGAAAGCTACTCCTAAATCTAGTCTTCAGTGGAAACCAACGGGTCAGATCTTCACAGAAGTTGGTCTTAAGTGGATTCCAATAGAGAAGAGTGATGACACCTGCACCAGCACTAATGCTACTGTTCTACACGCTGAAAAGGAATTTGTTACTCCTAATTCTAGTATTTGTGCAAATTCTTCTTCTGTGATTGCAGGTACAACAACGGATTCTGAACCCACTTCTCCTTCTTCAAAGGGTTCCAATTCTGTACATTCTATATCTCCTTCTTCTGTTGTACAAAAGTCTATTTTGGATTATTTTCGAAAAACTTGAGAAAACACAAAAATATAATAAAATGTAAATATCCATAGAAAAACATAATAAAAAAAAATGGAAAAACTTTCAAAAGACCAAAAATATTCTTTTCGACATGTCTTTCAGTATCGATAATATGGACGTACCTAGAAATGTCGCTCAATAACGACACGGGTGTGTACATAAAGCTCGAATGAAAGTTGTAAATAGTTTTCAAAACATGTCATTTCAATGATTTACAATTACCTCAGATTGTGACTCGTACTTCAAAGAAAGGAAAGTTGATCACGATGATTACTTATCCTCAACAACAGGAAAATAAAATTTCTCGGTCATGAGCTATCGATAAAAACATTCAAAGTTTTTAAGCTCATGTAAACGACTTACAGTTAAATGTCAGACTGTAACTCGAACTTCATATAAAGGAAAGTGTATCTTTAAAGATAACTTATCCTAACCAACGGGTAGAGCAATCTATCTTGGGTTGAGCTTGTCACAAAACATTCAACGTTTTGAGCTCAACACAATGGCTTGTAATCACTTTCAGATTGCAACCCGGATCAATATTCACGGGGGAGTATACGATTTCGTGCTCTTACCCTCAGCAAAAGAAGAGAAATCTTCTTACACTTGAGTGGATTCGTCAAGACATTCAAAGTCTATGAACTCAAGTTTATGCTTTAGAAAAACCTCTTCGACAAAAAGAAATAGGATTTTTCAAAAAGCGTTGAACACAATTTTTCAAGAATTTCTCAATGATTATTCAAAATCTTTCAAAAATTGTGTGTTCAACAACTCCCATCCTCAAAAAGCGAAATGTGGATCATATCCTCACAATGACAATTCAATTGGATCAATTTTTGAGGGGGAGCATTTTTAACTTCATGCAAAAGATTAACACATCTTTCTCCCAGAGATTTCAAGACTATTTTTTCAAAATATATTTTAATCAAATTTGGTATCTCTAATATCAAAAGATTTTATATATTAGAGATAGGGGGAGAAAATGTGATTAAAATGTGATCTAATATATGACTCAAGCACTTTAACTCTTACCTACATGTGCGAAACACTTTCGATTATTGATGCACATGTGAAGGGGGAGCATTTCTTAAACGACAAAACTAGCAAGGTGTTAAATGTTTTTCAAACACTTTGTTAGAATTTAAAGTGGTTTTCATGGTTACGATCAAATACCCACAACATCTTTAATTCACGACGTTATTGGTGTCAAAAGGGTGGTTAGGTTTAAGTCCTATGATCCAACTAGAACCGGAGGGATCTTCCCAGGGACAATCCAATAGATTATTAGAAGTCCTTAAGAAAGATGGAGTAGAATGTGAACGTAGCTGAATGCCGACTAAGTACTGATGCTAGCACTGGAACAATCACAACAAGGTGCTAGTAATGATGTCTTGGTAAGCATTGAAGGGGTTGAAGAATGAAAAAGAAATGTAAGGATAAAGGGTCTAAAGAAAGAAGCCCTCCATACAACTTAGGCAGAAACCGGGTCAACTCATCATGAAGACAAACTCATCATGGACCCAGTGATGTGAAGCACAACCCTTTCCTAGCTACTCAGGCTTCTCTCAAAAGAAGTTTGTTTTATTGTCACGGAGAACAACATGACTACTATTGACTTTCTCACTTCGAGATAGTTGATATTGAATAGGTGGCATCTGCTCCAGCCTCCGACCACTAAAAGTGCACAAATCGAGTCTAGAGCCAAGAGATCAATCAAATCTCGTTAGGACACACGGATGAAGATCAAGAGAGTCCTATGCTATATCCTTGTGATATTGCTAGAACACTCAGAGTGATACTACTTAGTATTCACAATGATGAGTGGAAATCCTTCCAGTGTTAACATCAAACAGCACTGCGGTAGGTCATATACAAGATTCTTTATGAATTGAACATGTGCAAAACTGAAAAGCAACAGTGGTTTGATTCTGAATTGATTCAAACTCGTTTCAGGTTTCTACGCAATATCTTTATGGTCTTGCCAGAACATTGAGAGTGATATTCATTAATATCCACAGTGACGAATGGAAATCCTTCTAGCGTCAACATCAAACAGCGCTACGGTAGGTGACTTGTGAGATTCCTATGAATCAAACTTGTGTCAACTGGAAAGCAACAATGGTAAGATTCGTTAAGAATCAAACTTGTTCCAGGAATTTGAATTGACGACTTTAATCAAGCGGATATCTATCCAATTGATTCACTCTTTATGTTCGCAGTCTTGCTTTGAGACGGTCGAGTATAGAGAACGGCTAGTACAGCCGCGAAACCCTGTCAAGGAGATTCTTAATTGAATCTACCTGATCACAGGTACGATATTTAATATCGTATAACGGTCTTCACTGACCGGAGGTAAAATGCTACCGATTTAGGACGAATGTCAAAGCCATTCAGTCCGTGTCTATGTTTTGTCTCGAGAAGGTGGCGTCACGGTGTACACAGCAAAGTCAATGATTCAGAAACCACATACTCATGCCTAAAGACATATTTAACAATTAATAGTGTGAGCATGTGGATGAAGACACAAGATCACAAGATGGCAAAGACAAGTCAAGGATGATATGAAGATCTCAAGTTTAAAGACAAAGTCGAAAGACAACGACAAAGGCTCAAAGATCACAGCATGAAGGAACAAGGCTACGATTACACGTTCAAGACTCATTTATGGCGAGATTAGTAATCTCTACAAATTCCCTAAATGACCAAGGTTTATGACCTCTCATTGGGGGAGATTGTTAGCCTCAAAATATTGAGCCAAACAAGAATGCTCGGTCATATGTTTATTATGTATCGTATTTTAGAACGTTGTAATAGGTAGTATATTAGTCGTGTTATACGGGGTTAACTTTAGGCTAAAGTTCATTAATAAGTAACTAAAGCCCAAAAGGAAAGCCCGTCCCAAACCATATAGTCCATAAAGAAGCCCGCATGTGGGTGGACTATATATACTACCCTCCTAGCATGTTAGGAGGGTTGGTGATTCATTTTCTTCTCAATCTAATAGTTCACAAATTCACACACTTCTCTCTCTTTTCTCTCTCTAGTTTCTCTCTCTATAATTCATCTCATTTCTTCCTTTCTTTCTTCTTTAATTCGTACATAACATCACATATATTAGGGACAACAACGGTAATTCAACAAATATAAGGAATGATAACACCATAGCTCTTCATGATGACGAGCTCGGTAGAATAAAAGCTTTCTCTGACAACTCTGTCAGTTGTATGATAATTCTTTTAATTCAGATGGTGCTGACGTACAGTGCACATGCCACAGGTGTAGCGCCGGGAATATAATCAATACCAAATTCAACATGCCTTAATGGCGAACGTCTAGGTAATTCATCAGCAAATACTTCCTAAAGTTTCAGATAACAGAAACATCTTTTAGTACTTTTACTTTAAGTTCTTTCTAGATTACAAGGTCTATGACTAGTTCTCAACCATTCACGGTATTATTTCAAGTCAAAATACAGGATATGGTCATCCATCAAGAATTATTTAGATCACTTTTGATAATCAACATCTTATCTTTTAAGGGATTTCTACTCGAGTTCCCATCAATTTAGACAATGACATAATGTCATAATCAATCAATCCATTCCACTGGCACTATCAACTTTTCCAGTTTCATTACCGTTGATAAGATGTGAACTTCTCAAATGACTAATAATAACTCATAATCTTTTCACAAATTCAAGGATATCAGGAGACATAACTAACATTAAAAGAGTAAGGTCTACGCAAAATCTACGCGAGAGAATTTCAAATCGGATAAAGACGAAAACATTAACGAATATGAATATATCCCATGTTTTCTTGATTGAGTACGCATTCGAAATCTCCTCGGATAGTTACCCAGGTCATTCAAATGGAATCAAATCAAAAGAAATGATAGGAACGTCGATACATCCAGTCGGGTATCAACACTCAGTAATCAGATACTTTTCCTAAGAATATCACTATGAGAGAATTGGTCAAGAAAGAGTTGTCAATTGTCAAATAAGACAATATTCACAGATGAGTAAATTCGACTCAGAAGAATAAATGGTACGAGCACATATGTAGGTGTCCCTAACAATATGTCCCTATTTTTTTTATTTTTTTTGGACTTCCTGCAGATCTCGTAAAAATTTCAATCTTTCACAATTACAAAGAAAATGTAATGTTTAGTAACAATTTCATGGTGACTAATAATCAGCCTTGCATGGTCCATTCCAAATCGTACGTAGGCGCGCAACTATATACAATTTTAGGATTAACGATGCAATACACAGTTCGTCAAAACTTTGTCATCATGTTTAAAATAAAAATATTTCCATGCTTAATTCTTGAATAAGAATCAAAAATAAATTTACAGAGTTGTTCTTTGTTATGGAAACAATTAAGTTTTCCAAAGTGTTTCATAAACAACTTTATTTCAATAACGATTACTTATAAATCTCACTTTAAATCATTCTTACGGTGATGTAAATTCAATCTTCATCAAGGGATACTGTTTTAACTTATAAAAAAATGAGTGATCTGTAAAAGAGTGATGAAAAGTTGTTCACCAAGAACTAACTACAATATAATAGGAAATGAGCTTAGCCAATTAATCATGAGGTTCATGACCTCGATGGCACTCAAAAAGAATAATCCACAACGTAACTCAAATCGAGATAAGTACTTGTTCAATGGTTGCATCACTAATGCGAGCATTAGGAACAAGCAAGAAAAGATAGATAACATCGATACATGTAAAATTTGGCAATCAAAGGTAGTCTTTTCATTAATCACAAATAAGTCAAAATTGTACCGTAACACATTACGTGTCACTATGTCATACAATTCCAAGAACTCATCCTACCAACTGATGTCTGAGTTAAGTTAGGGGTTTTTAAAAGATACCACAATGAATACTAATCTACAAGAGTCATGGGGGTTCCACCTGTCCCGGAAGATCCATCGGTCCCAATTTAGAAGAAGATTTCTTCAATTAAATTTTTGGACACTAGGCATCCTCATCATTGGACAATGGCCTAGGAACAACCCTTAACACGAATCAACAATCATTTAAAACCTTATAATTCAATCACAGAACTTAACAACTTCCCCTTAACAATCTCATATTCCATACGAGTTAAATTTTTACTTCATTCGAATTTCAATCAACTTATACTCAATACTATATCCTACCTCATTTTCCAATACTTTCAACCTTATTTTTAGACATTGATAGGGAAGTAAAAGCTCAATATGAACAACACTTAAATTCCAATCCTATAGCTCCTTCATCAATAGTTATCAAATGAGTCACTAGTATGAAATGACTCACGCATTCAATTAGACTTCTCGGAAAGGTACTAGTGGCATGAGGCTTTTGGGTAATGGTTCCAATGACAGCCTCAAGTGCAACATTCACCCTTTCGATTTCAATTTAAGAATTGGGTGACAACGAATCAGATGACACCTTTCCAGGTGGTAACGTTTTGTCAAACTCCACTCTATAAGGAAAGATCGTCATGACATCGATATCAGATTTAATCTCGCCAATTCTTCTTCAATATCACAATCAACTAATATCAACCTTTTTCTACGAATATAAACCATTTTGTTGTGATCATAAATATCCACAACTTGGTTTAGATCTGGAATAGCTAGAATTCCTATAGAAATAGCTTTGATTGATTTGCTAGGGGAGTTAGGGTTTCTTGTGACAATCTACGTTGTATAAATACCTTATATAAGTATTAAAATAATCATCAAACAATCATATAATCAAATTACAACATATATATAAACCAAGTTATATATATATATATATATTAAAATAACACTTCTCAGTCTGGCCTTGTCGGTAACTCGGGAATTCTTCGGAACCGTTATAGTCAAAAGATTTTTAGACATTTTGAGAAAAATGTTTATAGTTAAAAGATTTTGAAATGTTTTATTCAAAACCTTGGTTTTAAAAATCTTTCGTTCTCTATAACGAGAGCTCTGGTACGAAACTATAACACCCCAAAATATTCATACTTTAGTTCAGCGGAAGATTCGTTGGTGTTACGGGATAGCACATTACTCAAATCATAGACAACGCATAAAAATCGCGCCGTTTAATAATAAATCATTTTCCATTCATAAATATCAAATTACATAGGTCCCAAGTCATAGTATTTCATACAAGTTTTACAAAGCATTTGAATGGAAATTGTTATTTTAAGTGCGGGCCATAAATTCTTGTCATCTTCTCGAGAATTACCTTCAAGTACCTGAGATAAAACATGTTAAAAGAAAAGTTCAGCGAAAACGCCAAGTGAATTCATAGAGTTTATAGAAAACCATTAATATATCATCGGTACATATTTATTACCGAAAATCATTTTGTACAAATCTTTGTAGTAGGCCATAAAATAGGCCAAAGACATTTTATACCACTCTTAGTCATAAATCATAATATAGGCTTCATCCTTCAAAACCATTATACGAACCATTATCGTAAAAACATCATACAATACGTTTTGTAATGTTGTATATAGTTAATAAAAACCGTTATAAGAAAATGGTTATGTAAAACCAAAACACGAACATAATATCAATAATAAGACCCCGTATTGCTAGTCAGGCAATATATTGTAATTCAATGCGTATAGCAGTATTTTTGTTATTTAGATTATTATAAGCCGCATGACATTGCTGCCTTACTATAACAAACAACGGGTAGCTAACCCGAAACTCATTTGCCCATCTAAACCAGCGTGTCGTCACAATAATCACGCTTATGTAAATCTTCTCATACATAAATTCGCTTACCAATCAATGTGGCACGACGGGGATCAACCGTCAAGGCGCGAACTGGGGTGATCTTCCCCAAATAGTACTATTATATGCATAAGCGTCTACCAAATCCCGGTAGTTCACAATTCATGCTAATGGGACTTTTAGTGACATAACCTAACTTTAATAATCCATTTCATTTCATTTATCGGGTCATATAATCATTCATCGGGTCATATAATCATTCGGGTCCAAATCAATAAGCAAACAATCGGGAAAAACTAGTGTCCTATTTTTATTATAACTAACATGTTATCTCCCTCGCGGGTTTATAAAACATTTCATAAAAACATTTAAAAGAGTGCGAGGCTATGAACTCACGTTGATTGGGAAAGGCGGGTTATCGGCGATTTGGATGTACGGTATGTGCTCCAATCACGGAAACCTAGACAAATAATACTCGTCTTAGACCCTTTTCCAATGACTTTATAAAACAACGGCTATGTGTATATGATGATATTATAAATATGATGATGATCAAGTCGGTTTTTATATCTTCATTCAACATTATAGTGTTATGTGTTAGTCAAATTTTTGACTAGTTACACTAGTTTCAATCCAATTCCATATCAAGGCCCAATAAGCCCATTAAGAGTTCAACTCTTTATATTAGTCCATTAATACTATTAATATCAGGCCTTTACTCATATTTTAGGCCTAAGTGGGTTAAGCCCAATGAGTAGGTCCATTAGTGTTTATCCAAACTAGTTGGGTCAATAATCCGATAAGGCTACTTTGGCCCGTTAATGTCCATAAGTTATAAAGCTCGGGCTTTATGGGTTTTTACTTGTCAAATGTACTTATACAACAGTAGATAAGTTATAAAAAGTTTACATTAGACGGGTCCGACCATCTAAGTTTTAATTGACGAAAACGTTAATTTATCGGATTTAGCCGAAAAGACGTAAAACTTATGTTTTTAGTTTTATAACTTATAAAACTTATCAAATTGCCATTTTTATAAAATGTCCCTTTTATTTATTAAAGTACATACTTATTTATATGTAATATATAAGTTAGTGGGTTTTAGGTATACATTTTATATTATATTAACTTGAGTGCTAATATTATACTATATACTTTTATTTTACAAATCTGATTATGAATTTCACTTTCACCATTTTTATCATATCTTGAGTTGTACAAGGAGATAGAAGCTCATTTTTGGACACCACAAACTACATGATTTGTGCTACAATTAAATCAGATTTAGCTACTGCTCAATCAACCTCTAAATGTCTCTAATAGTTCATCCAAAACAGACTATACAGATTTAGACTTCAATATTGTTTTGATCATATCTCACTCATTTTATGGATTCCATTGTGTGGCCAACTCTCACATATGTATAATTCACTTATATTACTGTATATTAATTTATCCAAGCCATTTTAACAATTTATCATAAGGTTCTTTACTGTTTTATACATCCTACATTTTTAGCCATGATTTTAATATTCTTTCAAGTAGATTTTAATCTTTTTAATCAAATATATCAACATCAAATCCCCACATAATATTTTTGATCATCATTCATCATCATATACATATACATAAATGAAGAAAATACAAGATTACATATTCAAAATAACAAGATGATAGGACGAAATAATCTCTATACCACCAAAGTGATGAAATGATGAGTATTTGGATGAACAAGACTTGGTTCTTGTTATCACATCTTTAATTTGGAAAATGAACTTCTTGAGATCTTCATATGCATGAATAACTTCTTGAAAATCAGCCCCTAAACTCCATGGAAACTCCTTTTCACATGTTATAACCACCTTCAATCTTCATCTTTTCAACTAGGCTTCAACATATGTAGATTGTATGTAAAGTTTATGGCTAGATTTGATGAAGAAGATGGTGATTTTGGGTGGTTTTGGACGTTCACAGAGAAGGGAGAGAGAGATTTGAGTGGTTTTGCATGTATAAATGAGAGAAAATGGTTTGTGTTTAGCTAGTTTTGTGGTTTAGTAGTTTTGGAAGGCTTATGGGACAAGTGTCCCAAGCTTAGTATAAAATTTGCCACCCATAGTGGGGGGGGGGGGGGGGGGGGACAAGTGTACCACTTGTCTCATCTCCACTAATTTACGGGTACTCCTTGATTCTAGTTTCCTCAATTTACGAGCCCTCGGGTCGATTTACGAAAATTGTTTTTATAAATTATGAATCTACGGCACAAAACGATTCTAATAAAAATTGTCGCATCAAAAACGGAGTTTAAAAACGTAAATACGTAATCCTAGGGTTTCCGGTTTAGTCGTAAAGGACGTTAAATTATGCACGTAAGTCCTAATCTCTTCTCGTAAATTTGTGAGTTTATGAACCAACACAAATTTAAAATTCCAAAAATATTTACGGATAAATTTATTTCCTGAAGTGTCGGACTGTAACCAAAGACGGTGTATGTAAACGTAAGCACGTAACGTAGACTCCTCCGGTTTAGACGTAGTCGATGCTACTTCAAGACGTAAACCCAAATTTCTTCCCAAAAATGAGTGAGTTCATAATATAACATTAAAATAATGTTTTTAAATAATACTTGAGAATAAAATATCGACCATAAATTGAAGGATTGTCACAAAAGTAATCAATAGTATGGAAACTCTGCCGAGATTATATCTATTATATCTAAATTTTAGGTCCTTAACTTTGAAATGAAGGAGTACATTTAATGTGAGTACAACTAGGCTAAGCTATGTTAACCATGGTACAAGTGAAGAATGCACAAATACATGCCTTGAAAAAGTTATGTTAATTTGGGTCCTGTTTAAAATGTTAAAAGTCATCAGTATAATATTACTTTATAGTAAGAATGCCAAAGATCTTGCGGTGCTTAAATCCCTCTACGAAGAAGATCAAGAGTCCATGGGATTTTATTTAAGATGAAGCTCAAAGGTTCTTACGGTTTTAAGTTAAGAAATTCAGCTATAAAATAACAGACTTCCTCCACATCCCATCACCGTTCAACTCACACATTCTCCTCATCGGTCCTTCACACAACACCGAAAATAGTTATACACGCATACAAAGTGAGACACACACAAAATAAGAACCCGAACACAAACACGCATACAAAGTCAGACACGCAACAACTACAATCACCTACCGTATACCTCCTGGTGAGATCTTGAAGCCGTAAACCCACAATTAAACCTTTTCATGTGTTGCAACTAATTGAAGACTTTTATGGATCAATAACACGCGAATGAATGAATCTTCATTGATATTTGTTGAGATTAGATCTATTAATATTCGAATCATAAAGACTCGAACATAAACAAGATTGATTTTTTCTTCTTTGATTCGTTTATGAAAAAAGACACAAACAAATCAAGTACCGGTGCAAACTCGTGAATAACATGAAAACAAAAAATCATCACTGATCTTTTTCGAATCACTTAACTTATTTAATATCTGAAAATCATGAAATGATTTATAACAATTTTGTTATAATCAACTCATTTTTTGATTAAAAAGATCAAACACAAGCAACATAATCACCTACCCGGGCCCCTTCTTAAAGGATCTTGATGCCACAATTATTTAGTGTTCAAACAACATAAGAAGTCGACGAGTTTGTGTATGTTTCATTTAGTTTTGAGGAGATGGATAAGAGGTTCGAGTTGGGATCTCGTAGGGAAGAAAGCGGCTGGAATGATATATGTGAGATTAGGTTTAGGTCACTTAATGTATAAGTAAAAAGACCTCACCGAAGTTCCTTTAAAAAGAAAAGAAATTAAAAGGAAAAGACAACTAAGGAGACTACAATTATACATAGTCTTATCGTCCAAATCGGGCTTAAAACGCTTAAAATATCTATAGAATACCCCAAAATATGCTTGTGTTTGTTCATTGTGTATTTTAGGTACGGATATCGTGAAATCAACAAAAGATCACAAGATTCAAGCGAAAACAAACACTGGAAACGAAGCCGCACAAAGAACCAGGCCCGAATCATGAAATTTCATTGAAGTCCTTGAAGTTTGAAGATTTTTCAAGATTAGTCCGACATCTTTTAAAGACTTGTCATATTAAACCCTGGCAAATCTCATTTATTGCATTGGGGTCCCTAATATTTCAATAATGTACCAGAATGGCCCTTGAAGATTGCATTTATTACACATTTGGTCCTTGATAAAAGTTTGAAAACCCCTTGTGCCATATTTGACAAGCTGCCCAAAGTTCAAATACAAAGGAAAAAGGAGTAAAGTTGTTACAAACTTATTATGCACAAAATTTGGGAAATGAAGGACTAGTTTTGCCAAGACCACCAGACTCACCCCCACCAATCACCTTGCCACCTCAACTCACTCCACCAATCAAACTCTCCCATTCTCCCACGTCACCATCCACTCACCTTAACCCATTTTATTTATTAAACTAAATTTAAAAAATTGTTTAATAACTAAAAATGCGCCTAACCCTCCCTGTTCAGATTAATACCCCTACTTATCACCCCCTTTCCACCATAAACCCTAACTAATCCTCAGTCCAAATCAGGTCAAAACCAACGGGGTTTATCCCCAATATTTCCATAACCATAATTAAAGGTCCCCCTAAACCAAACCCACCCCACACTTCAACACCCCGTGACCTACAAAGGTCCCCACGAATGTCCTTTGTCACCCTAGTTATGGCAACATTCAAATCTACACAGCAATCCAACACTTATTATGATTTTCATGTTCCCAAAGTTTGAATAAACGCTCAAGATGGATCAAGAATAGCTGGCTATATCAAGGACATCACATGAGGACTTTGACCAAGTTTGAAACTCAAAAACCAAAGGGTAAATCAGGGATTCTCCATTTAGGGTTTCATGTATTCTAGATAGTTCATAGAGTTAGCATTTAAACATTATTAGACATGTGAATGAGTTTGTTCCAATTTCTTTGTAAGCATTTTTCAAAAGTTAATGAAAATAGTTAGAGTGTTTTCTTTTAAAACTTGCACTTGAAATTGAGTTACATTATTTTTTTTCATAGAGTAATCAGTTACTTTTCAGCATAGTTTAAATGTTAAATTTTTTCAAACGTCGACTTTTGGTTCAAGGACGCTTGGACAAAAGTGGTGTTTTCAGTTTTAGCTTATAAAAGCTTAGAAGGTTGATTGGTTAACAGCTAAGAAATCTTGTTACGCTGTTGTAAGTTACTATCTTAGTTTGGTCTCAAAATTTGGTTTTTCAAATTTGGTATTTCTAAAAGATTTTTATAAGATTTCTTTTTATTGTTTTTCTAACACCCCCAAATCATATGCGCATCGGAAATACAATATTTGGGTGCTAGGCAGTTATCATCTAGTTATATCGAACGACTCCAAAGAGGCGTTGAAAAATTTACATTAATAAAAATGTACACCAACAAAGTCTAAATAGTTTTCCAACCCAAAAGTTACAACAGAGTTGCGTTTAGGTTCCCACTGAATCTCAACCAAATTACCATGTTCATACACTTTAAAGAGAATAATACTTATTTGTTTGAGTAAAATGGAGGAAACCAAATAGACCACAACAGCCACAACAACATTCCCTTGCATGCTCCGCCACATCCTAGCCTCAATTACCTGAAACACATGCTTAAAAGGGTCAACAAATAATGTTGAGCAAAATATATAGGTTTTACAATCACATTTGAACATAAGTGTATAAAATTCATTCATGATCATTCATAGAGTTTTCGATCAAACAATCTATTATTCAAGGTTATTATCTTTAGAAATAGCTAATAATTGTGTTTAAGCTCATGACATAATTCAAGGCAACATTCGGGTCCAACAATCATTCATGACTTATGTTCATTTTCATTTAAATAGCAGGTGTCCCCCTCGCTGGTAAAATTTTTTGAAATAGTAAAGAGCGAGGCTATAGACTCACCTTATGTAGAAGTATTAGTCAAAGTATTAGAAGACGATCACCGACGATGAGGATGCCAGAGAAATTCGATCACAACACCTAGCGAATAAACGCGTAATGAGTCAAATCATTTATATAATATTACGTACTGAATAAAATCAAATAAAGTCAACGGTGACTTCTAAAAACTCACGCCAAAATCCAAACAAGTGATAATTACTAGACTCGTACCATTTTTCTACCTTACTAAAAGTATTACTCGTTTTACAATTCTGCCGGTACATACCAAATGTACGGGTTGTTTTGCTATACTTAGACATCACCATAAATTATGAGAAAATTTTAAAATTCATTTACAACCTGTAGAAAGTCCATATTAAATTTCATAAAAAGTTCTCACTTCTAAGACTCACTGCCCGTCACATTACTAAACTTCAAATTTTGGACAGTTTTGTACCTTCACGTTGTAAGACCTTTTTGACTCATTTAAAATATACCACATGTAAATTTGACTGCTAAGTCTAAAAATAGACTCAAAAATCCAGATTTATAGCTAAAGAACAACTCTCAACCATTTTTAAAACTCTAGTTATAGTCCCCGAGATTTGACCTTAAATCGAACACAATTTCGGATTATATCGACTTTCATCTCACGGTACACAAAACTTCAAACTAACATAACGTTTGACTCGTTTGGAGTTAAAAGCTCTATTTTGTATTGAAACGAAGATAAAAAGAAGTTCTACAAATACATCCAATCCTTAAGACCTGGACTTAGACTTAAAACCACTAAAACGTGCCTTTATATTCTGATTAAAAATGACACTTTAAAACTCATAACAAATCACCATTCCAATCATTTCTAACATCATATCAATAATCTAAAACATACTAAACATCCTATATCACTTGGATGAACAATCATTCACAAAAACCCATTTCAAAAACTACACATGCAATATGTTTTAGTCAATCAAAAACATCAAAAACATGATAAAAACATATATCCATAACAAATTAGGATCAAAACCAAAATCAAACACCACCCATTTTGGGCCGTGGGTTTTAGGGAACAAAAAGACCAAGAAAAACATTTTTCCTTCTTGTTTTTATAGTCAATTATCATCACAAACATGTAATCTAAACATGCATATAGTTTAATTAGATCAAAACCCTATTTTTAAAAATCTTCAATTTTTGGAAAAATCAAATGAATGCATGGATGTTTTTAGTGATTAAGAACACTTACAAAGAGATTACAAGAGTGGGTCTTTTATTGGTTTCTTCAAAAACTAAAAAAAATGGATGGTGGTGATGGCTTGGTGGGTGGTCGGCGGTAAAGAGAGAAAGAAAGAGAAGGGTGAATTTTTTTTTGGAAGTAAAATGAATGTGTGTGTTGTGGAGCTTCCTTTTGTAAACTTTTAGGGACCAAAGTGGCAATTTTGTCTATCTTTTGGCCTTAAAATTAAACGACACATTTTAAGAGTGGGAATCGACTCACTAGTGAGTTTTAATTTTTTGTGTGAGTCGGGATTCGTCCCGGCTTTCTAAAACATATTTATATGCATATACTCTCACCAAATAAAATAAAATGGTTCCGAATGGACTTAACACGTAAATAAAAATAAAAATCTCAAAAATTCGAATATCGATCAATCGATAATAAAGTATAAATTTTGGACATCCATCGGTATCGCTTCACTATCGATTCTTCTAAAATCGTCAAACATAGAAATTTAGCCTCGTTTATTGGTTTCAACTTAAACCGTCAAATAACTCCACGATAAAATTTTCTCAAAAATTTCAAAAATATACGTAAAATAGGATTAAATACTGACCTCGGGTTTGAGGTGATACATCCTCCCCTCCTTACGAGAACGACGGCCCAACGTTCGCCTGCTCTTATACTCACATTTCGTACCACTAGAACAAATGAGGGTACTTCTCTTTGAAGAAATCTTCACACTCCCACGTGAATTCCGGTCCACGTCTAGAATTCCATCGTACCTTCACAATCGGAATCCTACTATGCTTCAGCTTCTTAACCTCTCGATCCATAATCTCCACTGGTTCCTCAATAAAATGCAACTTATCGTCAATTCGTATCTCATCCAAAGGAATCACCAATTCTTGGTCCGCTAAACACTTCTTCAAGTTCGACACGTGAAACGTGTTATGAATAGCACTAAGCTCAACTGGCAACTCCAATTTATAAGCAACCGGTCCAATTCGTTCAACGATCTTGAATGGTCCAATATACCTCAGACTCAAGTTTTCTCACTTCCCAAAATGAATCACACCTTTCCATGTTGATACCTTAAGCATAACCATGTCTCCAATCTCAAATTCCAAAGGATTCCTACGATTATCAGCATAACTCTTTTGTCGGCTTCTTGCATCTAATAATCTATTCTTGATTTGTACAATCTTCTCGATCGTCTCAAAAATCATTTCAGGTCCAGTCAGTTGACTTCCCCTACTTCGCTCCAACACACTAGAGATCTATATTTACGTCCATACAACGCTTCAAACGGTGCAAACTTAATACTTGCATGATAACTATTGTTATATGAAAATTCTACTAAAGGCAAATGACGCTCCCGACTACCACCAAAGTCTATCACACATGCTCGGAGCATGTCCTCCAATGTTTGTATAGTCCTTTCACTTTGGCCATCGGTTTCGGGATGATAAGCAGTACTCAAACTCAACTCGGTGCCCATAGGATGTTGAAGAGATCTCTAAAATTCCGAAGTAAACCGACTGTCAGGATCCGAAATGATCGACAACAGCACTGAATGACGACAAACAATCTCTTTCACATACACCTCAACAAGCTTCCCCATACTATCCGTCTTCTTCATAGGTAGAAAGTGTGCAGATTTAGTCAATCTATCCACAATCACCCATATCATATCACAACCACTGGCAGTTCTAGGTAAACCTGTTACGAAATCCATAGCAATCTTCTCCCACATCCATTCGGGAATCTCAGGTTGAACCAATAATCTGGACGGTCTCTTGTGTTCAGCCTTAACCTTAGCACAAGTCAAACACGTACCAACGTAGCGCGCAATATCTGCCTTCATATTTGACCACCAATACACTTTCTTCAAATCATGATACATCTTATCCGATCCAGGATGTATCGAATACTTCGTCTTGTGGGACTCATTCATGACCAAATATCGCACTCCTTGTGCTCCTTTCTCAGGTGGACACAAAGGTAACCAGATTCCATAATCAAAATATCTCATCCCACTTGACCTTACTTCAAACAATGGCTTCATCATTCTTCCCAAATTCTCTTTCTTAACATTCTTCCTCAACAAACCATTGGCTTGAGCTTTCAATATCAACTCGTTCAAGTCAACATTTTCAGTCATCACCAAAGCCCTAACTCTCAGCGACTTTTCCCTTTCCTTCCTACTAAGCGCGTCAGCTACCACATTCGCTTTACCAGGGTGGTAACGAATCTCGCAATCATAATCACTCAGTAACTCAACCCATCTCCTTTGTCGCATATTCAACTCTTTTTTATCTAATATGTGTTGTAAACTCTTGTGGTCAGTGAACACCACACACTTGGTTCCATACAAATAATGTCTCCACAACTTCAAAGCAAAAACAACAACTCCAAGCTCTAAATCATGAGTCGTATAGTTTTCTTCATGCTTTCTCAGTTGTCTTGACGCATAAGCGATCACCTTCTCGCGCTGCATCAATACCGCTCCATAGCCCTTGTGAGACGCATCACAATAGACCATGAAATCTTCAGATCCTTCAGGTAACGACAAAATCGGTGCAGAACACAACTTTTCTTTAAGAGTTTGGAAAGCCGTCTCTTCATCTTGTCCCCACACAAACTCTCTATTCCTCTCAGTCAACTTAGTCAAAGACTTAGCGATCAACAAAAATCCTTCGATAAACCTTCGATAATATCCCGCTAAACCTAGAAATTGACGAACTTCAGTCGGCGTTGTTGGTACTGACCAATCCTTGAACGCTTCAATCTTGGCAGGATCTACACGAACACCTTTGTTGTCAATCACATGCCCTAGAAACTACACAGATTCAAACCAAAATTCACACTTCGAAAACTTGGCATAAAGCTCCTCTTTTTCAACAAATCCAAAATCGTCCTCAAGTGCTTCTCATCCTTCTTCTTGCTTTTGGAGTAGATAAGAATATCATCAATGAATACTATGACAAACTTATCCAAATACGATTTACACACGCGATTCATAAGATCCATGAATACGGCAGGCGCATTTGTTAAACCAAAAGGCATCACTTGGAATTCAAAATGTCCATATTGAGTACGGAAAGCCATTATAGGAACATCTTACTCTCTAACTCTCAGTTGGTGATAACCCGATCTTAAGTCGATCTTTGAGTACATACTAGACCCCTGTAACTGATCAAAAAAATCATCAATCCTCGGCAGTGGATACCGATTCTTAATTGTCAATTTGTTAAGCTCTCGATAGTCAATACACATTCGAAATGATCCATCTTTCTTCTTCACGAACAAAACAGGCGCTCCCCATGGCGATGAACTCGGTCTAATAAATCCCTTATCCATGAATTCTTTCAACTGATCAAATAACTCCTTTAACTCTGACGGCGCTAATCAATAAGGCGCGCGAGCCACTGGCGCAACTCCCGGCACCAAATCAATCCGAAATTCAACTTCTCGAGGTTGCGGGAGTCCCGACAACTCTTCAGAAAAAACATCAGGATAATTAATATAGAGATTTTAATTCTTGAAATTGGTTTCTTATCGATTCGAATTGACCACGGTTAGAAGTGTGACTCACTCGTTCTTGGTGTGAAAAGAAAATGCCGTTGAGGTATTTTAAAAATAAAGATTAAAATTTAAAAGTAAATGACAAAATATAAGAGAAATAGAGAAAATTTAAAATTTATTAAAATTTAAACTTTAAAAATTAAAACTTTATAAAAAGTAAACTTGAAAATAAATTAAGACAAAACACGTTAAAATTAAACTAAATAAAAATGGCGGGAAAAATAAAGTTTGAAAATAATTTGGAATTTAAAATAAAAATATAATTCGTGAAACAAAATCTAAACATAAGTCGGAATGCATAAACTCTACACAATTTGGAATATCAGATTTGTACTTAATCCAGAATGCTAGAAAAGTAAGCAATCCGGAATCCCAACTTTATACACAATCCGGAATCCAAAGATTGCACACAGTTCGGAATCCAAAGATTGCACTCAATCCAGAATCCCAATTCTTAACTCAATCCGGAATGCAAATTTAACTACAATCTAGAATGTCAAGTTAGTACACTATTCGAAATACAAGATTTCCCACCTAGTTTGGAATATACTATGTATATGCAATTCGGAATCAGGGAAGCTAGATCTAATTCGGAATGAACAAACATTAAGTAAGTCGAAATAAAAGGAATTGCTATCTAATTCGGGATATGAGGGTTTATAAACCCGGATAACATAAAAATAAGCAAAAACCAAAATAATCACTTACCAAAACTTTAACGAAAATTATTTTAAGAAAAAGCTAATAAGCCACAAATCAAAAACTTTAAAAACACTAAATAATCTGAATATTTAAAAGCAACTTTTAAAAGATTAAACTAATTAAACCACTTAATTAAAAATAAAACAAACACACAATAAGCAATAAGCACAATAAGCTAAAACATCAAACACATCAAAAACAATAAGAACAATCAAACAAGCACATCCATCAAACAAAGAACAAGATTTAACAAAACAATAGATTTAAAAATAAGAAAGGTAGAATGAGAATGATATGAAAAGCTTGAAAACATTAAAGAAAAGCTAGAGAGAAAGTAATCTAATCTACTCCTAAAACTAGAAAAAAAAATTATCTAACTAACACCTCCTAATGAAAGATTAGGAGGGTATTTATAGGAGGAGGGAAGGAGTTGGTTGCTTCTCTCTTTCTCTTTGTCTTTTCGTCTTTTAATTTATTCGTCTTCCTCGACTTTGTCTCGGGATTTGTCGAATGAAAAAATTAACTTGTCTTATAATTTCTTCTTTTATTAGACTTGGTTCTTTGACTCCGTTAAACTTCCTTATTTAGACTTTTTCTTCGATAAATCTTCAGAATAGGTCTTTGACTTCCGTTCTTTTTTGCACTCTTGATCTTTTGACTTTGTCTTTTGTCCTTTTCTTCGATAAAAGCCCATGAAAGCCCGTGTTTTCTTCCTTTTTCATATTTTGTTCCTAAAACACAACAAAAACACAAACCATGCATAATTCCAACTTTTACGAAACTAAATACACGTTTTGGTCTTGTTTTTAATATAATTAAGTGGTAAAAGGATAAGTGTTTTCACACTTATTAAATCCCCTACACTTGACCATTGTAATGCCCTCATGTAATGCATTAGTTACAAAGCAAGATTTACCTTCTTCATCATAATTAACCCTCCTTAGCCTTTATTAAATACTAGACACTAATGAAACTTAAAAAGGTAGAAAATTACAAAAGGCTTGAAAGAAGAAACAGTAAAGAAATCTAAGACATACATTAGGGCTTTGGTGTCATGAATGTTTATCACCCTCAAGTTTCACGTTCCCCATACCAATCTTAAAAACGAGATCATTGTTATAATAAGTTAGTAAAGCTAACACTCACTCATGTGGCTCAATTATTCACTTAGACCCCCTTATTCCTAGGTGTATCTCTTATATTTTATTCTTTTCTTGAATGATCACGAGGATGCATTGTTGACTTATTTCGATAGTTTATTTAGGCCGAAAATAAAGTAGGACGATTTAATCAATAGTTAGCTAAAGGACAAAATCTTATAAAACTGCTTCTCGAAACCTCATAAAGTTCATATTTTGGCATAACTCATTTCACGATTTGAGACCTTTCTCGGATCGATATTTGGAATTGACTTCATACTTCGAATCTTGAGAGACGTTCTTGAAATAATGGTCTTCTCTTCATAATAGGAATTTCTTCACTTGAAGTTTTTGAGAGATTCTTCAAACTTGGACCACGACTTCTTCTTTTTTCTCCAATATTTATTTGGGATTTTGATATTCAACGATCCGTCTCCTTTTAGGACTTGGTTCTATTTACCCTCATACCTTGCTAGGGTCTTTTCGGATAGACTTCTCCATGATATTTAGGGGAGTATTTGCTTCTCGTCGTGTGTCTCGATCCTTCATATTGATTTTTGATAAATGATTCTTCACATCACTTTGGATCTTTAGCAACAAAATGTAGCCCTCATGCCTTGTTAGGGCCTTTTCGGACTCGCCAATCTTCGTGTCCCACTTCAATAAGTTATACCTTGGCTATGAAATCTAATTAATACCGAGCAACTTCTAAACGATCTTGTGCTAGAAGCTAAGTAACTTTTCAAATCGTACGACCTTACTTATTACATTAATTTATTAACAAGCGATTGGAGAAAAAGCTCGTAATTAACTCACGTAAATTCTTGAAAAAATACAAAACTTATAATTGACTCTATCATCTCTCGTCGTCCACAATTTAAAATATCAAGGAATGAGACTCGTGGATGCTTAGGCCTATTAAATCAATGTTTTTGGGTTTTCATGTAATCTATAGGATTTTGCAACTTCTTAGACTTTTTCATGTTTAGAATTTGAATTTTAAAGTTCCCTTGATAAACGACTTTCTAGGATCAATTATAGGAACTTGCGAAAAGTTCTTGTTCTTAAACCCGTATGATTTAAGACTTTCGCGTATTAAAGTTCCCTATATAAAAGTCTAGTAAAACTTGATTTAAACATGTTAATGATACTGGCTAGACTAAACTCAAATAAGTAAACTCGGGTTGAGTCAAAATATTCACGACGAGCCTAATATATCAAAGACATCTAAACTCATTAAAACCATTTTATTAAAGAAAATAACAATAACAAAGAAAAATACTAATAGGCCAAAATAGAATAAATTTTTGAAAAATGTCGAAAAATCAATTTTCTGGTTAAAATGAGGACATATTCATGGAAAGCCCACTTAACTTTGATAGAATTCCCCCTACACTTAACATAAACATTGTCCTTAATGTTTAAGCATGTGGGAGTAAACTCCCCTACACTTAGGACATTGTGCACGTTGTTTAAATCTTGCTAAGGAAGAGACAAATAAAGTGATTCCTATTTCAACATAAATGATAAAATAATGAATCAAAAGAGTTTAGGATAGAACCGGGAAGACGGGAACACGGAATCACGGGTCGTCAAAAGTCATCAAAAGTGGAACTTTGAAAGCTCGAATCCCTGAACATCATAAGAAAGAAAACAACAAACACATACTAGGGTCTCCCCTACACTTATTAGAAAAACGGATAAAAGGATAGATCATCGGGTTGCCTCCCGAGAAGCGCTTGTTTTTGTTCATCGAGTCGTGAGCCTGACTCGACCTTGATTACAATGGTAAGAACTTTGAAGAACATCCACCGGGGTCAAATACATGGTTTTCATCCATCAAATAGCACAAGCTTAAGGTGAACAACACAAGCCAAAGAAGAGTAGGCGAGGTTCCCTTAAGCAAAAGTTGAGCACGGTGGTAGAAAGTATGATGAAGTGAAAGCATAGCTCCATTTTTTCCAAAAGTCTTTCCTTTTATTTCATAAGATGGATACTGAAATGGATTAAAAATTACCCGGATCGAACACCTTTTCCATTAGGGGAAAATAAGACTGACACTCAATAGGCCTTGAAGATTCACCCATAAACCGCACAATCTCATCCGAAGAAGGTGGAAAGAGAGGTGTCAAGACATAAGTACTACGGATGTTGGTGTCGTCCGGTTTCTTCTCCTTTGAAACGGTTTTCTTAACATCCGAAGGAGGATAAAGACCATAATCAAAGTCCAAAGGAGGAGAATCATGTTCATTCGGAAAGTATGTATTGAGAAAGGTGGCGAAATCTTCCTCAAATGAGTAATCCTGTAAAGTAGTAACAAGAGTTGCTGGTGGAGGATCTTCATCAAAAATAGGAGCAAGATCATCATTAGAAGACATAACACTTGAAGAATCACTCAAAAGAGTGTCAACATCATCAAAGTCATCATAAGTTGGCATCTCTTTATACTCGGACGAAAAATCATCAGAATCATCCAAATCGGAATTAGAATCATCATCATATTCAGCATAAATTGGTGGAGCATCATAAATTGGTGGGGCATCCAAAGTGGAAAGATAATCATCATCATATTCATCATAGATTGGTGGAGCATCATAAATTGGTGGGGCATCCAAATTGGAGAGAGAATCATCCTCATATTCTTCCACATGGTCTTGAAAAAGTGGATTATCATAGCAAGTCTCGAAAAGAGGATTATCATGTAGCACAAAATCATAAAGCTTTGTACTTTCCATTGGATATGCTTGTAATCTTCCCCATCTTAAAAAGTTGTTGATCATTCCCGACCCTAAGAATTAGTTCACCTTCGGCAACATTGACTAAAGCTTTTCCGGTTCTCAAGAATGGTCGTCCAAGTATTAACTGAATACGAGGATCCATCTCATAATCAACAACAACAAAATTGACCAAAAAAGTAAAGGTACCAACTTTAAGAAAAACATATTCGGCAATACCAATGGGGTAAGCGAGAGTTCGATTTGCTAGCTCAAGATTCATCCGTGTTGGTGTAAGATCGGGTAATGATAACTTCTTTCAAACACTTAATGGCATTAAATTGATACTTGCCCCGAGATCGGCTAAGGCAGTAAATTCTTCGATTTTGGAAAATGTACAAGGTAGCACAAAACGACCGGGATCTCCAAGTTTTTCCGGAAGTTCTTTAAGAAGGACTGCAGAACAATTCTCATTTAATCGAGTATTAACAAACTCGGCCATCTTCTCCTTCTTACTAAGCAATTCCTTGAATGCTTTAACAAATTTCGGCATTATGACAAGTGCTTCAACAAGGCTAATTTTAAAGTTCATTTGGGAGATCATCTTCAAATAAGAAGTAACTTGAGCATCCTCTTTAGTGAGAAATTTGCACTTGTCTAACCGAGAAGGATAAGGGATATTAGGTTTAGGAGGTTTAGGTGTAGAAGGTGAAGGTGTAGTAGGTGTAGATTTAGAGGTTGAGGGGTGAAGGGTTTTTCTTTAGTATTTATTCATTAAGAGGAGGAGATGGTAATGGAGAACTAGTACTAGGTGTGGCAGTAGGAGGGATAAATGGAGGTGGAGGAGGTGTAGATGGAGTAACTGGGGAAGGGATAGAAGGTCCTACTAGAGTTGCTCCACTGCGTGTAGTAATAGCACTCACATTAGCTCTATGGTTTGTTTCGGTTGTAGAAGGAAGAGCACCTTGGGGACGAAAGGTTTGAAAGGCTTGAAACATTTGAACGAATTTCGTATCTTTGGACTCTTGCATCGCTCTTGTCGATTCTTGCATCGCTTGCATTAGTTTCTCATGTTCAGTCAATTTTTGCAAAACCAAGTCCATTGGCGGATGAGGTAAATTGAACCCTTGCTGTTGAAAACCTTGGTTTGGGTATTGGTGGTATGGTGGAAAACCTTGAGGATTGAAACCTTGGTTTTGAAAGCCTTGATTTTGAGTTTGATAATTGACTTGGTTTGCATTGTAGCTCCTCACATTTGAATTTTGTTGAAAATTTGCTCTTGGTGGCCCTTGGTTGTTATGGGTGGGTGGGTGTGGTCTTTGTTGAAAACCGGGTGGAGCCAAGTAATTTGTCGAGTTATAATACAAGTGATTAACATCGACATTCGGGTTGAAATGAACCCTCTCTGTGTTGTTGTAAGCATACACTTCCCCGTGAGATTGATCATAGGCTTTATCACAATTAGCATAAGAGTGTGGCCCACCACAAGTTTCACAAGTTATATTAAGAGCATGGGCATGTTGATTAGGAGGGTTATCTCTTAAAAAAAGTTGTTTTATTACTGAATTAAGTTCCTTAAGTTGATTAGCCGTCTCACTCTCACTAGCACTAGCCATAGTAGCCCTAACACTCTTGGTTTGGACTTTGGCTTTGTTTTCAATGATAGCCCAAGCTTCAATCATAGATTTGACAAGAATATTACCCCCCGAAGTACTATTTAGTGAATCTTGGTCATTCAAACTTAATCCATTATAAAAATTATTAATTTGATGTACCTTTGTAAAACCGTGTTGTGGACACTTTCTTAAAAGTTCCTTAAAACGATCCCAAGATTCACTAAACGTCTCACCGTACTTTTATTCAAAGTTAATGATGTCATTCTGCAAAGCGGTAGTACTTGAGGGTGGTAAAAAGTAATTGATAAATTTGGTCTCTAGGTCCGCCCATGTTGTAATACTTTGGGGTGGTTCCTTATCAAGCCAAGTCCGGGCTTGTCCCTCGAGAGACAAAGGAAAGATGAGCAAACGAATTGCCTCTTGTGAGACCCCATTGTATTTCACGGTATTGGTTAAGTGAAGAAACCTTTTAATGTGATCGTGCGGATCATCATGAGTGCGGCCTAAGAAAGGTGTTGGGGAAACCATTTGTATAAAACCGGTCTTGAGCTCGAAGTTATTTACATCAATAGCCGGAACCACTATCGCATCTTCATTGCCTTTAACATGTGATTGCAAGAGCTCGATCATTGGGCGGTTATCCATCGTGTTAACAACAGCAGGAGGCTCGATGATAACGGCTTGTATGGATTTCTGATTGCGTGAAGGGTACGCATACACCTACAAAAGAAAAGAATAGCAAAGAAATAGAAGAAATAAAGTTAACGTGAAAAGAAAATATTTTTGGTGCAAAACTTTTTGAAAAAGAAATGCTTTTTATGATTTTTAAGATGTTTTTGGAGTTTTTGAAATTTCCATTTTTTTGGATTTTTGAAAAAGTTTTGAAATTTAAACAAGAAAAAAAACGTTCAAAAGTGAATGGATCCCAAAATCCAACGCATCTCTCACAAAAAATCGTTAATTTTCACGAAAAAAGCCGGCAGCGGCGCCATTTTAATATAGATATTTTAATTCTTGAAATTGGTGTCTTATCGATTCGAATTGACCACGGTTAGAAGTGTGAGTCAGTCTTTCTTGGTGTGAAAAGAAAATGTCGTTCAACTATTTTAAAAATAAAGATTAAAACTTTAAAAGTAATTGACAAAATATAAAAGAAATAGAGCAAATTTAAAACTTAATAAAATGTAAACTTTAAAATTTAAAACTTTATAAAAAAGTAAACTTGAAAATAAACTAAGACAAAACAAGTTAAATTAAACTAAATAAAAATTGCGGGAAAAATAAAGTTTGAAAATAATTTGGAATTCAAAATAAAAATCTAATTCGGGAAACAAAATCTAAACATAAGTCGGAATGCATAAACTCTACACAATTCGGAATATCAGATTTGTATTTAATCCGGAATGCTAGAAAAGTAAGCAATCCGGAATCACAACTTTATACACAATCCGGAATACAAAGATTGCACACAGTTCGGAATCCAAAGATTGCACTCAATCCGGAATCCCAATTCTTAACTCAATCCGGAATGCAAATTTAACTACAATCTGGAATGTCAAGTTAGTACACTATTCTGAATACAAGATTTCCCACCTAGTTCGGAATATACTATGTATATGCAATTCAGAATAAGGGATGCTAGATCTAATTCTGAATGAACAAACATTAAGTAAGTCGGAATAAAAGGAATTGCTATCTAATTCGGGATACGAGGGTTTATAAACCCGGATAACATAAAAATAAGCAAAAACAAAATAAGCACTTACCAAAACTTTAACCAAAATGATTTTAAGAAAAAGCTAATAAGCCACAAATCAAAAACTTTAAAAACACTAAATAATCTAAATATTTAAAATCAACTTTTAAAATATTAAACTTTTTAAACCACTTAATTAAAAATAAAACAAACACACAATAAGAAATAAGCACAATAAGCTAAAACATCGAACACATCAAAAACATTAAGAACAATCAAACAAGCACATCAATCAAACAAAGAACAAGATTAAACAAACTACATGATTATGAAAACTAAACAATAGATTTAAAAACAAGAAAGGTAGAATGAGAATGATTACGAAAAGCTTGAAATTAAGATGAAGATTAAAGATTCAAATACAAGATTAATATGAAAAGCTTGAAAACATTAAAGAAAAGCTAGAGAGAGAAAGTAATTTAATCTACTCCTAAAACAATAAAAAAATAATTATCTAACTAACACCTCCTAATGAAAGATTAGGAGGGTATTCATATGAGGAGGGGTGAGTTGGTTGCTTATCTATTTCTCTTTGTATTTTCGTCTTTTAATTTCTTCGACTTTCTCGACTTTGTCTCGGGATTTGTCGAATGATAAAATTAACTTGTCTTATAATTTTCTTCTTTTATTAGACTTGGTTCTTCGACTCCGTTAAACTTCCCTCTTTAGACTTTTTCTTCGATAAATCTTCAGAATAGGTCTTTGATTTCCGTTCTTTTTTGCACTCTTGATCTTTTGACTTTGTCTTTTGTCTTTTTCATCAATAAAAGACCGTGAAAGCCCGTGTTTTCTTCCTTTTTCATATTGGTCCTAATACACAACAAAAACACAAACCACGCACAATTCCGACTTTTACGACATTAAATACACGTTTTGGTCTTGTTTTTATTATAATTAAGTGGTAAAAGAATAGTTGTATTCACACTTATTAATAATCTCTAATTACTAGTACATCATCCAATTTCTTCTCCACCACACCATCACTAGCGATCTGAGCCAGAAATACATCACAACCTTCCTCCATATACCTCATCATTTTCAAGCAAGATATCACTTTCAAACGAGAAGTACATTCATCGCCTTTCATAGTTAATACCCTATTCCTCAACGGAATTTGGACTAACCTTTCTCCACAAACAATCACCGCACTATGCGCAATCAACCAATCCATACCGATCACTACATCAAAAGATCCTAGCTCTATAGGCATCAAATCGATCTCAAACACGTAATTACCCAACTTCAAGGAACACCCTTTTAGTATCAAATTAGTGCTAATAAATTTCCCATCCGCCAATTCCACATTATAATTAGTTGCTAACTCTATTGGTTCTTTATCGATAAGGCGACTGAATTGTATATCTACAAAACTCCTATCTGAACCAGAATCAAACAATACACTAGCATAACGAGCGTCAAGTAAAAATGTACCGTTCACCACGTTCGGACCTTGAGGCTTGTCCACATTCCCTACAACATACACTGGAGCAACAGTATTTCCACCTTGATTATTCCCAACCTTAGGACAATTTCCTTTCTTGTGTCCTCTTTCACCACAACCAAAACAAACCATCACTCTAGTAGCGTTAGCACCCGTAGCCACACCTCTAGATTTACACTCTACGGTCTTGTGTCCAGCTTTTCCATATTTGCCACATGTAGGTGGACAGTTACCCACATAATACAAACTACACCTATCACACTTAGGGTTAATCTTGTTTCCTCTTGGCACAGTAGCAGCTCTAACCCCATCATTCCTTCTCTGATTAAACTGTTGGTTATGATTCGGTCCTTGATTGTTGCCTCGATAAACTCCACGATTCTGACCTTGAGAATGACTACACTAGGCAGTCTCCCACTTCCTCTTATTTCCTTCAGCCACTGATTTCATACAAACTTTCAATCTTTTCAATCCATCGACACAATTCCAATGCCCCACCAGTTCCACGAAGCTGTGTAGGTCCACACTTCACAAAACTAGCATAGGTACACTCCTTTGGAACTTGCGATCCAGCATTGTTTCCAGCACCTTGCACTTGGTTAGCACGATCCTCAGCAAGAGCTGTAGCAATCGCCTACTGAATCATGTTGTTAATACCTGGGTTTTACCTAGTAAGAAAGTTCGTTATAGTGGTCTAATCGAATTGATCTCTGGTTAACTATGCGACTCAGTTGTCTTTGGTGGAAACAAAATTTGTGTCGTTGTAGTAAATTTAAATTGCAAGACTTTAAAAGTAAATGGCGGTTAATTAAATCTAAGTCTAATTAAAGAGTAAATGGTGCAATATTTAAAACTTAAAAAGTAATTAATTAAATGACTTGAAATTAAAGCGTGACGAAAAATAAATTTGACAATGTAATAAAAGTATAAACTTGAAATTTAAAATAAAAAAAAACGATTAAAATAACACTAAGGTAAAATGGCGGAAAGTAAGCTTTAAAAATTTAACAAGACAAAATATAAAACAAACCTACCGTCGGAATACATTCCGATCGGAATAGACTCGTCGGAATGTAATCGGAATACCCGATCGGAATAATCCAAAATACCTCCAATCGGAAAATGGTCGGAATACACCTTTTCGGAATACCTACCTTGGGTCCTATCGGAATGAGGATTGGAATCCTGGTCGGAATGTTGTCACCACAAGACCTAATCGGAATACCCGACAAACAGACCTGATCGGAATACCACTTAACACCCCTGATCGGAATGTCTAATCGAAATCCTTGTAGGAATATCAAAACCCTTTTCCGATCTGGATGATCGGAATATGAAACCCTTTTCCGACCAGGGTTGGTCGAAATACAGTAAGAAAACACAAATAAGCAATTACAAATAAGCTAAAAACCTAATAAGCACACGCCTAAAAACCTAAGCAAACATGTATAAGAAAAAGCTAATAAGCTAAAATTTAAAGACTTTTGAAAACACTAAATGAAAGAGTTAAACGAAAACAACTTTTATATATAAATAACTTTTATAAAAACTTAAGAAACTTTAAGATAAACACAAATAAGCTATAAAAATCAATAATCCAAGATAATCAAAAACATAAAAACTTAACACTTAATCAAATAAGCAAAACAATAAGCATATAAACATAAAGATTAAGTAAAACAAGAAAGGAAGAATGAGATATTAAAGATAAGAACTTGATTAAAAGAAAAGATTCGCAAACAAAAAGACTTACTTGAATTAAAAGGCAAGAATTTAAGGTGCAAGACAATGTATTTAACTGACATGTAATTAAAGTGCAAGGTAATTAAAAATGGAAGAACTAATTGTCACTATTAGCCAATAAAAACAAATGGAATGGAAATGAAAACTATATATATGAGGATTAGGGAGGTGCTTAGGAAGCTTCCTCCCCTCTTTCTTCTTTCTTTAATTGCATCATTAAGTCCTTAATCTTCTTAGTGCTTCGACTTTAATGACTTTGTCTCGGGATTTCTTTAAAATCGTCTTGAATTTCTTCATAAATAAGACTTGAGTTCTTCGGCTTTTAGTAAACTTCCGTCTTTTGACTTTTTCTTCGATAAATCTTCAGAATTGGTCTTGGACTTCCGTTCTTTTTGCACTCTTGATTTCTCGACTTCGTCTTTTGTCTTTTTCTTCGATAAAAGCCCGTGAATGCCCGTGTTTTCTCCCCTTTTCACATTTTCGTCCTAAATCACAACAAAAACACAAACCACGCATAATTTCGACATTTACGACATAAAATACACGTTTTGGCTCGGTTATTATTGTTGTTAAGTTGTAAAAAGGATGGGTGTTTACACACTTATCAAATCCCCTACACTTGACCATTGCAATGTCCTCATGCAATGCATTAGTTACAAAGCACGATTACATTTTCCATCATAATCAATCCATATTGGCCTTTATTAAAGAGACATAAAATTATAAACATTCAAAGTAAAGAAATCAAAAACATACCTTTGGGTTTTGGAAATGTCATGAATGATCATCATCCTCAAGTTTTCACTATCTCCAAACCAAGCTTAAAAACGAGATCATTGTTATTATAAGTTAGCAAACTAACACGAACTCATGTGGGCCAATTATTTACTTAGACTCCCTTATTCCTAGGTGTATATGTTATATTTTATTGTTGTCTTGAATGATAACGAGGATGCATTGTTGACTTATTTCGATAGTTATTTAGGCTGAAAATAAAGTGGGACGATTTAATCAATAGTTAGCTAAAGGATAAAATCTTTTAAAACTGCTTCTCGGGACCTCATAAAGTTCATATCTTGGCATAACTCGCTTCGCGATTTGAGACTTTTCTCGGACCGATATTTGGCAGCGACTTCATACTTTAAATCTTGAGAGACGTTCGTGAAATAATGGTCTTCTCTTCATAATAGGAATTTCTTCACTTGAAGTTTTGAGAGATTCTTCATCTTTGGACCACGACTTCTTCCTTTTTCTCCAATATTTATTTGGGATTTTGATATACAACGATCCGCCTGCTTTTTGGACTTGGATCTATTTATCCTCATACCTTGTTAGGGCCTTTTTTGATAGACTTCTCCATGATCTTTTGGGGAGTTTTTGCTTTTCGTCGTGTGTCTCGATCCTTCATATTGATTTTCGATAAATGATTCTTCACCTCACTTTTGGATCTTTAGCAACAAAATATAGCCCTCATGCCTTGTTAGGGCCTTTTCGGACTCCCCAATCTTCGCATCCCGCTTCAATAAGTTATGCCTTGGCTATGAACTCTAATCCATACCGAGAAACTTTTAAACGATCTTGGGCTAGAAGCTGAGTAACTTTTCAAATCGTACAACCTTATTTATTGCAGATAAATTTATTAACAAGCGATGGGAGAATAGGCTTATAATTAACTCACATAAATTCACGAAAGAATACCAAACTTATAATTGACTCTATCATCTCTCGTTCTCCACAATTTAAAATCTCAAAGAATGAGACTCGTGGATGCTTAGCCTATTAAATCAATGTTTTGGGTTTTCGAGTCGTCTATAGGATCTTGCAAACTCTTAGACTTTTTCAAGTTTAGAAATCGCATTTTAAAGTTCCCTTGATAAACGACTCTCTAGGATCAATTATAGGAACTTGCGAAAAGTTCTTGTTCTTAACCCGTGAGAGTTAAGACTTTCGCGTTTTATAGCTCCCTACATAAAAGCCTAGCAAAACTTGACTTAAACAGGTTAAGGATACTAGCTAGAGTAAACTTAGATAAGTAAACTCAGGTTGAGTCAAAAGATTCACAACGTTTGAAAATTAAAACCACTTTATTAAAATTTATTCTAGTAAAGAAAGAAAAATAACTATACAAAGGTAAAAACTAATAGGCCAAAATAGATGAAAAGTTTTGAAAAATGTCGAAAAATTGATTTTTCCGGTTAAAATGAGGACAAATACAAGGAAAATACCACTTAACTTCGATAGAAGTCCCCCCTACACTTAATATAAACATTGTCCTCAATGTTTAAGCATGTGGGAGTAAACTCCCCTACACTTAGGACATTGTGCACTTTGTTTAAATCTTGCTAAGGAAAAGACAACTAACGAGATTCCTATTTTAATATTGGAAAATATAAAATAGTGAATCGAAAAGAGTTTAGGATAGAACCGGGAAGATGGGAACACGGAATCACGGTTCGTCAAAAATCATCAAGAGTGGATCATTGAGCGCTCGAATCCCTGAATATGAGAAGAGAGGAAATAGCAAACACCAACGGGTCTCCCTACACTTAGGATAAAGAAAGCTAAAAGATAGATACATAGGTTGCCTCCCAAGAAGCGTTTGATTTTTGTTCACCGAGTCGTGAGCCTGACTCGATCTTGATTATCATAGGAAGAAGCATGAAACATATCCACCGGGATCAAATACATAGTTTTCGTCCATCAAATAGCACAAGCTTAAGGCGAACAAGACAAGCCAAAGAAGAATAGGCAAGGTTCCCTTAAGCAAAGATGGAGCACGGTGGGAGCAAGGGTGAAGAGGTGCAAGCAGATTCCCAATAGTTCCAAAGATTTTTCCTTTTATTTCATCAGACGGATACTGAGATGGCTGAAGAATATCGATACCGGGGTCGAACACCTTTTCCTTTAGGGGAAAATAATGGTCAGGCTCAGCAGAATTTGAAGATGATCCGCTAAGAAAATGCACAACCTCGTCCTCAGAAGGTGGACAAAGAGGTGTCAAATCATACGTGCTGCGGATGTTGGTGTCGACCGGTTGCTTCTCCTTTGAAAGAATTTTCTTCAAATCCAAAGTAGGATCAAGACCATAATCATCAAAGTCTAAAGGAGGAGCATCACTCTCATGAGGGAAGTAAGTATTGAGAAAAGTAGAGAAGTCTTCGTCAAATGAGTATTCATCTAAAGTAGGATTAAGCATGGTTGGCGGAGGATCTTCATCATGAGAAGAAGCACTCGAAAGAGTATCGGCCTCATCAAAATCATCATACGTGGGCATGTCGGGATACTCAGAAGTAAAATCATCATAATCATCCGTATCTGAGCTAGAATCATCATCATAAGCATCAAAGATTGGTGGAGAATCATATATGGGTGAAGGTTTCAAATTGGACAGAGAATCATCCACATCATCTTGAAAAAAGTGGATTATCGGTGCAAGAATCAAATAGAGGATTGTTATAGACGACAAAATCATCAAGCACATTAATCATATTCGCGGATTCTCTTCCAAAGGATTTGCTTGTAAGCTTCCCCATTTCAAAAACTTGTGCATCATCACCGACTCTTAAGATGAGCTCACATTTATCCACATCAATTAAAGCTCGACCGGTTCGCAAAAAGGGGCGTCCAAGTATTAACGGAATACGAGGGTCCATTTCATAATCAACAACGACGAAGTCAACCGGAAAAGTGAATGTGCCAACTTTAATGAACACATCTTCGGCAATACCAACGGGGTAAGCGAGAGTGGGATTGGCAAGCTCAAGAGTCATTTTGGTGGGTGTAAGGTCGGGCAATGATAACTTTTTCCAAACACTTAACGGCATCAAATTAATACTTGCCCCGAGATCGGCTAAGGCAGTAAATTTGTCGGTTTGGTTAAAAGTACAAGGAAGCACAAAACGACCGGGATCTCCAAGTTTCTCTGGAAGTTCTTTAAGAAGGATGGCTGAACAATTTTCATTTAATCGAGTATTAACAAACTCGGCCATCTTCTCCTTCTTGCTAAGCAATTCCTTAAACATCTTGACAAATTGTGGCATTTGAGCAAGAGCTTCAACAAGGGTAAAGGTGATCTTCATGCCGGCAACCTTTTCCAAAAGGTGAGAGACTTGAATATCATTCTTAGTCAAAATTCTAGCCTTGTTGAGTCGAGAAGGGTAAGGAATGCTGGGGTTGGGTGGTGGAGGCGTAGAAGGTGAAGGTTGAGACGTTGAAGGGTTCTTCTTGGGTACATCGTCATGACGAGGCGGAGACGGTAATGGTGTACTAATACTAGGTGTGGGAGGAGTAGGGATAAATGGTGGTGGAGGAGGTGTAGATGATGGGGGTGGGATAGGTGTTCCTACTAAAGTAACTCCACTACGGGTAGTAATAGCACTCACATTTGCTCACGGATTGGTGACGGTGTTTGAAGGTAGAGAACTCGAAGAAGAGGGTTGAGTGGTGGGCAAGAAACTAGCCAGCATATTCTTCAAATCATTCGTTTGATTGCTGAAGGAGGATTAAATATTATCTCGAAGCTCGGATCTAATGTCATTCCCTTGCTTGGTGATATCCCCTTTCAAATTGATAATTTGACTCTGCAGATTCTTGATTTGCTCTCCTTGGGTTCTCATTAAAGCTTCAACATCTTGATTCATGGGTGGGGCTTGTTGAGCGGGTGGGTGATAAGGATTAGAAACTCTAGGTGGGATTTGGTTGCTTCTATTTTAATTGTTGTTGGCGGGGTTTTGGTTTTGAGGAGAAAAAACGGGTGAAAGGTAGTTGTTAGACCGGTAACTCAACAAATTTCGATCCCCTTGAGGTCGGGCTTGGTAATTTTCTTGTGAATAATTACCGTAAGCCGCATACACATTTTCCAGATTGCCTTGAGTAGAAGGACAATCAGTGTATGAATGAGGACTGTCGCATGTTTCACAAGGATTGGCTACCGCTTTAAATTGTTGTTGGTTTGTAGCGAGGAGCAAGATATTTTTGTTCATTTTGGCCATCATGCGGGTGAATTCGGTCATATCGGGGTTTGCTGAAGTAGAGGAAATATTGACTCTCGGGTTGTTCCTTGAAGAAGCGGAGGAATCTCAATTTTTGTGATGAGTAGTCATGTTCTCAATAAGCTCTCTACACTCCTCGGGTCTTCTTTTCATAAATGTGCCACCGGCGGCTGCATTAATCGTATCACGATCACGAAAAGTCAAACCGTTGTAGAAAGTATCAATTAAGGACACAGGGAGCATTTTGTGGTTTGGACAACGATCAATCAAAACATTATATCTTTCTCAAGCATCAAAGAGAGATTCATCGGGTTCTTGCATGAAACCGCTGATTTGATTGCGAAGGCTCGTGACCATGGATGGTGGAAAGTAGCGCGACAAAAAGCGTTGAGTCATGTCATCCCAAGTATGAATTGAATTCTTCGGGAGACGATCAAACCATTTCTCGGCGTGGTGTGATAAAGTATGTGGGAAAAGTTGAAGGCGAAGCACATCCATAGTAGCACCGGGAAACTTCATGCTTTGAGTGATTGTAATGAATTTGTCGAGGTGTTTGTTGGCATCATCATCAGGCAATCCACTGAATGGGTTAGTTTGCACTTGCTGAATCATGTGGTGCTTCAACGAAAACTCCGGAGCCGTGATATGCATCGGTGCAATCGGTCCTCCTCGTCCAAACATGGTGGGTTGACAAAGCTCCTCCATTGTCCGAAGATCGGGCTGTGGAAGAACATTGTTGTTGTTATTGTTGAGGTGCGGTAGATTATTGTTGTTGTTCACACCTGCCATACCTAAATCTTCACGAGTCTCGAGCTCTTGATAAGTAGAAGATCTCGTACGCATACACCTACAAAGGCAAAAGAAAACAATACCAAACACAATGAGAATATATATACACTATAAAGATAAAAATAAAATCTTTTTGGATTTTTGAAATTTTTTAATTTTTATGGATTTTTTACAATTTTTTAATGCAAGAAAATAACGCTCACGAATGAACGGATCCCAAAAAGCAACGCGTTTCTCACAGAAAACCGTTAATCTTTACGAAAAGAGCCGGCAGTGGCGCCATTTAATAACTAGTAAGAATGTTCGTTATAGTGGTCTAATAGAATTGATCTCTGGTTAACTATGCGACTCAGTTGTCTTTGGTGGAAAAAAAAGTTGTGTCGTTGTAGTAAATTTAAATTTCAAGACTTTAAAAGTAAATGACGGTTAATTAAATCTAAGTCAAATTAAAGAGTAAATGGTGCAATATTTAAAACTTAAAAAGTAATTAATTAAATGACTTGAAATTAAAGCGTGACGAAAATTAAATTTGACAATAATAAAAGTATAAACTTGAAATTTAAAATAAAGAAAAACGATTAAAATAACACTAAGGTAAAATGGCGGAAAAGTAAGCTTTAAAAATTTAACAAGACAAAATATAAAACAAACCTACCGTCGGAATAGACTCGTCGGAATGTAATCGGAATACCCGATCGGAATAATCCAAAATACCTCCAATCGGAAAATGGTCAGAATACACCTTATCGGAATACACCTTATCGGAATACCTACCTTGGGTCCTATCGGAATGAGGATTGGAATCCTGGTCGGAATGCTGTCAACACAAGACCTAATCGGAATACCCAACAAACAGACCTGATCGGAATACCACTTAACACCCCTGATCGGAATGTCCAATCGGAATCCTTGTAGGAATATCAAAACCCTTTTCCGATCTGGATGATCGGAATATGAAACCCTTTTCCGACCAGGGTTGGTCGGAATACAGTAAGAAAACATAAATAAGCAATTATAAATAAGCTAAAAACCTAATAAGCACACGCCTAAAAACCTAAGCAAACACGTATAAGAAAAAGCTAATAAGCTAAAATTTAAAGACTTTTGAAAACACTAAATGAAAGAGTTAAACGAAAACAACTTTTATAAAAACTTAAGAAACATTAAGATAAACACAAATAAGCTATAAAAATCAATAATCCAAGATAATCAAAAACATAAAAACATAACACTTAATCAAATAAGCAAAACAATAAGCATATAAACATAAAGATTAAGTAAAACAAGAAAGGAAGAATGAGATATTAAAGATAAGAACTTGATTAAAAGAAAAGATTCGCAAATAAAAAGACTTACTTGAATTAAAAGGCAAGAATTTAAGGTGCAAGACAATGTATTTAAATGACATGTAATTAAAGTGCAATGTAATTAAAAATGGAAGAACTAATTGTCACTATTAGCCAACAAAAACAAATGGAATGGAAATGAAAACTATATATAGGAGGATTAGGGAGGTGCTTATGAAGCTTCCTCCCCTCTTTCTTCTTTCTTTAATTGCATCATTAAGTCCTTAATCTTCTTAGTGTTTCGACTTTAATGACTTTGTCTCGGGATTTCTTTAAACTCGTCTTGAATTTCTTCATAAATAAGACTTGAGTTCTTCGGCTTTTAGTAAACTTCCGTCTTTTGACTTTTTCTTCGATAAATCTTCAGAATTGGTCTTGGACTTCCGTTCTTTTTGCACTCTTGATTTATCGACTTCGTCTTTTGTCTTTTTATTCGATAAAAGCCCGTGAATGCCCGTGTTTTCTCCCCTTTCACATTTTCGTCCTAAATCACAACAAAAACACAAACCACGCATAATTCCGACATTTACGACATAAAATACACGTTTTGGCTCGGTTATTATTGTAGTTAAGTGGTAAAAAGGATGGGTGTTTACACACCTATCAGTTGTTAACAGTAGTAGTAGTCAACTTTGGAGGCATATTGAAGGACTAGTCAAGTAATGATTCACAAATGACCAAAAATGCCTCTTCACTCCTTCCTTGTAGTCATAAAGAAAAAGAAGATGATAAGTATACACATCAAGATCAAGAAGGATTTCTTTTTTAGGACATAATATAAGTATAACATGTGCATCAACCACTATAAGTATTCATCAACCATATCATAAAAGAGCTAATAAGGACATAACATAGATCATGAAGGGTAAACATCGATGGCATTGATATCAACAAATTTATGACAAGTCATGTCACTACAATCTATTACCGACTAAACCAAAAGGATATTAAGGTTCATCACAAATACATAGTACACAAGTCTAAATATGTTCAATTACAACGAGGAAATAGAAAATGAAATACTAAAAACGGGAAATAATCACGAGGCGGTCCACATGATTTCTTGGGTTGCGGCTCAACATCATCGTCGTCTTCTTTGGGATCTTCTTCGGGTTCCTCCTCATCACTATATTCATTGCTCACTATCCTCTTGCCCTCGTCATTAGGGTCACACTTCACCACTCTCTTCCTCCTCGAGGTTGATCCGATCTCTAGTGGTGCTTGGTTCCCACAAGTAATACTCTCATCCCTAGTAGGTGTTTGAATCATGAAGTCATTGGTAACATACTCATAATCGTCAATACACCACCATTCGTGCGATAGAAATTTCCTCACACGATTCTCCTAACTTCGCATCCTTTGCAACTTAGCTTGATCCTCTCTATTTTTCTCAAGGATAGCACTCAAATTCCTTATCATATACCTTAATTTATCCATTTCCCTTCTAACCATCATCATATCATACTCAACTCTTGCAGTCCGTGTCAACAGTTTCTGAAAAGCTCTTTCATTTTCATCAAACCTCTTATCACTCGAGTTTCCACAACATAGCGCTCATACATTAGCCTATCTAAATTCTTCAAGAAATAGGTAGTGTCTTCATACGACCTTGGACCAGGGCAAAACACTCTAGAAATATCGTCATGGAGAGAACTAGTACGATCCGCGGCTTCAGACGCATTAGCATTACCATGGCGAACACGAGCAATACCTGGCATACCAACCAAATGAGAAATACAGGCAGGTCTAGGAATATGAGCCATTCGTCGACTATCTTGCACATCATCCAACTCAGCTTGAACCACAACATTATTACCAACACTCTCTTCTTCTTCTTCTTCTATCTACCCATTATTGTTGTCTTGCGGGTTCGGTCAATTAACATTCTCATCTCCATTGCCGTTAGGTGGGATCTCTGACATTTCTGCAATCACAAAAACTTCGAGGGTATAAAAGGTCAATATTCAAAATTATATACATGCATATTCATGCCATGCAAAATTTAGTACGTATGCTTATATGATGCAACAATATGATAGCCATGCAAATGCAATGCCAAAAATTTACAATTACAAGTATTCAACATACTTCATACAAAATCTCGATACAATACCATAGTACCTACTCAATAAATACTAGGAAATTCATTTCAATTATAGGGGATACATCTAAAAATAAATAAAGCAATGCTAAAAGTAATCTTACCGGGGCCATGTGGAATAGTTGTGTGCTTTTGAAACATTTGAGACACCAAAATTATAGTTTAGGACATTTTCAAAAATCGACCTAGTTCTCTACAACTTGTTGCTCTGATAACCAATCTCTAACACCCCCAAAACATATGCGTAACGGAAATACAATATTTTGGTGATAGGCAGTTATCATCACAAACTAGTATATCGAACGACTCCAAAGAAGCATTTTGATCTGAAACTTAGATCGATTAGCTTTGTGTTAACGAGATTTAATCAAGATTAACACATAGAGAAACTTTGTGTTATGAAACAATCTAAGTGCTATGTGGAATTTAACACTTAGAACAAGAACACACAAAACAGAGTAACCCAAACTTTCACTTTGATTGATTATCAAAACTTGTGTACAATAAAAGTGGAAAACATATATCTTAACTAAAACCTAAAGGCCTCCTTTTATAGAATAAGGAAACTTGTACAAGAGTCTACGTATCAACTTTTTAGGTAAAGATAAACATAGAAAATACAATGTCAAACATATCTTTACTAGAAGTACAAAACTTGTAGACTAAGTATTCTATCAGTGGTTGAACTTTCTTCTTGTCAGTGCTTCAGTATCTCTTGTCAGTGTCCAGCTGTCAGCGCCTGATTCTCTCTTGTCAGCGTCTAAGTTCTTCTTATCAGCGTCCAAGTGACTTAGCTATTTGTATTCCCAACAATCCTCCCCTAAACTTGATATCTATGATAGTAATCAAGTTTCATAATAAAAACAAAATAAAAGGAGTCTTCTTACAAATTAATCTTCTTTCTTAATAAGGGAATCAATAAATCTAACCAAATCCTTACTAACATCACTGGTATAATCAACCTCCAATGGTGTAGATATCATCAACTTCAAAACATCTTGTGACATAGGATATTCAGCATCAACCAAAAGATATTCTTAAAATTTAGATGTACTAAGATGATATACACCAGCAGCTGAGTAAATACGCCACGTCATTCCACTAATAGCATCCTGATCCAACCAGAGTGGATCAGCTTCATATGGCTCAATCATTCTCTTGAACGTGGACCAAATATTTATTCCATTAACTGAAGTAGGTTCTTCAGTCTCATACTTGGCCTTCATCAACGACCACAAGTCGACCAAGTCTTCTCTATCAAAGCTAGTAGACCTAGACATGAAAGAAGTGAAAGTGTATACCTTATCACCAGTCCTAGTGATCTTCCAAAAAACACTTGCATCTTCTTCATATTGAATTATGGGGTTCCTAATGTCAAGAGGCAACACTTCTACAAAATTTGAAGTCTCCAATGGTGACAACTTCATACTCTTCCTTAAAACAGCCTCACTTGGATTTAATGGATCAAGCTTTGGAAACTCAATTGGAAATCCCTTCTTCACTGGCCTAGGAACTATAGATGCCTTCTTAATCCTCATCTGTTCTTCCATTTCCTCTTGCCTTTCCTTTAAGAGTAGCCCAAAAGTTCTATCCTTACATAGAGAATCCCAAATAGGATAAGCCAAACACTCCAATTGTTCAAAACTAAGACCTCTAAACTTTGTATAAGTCCACCCAGTCTGATGATTCCTTAACAGCAAGTAATATAATTCTCTCCTTACTGTTTTGGATTCTAGCTTGATATTAGTAGGCTTATTCTTTTCCCATACCTTAAGATCATCCTGCAACTTCAAAAAACCTTGAAGACACCAAATCTTCTCATACATAGAAACATTTGGATCACTTAAAACTTCATATTCATACATAAAGAAAAGCTCAGCAATCTTAGGTATCTTCAAATGAACTTTCAACTTCAATTCTCTAAGCTTCTACAAACCCAACTCCTCCCCATATTCTAGCCTCTCATGTTCTTTAAGTATCATTACACTTGAATCAGTACTCTCACCATCAGTGCCTTCCTTATTACTCTCAGAAGTAGTCACAATTTGTGACTCAATAGCAGTCTTCTTCATCTTCTCCTTTTCCTTAAGTTCTGCAGCCCAAATGGAATCAAAATGTACCTGGGCTACATCCTTGGGAACTTCTTCCTCTACCATAATCCCTTTACCTTTATCCAATACATCAATAGAAGGTAAAGAAGTTGATGGTACATGTGTAGACACATCCTGAATGATAGTTGATGACTGGGATACACAAACTACACCTGTATTTTTGTCAGCGTCTAAAACCTGAATGTCAGCGCTTGATTTGTTCTTGTCAGCGCTTGACTTTGTGAACTGCTCCATCATCTCTGTAAATGTCAACTTTGTAGGAGTAACCAGTGAATCATCAAAACCTGGTTGCTCTTTCAAACCTGTAAGGGCTTCAACTATATCCAACGAATTTCCAAAAGTAGCACTTTCGTGTGAGCCTTTGTCACTGACATGTACCTGCTCATCATCCCCTATGGAAGAATCCTCCTGCCTAGTGCGAACATTGGCAGTCTCCAAAACAGCTATCCGCTCCCTCAATGAAATGAGTTCATGGCCTTGAGCATTGACAACCTGTAATCCTTTTTTGTTTTTCCAACCTATACTCATTGGGTTCAGAGGAAGAGGAATTAGGTCTGTTTGGGATTGTGGGTGAAGGGTGTCAGCGTCAAGATTGGTAGTGTCAGCGTCGGGGTTGAAGGTATCAGCGTTGATATTGGGAATGTTAGCGCCTGGTGATGGAGGGTCTATGTTCATGTGATGGGGTGATGGTGGTTGCTCTGGAATAGGGTCTTGGGCAGGTTGTGGTGGTGGTGGTGGAGGGTTTGCAGCTGCCTGAATGATAGCATGCATAGATGGGGTAAGAGGCAAATCCCTATAGGGTGGTAAATTCATGTTGCCAAACACAGTTTTCTTTTGTTCATGTACTTTATAAAAATGATCATGGTCCCTAGTACAATAGCCTTGCATTTCAAAAATCATTTGCAAAAATCTAGGATACGCAAGAGTCATCTTGGTACCCTTGTTGTGAAACATACAATCAAAAATCATTTTGGAAAAATTATAATTTTGCCCTCTTGCAAGACAAACAATGGCACTCCCGATAGATCGGTTGATCTCATTGAATGAAGAGCATTTGAGACTCAAGCATTGAACGATGACATGAATGAGGAACTTCTAGGATGGAGGAAATTGTTGTTTGGTATAACGGTTTAAGTACCCAATAGGGGGCAAATCATACCCCAAGCCTCGAAGTCCAAACTCTAGCTTGTCTATGGGAAGGGTGGTTAACCATAAGCATCATTAAGATGCAAAGCTTGGCGAACCAAAGCTTCAGTAACCACCTATTCAACCCTATGAATAGTAGCTTATAATGTAATCACTCCATCAACTGTTCTGGAACGAACGGTGTTCCAAAACTACTTGATGTGTGTGATAGGGATAAGTTGAGTGTGAGTAAGAGCATACCTTAGAGGAGAAGCATTCAAATACGCAACCATCTCAGTATATTGAGGATGAAGAGTATTATCAGCAACCAAATACGCCATGCTGACTCTTGAATTCCAACTCCACATTATCTGGTTTGAACTTTGGATCCATTTGAAATGTATATGAAAACTTGTAAGTGATTAACAATGAAGGCTTGCAGGTTGGAAAGTTTTGCTAGACAAGGATAGTTGGTACCCTGTTAAAAAATATGAGCCGTATTTATAGGAGATAAACTAGCACACTATTGGTTGAAAAAGAAGGCAAAGATATTCAAAAAGCAATGATGTAAATCTTGAAAATATTTAACTTATCTTTGCATTAATAAAAAGTTACCAAGTTGCTAAAATTACGGCCCAAATTTTCGTGAAAAATAACAACTAGGTGGGACCCAATGTTGTCAACGGTCAAAAATTAATTGTCAGCGTAACGGCTATATCTTGCCAGCGTGTAAATTTTGCCATGTCAGCGTTCAAATTGGTCCTATCAGCGTATGGAGTAAAATATGTCAGTGGCCAAAAATAAAATAAAGAAGAAAAATAAAAAGACCTTTACAAAGATTTTTACCCTAATAAAGATAACTTAAACTCTGACATAGACTGAAAATAACATTCTCTGTTCAATTATACACACTTGCATAAGCAAGATAGACATAATTGCCCACAAGTGAACCTTGCCAAAGTAAGTCCTTAGAGATGAAGTAATCTCCATGTAAACACTTTGTAACTCCCAGGGTAACCCATTATAAATATATATACCAAGTCTCCCAACCGACCAATACCAAGTCTAGGTCAAAAAGTCTTGGCAGCATACAAAGTATAAAACTTTGCATGCTATAGTGCCTCAAGGATTAGAAATTCCAACAAATTATTAAAGAAGAAGTCTTCACTATTTCTAACCCCCACTCACCTATGGACACAATCTAGAATTATGATAAGAGCATTCTAAGAATACCAAAGACCCTAAAGGTAACATAAACCTCCCCTTAAACTATGATATACAAAGTTGCCAAAAATAAAATATGCAATAAAAATTTATGTCAAGATAGGAATGTATAACATTCCAACCATCATCCATAAACTTGAACACACTCCTAGTAGCTAAAAGATCCATAAGCAACTCTGTATCCAATTGTATAATGCTCACAATCCTGCATGATTAGATGAAAACCACAAACACTAACATGTTGTTGTCCGCGTCCATTTTGATACTTATCGGCGTCTCAATAAATACTTATCAGTGTCTTAACAAACACTTGTCAGCGTCAATCTAAACACTTGTCAGCGTCTCAACAAACTCTGTCAGCGTTTGAAAATAATAGTGGAAAGACCTAATACTTTTACAAAGACCAATAACAGTGATATCCTGTACATACTTTTACAATAAGTTCCAAAAACACATTTTAGGTAAGATTGATCATTCCAATACTTGTTACCAAGTCCTGAAACCTCCCAGCATCAAAAGGTTTAGTTAACAAATCTGCCACATTTTCTTTAGTGTCAACCCTATTTGGTTGTATTAAACCTTTTTCAAAACAATCTCTTGTAAAATGATGTCTAATTTTGATGTGTTTTGTTTTAGAGTGATGTACATGATTCTTAATAATGCATAATGTACTATTATTGTCTACAAATATCTTGGTATGCATAAAATTATACCCATAATCCAACAGTTGGTTCTAAATCCATAGAACTTGTCCACAACAAGCAGCTGCAGCTACATACTCAGCTTCAGTTGTAGAATTAGCCACCACTGTTTGTTTCTTTCATTTCCAAGATATCAACCTGCGTCCAAGGAATTAGCATCCACCAGTTGTGGATTTTCTATGAAACTTGTCACCTCCATAATCACTGTCTGAATAACCAATAAGCTCCAATGAAGAATCTTTAGGATACCATAATCCCAAAGAGGGATAGCACCTAAGGTATCTAAAGATTCTTTTAACAGCATGAAGATGACATTCCTTAGGATTCACTTGATGGCGTGCACATGCACACACAACAAACATGATGTCAGGTCTAGAGGCTGTAAGATATATCAATGATCCAATCATTGATCAATAATGCCTGACATCTACTTCTTTTCCATCTCCAATCTTTCCCCAAGGGTGTTCCCTATCTATGGGTGTGCTAGCCCGTTTTTCATGTGGATAAAAACCAAACTTCTTCAAGATTTCTTCTACATATTTGTCTTGAGAGATAAAGATACCATCTTCTTTCTGTTGAACTTGTAACCCTAGAAAGAAGTTCATCTCTCCCATTGCACTCATCTTGAATTTGTCTGTCATGAGCTTGGAAAAGTCTTCACTCATCTTTGGATTTGATGAACCAAAGATAATATCATCCACATAGACCTGAATAAGTAGAAAGTCCGTACCAGTCTTCTTGGTAAATAAAGTATAGTCTATGGTGCCCCTCTTAAATCCATTTTCCACCAGATAGGTGGACAATGTTCCATACCATGCTCTTGAGGATTCATGAAGTCCATACATTGCTTTCTTCACCCTATACACTTTGTCTAGATGTTCTGATTCTTCAAAACCAGTAGGCTGCATTACATAAACATCCTCTGTAATTGTGCCATAATGAAAAGCACTCTTCACATCCATTTGATAAACAGTTAAGCCCAAGCAAGAAGCAAAGGCTAGGAAAATCCTTAATGCTTCAATCCTTGCAACATGTGCAAAAAACTCTTCATAGTCTATCCCTTCCTCTTGTGTATAGCCTTGTACAACTAAACGTGCCTTGTTTCTGACCACAATCCCTCTTTCATCCTTCTTGTTTCTAAGAACTGTTGGGTCAAAAAGTTGATGTGGCAGAAACTCAAAAACGAAGAAAACATGAAGATATTGTCTAAGCGTTGTCAAGAGCAATTTAGGCGTTGACAAGAACAAACTAAGCGTTGTTGGCTCAAAAGTTGTCGTGTGCAATCCAAGCATTGTCACATGCAATTTAAGAGTTGATAGAAAACGTAGACAAGAAGCTTATGGAAGCTTCTATTTAGATAAACATGCAAGATATATTATGCATAAGTTTATTTAAATAGAAGATTTACTTGTTTATTTGTTATTATCTCTTGTAAACCCTAATCCTTACACTATAAAAGGAACCAAGGGTCTTAGGTTTTATTCATCAATTCATTCACAATGTAAACCTAAAAGCGTGTGTCGACTAGACGTGGGATTCAATGTATACACGTCTAGTGATTGTTTGTTATTAATATAACGAACAATCCATTTGTTTTAATTCATGTTATTGTGCCCTAAACACCTTGTTAATGTGTTATGTTCTACTTCCGCTTTGATTATTCAATCATATGAACATAATGCATTCCTAGTTGCTTCAAAGATCCGGAAACCAAGGTTTTCACAATTGGTATCAGAGCTTGTTGAGGAACTTTTTGATCTTAAAGAACACAAGAATTGAAGCTATAAGGATCAAGACATGAATTAAAACAAATGGATTGTTAATTATATTAATAAGTTTGGAAACACATTGAGTATTTTGGGCGCTGACACAACAAAATTGGGCGTTGACAGACCTGCACATGAGGGTGATGTATCCCAGTCATCATCCATCATCAAGGAGGTTTCTTGACAGGTATCCCCATCTACCTTACCAACAATTGATCCATTAGATAAGGGTAAGGGTATTATGGTAGAAGAGGTTGTTCCAAAGAATGCAGCTCAAATTGAGTTTGATAGAAGGTTGGCTGCACAAATCATGGAACAAGATAGAAAGGAGGTGAAAGAGTCACCATTTGTTGTCACTTCAGAAGAAAAAGAAGGAAGTGATGAAGCTAGCTTAAACTCAAGTGTTATGATCATAGAACAGCCAGAAAGACTTGAGTATGGAGATGAGTTGGCCAAGGAGAAATTGAGAGAGTTGAAATTGCAGGTTGACTTTGATATGCCAGAGGTGGTTCAAATGTATAATGCTCGGGAAGAAAGATGTATGGAGAATCCACACTTGACCATGTCATATCAGATATGGGGTTTAGAGATTCTTCTCAGAGTGCAAAAGGATTGCCAGGTCATTTTGAAACACAAGGCAAGCAATATTCTCTCAGAGTTGAAAAGGGATAGAAGGGAGTTATACTGCATGTTGCTCAGATGTCATGGAGTAGGTTGGACTTATCAGAAATTGAGGGCATTGACATTTGATGAGTTGGAATGTAAAGCTTATCCCATCTGGGTTAGAGTGCAGGAAGAAAACACTCTCAGACTTCTTTCTAATGAAAGAAAGGAAGAACTTGCAGAGGAAATGGAGCTCAAAAAGGCAATGTTTGTTCCCAGACCAGTGAAAAAGGGAGTTCCTTTTGAGTTTCCCAAAGATATGGATCCATTATATCCAAGTGAAGCTGTCATACGAAGGAGCCTCAAGCTCTCACCATTAGAAGCTTCAGATATGGTACAAGTGTTACCACTAGATTCCAGAAATCCAATTGTGAGCTATGAAGAAGATGAATGTGGATTTTGGAAGATTGGCAGGTATGGAAAAGAGTTGCACACTTTTACCACTCTTATATCTTTGTTTGCAAGTAGTGATAGAGAAGAATTGGTAGACCTATGGAGGTTGTTAGAGACCAAGTATGAGGCTGAAGCACCAACTTCAGCTAATGGAATAAAACTGTGGTCCACATTCAAGAGAATGTGTGGACCAAAAGATGAGGATCCTGCTATTAGGAAGGATCTTGAAGATGATCTCAGTGGTCTTCAATGGAGATTGTATTCAGCTGCTGGTGTTTATCATTTGAGTTCTACAAAGTTTGCTGAGTATCTACTTGTGGATGGTCAGTATTTCATATCCCAATATATCTTGGAAAAGATGAAGAACACTCAGCTGGAAATTGATTATTCAAGTGATGTGGCAAAAGACTTGATCAGATTTATTTATTACCAATATGAGAAGGTTTGTAAGATTCCTCCTAGTCCTTAATGTTTATTCAGAAACTTGATCATAAGAGTGGATATCAAGTTTAGGGGAGGATTGTTGGGAATAAATTATAGCCAATCTACTTGAGCGCTGACAAGAGTAAAACAAGCGTTGACAGGAGCAAAACAAACGCTGACAGCTCAAGCGTTGACAAGATAAAGTCAAGTGTTGATACATTGAAGACAAGCACTGATGGGAAGATATACTCTACGCGTTTATTGTATTCTAGATTACTTCTAGTAAAGATAGGAACAACAATGTATTTTCTATATTTATCTTTACCTAGAATAGCTGATACGTAGATTATTGTACAAGGCTTCTTATGTCTATAAAAGAAGACCTTTAGGTTAATGTTTCATATAAGTTTTCATTCGTAAACTACTTTCATTGTAAGCAAGTTTGATATCATTAATCAAAGTGAAAGTTTGTTTATATCTTGTGTGTTCTTGTTTAAGTGTTAATTCCGCATAACACTTAGATTATTATAAACATATACGAAGGTTTCTCTAAGTGTATTACTTGATCTAATCTCGTATACATAAAGCTAAATCGATCTAAGTTTGGGATCAACAAGTGGTATCAGAGCTTGTTGATGAACTTTTTGATCTTAAAGAACACAAGAACCCTAAAAATCACCAAAACCCTAATTTTCTCAAAAACCCTAACAACATCATGTCAACTTCAGAAATAACCTCTTCCTCGCCTTTACCAAACATCAAGATTCCCATGCTTGATGCAACCAACTTTGAATTATGGAAATTCAACTTTGAGCAATATCTAGGGATCTATGACTACACACTCTGGGAGATCATTGAATATGGAAACACATTCGATAAAGCCCAAAAGATTGCTGATGCTATTTCTCAAAGATCAACTGTTGCTGGATGTTCTGAAGAAGATAAGAAAGAAAAACCTGAAGATGGTAGACCTGTGTCTGCTGAAGACATAGCAAAGAAAAGGGTTGACATGGAAACCCTAAATATTCTGAAAGTCTCTTTAGGACAAGAGAACCAGCATAAATACAGAGGTTATGATTCTGCTAAAGACCTTTGGGCAGCTCTTGAAGTTGCATATGGTGGCAATGCAGATACCAGGGAAGAAAAGAAGAAACAACTCATGCATGAGTATGCTGTTTTCAAAGCTCAACCCAATGAGAAGCTGAGTAGTGTGAGAAGCAGATTGCTTGACATTACAAGCAAATTGTCCTTCATGGGGACACAACTTGGTGATGTTGACATTAATGCTACCTTTCTTAAAAGTCTTGGTGAGGCGTGGAAGATTGAGGCAAGATCTATTCTTGCCAATAATACTTACAAAAGTTCCACGTTTGATGACATCTACAACAAACTAAGGCTGTTGGAAGATGAAACTCTTTTAGAGCATGGAAGCAAGTCTACCAACAGTAACATGGCCTTCTTCTCTCATAGTGAAGGTCAATTCAATCAGAAGGACTCTTACATGCATCCAGTTACGGGATCATCATGTGTCAGCGCTGGAACAAGTCTTGTCAACGTCTCCTTTTCATACGCTGACACATTCAAAAGTGACTCACCAAGAGTTAAACCTGTTGGATATGTTATGGATGCAGTTTTTGGAAGTGACGTGGGATGATTATAAACAGAATGCAAAGATATGGGATATGCATATACGTGTTTGTTTAATCAAGCATGTATTATACAAGTTACTTACTTGTATTTTAGCCACTTTTGGATGTTGATGACGTCAGTAGAAAGAGACGCTGACAAGAGTGGAGTTGACGCTGACATGTAGGAATTTGACGCTGACAGAATAAGTCAACGCTGACAGGTTGACAGTGTTGTCCGATATGTGATCATTCAAACGCTGATAGGTATGAATATCGGACAATACATCTGATGAAGATCTTGGATAAGAAAGGATGTTGGACCACAAAGGAATAGCTGTTGTTTGAGAAAATTGGTATGTTTTGAGCACACAAAAAGGAGGATTATACACACGAAGGTACATGGAATCTCCCTTTTATTCAGAATATCATGTTGATATTTATGGCTCGAATATTTTTAAACGGAATTAATGATCTTAAAGAAAGTTAGCAAAAATTCGTGAGGTTATGAAGTTCTTCATGAAGAGGTGTTAGCATAAGGGGAAGAATTCTTATGGTAAGTTTGATTCTTGAAGAAGATTTTCGCGAGTTTGTGTTCTATCATATCTTAAAGTCATGAACTCCCAGTCATTGATTTTTAAGGTAACTTGTTTATGCTTACATGGTTACTGATGAAGTGATACAAGGTCTAGGAATATGTGATTTTTCTTATGGTTCTCTATGCACATATTTTCTATCACTTGAAGGAGTTACATTATCGTGCTCAGTGTCTCACAAAGGATGAGGATTTTTGTATCAGCCACATACTTCATCACATCATCGTACAAGATATGGAACATAGGTTTGGGTTACTCTACTTCTACATCAAAAATATTATATTAATTATTCTTCAAGATCATTACACAGAGCCTACATTTGGAGAATCTTCAAAGATTGCATACATTGTTTACTTCCTTGTTGATGTGACAAAAAGGGGAAGATAAACATGGTACACTTGAGGGGAAGCAATTTGAAGATCATGTACAACTTACAAGAGATACACATAGAGTTTTGCCTCCATCAACTAGGGGAAGATTGTTGGGTCAAAAAGTTGATGTGGCAGAAACTCAAAAACGAAGAAGACATGAAGATATTGTCTAAGCGTTTTCAAGAGCAATTTAGGCGTTGACAAGAACAAACTAAGCGTTGTTGGCTCAAGAGTTGTCGTGTGCAATCCAAGCATTGTCACATGCAATTTAAGAGTTGATAGAAAACGTAGACAAGAAGCTTATGGAAGCTTCTATTTAGATAAACATGCAAGATATATTCTGCATAATTTTATTTAAATAGAAGATTTACTTGTTTATTTGTTATTATCTCTTGTAAACCCTAATCCTTACACTATAAAAGGAACCAAGGGTCTTAGGTTTTATTCATCAATTCATTCACAATGTAAACCTAAAAGCGTGTGTCGACTAGACGTGGGATTCAATGTATACACGTCTAGTGATTGTTTGTTATTAATATAATGAACAATCCATTTGTTTTAATTCATGTTATTGTGCCCTAAACACCTTGTTAATGTGTTATGTTCTACTTCCGCTTTGATTATTCAATCATATGAACATAATGCATTCCTAGTTGCTTCAAAGATCCGGAAACCAAGGTTTTCACAAGAACCCATCTTGTCCCTATAGGTCTTACATACCTAGGACAGTCCACTAACTCCCAAACGTCTTGAATAGCAAATTTGTTGAAGCTCATCCTGCATTGCTTCCACCCCACTTGGTTCTTTGAGAGCATAAAAAATCTTCTTAGGTTCCTGTTGTGATAGAAAACAAGCAAACAAACATGCATGTACAAGAGGGGTATCAACCTTCTTTTGGATAATGGCAATAAAACCTCCTTGATTCTGATGAGACCTTCTTGTTTTAACAGGAGAAAAAACATCACCAATGATTAGAGAAGGAGGATGATCTTTGATAGTAGATGTAAGTGTTCCTCCTTCAATAAGTGTGTTGTCTTCAATCTCAGTCTCCATGTTGCCAAAATCATCTTCATATCCTCCTCCATCATCACTAGAATGAACCTCTTCATGAACTTTGGAAGGTTCACCTTGTTCAAAAGTATGGGAATAGAATGGATGCCCAAACAGGTTGTTAGCGTCTGATCTTTCAGCGTCTGAGTTTAACCTATCAGCGTCTGATTTGCCTTTATCAGCGTCTGAAGATTCATGCATGTTGTCACCAACTGGTTTTTCTTGTGGACCAACTTTCTCCTTATCAGCAGCAGCAGCTTGTGCAAATCCATCAGTCCATATAGGAATGGTAGCATACTCAAGTATGGGGTCTGATTTGACTGCATGTGATCCTTCTTCCTTGTCAACCTGTTTACATGCAATTTCAACAATATGTTCTTCCACAACATTTGAATCCTTTTTCACATTGTCTGAATTATAACAGGCATATAATTCAAGGCTCTAGATAAAGGTTCTAGATCAAAGAACCAATTTGGTCCACTCTCAGGATCACTAGGTTTACTTTTTAAAAACTTAACATGTACCTTTTCAGGTATACGTTTTTCTTGCTTATTGTAAACCCTATATCCTTTACTCTGCACTGAATAGCCCATAAAATAGCCTTCATCACCTTTAGCACTAAACTTTCCTAAGGCATCACTAGTATCTAGTATCACTACATGACATCCAAAGGGTTTAAGAAAACCAATATTAGGTTTCCTATTCCAAAATAGCTCATAAGGTGTCTTATTATGGATTTTGTTGACCAAATATCTATTCTGAACATAACAGGATGTATTCAGAGCCTCAGCCCAAAAAGCAATGGGAAAATGAGCATCAGCCAACATTGTCCTAGCTGCTTCTATGAGTGTCCTTTTCTTCCTCTCAGCCACCCCATTCTGCTGTGGGGTTCTAGCTATGCTAAACTGCCTAGTAATCCCTTTATTGACACAAAAGTCATCTAAAAATTGGTTTCTAAACTCACCACCATTATCACTTCTAAGTATTTTAACCTTATTCCAAGTCTTTTTCTCAATCTGGGTAATAAAGTTAATCAAAACATTGGCAGATTCACTTTTTAAAGACAAAAAGAAAGTCCAAGTAAATCTAGAAAAATCGTCAGTTATAACAAAACAATAAGATTTACCATTTAAGCTTTCTATATTAGTTGGACCAAATAAGTCCATATGTAGTAAGTGAAGTGGTTTGGAACTAGACTGCACAAGTTTAAACCCGTGTTGTTTGCCTTTAAGACATGCAACACAAGAATGATCATTGTGGAAAGCCTTTTCAGGCAAACCATCAACTAAACCATGTCTCACAAGTCTGTTTATGTTCTTAAAGTATATGTGCCCTAACCTTCTGTGCCATATATTAATTTCATCTACTGAAGCTTTAGCATATAGACATGACAAATTGTTGTTCATCCTAATTCTATTAAGATTACATTATAGATGTCCTTATGCCTAGGTGTTCTATAGTCAATAAACTTCTCATCAAGCATCTTAAAGTCTTTGCTTAACACCAAGCATTCAGTGTCAATGAAAAGAACCTTATTCTTATTGTCACAAACTTGTGATACACTAAACAGATTATAATCATGTTCTTTTACCAGAAATACGTTTTCAAAACATAAATTGTTTGTGATAAGAGTGCCTTTGCCAAAAATTGTACCATATCCTCCTCCAAAGTACACTTTGTCACCATCTTTAATGGGGGTAAAGTTTTTCAAATATTCATTCTTCCCCGTCATGTACCTAGAGCATCCACTGTCCCAATATCCATAATCATTTACCTTCTTTTGAATGCCCTGCACATAAAGAAAACGAATTAGTTTTCTTTGGGAACCCAAGCCTGAGCAGACTTGGATTCATTTGGTTGTTCAATAAGAACATATTTAGTCCTTATAACAACCCCTTGTTCATCCCTTTGAGGATTGAACACCTAGTTAACCCCAATTGGTTTAGTTATGACCTTTGAAATATAACAAAATCTGTTACAGGTCATAGAAATCCCATCAGAATTAGGGTTTTGATCCTGTTTAGGTCTCCATGTCAAACTAGATGAAGCTTTAGACCTTTGTCCCATGGGTTTCAAATACCTCTTATTGCTTGGTCTAACATATGGTCTAACAACATCTAGATGTGGCATTTTCATAACAAACTTGAAGCTGTCAGCGTTTATTTTGGTCATGTCAGCGTCACATTTATACCTGTCAATGCTTGATTTGTTTTTGTCAGCGCCAAAACTAGGGTTTGCTACAGGAACCCATTGTCTGTTTGACCAAGTATTGGTCTTTTGAAAAGGCCTATTTCCATGAGAGTTAGTCCCTTTAGTAAAGAATAGAGTTGGTCTAGTAACTTGTGGACTTGGTTGGACATAAGGTCTGGGTTTGACGATGGTTGACTTATTATCAGCCTTGACTTTAGAAGCACTGACACATTTATAAGCCAGATGAGAAAAACTCCCACATAGATAACAAGCTTTTCTAGACATAACCCTAGGTCTAGATGAAAAGAACCTTGTCCCATTAACACTAGCTTTGCTTTGTGGTGACCTAGGTTTCCTAGACATTTCAGCATACTTAATGTTTGGTTTTCTATTAACATATGAGCCAAGTTCAATAGGTTTTCTAGTAGAGGGGTTGGTCACAGTTATGGGTGTAGACTCAAGTGGACTCTCACTAAGCATTCCTCCTTTAACAAACAAAGTAAGATTGGCTTTCTTCCATTGTTCCAAGTCAGTTACTTTCTGCTTATACTCCTCTACTGGAGTAAGAACTCTTGGTGGAGGAATGAATTCCTTTTCTTGGAGTTATGGAATACCAGTCTAAGACAAATCCTTTCTCATGACACCATGAAAGTTCCCAGCAGGTGGTGGAACATCAGCATACTCTTTTAACCTAATCCCATACATATCCCTAGAATCTCTTTGCTCACTTACACGTTTTTCCAGGGTTTGAGAAGCTTTATCAAACTTTTGAATTTTAAGCCCTACTTTCTCTTTATCTTTAATGGACTAATCTAACTTAGTTTGTATAACTCCTTTGGATCTCACTAGTATGTCCCTAAGTTCAACACTAACTTTGAGGTCATGAGACAAAACATTAATTTGATCTTTTAGGTCAAATTCCATCTTCTTATATTCTTCTACAGTCTTTTAAGTTTGAACAAGTGCCATTTGATAATTAGATAGCTTGGATTTTTCATCAAAAACATCTGATTTTAACTTTAAAATTTCTTTGTTAAGTTTTTTAGTGTTTAAACGACAACCTTTACTACAGAAAGCATCATCATATACCTCATTATCTGATGATGATGAAGAATGTGCCATGAGAGCAAAGTGAACATGCTCTTCTTCTTCCTTCTCTGCAATCAAGGCCTTGTTCTCTTCCACATCCTTTGCCAAAAAGCTCCAGTCCCATCCAACACCATCAATGTCTTGCATGGCAACCATAGCCTTTGTGTCTTCAACCTTGATGATTTGGCTTGAAGGCTTTCCAGCATCAGATCTTCTTGGAGATCCGCATTCCCTCATAAAGTGACCTATCCTATGTCAGTTGTAACACTCCACCTTGGTTTTATTAAACCCAGCAGTGTCTTTAGCGTTGAAGGTCATCTTCTTCCTAAATATCCTATTCCATCTGTTGGCCCTTATGCTTGCAAGTGCCATATTCCATTTAATATCCATCTCTTAGAAATTCTCCTCACTGCTTTGCTCAAGGTCCTCATATGTAACCAATGAACCATTGGGCAATGCAGCAATGTATGCACACACTGTGTCTAGATCAATGCCAGCAGGTTTAATCCTTGGTGAGTCAACATTGTATGTGTCAGTGTCTGAATGAGAGGCGCTGACAAAGGTTGATCCACTGCTGACACAAGGTGATCCAGTAACAGGATGCACATATGATTCTATCTTATCAACTTGAGCTTCACTATGTGAGATGAAAGCCATGTTTCCAGAGGTAGATTTGCTTCCATGATCCAAGAGGATTTCATTCTCTACAATCTTTGGCTTATTGTAGACGTCATCAAAAGTAGAACTCTTGTGGGCATTGGTAGCAATAATAGACCTGGCTACAATTTTCCATGCATCACTAAGACTTTTGAGGAAAGTAGTAATGATATCAGCATCATTATACATTGTTCCCATAAAGGACAAATTGCTAGTGATGTTTAGAAGCCTGCTTCTTACCCCACTTAGCTTTTCATTGGGAAGAGCCTTGAACACAGCATATTCATGCAAGATTTGCTTCTTCTTTTCTGAGGCAATATCATCATTACCACCATAGTTGACTTGAAGAACTTCCTAAAGTTCTTTTGCAGATTCAAACCCTCTATATTTGTGTTGATTGCTTGGTCCCAAAGAGAGTTTGAGAATGCTTAAAGTTTTCATGTCATTCCTTCTCTTTTCAATATCCTCAGTTGAGACAGCTCTCCCATCCGTAGGTCTTTCTTTTCGATCTTCTTCAGTTGAACCCTCAACTGATATTAAAGCAATAGCAGCAGCAATCTTAGCCTCTTTATCGAATGTGTTTACATATTCAATAATTTCCCAGAGAGTGTGATCATGAATTTGAAGGTACTGCTCAAAATTGAACTTCCATAGCTCAAAGTTGTCAGGGTCTAGCATGGGAATTTTTAGGTTGTGACTTGATGAGGAGGAGGTCATATCTAGAGTAGACATCTTGGTTGGTTTTTAAGGTTTGCTTGAATAATTAGGGTTTTGGCGATTTAGGGTTTTTAGGGTTTCGTGTTCTTTAGATCAAAGTTCTTTAACAAGCTCTGATACCACTTGTTGATCCCAAACTTAGATCAATTAGCTTTATGTTAACGAGATTGAATCAAGATTAACACTTAGAGAAACTTTGTGTTATGAAACAATCTAAGTTTTGTGCGGAATTTAACACTTAGAACAAGAACACATAAAACAGAGTAACCCAAACTTTCACTTTGATTGATTATCAAAACTTGCGTACAATGAAAGTGGAAACATATATCTTAACTAAAACCTAAAGGCCTCCTTTTATAGAATAAGGAACCTTGTACAAGAGTCTACGTATCAACTTTTTTAGGTAAAGATAAACATAGAAAATACAATGTCAAACATATCTTTACTAGAAGTACAAAACGTGTAGACTATGTATTCTATCAGTGGTTGAACTTTCTTCTTGTCAGCGCTTCAATATCTCTTGTCAGTGTCTAGCTATCAGCGCCTGATTCTCTCTTGTCAGCGTCTAAGTTCTTCTTGTCAAGTCCCAGTGACTTAGCTATTTTTATTCCCAACAAGGCGTTTAAACATTTACATTAATAAAAATGTACAACAACAAAGTTGTTGATACAAAAGTTGGGTGATCCTCGCTAGACCCGAATTAGGCTTAATTCGGGTTAGGTGGACTCCGGCTCCTGCACCAAGTGAACTGTATGGTTGGGATCCTGCAGACTGAACAACACGCGTTAGGCTTACCATGGGAATGTTTCCCACGATTAGACTCCGGCGTGAGAGTAAGTAATCGGTTAGGGTTATAGGAATCGGATGGGAGTTTTAGAGTGTAGAATGTAATACCTTTGTGGAACCCTTGGGGGTTCCTTATATAGGCAGTGAAACCCTAATGGGCTGTCACTGATGCTTCGGCCCCAAGGAAAGGATAAGTACCAGAATTAGATTGATTGTTATCTTCTAATTATGGTGAGTGAATATCCTCTTCTTTGGGGTAAATCCTATTCATAGACAGAATAAGATTCTGTCTAACCCTGTACCGGTCATGCCGTGGGCCGCACACGTGTGTGCGGTTACTGTTCATCTAAGACAATAAGCTTAAATAACATTATTCCCACCCATTCGTGATGGGCCGGATACGGGTAGTACCCGTGGGCCGGGTTCATGACCCGACTGGGGACTATACGTCCTCATGTCCCCCCAGTCTAGTTGTTACAGCCGTAGGCGTAACCTCTAGACTATCAAGATGCTCCCCAGACGTACCAAGAAAGATCCTTAGGGAATGATTAATTGTCCAAAAATTTGTTTCGGCCGGACGTGGCAACCTGATTTAGAAATTTATTCCAATAATACCTCATGAGGTCGTGGGTTCGAGTCCCACGGATGGCGCCAACTTGTTGATACAAAAGTTGCCCTTAATTTGTTATCTATTTTGGACATTTTAATCAATCTCATACTTAGAAAATGGGAGATCGGTAGGTTTCACCCCCCCCCATTTTAATCAATCTCATAATTTGTTATCTATGTTGATAACAAAATAAATAGTTTTCCAACCCAAAAGTTACAACAGAGTTGCGTTTAGGTACCCACTGAATCTCAACCAAATTACCATGTTCATACACTTTAAACAAAATAAGTCTTAATTGTTTAAATAAAAGGGAGGAAACCAAATAGACAACAAAAGCCACAACAACATTCCCTTGCATGCTCCGCCACATCCTAGCCTCAATTACCTGAAACACATGCTTAAAAGGGTCAACAAATAATGTTGAGTAAAATCTATAGGTTTTACAATCACATTTGAACATAAGTGTATAAAATTCATTCACGATCATTCATAGAGTTGTCGATCAAACAATCTATTATTCAAGGTTATTATCTTTAGCAATAGCTAATAATTGTGTTTAAGCTCATGACACCGATCCGTTAACTTAATCACCCGCGCCAAATGCTGGCATGATCACATTGAAACCATTGCCCCTTGTAAAGGCATTAGTTGCAATTATACCTTATTTCTTATACAAAATATCCGTACGCAGAGGGTACTCAACGTACAACTCTCGTATCAAATTGGTTCGTCAACTCCGTAGTACCACAAATTGTATAGGCGGCTATTTCCAATTCACACCAGAACTAGACAAATAATTAACGGTTCATGAAATTAGGGACTTTTGCAACTAGGTACTCAACACAATTCAAGGCAACATTCGGGTCCAACAATTATTCATGACTTATGTTCATTTTCATTTAAATAGCATGTATCCCCCTCGCGGGTAAAAAATTTTGAAATAGTAAAGAGCGAGGCTATAGAATCACCTTATGTAGAAGTATTAGTCGAAGTATTGGAAGACGATCACCGACGATGAGGATGCTTGAGAAATTCGATCACAACACCTAGCGAATAAACGCGTAACGAGTCAACTCATTTATATAATATTAGGTACTGAATAAAATCAAATAAATTCAATGGTGACTTCTAAAAACTGACGCCAAAATCCAAACAAGTGATAATTACTAGACTCGTACCATTTTTCTACCTTACTAAAAGTATTACTCGTTTTAGAATTCTGTCGGTACATACCAAATGTACGGGCTGTTTTCCTATACTTAGACATCACCATAAATTATGAGAAAATTTATGAAATTCATTTACAACCTGTAGAAAGTCCATATTAAATTTCCTAAAAATTTCTCACTTCTAAGACTCACTGCTCGTCACATTACTAAACTTCAAATTTCTCACAGTTTTGTACCTTCACGTTGTAAGACCTTTTTTACTCATTTAAAATATACCACTTGTAAATTTGACTCCTAAGTCTAAAAATAGACTCAAAACCCAGATTTATAGCTAAAGAACAACTCTCAACCATTTTTAAAACTCTAGTTATAGTCCCCGATATTTGACCTAAAATCGAACACAATTTCGGAATGTCGACTTTCATCTCTCGATACACAAAACTTCAAACTAACATAACTTTTGACTCGTTTGGAGTTAAAAGCTCTATCTTATATCGAAACGAAGATAAAAAGAAGTTCTACAACTACATTCAATCCTTAAGACTTGGACTTAGATTTAAAACCACTAAAACTTGCCTTAATATTCTGATTAAAAATGAAACTTTAAAACTCATAACAAATCACCATTCCAATCGTTTCTAACGATTCATAGATTTATTCTAACATCATATCAATAATCTAAAACATCCTAAACATCCTATATCACTTGGATGAAAAATCATTCACAAAAACCCATTTCAAAACTACACATGCAATATGTTTTAATCAATCAAAAACATCAAAAACATGATAACAAACACATATCCATAACAAAAACATGATAACAAACACATATCCATAACACATTTGGATCAAAACCAAAATCTAACACCACCCCATTTTGGGTCGTGGGTTTTGGGGAACAAAAACACCATGAAAAAAAATTTTCCTTCTTGTTTTTATAGTCAATTATTATCACAAACATGTAATCTAAACATGCATATAGTTTAATTAGATCAAACCCCCATTTTTAAAAATCTTCAATTTTTGGAAAAATCAAATGAATGCATGGATGTTTTTAGTCATTAAGAACACTTACAAAGAGATTACAAGAGTGGGTCTTTGATTAGTTTCTTCAAAAACTAAAAAAAATGGATGGTGGTGGTCGCTTGGTGGATGGCTGGCGGTAAAGAGAAAAAGAATGAGAAGGGTGAAAATTTTGGAAGTAAAATGAATGTGTGTGTTGTGGTGCTTCCTTTTGTAAACTTTTAGGGACCAAAGTGGCAATTTTGGCTATCTTTTGGCCTTAAAATTAAACGACACATTTTAAGAGCGGGAATTGACTCACTAGTCGGTTTTGAATTTTTATGGGAGTCGGGATTCGTCCCGGCTTCTAAAACATATTTATATGCCTATACTCACACCAAATAAAATAAAAATGGTTCCGAATCGACTTAACACGTAAATAAAAATAAAAATCTCCAAAATTCGAATATCGATCAATCGATAATAAAGTATAAATTTTCGGCATCCGTCGGTATCGCGTTCACTATCGATTCTTCTTAAATCGTCAAACGTAGAAATTTAGCCTCGTTTATTGGTTTCAACTTAAACCGTCAAATAATTCCACGATAAAATTTCTCAAAAAATTCAAAAATATACGTAAAATAGGATTAAATAATGACCTCGGTCTTGGGGTGTTACTGTTTTGTTAACCCTCACTGTTTGAACAAGCTATCCCAAAAGACTTGAAAAGCTTTTGGTATATCTTTTCAAGCTTGAAATTCTTTCTTTGGTTTGCTTTGATTGTGCAGGTTTTCATTCAAGACCATAGCACAATCTTTCTTTTCCATTTTGAAGACATATGATCCCTCTTGGTCTGTTTTAGACCATCCAACAGGGCTCTCAAAACACCCTCATAAGCTATCATAAGCTCACAAAAAATTCATAAGGGAAGGCATCAGCTGGTAAGGCTTGAACCCCCTTATTCGTTTTTTTTGCTAGTTATTGATTTTTGTGGATTTGTGTGGATGCCTGTTAAATGCTAGTTTAATTGTTTGTTTATGCTTTTTTATGGTTTATATGCATGTTTTAGTTGTGAGGGATCAAGTTTGAGTTGATTTAAACATCACTGCCTTGATAAATCTTGTTCATCAGGTTGTTATGGGTGTTTGGCTTTGGGTATTAAGAAACCTTGGGTGACACAAGGTGGCTTAATATTAGGTTAAACACACTCAAATGGGTAGTAGTAGGTTATATCAGTAGGGTTCTTCAAGTTTGGTAACATAATTCAGAGTTTGTACGTTAAAAAATTGGTAAATCAATTCAGAACATTCAGTAGGGTAAAACAACTTTGATTTTGTGTTTTTAAATCTGAAATATTGTTAATCAGTTAGTGTTAGTGTTATAATAGGATTGCTAGTTTGTTAAATGTGATGTGGTAGTGTTTTGACCAAGTTTTGTCTAGTCAAAATTCGTCTAAGTGCAAACAGCATCAGAAAGTAGTGCTCAGACCCCCATATAGCATATCAGGGACATGCAATTGCTCATTTGTGCCTCATTCTTGTATTGGACTTGTGTTTTTTTATTGTTTATCTTGACTCCCTACACTCCACTGAGTGTAGGGGTGCCCTTGGTTCCAAATAAATCCAACGAACAAGCCTAAAAAGGCCCTAAAACTAGTTTCTGCGGTAGAACAGTGGGAAAAAGTTCCCACTGCTAGTTCTATAGTTCCCACTGCTGGGGAAAACAACAAACAGACCTGGGCTGTCACTTTCAGATTCTTTGTTTTTTCTCTCTAGTGACTGTTTTTCAACATTTTTCATTAATTTAAATTTTCTTAAGTCAGTTTATTTATTTTAAGAATTTTCAAAAAGTTTAATTTTATTTTTATATTTACTTTTTATTTTTTGAATTAATTTAAGTTTTAATTAGTTTTAATTAAATCTGATTTTGTCCTTTACTATCAAAAAGTCTTGTTTTTTTAGATTTACCATTTTTATTAGTTTAAGTATTTTATTTAAGATTTTTAGAAAAATCTTTCACTGTTCACATTATTGAATTATTTTCTAGAATTAATATAAGGTTTAAATAGGTTTTAATCAAAACTGTTTTATCTTTTAGTGGTAAAAATTACTTTTTCAACTTTTTCCATTTTTCAACTGTTTAGTTAAGTAAAATAGGATTTTTCAAAAAGTCAAATTAATTTGAGCATTATTTTATTATTTTTTATCATTATTTTAGTTTAAAAATTATTTTTAGCATTTAAAAAATAGAAAACAGTTTTAAAAATTTAGGAAAAATACTGTTTAGTGTTTAATTAATATTAGTAAGATATTAGTTCGATAAAAAAATATTTTGGGATTTTTCTTAATTATATTTAATTTTAGAGCTTTAATTAGCATTTAAAATTGAATATTTAAATAATAAAAGGTTTTAAAACTTATTTATTGAATTTTTATTCTTATTTATATTATTTTAAACTTAGTTTTAATTTTTAATTAATTTTTAGCTCTAATTTTTAATTTTCATCGCATTTTACGTAATTACGTGATCGTTTTACGTCATTCGTCGTAGTGTAATCGTAGTGTAACTCGTCATTTAATTTTCTCTCTTTAAACCCAAAAACGACACTAATCCAAACATTGTTTTTAATTGGCACCAATCATACAACCTCCGCCAAGAACGAACTCGCATTTATCGAGCATTCGCGTTTTCCTAAACGTGAACGTTTAATACTTGCCACATACGCGTTTTTCCTAAAACGTGTACGATTTTACCTACATCAATTTTGGGGCCGCTGCCGGGGAGGTGTGTTATCCTTATATATATCGTGCTTGTGTGAGTAGTGCGTTTTTGATTTTCAATTTTTGGAAAGCGTAAATATAGTACATAGTTATTCTTGTCATTTTTCTCTATTATATTATAATATCCAAATAAATCGTGTTTAGTTTTCCTAAATTAAACACACAACAAACATTTTTCTATATTGTAGATATCATTAATTGTTTTCGGTTTTTTTTGTGAGTATTAGTAATATATGGTATACGTATCACAATAAATTTACAATCTGAAAGCCTGAAAACGCAACCTTAATTGGGATTTCATCACTCAATTATTGTATTCGAATCTAAAGCAAAAAGAAAAGGAAAAATAGATAAATACTTTCGTGAGACTTAATTTTGATTGACACAAATTATAAGGTGGGTATAAGGCGGTTGTATTTCACGACCTAAGGGAAAAAGGCTCTTAAGTGCTTAGCGCCGCCTCGTATTCCCCGCTTGCTTGTGCGTGTTTTGAGAAAGAGGGCTAATCGAGGGTTTGCCGTCGAAGTATTATCTACGTATCATATATATTTGCTTGTTTTCAAGATAAACCCTCTTGAACGTTTTGGTGTTCCACCAATCTAAAGTCGTCGAAGACGTTCACTCAACGTGATCGTTTTCGTTCCTTGAGGCTCCTTTAATCGAGAAATTGATTCAAGGAGAGATTTGTATATTTGAGTCTACATAATACACAAAAAATTCCAAAAAAATTAAAAAACAATCAAAAACCAAAAAAAATGAAAAATCGAAAAACCGCAAAAAGAATCTTCTTTGTTACCCCCCATTCTACGCTTAGTGCATGCACACTCGATCGAAGGATTATTCTAATTCTAGCGACGCTTCGAATCGACAAAATCGAAATCGAAGGAATCGACGACGTAGACGAGAATTAGAAACCGACGTTCCTAATATCCTTGTTGAAGAGACCGTAGACGAGACGGCCGACAATCGTTCAATAATAGAATTGCTCCAAGCGCCCACCGAGGGTTATGGAGACGCGATCGTAATTCCCGCTATCGAAGCGGAGAATTTTGATATTAAGAGCAGAATGCTTTCGTTGATACAAGCTAAGAAGTTTCAAGGTCGTGAGGCGGATAATCCTTACGATCACATTCGGAATTTTGATCGTCTTTTTTCCACGAGCAAGTTTAAGAACGTAGACACTGATGTCGTCAAGCTTATGCTTTTTCCGTACTCGCTCGATGGTGCCGCCAAGGATTGGTACGAGAAAGAGCCACCTAATTCCATAATTACGTGGAAGGATCTCGTTTCTAAATTCGTTAATCATTTTTTCCCACCGTTTAAGACGACGTTTTTCAAAAACGAGATTATGATATTGAGCAAAAACCGAATGAATCTTTTAGAGACGCGTGGGATCGTTTTAAGGAATTGCTTAGGCAATGTCCTCACCATGGATTTTCCGAGTTACACCAAATCGACACGTTTTACAACGGTCTTAGTTTTCAAGAACAAGATTCGTTGAACTCCGCCGCCGGTGGCAACTTTTTGTGTAAAACTCCGAAAGATGCATTAATGATTATCGAGAATAGATCCAAGGTTTACCAACTCCGCAACACACCGAGTGTTGCCAATGTCGCCAATGTTAGTAATTCTAATCGCGACATTGAGAGGGTTGATGCGAAAGTCGATAATTTGAAGAAAAATCAAAACACGAAGATTGAGCAAGGATAAATCGACATTAAAAAGATGTTTTCGGCCGTTATGAACAAGGCCTCGGGTACGTCATCTAGTTCGTTACCTAGTGACACTGTTGCAAATCCGAAGGAACATGTTAAAGCCGCCTCGTCTCATGAGAAAAGTCGTGTGATTACCCCTAACCTTGATGGATTTAGAGTTGTTCCTTCTTCTCAACCCTCGTCTTCTAAGACGCCTTCATGTTCTAAAGTCGATGGGGTGAATGTGGCGACCAAGGAAAAGAGTGCACACCCTCGTGTACCTCGAATTCCATCCACGGTTCAAAAAGAGAACTTTATAGACCTTACCTAAGTAACCCTTGAAGAAACTTGTGCATCGATCCTTCTTAAAAAACCCAAAAGGCATATGCCGAGAAAGGAATAGGATCCGGACCAATTTTTATTACCTTGTGATTTTTCCGAGATTGAGGGATGTTTAGCCCTTGCCGATTTAGGTGCTAGCATCAATCTCATGCCTCATTCTCTATGGAAATTAACGAAATTGCCTAGCCTTACTCCTACGAACATGACAATCGAGCTAGCAAATTGTAAACCTTTAGAACCAATTGGAATAGCCGAGGATGTCTATGTTAGGATTGGAAAGTTTTTTTTTTCCTGCGGACTTCGTCATTTCCGATTACGAGTGTGATCCTAAATGTCCCATTATTTTAGGTCGACCCTTTTTATCGCCGGCTCGAGCCGTAATCGACGTTCACGGTGGGAAACTCACTATGAAATATGGGGAGGAGAAAATGGAATTTTTCACGAGTAGATCCCAAGTTTCAAATGATCATGATAAAACTGAGGGTTCAAAACCCGATATTTCAATATTTGATAATATCAAAGCGCATACTTTAGCGGAAAAATTGAGATTAGATGCATGTTTTGAAAGGATGAAAATGAACGGTTTAAAGGATGAAGATTTTAATGATAAAGAATACGTTTACTTAATTCAAAAGGGTATTCGTAAATTTATGGATGAAAAATCATTTTGGGGTATATTCGGTGAAACAAGTGAACAACCAATTCCGAAGGGTGACGTTAGTGCCATCACGACAATGACAAAATGGACTCGTCTTCACCACCTTCGAAGGACCACGTCTTTGAGGCATCAACTTCTAAATCCATTGAAGTGCCTCCATTTCCTAGCCCAACACACGTTGAGGCTAAAGGTTTCATCAACATCGATCCTCTCATCTTAGAAAAGTCACCTAAGCATAGCCCTAGGGCTTGTAAGACCATGGTTGTGAGTGCTCACATCGACTCTTTCTTCTATGATGACGATGGTGATTTTGCCGAGATTGATCACGTGCTTAAAAATCCACATGCCATTTTTGAGGATTCTCCTAAAAAGACCTCTTTACATGGAAAGTACGATGATTATGAGTTTGATCCCGAGATCAAGGAAATTATCGAACGAGAGCTAGCTCTTTTGCCTCCACTTCCACCTACAAGTGAGGTTGATCTTTCAAAAATCGAGGATGAACTTGATGAGTTGGAACGTCTTATTTTTGATGACGAACCAACTCACGTGACCCAAAATCCCATTCTTGAGGAGTTACCTAATCAACACTCCTCAAATGAGAATGACGTATACCACATTGATGAGACTGCTTTTATACATGGTCTCATCGTCCAAATCGGGCTTAAAATCAATTAAATATCATCAAATATGCCAAATATATGCTCGTGTTTGATTCTTGTGTATTTTTAGGTACGGATATTGAGGAATTGGCAAAAGATCACAAGAATCATTCAAAAACGAACACGGAAAACGAAGTCGCACAATGAACCAAGCTCAAGAATGGAAATTTGCAAAAAGACCCCTCAAGTTTGAAGATTTGGCAAAAATGGCCCCTCATCTTTGAAGAACTTGTCACATTTGACCCTACACATATCAAATGTACAAGTATGGTCCCACAAGTTTGAAGATATGTCAAAAGAAGCCCTTGGAAATGATCAAGAATGCAAAAGTTAGCCTTAAGATAATCTAAGGACTAACCTTGCAATTGCATTTGGACTACTATTGCAAGAGACTTAACAGAATGGACTGGTATTGCAAAGGATGTTGGACGGTTGTTAGATCTTTGGATGGGTAATGAAATATCCTACCCTCAGCCCAATAACACCCCATGGCCCAATCCCTTTTTTAAATAAAACTCGGTTTTATTTATAACCAAGTCAAACCCCACCCCCGGTCAAAAGACTTTCCCACCAAACAAAGATTTAAAACAAATATTTTCTTCTTTTGGATTAAATACCTCTTAATCCCCTCCCTTAAACCCTAACACCCCCAGATCCAATCTCCTAGAAAACAAAGGGTTATGTATTGATACACTCAAGATCACTAATTCCCTTTTATCTCACCTAAACCCACCACCCAACCCACCACAAGACACACCCATGTGTCTTGTGGGACCTTCCCCTGCTACATCCCTTTCACCCAAAACCCCAAAACCGACACAACCAACGTGTAAGATCAACCCCTTTGCCTCCAAGGATTAACAAACGTCCAGGATCAAAGTTTCTAGCTGGCACATCACATGGGTTCTATTGACCAAAGACAAAGAGAATACTTCAAAGGGCATTTAGGGAATTTCCATAGATTAGGGTTTCAGCATTGTAATATTTTATTAAGAATTCTAGATAGTTCTTTCTCCTTGTATAAATAGAAACGTATGTGTTTCTATCATTTTGTTCTAGTTTTTAGCCAAAAAACCTTGTAATTCCTTTTTTAAATTTTATAAAGTTGGTGTTTGTGTTCACAAGTGTAATTCCTTTTGTAAGTTTTTGAAAAGTTGGTGTTTGTTTAAGGCTAGAATACTGAGTTCCAAATTTAATTGGTGAAGTAATTTTGTGTTTCAAAATTATTTCAAGTTTTTGTTGAAATTGAGATTTTTTTTGGTGAAAGAATCTGTTTCAAAGTTTTGTGTTAAGAGGTTCAAGTTATGTGATGATAAAGTGTTTTTAAAAACGTTTTGAGAAGGTTTGAAAGTTTGAAGAAAAAGATTTTAAGAAAGAAAAGGAAAACAGGAAAGATTATTGCTTGCTTTGTTTTTTTCATTTCCTCTTAAACAGGTTGAAGATTTGTGTTGATCAAAAGTTCTGCATACACCCGAGTGTATAGGGAGGTGGCTATCTAGCCATTGTTGGTCTTGGATGTAAGACCAACAAGGTAAAACCCTTGTTTAAGTTTTTCTAGTAAAAAAAATGAAGTTCATGTGATTTTGTATGTTAGGTGCTAATTGATGTTTAATCTGATTTGATTTAAGTTTAAATGGTATATTATGCATGTTAGGGTGGGTAGAAATTAATTCGGAAGTGTTTTGATTCAAGTAGGTTTGAAAAAAGTTGAAAACAGATTTTAAAAGGGGTGTTTGGATTTAAGTTTTACAAAGAGAGTTTGTAGGATTTTGTAGTTGAAAACGTGTTAGATAGCTTGGATATGGTTGTGTCAAGTTGAAAGCTAGTTCAGTGACAAGTTTGTAATAGATTTGAAGCAGGTTGTTGAGTAAAAAGTGAAAAAGAAGTTAAAAATTGGCTTAGTCATTATTCTGCTTAGTTTTGGGGAAGATTGTTCACCATAGCTTTAAATCTGTTAAGGGTTAGGTTATTATAGGATTTGAGTTTGATTGTGTTCTAGTTGGTGAGCTTGTATGCAAAATATGGGGCTTTGAAATTGAGTTTGGTGCAAGCTGTTAAGCAAGAACACCCACAGACCTACCTATTTTCAACAGCAACTTGCATATGCCTATATGTGCTTTGATTGTGTGAATTTGTGCTAAGTGTTGGTGTTATTTGTGTTTTATTTGACTCCCTACACTCAGAAAGAGTGTAGGGGTGCCTTTGTTCCACAAAAACCACCACAAACAAGCCACTAGCCAAGCTCCTCTTGGCTATTTCACTTGTGAAGAAAAACAAGAAACCTGCTGGTGTTCTTAAAAGATACTGGTCACGTTTTGGATTGAAATCTCATTTGAATCTGGCTGAAAAGGAATTGGATTGTGTTTTGAGGCTAAAAAGAGTGTAACGGTTTGGTTTGGAAAGCTTAAAAAGAAAAAAAAATAAAGTTGAACAAAAAGGGGGTTGCACAACCTCGGACCCCCGTCTCCACACTCACAACACACATCACATACCATTGCGCCCTAGGGTCTTTGACTGCTAGGGTTTGCAATTGAAAAATACTTAAGGGCATTTTGGTTTTGGCTTATTTTATTAAGCCGTAACTTATTTAGGATATTCCATCTTATTCATTAAGTGTTTTCAGCTTATTTGATTTTTCCTAGGACTAATGTGAGGTGAGTGATTTTTCTGGCACAAAATATTATTTTTCCTTTTATTTAATTATTTATTAGGATTATTTTTAGGTTTAAATTTAGAAAGTCATTTAAAAATAGTAAACAGTAATTAAAAAATCCAAAAAAATAGTTTTTAAGTTTTAATTTATATTTTTGAGGTTTACATATCAAAAAGTTTTCAAAAACTTTAATTTTTAATTTTATTTGATTTTAGGGTTTGTAGACAACTTTAAAAATTAATATAAAATTAATTAAGAGGTTTTAGGAGCTTTAATTTACATTTTTGTCTTAGTTAGAATATTTAGGATTTTTGAGAATTTTTTTAGAATTTATTTTTGAACTTTTTATTTTTTAGATTATTTTAATATTATTTTATTAAGAAAAATTCAAAGTTTTATTTTTAACTTTTTTTCATTTTTCCTAGATTATAAACATTAAAATAGGAACTTTGTCACTTTCCAATTAATTTTTAGGCTTTTCAATTAATTTTTAGAATTAATTTAAGATTTAATAGATTTTAATAGTTTTTAAGTGTTTAAAAATAGTTTAATTTGGTTTTAAAATTTTTAAAAATAGTTTTTAGCTTAATTAGGTCATTTTTGAGGTTTACAAACTATTAAATCTTGTTTAGGGCTTTTTAATATTTAAAAATGATTTTTAGGGCTTTAATTAGCATTAAAAAGTCATTATTAAATTAATTAAAAGGTTTTGGCAAGTTTGGATTTTTTGTAAACTCTTAGAATATTATTGTGAATTTTTAGAAATTTTTAGGAATTTTTAGGTTAAAATTTTAATTTTTGTCGTTTTTAAGTTTCTACGTCTTAACTTTCTAGTAGTGTTTTTGCCTATTTTTCTATTTTTTCGTCTTCGTCATTTTCTCTTCTCTTTTCTTGTTAATAATCAAAAACAAATCAATCAATCATTCCTTACACAACGCACTAGCCTCCTCGAGAACGAACTCACTTTTCTTAAGGGTCATTCACACACGGTTTTCCTAAATCGTCGTGCACGCTTACCCTAAATACGTTCTTTTTCCTAAAAGACGTATTTCTACGACTATCATTTTGGCGCCGCTGCCGAGGAGGCGTGTTGTGTTTTGGTTGAACCATTGTTGTTTTTATATATTAGCCATAATAGTATTTGTATTAATAGCACTCTATTAATACGTATTATCCTTTTTCGGTTTTTGTGTGAATATTATTACTATATTGTATACGTAGAACAATAAATACACAAGTACTCCAAATACGTGAGCAATCACAACCTTGATTCGGGATTTCATCACTCGATCATTGTATTCGAATCTCAAACCAAAGAAAAAAGGCAAAAATAGATAAATACTTTCGTGAAGCTTAATCTTGATAATACAAACTATAAGGTGGGTATAAGGCGGTTGTATTTCACGACCTAAAGGAAAAAGGCTCTTAAGTGCTTCGCGCCGCCTCGTTTCCTCCGCTTGCTTGTGCGTATTTGATTTTGAGAGTGAATCGAGGGTTTTGCCGCCCAAAGTATTATTACATATCATATATATTTTCTTGGTTTTTATTATTAAACCCTCTTGAACGATTTGGTGTTCCACCATTGTTCTAAAGTCATCGAAGGCGTTCACTCCACGTGATCGTTTTCGTTCCTTGAGGCCTTTTTAATCAAGAGATTTGATTAAGGAGGAGATTTGTGGACTTTTTGTCTACTTAATACATTTACCAATTCATCCAAAAAGTTAATACAATCAAAAACCACAAAAAAATTGAAAAACACAAAATACCAAAAAGAATCTTCTTTGCTCGTCTCCACGTTGTACGTGACGTTTATGCTCACTCGTAATCAAGCAAAACGTGCACGTAAACGCAAGAACAAAACTCCCACTCCAACTCATTCTAGTGAGGAGTCTCCTATTGACGAACCCATTGTACGAGAAGAACCTACCATCGCGAATCGAACTATGATGGAGTTACTTCAAGCACCCACCGAGGGTTATGGAGAAGCTATTGTGATTCCCGCAATCCTTGCGGAGAATTTTGAGGTGAAAACGGGTTTGTTGTCGATGATCCAAAACAACAAATTCCGTGGTGATGAGAAGGACAATCCCCACAACCATATCCGCCAATTTAATCGTCTTACCGCCACGTACAAATTCAAGGATGTCTCGAATGACTCGATTAAGATGATGTTATTTCCGTATTCCTTAGCGGGGCCCGCTAAAATTTGGTTAGAGAAAGAGCCACCCAATTCTATATTGACGTGGAAGGATCTCGTTTCAAAATTTGTGAACCAATTTTTTCCGCCCTCTAAGACTACGCATTTGAAAAATGAGATTTCTAAATTTTCACAAGAATCAAATGAAAGTTTTTCTACGGCTTGGAATAGGTTTAAGGAGATGTTACATGAATGTCCTCATCACGGTTTTTCCGACTTATACCAAATCGACACGTTTTACAATGGACTTAACGATCATGAAAGAGATTATTTAAATGCCGCCGCGGGTGGTAATTTTTTGTGTAAAACGGTTGAAGAAGCTTTGGTCATAATTGAGAATAGGTCTAAGGTTTATAGCCCTCGTCACACACCGAGTGTTGCCAAAATGGGCTCATCATCATCTCGTAGTATCAATGCTTTACATGATGAAGCTAATGAAGAAAATCGGTTTTTCGATAGGTTTTCGACTCTCATGTCCCATTGGAAGGCTCAAGAAGCTTCCAATTCCGCTTCGGTTAAAGCGGTTTCTAAGAGTTGTTTGTCGTGTGGGGGAGCTCATGATCTTTCCGAGTGCATTACCGCAGATGGTAACACTTCGAATGCTTTTGTAGCCACGGGAACTTACAACCAAATCGGTCAAGGTTCTCGTTCAAATCAAGCTCCACCCAATCAAAATGCTAATAATTATCGCAACAACAACCAAGGTGGACATTACCAAGGAAATCAAAGAAATTATAACAAAGGTAATTACCAAAGTGGAAATGGGCAAATTTCAAACCAAAACCAAAACCGTGATTTTCAAACTAATGCCCAAGGTTTTCAAAACGATCACACCAAAAATCTTCAAGGAGAGTTTTTGAATTATGCAAAGGCTAATGATGCTAAGTTTGACAATATGCAACGTGAAATGGTTAGCTTAAGGTCCGAGTTGAAAAACGAGCTTAAAAACGAACTTGCTAATGAACTTAAAACTCATGCTAATAAAATGGAAGGAAATATCACACGACTCCAACAAAATCAACAAAAAAATGGAGCAAGGACAACATGAGATTAAGCAAGAATTGTTAAAAGCGGATGCTAGGCAATCTAAGTTTGAAGACCGTATGGCTAAAATGTTTGAAGCTATCATGTGTAAGCCCTCTTCTTCGGGTGGTCTTCCTAGTGATACCATCGTGAACCCGAAAGGAGAGTTGAAGGTTATTACTACTCGTAGTGGTAAAACTTTCAAAGAACCCATTTCTCGTCCAAGTACTTCTATGGAGAAGGAAAAAGAGAAAGAACCCGAGGTTGTGGTTGAAAAGGAGCACATTACAAGCCCACGAAGTACCGCTCAAACCACACCTACGGTTGAACCTACACCAATCATGGAACCCGAGATTCCAAGGCCGATGCCTATGCCTACTTTGCCCCAACCCACACCACCTTTACCCTACCCTTCAAGACGAGACAAGGAAAAGGCACAAGAACGAAATAATTATCAAATTGAACTCTTTATGAAAATGTTTCGTGACTTGCATTTTAATATAAGTTTTGCCGACGCCTTAGTCATGATGCCTCGATTTGCCGCGAACTTTAAAAGTATGTTAAACAACAAAGAGAAAGTGCAAAAATCGTCTAGTTGTTCTTCGGTTTTTCTAAGCCGCATACCTCAAAAAGTCGGTGATCCTAGAAAGTTTTTAATCCCATGTGCTATCCAAGACATGGAAGAATGCTACGCCTTGGCCGATCTTGGTGCTAGTATTAATTTGATGCCTCTTGAGATTTTTAAATCGCTCAATCTTCCCAATCTCACTCCTTCAAGAATGTCAATCGAAATGGCCGATCATTCTACGATTCTAGCTTGTGGAGTTGCCGAGGACGTCTTTGTGAAAGTTGGAAAGTTCTACTATCCTGTAGACTTCATTGTTGTTGATATTCCCATCGATCCTAAAGTTCCGTTAATTTTAGGTCGATCTTTTTTGGATACCTCGAGAGCACTTATCGATGTGCATGCAAGAAAAATCACTCTTCGTTTCAATGAGGAAGAACTCGTCATTAATGCAACCCAAAACTCCACTCTTTCTCATGTGTATTCTATCACATCTTTGTACAATGTCAATCCCATCAAAAGCATTTGCAAAAGAATTTCAAATAGAGTTTTAGGAGTTGAGAAAAATGAAGTTCCGTCCCCTCCGCCGGTGGAGGTTAAGAGTGTTAAGCCTATGATTCCAATCTCGAGTGAATCTTCGGATGATGAATACGTTGATCCTGATGGGGAGGTTTTCTTTGTTGACAAAAGATTTGAAAACTTCCCACCACCTAAACCAAAAAGATTTCAAAATGTGAGAATTTTTAGTGTGACTAATATTGTTTTAGATACACCAAATATTTTTGACATAATTAAATCGGGTTTTCACAAGGAGAGTGTTAAAGATGAAAAAGGAAAAGATTTTGAATTTAATTTAAAAGATTTTTCTACAATTCTAACTCCGTCATCACCGCGTTTATTGAGTACTACAAGCTCGTCTTCTCCTTTTGACGATGCTTTGTGTGGACTTAGTGTGGGGGAAGCCCCTTATGTTCCCTCCCCTTTCTCCACCGAGGACGAGATATTTGATCTTGGAATTGCTTTTATAGGGAAATCTCGGTCTTCCACCGATGCAATAAATGGAAAATCTTTTCATTTGATTGGTGCGAGTCTACCTCGAGTAGCTCAATGTTTTGACTTACCCATTGTCCCACCCTTCTATTTCTTCTCTCCTATTTTCTTCTACCCCATTGGGGTTTGTGTTAAAGAAGCGTTGTTTCGTCTTTCATCCGAAAACGAAGACGCTATCTTTGACCCCGGTATACGTTTATCGGGTTTTTAAAGTACTCCACGTGCTTTTGGGCCTTGTTTATCATGTAAGCCCCACCAAAAATTGACCAAACCATGATTATCCCTAAATGATCACATTTATGGGGATTCGAGTCGAGCTTTTGACTCGGTTATCAAAAACAAGGTGCCTCGTGGGGGAGACCCATGCTTATCCATGTACATATTATTGCTTTCTAATTAGTTTAATGTGAGGGGATTTGTGCCCTTCCAACCTTTGTTCCGTGGTTGTTTGTGCATTGTGGTTTTTAGATCATGATCTTCACGATTGGAGCCTCTCGTGTTCGTTTCATGGGAGCACTCGATCGTTTGCTTTGGAGGCCTTTCCCAATATCCATATGATATATCCTTTTATGTTCTAACCTTAGGTTTTTAGCACACTTCATAAACGGCTATTACTTATTGGTTACACCCTTTCCATGCTAGATTAGGCATTCGACTACGTCTCTAGTATGGGGGTGTTTGCACCCCTAGACTCGAAACATTGAGGACAATGTTTAACTTTAGTATGGGGGGGTGAATAGATACTTGCCTTGCCAAACCTTCACGCTTTCCAAAATTTATCGTTTTGTTATCGTTTTGTTGCAAAATAAGGCTAAAAATGGCCAAATTTTAAAATTTTTCTAGTTTTTCATAAGTGTTTGAAGACACGAATGTAGATTTTCCGATGGCGAGAATAAGAGTAATTTTTTACTCGACCGTGCGTGTTGAGCACTTAGCTTTGATTCCTTAACTACACATTAGGCTAAGTCTCTTAAATGAGGACGAGAAATGATAGAATTAATTATAAGTTACTATGTTAAACGTAGAGTACTCGTATTCTTTCAAAAAATCATGTGTTCTCGTTGTTTGCTTATTCTCCCTTCGCTTGTAAATATTTTTTGCTTAATAAATATTGACTTAAGCGGTTTAGTTAGGATTGTTGGGTTTCTAGTCTTTTCTAGTAGCTTCCGTGTAATTAAATTGGGAAGACATTAAGGTATCGCCAGCGTCACGGTTTTGAAGTATTAGCACCCGAATAATCGAAAGCTTCACCCAATAATAAGATTTCAAGTGCTCACCTAAATCTAGCAAACAATTTGAAGCCCCACAAGGCCTAAAATCTATGCAAAAATTGAAAGTGAATCAAGCCTTAATCTTCGAAGCTTTAAAGATCCAAAATTCGCTTTAGCGTGAGGATATACGTCTTTGGCTAATAAAACCACCGATGATGGCGGATAATAAAAGGAAAGGCAAGACCGAAGTCATAATAAAAGCTTCATGGCGAAGTTGAATAAAAGATGGAGGTAAACCAAAGATAATAAGGCCCTTCCGTTAGGGGGCGTATAAAAGTCTTGGTAATAAGTCTCATGTTCAAAACCGTTATAAAACCGTGTTTATCGATTCTTCTTGTCAACTTAATTTTTTGACATCGTTGTCTATTAGGAGGGGTTATTGATTTGATGGTCTTAGTTACACCGTTAGGACTCTATTTTTAGACCTAAATCTCTATTATCGCATAAGTCAACAATGTATCCTCGTGATCATTAAGACATAATAAAATATAAGAGATACAACTTAGGAATAATGGGAGAATAAGTACGTGATTAGGGCATATGAGTAGTGTTAGCATTACTAACTTATAATGACAATGATCTCGTTGCACGCTTAGCATGGAATTAGGGTGAAAATCGAGGACGACGAAATTATTTCTAACGAAGCATTCACGTGTTCTTGTTCTATGAACCTAAACGTCCCATTTTGCGATGAAAATCATACATTATGTCTAAAACGCAAGTAGTAGTAATAGTGTAGTGTAGCTAGTTTATCATTTCAATAAAGTGAATAAAATGAATTTTGGAGATGCTTTGATACTTTATTCTAGCATTCGTGAGGGCACGTCAATGGTTTAGTATGGGGGAGTGATGAGACTGCTTTTATACATGGTCTCATCGTCCAAATCGGGCTTAAAATCAATTAAATATCATCAAATATGCCAAATATATGCTCCTGTTTGATTCTTGTGTATTTTTAGGTACGGATATTGAGGAATTGGCAAAAGATCACAAGAATCATTCAAAAACGAACACGGAAAACGAAGTCGCACAATGAACCAAGCTCAAGAATTGAAATTTGCAAAAAGACCCCTCAAGTTTGAAGATTTGGCAAAAATGGCCCGTCATCTTTGAAGAACTTGTCACATTTGACCCTACACATATCCAATGTACAAGTATGGTCCCACAAGTTTGAAGATATGTCAAAAGAAGCCCTTGGAAATGATCAAGAATGCAAAAGTTAGCCTTAAGATAATCTAAGGACTAACCTTGCAATTGCATTTGGACTACTATTGCAAGAGACTTAACAGAATGGACTGGTATTGCAAAGGATGTTGGACGGTTGTTAGATCTTTTGATGGGTAATGAAATATCCTACCCTCAGCCCAATAACACCCCATGGCCCAATCCCTTTTTTAAATTAAACCCGGTTTTATTGATAACCAAGTCAAACCCCACCCCCGGTCAAAACACTTTCCCACCAAACAAAGATTTAAAACAAATCTTTTCTTCTTTTGGATTGAATACCTCTTAATCCCCTCCCTTAAACCCTAACACCCCCAGATCCAATCTCCTAGAAAACAAAGGGTTATGTATTGATACACTCCAGATCACTAATTCCCTTTTATCTCACCTTAACCCACCACCCAACCCACCACAAGACACACCCATGTGTCTTGTGGGACCTTCCCCTGCTACATCCCTTTCACCCAAAACCCCAAAACCGACACAACCAACGTGTAAGATCAACCCCTTTGCCTCCAAGGATTAACAAACGTCCAGGATCAAAGTTTCTAGCTGGCACATCACATGGGTTCTATTGACCAAAGACAAAGAGAAGACTTCAAAGGGCATTTAGGGCATTTCCATAGATTAGGGTTTCAGCATTGTAATATTTTATTAAGAATTCTAGATAGTTCTTTCTCCTTGTATAAATAGAAACGTATGTGTTTCTATCATTTTGTTCCAGTTTTTAGCCAAAAAACCTTGTAATTCCTTTTTTAAATTTTATAAAGTTGGTGTTTGTGTTCACAAGTGTAATTCCTTTTGTAAGTTTTTGAAAAGTTGGTGTTTGTTTAAGGCTAGAATACTGAGTTCCAAATTTAATTGGTGAAGTAATTTTGTGTTTCAAAATTATTTCAAGTTTTTGTTGAAATTGAGATTTTTTTGGTGAAAGAATCTGTTTCAAAGTTTTGTGTTAAGAGGTTCAAGTTATGTGATGATAAAGTGTTTTTAAAAACGTTTTGAGAAGGTTTGAAAGTTTGAAGAAAAAGATTTTAAGAAAGAAAAGGAAAACAGGAAAGATTATTGCTTGCTTTGTTTTTTTCATTTCCTCTTAAACAGGTTGAAGATTTGTGTTGATCAAAAGTTCTGCATACACCCGAGTGTATAGGGAGGTGGCTATCTAGCCATTGTTGGTCTTGGATGTAAGACCAACAAGGTAAAACCCTTGTTTAAGTTTTTCTAGTAAAAAAAATGAAGTTCATGTGATTTTGTATGTTAGGTGCTAATTGATGTTTAATCTGATTTGATTTAAGTTTAAATGGTATATTATGCATGTTAGGGTGGGTAGAAATTAATTTGGAAGTGTTTTGATTCAAGTAGGTTTGAAAAAAGTTGAAAACAGATTTTAAAAGGGGTGTTTGGATTTAAGTTTTACAAAGAGAGTTTGTAGGATTTTGTAGTTGAAAACGTGTTAGATAGCTTGGATATGGTTGTGTCAAGTAGAAAGCTAGTTCAGTGACAAGTTTGTAATAGATTTGAAGCAGGTTGTTGAGTAAAAAGTGAAAAAGAAGTTAAAAATTGGCTTAGTCATTATTCTGCTTAGTTTTGGGGAAGATTGTTCACCATAGCTTTAAATTTGTTAAGGGTTAGGTTATTATAGGATTTGAGTTTGATTGTGTTCCAGTTGGTGAGCTTGTATGCAAAATATGGGGCTTTGAAATTGAGTTTGGTGCAAGCTGTTAAGCAAGAACACCCACAGACCTACCTATTTTCGACAGCAACTTGCATATGCCTGTATGTGCTTTGATTGTGTGAATTTGTGCTAAGTGTTGGTGTTATTTGTGTTTTATTTGACTCCCTACACTCAGAAAGAGTGTAGGGGTGCCTTTGTTCCACAAAATCCACCACAAACAAGCCACTAGCCAAGCTCCTCTTGGCTATTTCACTTGTGAAGAAAAACAAGAAACCTGCTGGTGTTCTTAAAAGATACTGGTCACGTTTTGGATTGAAATCTCATTTGAATCTGGCTGAAAAGGAATTGGATTGTGTTTTGAGGCTAAAAAGAGTGTAACAGTTTGGTTTGGAAAGCTTAAAAAGAAAAAAAAAATAAAGTTGAACAAAAAGGGGGTTGCACAACCTCGAACCCCCGTCTCCAGACTTACAACACACATTACATACCATTGCGCCCTAGGGTCTTTGACTGCTAGGGTTTGCAATTGAAAAATACTTAAGGGCATTTTGGTTTTGGCTTATTTTATTAAGCCGTAGCTTATTTAGGATATTCCAGCTTATTCATTAAGTGTTTTCAGCTTATTTGATTTTTCCTAGGACTAATGTGAGGTGAGTGATTTTTCTGGCACAAAATATTATTTTTCCTTTTATTTAATTATTTATTAGGATTATTTTTAGGTTTAAATTTAGAAAGTCATTTAAAAATAGTAAACAGTAATTAAAAAATCCAAAAAAATAGTTTTTAAGTTTTAATTTATATTTTTGAGGTTTACATATCAAAAAGTTTTCAAAAACTTTAATTTTTAATTTTATTTGATTTTAGGGTTTTTAGACAACTTTAAAAATTAATATAAAATTAATTAAGAGGTTTTAGGAGCTTTAATTTACATTTTTGTCTTAGTTAGAATATTTAGGATTTTTGAGAATTTTTTTAGAATTTATTTTTGAACTTTTTATTTTTTAGATTATTTTAATATTATTTTATTAAGAAAAATTCAAAGTTTTATTTTTAACTTTTTTTCATTTTTCCTAGATTATAAATATTAAAATAGGAACTTTGTCACTTTCCAATTAATTTTTAGGCTTTTCAATTAATTTTTAGAATTAATTTAAGATTTAATAGATTTTAATAGTTTTTAAGTGTTTAAAAATAGTTTAATTTGGTTTTAAAATTTTTAAAAATAGTTTTTAGCTTAATTAGGTCATTTTTGAGGTTTACAAACTATTAAATCTTGTTTAGGGCTTTTTAATATTTAAAAGTGATTTTTAGGGCTTTAATTAGCATTAAAAAGTCATTATTAAATTAATTAAAAGGTTTTGGCAAGTTTGGATTTTTTGTAAACTCTTAGAATATTATTGTGGATTTTTAGAAATTTTTAAGAATTTTTAGGTTAAAATTTTAATTTTTGTCGTTTTTATGTTTCTACGTCTTAACTTTCTAGTAGTGTTTTTGCCTATTTTTCTATTTTTTTCGTTTTCGTCATTTTCTCTTCTCTTTTCTTGTTAATAATCAAAAACAAATCAATCAATCATTCATTACACAACGCACTAGCCTCCTCGAGAACGAACTCACTTTTCTTAAGGGTCATTCACACACGGTTTTCCTAAATCGTCGTGCACGCTTACCCTGAATACGTTCTTTTTCCTAAAAGACGTATTTCTACGACTATCACACATTCGTGAGGATCTAACTTATCAACGATCCACATAAAAGAATAATGGTTTTGTGCTTAACCGTGATCTTTTCGAGAGAGTTTCTAAAATCCTCAATGAGGGGAATGAAAAACCTTGGTTTGACAAACCCATATATGATGAAGAAATCGATGAGATTCACGGTTATGAGGATGACGAATATGTTGACTCCGAGGGGGAGGTGTTCTTTGTTGACAAATTTTTTGAGGACTTATACAATCCACCACCCCCTAACCGCGACTAAAATGTGAAGATTTTTAGCTTGACTAATATTGAATTGAAACGCCAAATATTTTTGACGTCATCCCTCGGGTTTTCATAAAGAGTTTTTGAACGATGAAAAGTAAAATATTTTAAAATAGATTTAAATGATTTTTATACAAGTTTAAATCTGTCATCACCGCGTTTTATGAGTGCTACCACCTCGTCTACTCCTTTTGACGAGTGTGAGTGTGGATTTAGTATGGGGGAAGCCCCTTATGTTCCGTCCCATTTCTCCACTGAGGACGAGATATTCGATCCCGGAATTGCTTGTAAAGGGAAATCTCGATCTTCCACCGATGCAATAAATGTAAATCATATCTATTTGCTTGATGTGAGTCTACCTAGAGTAGCTCATAAGTTTGCCTTACCCATTGTCCCACCCTTCTATTTCTCATCTCTTTTCTTTGACCTATTTGAGGTTCAACTATCGGTTAAAGTAGCGTTGTTTCGTCTTTCATCCGAAAACGAGGATGCTATTTTTGACCCCGGTATACATTTATCGGGTATCCCTAAATCATCACATTTATGGGGATTTGAGTCGTGATTTTGACTCGGTTATAAAAAATAAGGTGCCTCGTGGGGGATTCTCATGCTTATCCTTGTGAATATTGTTGCTTTCTAATAGTGTAACGAGGGGACTTGTTCTCTTCCAACCTTTGTTTCGTGGTTGTTTGTGATTGTGATTTATTAGGTTCATCGTCATCATTGAAGCCTCTCGTGTTCGTTTTACGGATCACTCGAGCATTGATCGTTTCCTTGGAGATTCCGATATCCGATTATATCCTTTTATGTTCTAACGTTGATCTAATTAGCATAATTCATAAATGGCTTTTAGGTTGTTCGTTTTACCCTTTCCATGCTCGAGATTAAGCATTCGACTTTCGTCTCTAGTATGGGGGTGTTTCACCCCTCGACTTGAAACATTGAGGATAATGTTTAATTTTAGTATAGGGGGTGAGTAGATACTTCCCCTTGCTTACGTCACCACGCAATCTAATTTTCATCTTTTTGTTATCGTTTTATGCAAAATAAGGCTAAAAATGGCAAAATTTTAAAAATTTTCTTGTTTTTCATAAGTGTTTCAGACACGAATGTAGGTTTTCCGATGGCGAGAATAAGAGTAATTTTTTACTCGACCGTGCGTGTTGAGCACTTAGCTTTGATTCGTTAACAAAATTTAGGCTAAGCCTCTTAAACGAGGACGAGAAATGATAGAATTAATTATAAGTTACGTAATCTTTCACGATCTCATGTGTAGTAATTATTAGCTTATTCTCCCCACACTTTTGTTTAAATAAATGCAATAAGTAAGGTCCTACGATTTAAAAGCTAACTTAGCTTCTAGCCCAAGATCGTTTAAAAGTTGCTCGTGTTCGAATAGAGTTCATAGCCAAGGCATAACTTATTGAAGCGGATGCGAAGATTGGTAAAGTTCCAAAAAGGCCCTAACAAGGCATTAGGAACTCTATTTTGTTGTTAAAGATCCAAGATGATGTGAAGTATCATTATTCCAAAATCAATATGAAGGATCGAGACACACGACGAGAAGCAATATACTCCCCTAAAGATCATGGAGAAGTCTATCCAAAAAGACCCTAACAAGGTATGAGGATAAATATATCCAAGTCTGAAAACGAGGCGGATCATTGTATATCAAAATCCCAAATAAAGATTAAAGAAAAATGATGAAGTCGTGGTCCAAAAACGTCAAGTGAAGAAATTCCATATATGAAGATAAGACCATTATTTCAAGAACGTCTTCCAAGATTTGAAGTTCGAAACACATGCAAATTATCGGTCCGAGAAAGGTCTCAAATTGTGAAACAAGTTATGCCAAGATATGAACTTAAGGAGATTACGAGAAGCCGTTTTAAAAGATCGTGTCCTTTAGCTAACTATCAATTAAATCGTCCTACTTTATTTTCGGCCTTAATAAAATATCGAAATAAGTCAACAATGTATCCTCGTGATCATTAAGAAAAAATAAAATATAAGAGATATAACCTAGGAATAAGGGAGTCTAAGTACGTAATTAACACTCATGAGTAATGATTGTTTTACTAACTTATAATGACAATGATATTGTTACACGCTTAGCATGGAATTGGGAGAAAATCGAGGATGACGAACTTATCTCTATGAGGCACTCACATGTTCTTATTATGTGATCCTAAAGGTCACTTAATCGTGATGAAAATAATACATTATGTCTAAAACGCGTGTAGTAGTTTATTTAAGTTTACGTTTTCAATAAATGTCACATAAAAATGAATTTTTGAAGTGCTATGATACTTAATTCTAGCATTGCGTGGGGACACGGCAATGGTTTAGTATGGGGGAGTGATGAGACTGTAATTATACATAGTCTCATCGTCCAAATCGGGCTTAAAACACTTAAAATATCATTAAAAATACCCCAAAATATGCTTGTGTTTGTTCATTGTGTATTTTAGGTACGGATATCGTGAAATCAACAAAATATCACAAGATTCAAGCAAAAACAAACACGGGAAACGAAGCCGCACAAAGAACCGGACCCGAATCATGAAATTCCATTGAAGTCCTTGAAGTTTAAATATTTGTCAAGATTGGTCCCTCATCTTTTGAATATTTGTCATATTAAACGCTTGCAAATCTCATTTATTGCATTGGGGTCCCTAATAATTCAAGATTGTACATGAATGGCCCTTGAATATTTCATTTATTACACATTTGGTCCTTGATAAAAGTTTGAAAACCCCTTGTGCCATATTTGACAAGCTGCCAAAAGTTGAAATACAAAGAAAAAAGGAGTAAAGCTGTGATATGAGCAAAAACTCATATCAATTAATCAACAAAACACCCTAAAACACATAGCAAATACCTAACTTTTGTGCTATCAAAGCAGCATTATGTGGTATGTTCTATGTTTGTGTACAAATAGGTAAGAAGGATGCATTTTCAAGAAAAAAGAAGAAAATCAAGCTTAATTGGATGAAGAAGACAAAGAAGGATCAAGAGTGACAAGACATTAAAGACAAATGACCTATCTTGACAATATTTCAAAGATGAAGGACTAAAAGTGAACATTTGTCAAAGTCAACATCAAAGTCAAACATGGTCAACTATCAAGTCAACCAAGTCAAAGGGTCAAAAGAAGCAAGATTGCAAGTTGAAGGATCATTTTTGCCCAAGGAATGAAGATTCTAGCTCAAATTAGCAATCTGCCAAGTCAAGGGGCTAAAACTGCCAACTTTGCAAAGTATTTTGAGGCTTAATCCATGTGAAAGGGTTTCAACCAATGAGAAGCAAGGAAAAGGGTGACACGGATCACCACCTCACCCCACTCACAGCCGACACATTAATTAAGCCAATCACAACAGTGTGATCCACAACTCTTCCTTTTGGCCAATCAAATTTCAGGAAATGGATAATGATCTATGTGCAAATTCTCCACCAACTACAGCATGACACGTGTCTTTCTTCTCCAAACAAAAAATTGCCAGAATCGGGATTTGGCTAGAGTGCATTTCAGAAAGAGTTATAAACATCAAAGTTGATCAAAATACAAAGTCGAATCAATCCCATCAACTCAATTAACATAAAATCAACTCAATCAATAATCCTCAATTGAGTTCTTCACCTGCAAATATCAATTAACAAAATTGGGACAGGTGGAGCCCAATGATTGGTCTAGACACGTCACTCTCCCTAACAACTTTACTTTTCCATTCTATAAATAGGCCTAGAGATTCTCATTTGTTCATAGTTAGCTAGTGTGAAAACACACACACTAGATTTTAATTCTCTCTCTTATTCTGTTATTAGCAGTTGTAGTTAACAACTCTCAAAAGCTTGACAACCTTCTGAGAGTTTTTTAGTTAGTTTTAACAAACCTTGTAACCACTTTTCATTCATAATCAATAAATTTCAAATTTCCCTCCAAATCTCTCAATGCCTTTACATATTGTTCATACGCCATTGATGATGCTTGTTTCTAGTGATCATACTTGATCATTGGGAGCCTTGTTGAAGATAGTAGCTGATTGATTTCATCCAGTAGCTGTTTTCATTGATTTGATCATTCATTTCAAGAGTTTGGTAGAATTTGAAGAATTTCAAGTTCAACAATGGAGTTCTAGTTGATTAGCTGATTAGTTGGTTGTTGTTTAGTGATACTAGTGCTAAGGTGGTGGTTTAGCACTAGCTAGATAGCCCAGCGCTACTCTACTCCCCAAAGAAGGCCTAAGCTAAAAGGTTTTTGTTCCCTGCATTTTTTGTTCTACTCAAATGAAGCAGGCATGCTCAATACCTAGTGTAACCTTGTTTGATGTATGATCAAGTGTCTTACTTAGTAGATGTTGATGTTTGAGTAGCCTACTTGTAGTCTAGAGCTTATTCAGTATCTTAAATCTCATTACTAGTTGCATAATAACAGTCACTTTAGCTTAATAGTTCATTTAGAGTATTAGACTGTTTCATAGCTTGAAATTGGTTCCTTTTCATCACATTTTAGTCATAAAACTTGGTTTGATATTTGTCCTTAATCAGTTAAGCTTTTAGCTAAAATTTCTTTCACAAAGTTTTATCAATTCAATTAAACTTATGTCTGGGAATAGGATTTTAATTGTGATCAAGTAATTGTAGTTGGTCAAATCTAGTTCAAATTCAGTCAGTAAGTCATTGCAAGTTAGTTTACAAAGTTTTCAGGTCAAATCTTTAGTCAAAAAGGCAATTGGCATAATAAAAAGTTTGGGTCAGCTTTGATAAACTAGTTTTCAGAAAAGTATTGATTTTCAATTCATTGCCATGTCTTTGTTACTTGATGGATTTTCTTGAAACCAATTTCTATACATCACTCAACATATGTAGTTTAAGCTTGTAGCAGGAAATTATACAGTATTCAGTAATAAGCTAGGAATAAGCATTTGAGTCAGCCTTAGAGCAAATTCAATTCCCTGTGATAAAAAACTTAACTGTTTTCTCATACTAGCTTATCCACTTCAGAAACTTGCTCATTTTCTTTCACATATCACTTCAAAAATTGTTCCTGGTTAAGATTTGAAGTTTTCAGATTTTTGGATTTTTGGTCAACAAAAGTCAACATAAGCTCATGATAGGTGTGTAAACACGCATCCTTTTTACCACTTAATTACAATAATCACCAAGCCAAAACGTGAATTTTATGTCTTTTATGTCGGAATTATGCGTGGTTTGTGTTTTTGTTGTGATTTAGGACGAAAAGGTGAAAAGTGGAGAAAACACGGGCATTCACGGGCTTTTATTGAAGAAAAAGATGGAAGATGAAGTCGAGAAGTCAAGAGTGCAAAAAGAACGGAAGTCCAAGACCAATTCTGAAGATTTATCGAAGAAAAAGTCAAAAGACGGAAGTTTACTTAAAGCCGAAGAACTCAAGTCTACTTTATTGAAGAATTAAAAGACGAGTTCAAAGAAATCCCGAGCCAAACGTCATTAAAAGTCCAAGATTAAAGAAGATAAGAAGAAAAGGACTAAGCATGCAATTAACAAAGAGATTAAGAAGGAAGGGCCTAATGATGCAATTAAGAGAAAATGAAGGAGGGGAGGAAGCTTCCTAATCCTCCCCTATATATATAGATTAGTTGTTAATCATTTTTCTTTGTTGGCTAGAGTGACACTAGTTCTTCCACTTTTATTTACCTTGCACATTTACTTTATTGCACATTTATTTACCTTGTCTTGCACTTTAATTTTCAAGTAAGTTAATTTTATCTTTATTGCACCTTTACTTAACTTGTTTGATCTCTCATTCTACCTTTCTTTCTTGCTTGATCTTTATGTTTACATGTTTATTATCTTGCTTATTTGATTAAATATTGTGTTTTTATACTTGTGATTGTGTTAGATTATTGATTCTTATAGCTTATTTGTTTTCATCTTTAAGTTTTTAAAGTTTTTATAAAAGTTATTTTCGTATAAAAGTTGTTTTTCGTAAACATTTCTCTTTTCGTGTTATAAAAGTATTTAAATTTCAGTTTAGTAGCTTATTTTTACTCAGTTTGCCTTAGGATTTTAGACTTGTGCTTATTTGATTAGTAGCTTATTTGTTTAGCTTATTTTGTGCCTTTTCTTCTGTATTTCGATCTAACAAATCGGAAAAGGGTTTATCATTCCGATTGGAGTGATCAGAAAAGGGTTTTGATATTCCTAACAACATTCCGATTGGAGGGATTTGTGTACATTCCGATCAAGGTAAGTAGTTACATTCCGATCTGGGTTCTAGCTTGGTTATTCCGATCAGTGAAAAGGTGACATATTCCGATTGGTATTCCAAGCTACATTCCGATCAAGGGTTCCGATCCACATTCCGACCAAAGGTAAGTGAACATTCCGATCAAGAGTAAATGTGGTATTCTGATTGGAAAGGCGACAGTTTTTCCGATCAGACCCATTCCTTATTCCGATCAGGGGGTGAGTACATTCCGACGGTGAGCCTGACCGGAATACATTCCGATCTGGGGTATTTTTCATGTTTTGTCTTGTTTAATTTTTACATTCTCATTTTAATTCTTGTCTAATTTTAATTTTCGTCACGCTTTTATTTTTCGTCAATTAATTAATTTACTTTTCCGTCACGTTTTTAAATATTGCACCTTTACTTTTAATTAGATTTAGATTTAATTTTAACGCCATTTTACTTTAACGACATTTACTTTTAAGTCTTTTACATTTACGTCTTTGCACTTTTAATTTTAAAAACAACCAAAAATATTTGTTCACCAAAATCAATAGAGTCACACATAGAACCTAGATCAATTCGATTAGACACACATCAAAGAACTTTTTAACTGAGTAAAAACCTAGTTATTAGCTCATTTTAGCTTATTTTCATTTTCTGAGCTTATTAATGGATCATTTTCTTTGAAACAAGATTTCCCATTCTTCTTGTGAGCTGATTAACAAGTTTCTTTAATAAAATCAAGTTGTGCACGTGTAGCTTATTAGATAGCTTATTTTGAGCTTATTTGAAATTGCTTATTAGAGTTTTAGTGAGTTTCAGCTTATTTCCTTTTACAAGCCTAGCTAAAATAGAATTTTAAGTCTTTTAAAACTGGTTTGAGCTTATTTGGTTAAGAAATGAGCTTGTACGAGCTTGTTTAAGTCCTTAACCTGTTTTTGCTATAAAACTTTTGGAAATTGCACTTTAGTCCTTTGTTTGTTAAACAGTTTCCATTTCAGGCTTAATTCCCACTTAATTAGGTTTTGCAAAATTTCAGTCCTTCTATTTTCAAGTTTGTTAAAAATTGGTTAGTTAGTTTTCAAAAGTTGTTAAAGTTGGTTACTTTGTTAGTTACATTTTCACATTTAGTCCAATTTGTTAACTGTTTTTACATAATTAGTCCTTAGCCTTTTAGACTTTGAATTTTTGGCATTTAATTTTCATAGAATTTACATTTTCAGTCCTTACATTTTATAGAATTTACATTTTGTGATTTTATTTGAATAAAAATGTGGTATTTGACAATTTGTTTTACGGTTACATAGTTAATATGTTTTCCATTTTTATTTGATTGTTGAATTAGAAATAGAATATCCAAATACTTTTACCAACCAAAAAAAATTATAAACTCGATATTGTTAGGACTTTCAATTTGTTAAGAACTGAGAAAACGAACTTCAACTATATACATATTAAATGGCGCCGCTGCCGGTTCTTTGACTTTACGAGAGACTATCGATTGACGGTTTTCATTGGCTTTTGGGATCCGTTCACCTCGTGAACGTTATTTTTACGTATCATAAATCAAAAACAATAAAAAAAATCAAAAATATAAAAATATATAAAAACTAAAAAAATTAACAAAACAATTCTTTTCCTAAAGAATTGACCAAACAAATTAAAAAATCCAAAAAGAAATCTTTTTCCTAAGAGATTGCACCCAAAAATATATATTATTAGATTCTCTCGGTTTTATGTACATATAGTATTTTTCTTAAAAACTCATAAATACAAAAATATTTTCCATATATTATTATAAGTAAATACGTATACGTATAAGAACAACCAATTCACATATTCTCCATAAGTATTGCCAAGGCAATACACCGTGTTGAGGGGCGTTCCGATCCTTGACACGTGTATCGATCAAACAAAATTAAGCAAGAATAGATAAATACTTCCAATAAGCAACAATTCGAAGAATAAAAACAATTAAGTGAATAGAAAGGCGATGTGCTATAAAATGTCATCTAAGGGTCAATAGGTACTTAAGTGCTTCACGCCACCTAACCCCCCGTTCACTTGTGAGTATTCTAAGAAGGAAGGCTTCATTGGGGGTCTTGCACCCAAGTAGTATATACATATATTATTATTTTCTTGTGGATATTTCATATTGAAACTCGAAGGGGATAATCCTTTTCTCTTCAAAGTCACACGAGAGCTTCTCTCTCATTCCTCGTATTGAGTTGCATGCTCACTCGCGGGCGTGCATAAATATCGATTGGTGTACAACCCCTTCCTCTGAAAAGGAAGAAAAAGAGAAAGAGTAGGAACACCACCGTCCATCAAGCCGATCACGAGAATCGTGCTTTGATTCATTCATAACAAGAAGCCATGGCCGGAGTTGATACTCGTTCTTTGATGGAACGTTTGCAATCCAATGTTCACGGATATGCCGATGCTATCAAGATACCCGATATTCCCGCAAATTCATTTGAGCTAAAAACGGCTATGATTAACTTTGTTTCAAACACACCTTTTTATGGAAACAAGAATGATAAACCTCATGATCACCTTAAGAGATTTCTTGCTCTTTTCAATACCATTAAGTACAATGGAGTTCCCCATGATGCCATTAAGTTGATATTGGTGCAATTTTCACTAGAGGGTCCGGCTAAGCATTGGTTAGATACACAACCACCCGATAGTATTACCACATGGGATGGTTTCACTACCAAGTTTTTGAACAAGTTCTTTCCCCCATCTAAGACCACGGCTTTGAGGAACTTAATTATAGGCTTTCAATAAAAACCTAGTCAAACCTTTAGTGATGCTTGGGAGGAGTTTAGAGAGTTATTGAGGAGATGCCCTAACCATGGATTGGATGAAGTTCACCAAATCAATACTTTTTACAATGGCCTTAAACGTCATCACCAAGACTCACTCAATGCTTCCGCGAGAGGGAATATTCTTCTTAAATCCATTCAAGAGGCTTGGGATATTATTGAGACCAAAGAAATGGTACAAACAAACACTCAATTTGAAGAAAGGGTTCATGTTATCCAAAACAATTCTCAAACACCTTGTGATAACCAATTCCTCAAGTGTCACCAAGAGATAATTCAAAAGATAGATAGGGATCATGAGATGAGTTTTAAGGCACATCATGAATTGATCCAAGCTATTAAGAGCCTTTCATTGAACAATTCTACAAATGATGTGCATGCCATTACCCTTTCATGTGAGACTTGTGGAGGTCCTCATTCCTATGAACAATGTGATAAGGTGCAAGGTTATCAAGGGGAATGTTATGCTTACCAAGAGGAACATCGTGAACATTTCAAGCCAAATATCAATACCAATAACCTTTCTTACAAGTCTCAAAATTACCTTACTCCACCGGGATTTCCACCCCAACCACCCACCCAACCTCATCAAAATCATCCTCAATTGTTACAACGGAATCAAGGCCCAAGACCACATTACCAAGGGAATAACTACAAGGCACCCAACAATTTTCAACATCAAGTAAATAACTTTTATCCACCAAATCAAGGATTTAATGCACCACCTCCACCTTATCCACATCAAGGTTTCTATCAAGGGAATGTGCAACCTAACCTCATGGATTTGATCCTTCAAAAGCTTACTTCTTATGAGAAACAAATGAAAGATGCTCAAGAGGAAAATAACAAGAAATTTGCTCTTCCTCACAACCAAATTATGTATAATCAAAGACCACAAGGGGCTTTACCATCTAACACACAATCAAATCCAAGGGAAAATGTCAATGCTATTACAACAAGAAGTGGAAAGACAACAAAGGATCCTTCACCTCCTCAACCTCCTATTGTTACATCCACTTTTGTTCCTACATGTGACAAACCTTCTACATCTACTTCACCACCTCAAAATGCTCCCATTCAATCAAACACACCTTCTCAACCTATTCCTACTTCTCCTCTACCTTCCATAATTCCCAATGAAGAAGCTATCAAAGACAAATCTTCCACTACAACACCTACACCTAAACCAACTCTTCCATATCCTTCAAGGTTGAAAAAGGACAAGTTAAAGAACAAGGATGACATCCAAGTCTCAAATTTCTTAAGGATGTTCAAGTAACTCAACATCAACATATCCTTTGCGGAAGCTCTTGCTTATATGCCAAAGTTTGCTAAGATGTTCAAGGATTTCCTCTCAAACAAGGAAAAATTGGTTGATTTGCCCAACACATCCCTTAATGAAAATTGTTTCGCCGTGCTACTTAAAACCTTATCAACAAAACTTGGAGATCTGGGGCGCTTCTTGATACCTTGTAATTTTCCCAGTGTGGAAAATTGCATGGATTTGGCGGATCTAGGGGCAAGCATAAACCTCATGCCATTATCGATTTGTAAAAAACTCTCTCTTCCCGAGCTCACTCCCACTAGGATGACCCTTGAGTTAGCTAACCGAACCATAGCTTACCCCGTAGGTATCACGGAAGATGTGTTTGTAGGTGTGGATAAGTTTACATTTCCGGCCGACTTTGTAGTGGTTGATTATGACATGGATCCTAGAGTTCCTTTGATTGTTGGTAGACCGTTTTTGAGAACGGGTCGTACTTTGATAGATGTGGCGGAGGGAGAACTAATTATGAGAGTAGAGGATGAGAAAGTGGTGTTTAAGTTAGGGAAAGTTTGTGATAAGAAAGAGGTTAAGGAGTCTCAACCTTGTGAGACTATTAACATAGATGATGTGCTAGATGAGGTGTGTGATGAACACTTTCATGATGCTTGCAAGAGTACTAGTGAGGAAATGCCCCATGTTGAAACTATGGCCTCAATTGCTCCCTCCTTAACACCTTTTGGAGAGAGTGATTTCCTCTTGAAGGAATTTCAGTCTAACTTTCTTGGTGATGATGATTCTCCCATTAATTGGGAAGAAGATATTCTTACTATCCAAAAGTTGCTCAATGAGGACCCTATTCCTTCCCCTAGTCCACAAGAAGTTACCAATGATGATCCTACTGATAGGTGTGAAAACACCCATCCTTTTTACCACTTAATTACAATAATAACCGAGCCAAAACGTGTATTTTATGTCATTTATGTCGGAATTATGCGTGGTTTGTGTTTTTGTTGTGATTTAGGACGAAAAGGTGAAAAGTGGAGAAAACACGGGATTTCACTGGCTTTTATCGAAGAAAAAGACAAAAGACGAAGTTAAGAAATCAAGAGTGGAAAAAGAACGTAAGTCCAAGACCAATTCTGAAGATTTATCGAAGAACAAGTCTAAAGACGGAAGTTTAATAAAGCCGAAGAACTCGAGTCTAATAAATAAATAAATTATAAGACGAGTTTAATTAATCCCGAGACAAAATCGATAAAGTCGAAGAACTTAAAAAACGAGAAGACGTGAAGAAAGAAAGAAAGAGGAGGCAACACATGCACCTCCCCATTTTCCTATAAATACCCTCCTAAACTCATTTAGGGGGGTTGGTTAGTTTTAGTTTAGCTTAGTTTTTTTTTCATTTTTGTAGGTGATTCTAGAGAGAGAAAGTGACAGTTTCTCTCAATAGGATCCCAAAATTTTATCTTCCTTTCTTGTTTTTAATCAAGCCTTTACCTTTGATAATTTAATTCTTGTTTTAAGCTTAATCTTATTCTACCTTTCTTAGTTTTTCTATTTGATCCCAAATCCGATTTCTTTTCTTTACACGAATTTGTTTAAGTTTATGTTTGATTTATGAAATGGTTTGTCTTTTGGTTAATCTAAGTTTCCTACGAATCAAGCTTTGAGCTTGACATGCTTATTGGCTTAATTTGTATCTAGCTTATTGTTTTTAAGTTTTCTTAAAAAGTTTTAGTATTTTTTACAAAGTTTATTTATTTTGTGTCGTGAAAGGTTTTAAATTTTAGCTTATTGTGTTCACCTTATTCTCGTTTATATAGTTTCGGTACATGCTTGTTAGTCTTAGCTTATTAAACTTGTGCTTATTGCCAAATTCACTTCCATCGCAATATTGGGGAGTTACACATTCCGATCGTTTGCTTGTGTCTATCGCAATAACCCAACAAGGGTTCTACTTTGCGATGGCTGATGTTTTCATCCCCCTATTCCGATCGTGATTCCGATCGTACATTGCGATCTGGATTGCGACGGGGTTTAGGTTTGTATTGCGACGGAATGCTGTCCAAGTTTGGATAGCTTTTGTCTTAAACATTCCGATAGATTTTCTTTGTATATTCCGATCTGGATTCCGATGGAGTTGGTTTTATTTTAATTTCGTGTTTTAGTTTTATTCTCGATGTTCCTAAGGATCTAGATTCGTTGAATGAGCTTAGTAATGTTGGTCTCGACAAAGTATTGGATGATGAGGTTTGTAACTTACCTGCTATGGAGCCTGAGGACGACGTTGCTGTTACGGAAGAGGTCGATCCTAGTGATGACGATTTTTCTCCAAGCTATGAGAATTTCACCTTTGAAATTTCTCAATCTCCACCGGGAGATGCGGGCGATGACGATTTATTCTCTCCGGTTTACGAGAAGTTCATCGATGAACATGATCTTGTGGATGAGGTTGAAGACGTGCTTCTTCGCGATAGATTACGGAAAGTTCATCTTCTTATTGCTCAAATCGAAGAGTTGACTTCTCCTTCTCTTTCCAAGTCCTTACCTCCATCTATTCCTTCCGTTGAAGATCATGACCCATTGCTGGAAGAAATCGATATCCACTCCATCCCTCCAGGTATTGATGATTCTGACACGGAGGGGGACATTATTTTTGATAATTTGCTGCAGGAAAGTATTGACCCAAGTCCCCCTCCCGAGCACCTTCCATCCTCCCCTTTAGCCACTATCACGGAGGATGAGTGCTTTGACCCGGGAGGTGACATCGATTATGCTATCATTGATAACATCACGGCTTTGCCGAATGCTCAGCCTCCATTGTCTTTGGGGGATGACAATGTGCTTACTTTACCCACCCCACCTCCCGTGGATCTTGAATTCACATACTTCTAGTATGTTGAAAGGGTTTTTCTCCCATTCAAGACTTATCCCCCCGCCTCTCCTTTGTTGATCTCAACCGGGAACGAGGACAAGGTATTTGATCCCGGTATCACATTCGAGGCTTCCCCATGGACCATTTAATTCGGGGGCGAGTCTCGTGACTCGGTTAACAAAAACAAGCGCTTTTTGGGAGGCAACCCAATTATCTATCTATCTTAACCATAAGTGTAGGGGGAGCCCCGTGGTGTTTCTTGCTTTCTTTCTTATCATGTGCAGGGATTAGAGCTTCAACGACACACTCTTGATGACTTTTGATGACCCGTGACTCCGTGTTCCCTTCTTCCCGGTTCTATCCTAAACTCTTGTCGATTCACTATTTTATATTTTCTCAATATTAAAATAGGAATCTCTTTAGTTGTCTCTTCCTTAGCGAGATTTAAACAAAGTGCACAATGTCCTAAGTGTAGGGGAGTTCACTCCCACATGCTTAAACATTGAGGAAAATGTTTATCTTAAGTGTAGGGGGACTTCTATCGAAGTTAAGTGGCCTTTTCCTTGTATTTGTCCTCATTTTAACCGGAAAATTTGATTTTTTCGACATTTTTCAAAATTTTTAATCTATTTTGGCCTAGTTGTATAGTTGTTTTTACTTTTGTACAGTTATTTTCTTTCCTTATTAGAATAAGTTTTAATAAAGTGGTTTTAATTTTCAAAAGTCGTGAATATTTTGACTCGACCCGAGTTTACTTATCTAAGTTTGCTCTAGCTAGTATCCTTAACGTGTTTAAGTCAAGTTTTGCTAGGCTTTTATATATGGAGCTATTAAACGCGAAAGTCTTAACTCTCACGGGTTAAGAACAAGAACTTTTCGCAAGTTCCTATAATTGATCCTAGAGAGTCGTTTATCAAGGGAACTTTAAAATGCGATTTCTAAACTTGAAAGAGTCTAAGAATTTGCAAGATCCTATAGGCGACTCGAAAACCCAAAACTTTGATTTAATAGGCTAAGCATCCACGAGTCTCATTCCTTGAGATTTTAAACTGTGGAGACCGAGAGATGATAGAGCCAATTATAAGTTTGGTATTTAATACAAGGCTTTGACAACCCGTATAAAAATATTAAAGTTCGTGTTCGTTGTGTTCCTGTCTAATCGAATTGATCTTAGCTCTCTATGTGACTTCGTTTTATTTTGGTGGAATCAAAGATGTGTCGTTGTAGTGTTTTAAAATTAACAGGTGCAAAACAATTAAAAGTGAACGTGCTCTAAGTCTAATTAACGTAAAGGTGCAAGTATTTAAAAACGTGACTAAAATTAAAGGCACTAAAGTAAATTACGTGAATATAAATCTATCTAAGGCAAACTTAAAGTGCGACTAAAACTAAGGCAAATAATCTAAAAGTGCAATTAAATAAAAGGCAGGAAAAAATAAAGCTTGAAGATAAAAATCAAAGACAAAAGCTAATAAGAACCTGAATACAGCTCATTCGGAATAAACCTTCGTTTGGAACAATCACTCGTCCTAAATGTCACCTTTGGTTGAAATGATTCTTCTTCACTTGGAATATTACCAAAATCCTTGATCCGGAACAAATTGGTCTGAATATGTCACTTATCCAAATCAATGCTTCGTTCGGAACTTACTGATTCGGAACTCTCACTTGTTGCCTTGATTCGGAAGTATTAGGTCACCCCTTGATTCGGAAGTTTCCGAATGAAGCTCCTTGATTCGGAAGTTTAGAACTTCCGGATGAACACCCTTGACTCGGAAGTTTTTGACTTCCGAATAAACAGCCTTGATTCGGAACTTTGGTCCTTGATTCGGAACTTTGGATTGATTCGGAACTTTTGAAAAGTTCCGGATGAAACCCTTGATTCGGAACTTCGGAGTTCCGAATGAGTATGTTTGGTTCGGAAGTTTTGGACTTCCGAATGAAGAGTCTTGGTTCGGAAGTTTTGGACTTCCGAATGAAACCTTGGTTCGGAAGTTTCCGAATGAACCCTGCTTGGTTCGGAAGTTTAGAACTTCCGAATGAGTAAGTTTGGTTCGGAAGTTTGGACTTCCGAATGAGCACTTCAGTCCTTTCCTTGCCTTGACTCGGAACTCTTCCTGGAAAGATCAAAAACAAGGCAAACACCCCCGAAGAACAAGGAAAACAGTAGCAGCATATATAATAACAAAATAATCAAAATCAAACACACGGATAATAATAAACAGTAACGAATCAACGAATAAACATCAACAAACAATTAAAAACATGAAATCAAACAACTTTTACCACAATAATCAAAAACCACTTTGGATCAAAATAAAAGCATGAACATAAACATAAACACATGAATCAAAGAATAAGAAAGGTAGATAAGAGATTGACAAGATAACATAAAGATTTGACAAGAATTAAAATGAAAACTTACTTGGAATTAAATGGTAATTAAGGTGCATAACATGAATTTAAATGACATGAAAAGTAAATAGCAAGATATGAAAATGGTGGAAGACTAATTGTCACACTTAGCCAACAAAATGAAATGATAAACATCCTAGTCTATTTATAGGGGAGGATTAAGGAAGCTTCCTCCCCTCTTTCCTTTTCTCTTAATTGCATAATTAAGTCCCTCCTTCTTTTAATCTTCATTAATTGCGTACTTAGTCCTTTTCTTCTAATCTTCTTTAATCTTGGACTTTAAGGGACTTTTGACTTCGGGATTTCTTTTGAACTCGTCTTTAAATTCTTCAATAAAATAGACTTGAATTCTTCGGCTTTTGATAAACTCCCGTCTTTTGACTTTTTCTTCGATAAATCTTCAGAATTGGTCGTGGACTTCTGTTCTTTTTGCACTCTTGACTTCTTGACTTCGTCTTTCATCCTTTTCTTCAATAAAAGTCCGTAGATGCCCGTGAATGTCCGTGTTTTCTCCACTTTTTACCTTTTCATCCTAAATCACAACAAAAACACAAACCACGCATAATTCCGACATAAAAGACATAAAATACACGTTTTGGTCCGGTTATTATTGTAGTTAAGTGGTAGAAAAGATGGGTGTTTACACACCTATCAAATCCCCTACACTTGACCATTGCAATGTCCTCATGCAATGCATTAGTTACAAATCAAGATTACACTTTTCATCATAATCAATCCACGTTGGCCTTTATTAAAGAGATAGAAAATTAAAAACATACAAAATAAAGAAATTAAAAGCATACCTTGGGTTTTGAAAATGTTATGAATAATCATCATCCTCAAATTTTCACTTTCTCCAAACCAAGCTTAAAAATGAGATCATTGTTATTATAAGTTAGTAAACTAACACGAACTCATGTGGGTCAATTATTCACTTAGACTCCCTTATTCCTATGGGTATCTCTTATATTTTATTATTTGTCTTGAATGATCACGAAGATGCATTGTTTGACTTGTTTCGATTATTATTTAGTCTGAAAATAAAGTGCACGATTTAATCAATAGTTAGCTAAAGGACCAAATCTTTTAAAACTGCTTCTCGGGATATCAAAAAGTTCATATCTTGGCATAACTTGGTTCGCGATTTGAGACCTTTCTCGGGCCGATATTTGGCAGCGACTTCATACTTCAAATCTTGAGAGACGTTCATGAAATAATGGTCTTCTCTTCATAATTGGAATTTCTTCACTTGAAGTTTTGAGAGATTCATACTTGGACCACGACTTCTTCATTTTTCTCCAATCTTTATTTTGTACTTTGATATACAACGATCCGCCTCCTTTTATGACTTGGATCTATTTATCCTCATACCTTGTTAGGGTCTTTTCGGATACACTTCTCCATGACTTTTGGGGAGTTTTGCTTTACGTCGTGTGTCTCGATTCTTCATATTGATTTTCGATAAATGATTCTTCACATCACTTGGGATCTTTAGCAACAAAACATAGCCCTCATGCCTTGTTAGGGCCTTTTCGGACTCGCCAATCTTCGCGTCCCGCTTCAATAAGTTATGCCTTGGCTATGAACTCTAATCCATACCGAGCAACTTTTAAATGATCTGGGGCTAGAAGCTAAGTAACTTTTCAAATCGTACAACCTTATTTATTGGCAGATAAATTTATTAGCAAGCGATGGGAGAATAGGCTTATAATCAACTCACATAAATTCACGAAAGAATACCGAACTTATAATTGGCTCTATCATCTCTCGTTCTCCACAGTTTAAAATCTCAAGTAATGAGACTTGTGGATACTTAGCCTATTAAATCAAAGTTTTGGGTTTTCGAGTCGCCTATAGGATCTTGCAAATTCTTAGACTCTTTCAAGTTTAGAAATCGCGTCTTAAAGTTCCCTTGATAAACGACTCTCTAGGATCAATTATAGGAACTTGCGAAAAGTTCTTGTTCTTAACCCGTGAGAGTTAAGACTTTCGCGTTTTATAGCTCCCTATATAAAAGCCTAGCAAAACTTGACTTAAACACGTTAAGGATACTAGCTAGAGTAAACTCGGATTGAGTCAAAAGATTCACAACGTTTGAAAATTAAAACCACTTATTAAACATTTATTCTAGCAGAGAAAGAAAATAACTATACAAAGATAACAACTAATAGGCCAAAATAGATCAAAAATTTTGAAAAATGTCGAAAAATTGATTTTCCGTTTAAAATGAGGACAAAAACAAGGAAAAGACCACTTAACTTCGATAGAAGTCCCCCCTACACTTAAGATAAACATTGTCCTCAATGTTTAAGCATGTGGGAGTAAGCTCCCCTACACTTAGGACATTGTGCACGTTGTTTAAATCTCGCTAAGGAAAAGACAACTAAAGAGATTCCTATTTTAATATTGAGAAAATATAAAATAGTGAATCGAAAAGAGTTTAGGATAGAACCGGGATGAAATAAAACACGGAATCACGGGTCGTCAAGAATCATCAAGAGTGGATCATTGAAGCTCGAATCCCTGATTAAGAAGTGAGGAGAGGAAATAGCAATCCAAAAGGGTCCCCCCCCTACACTTATGGTAAAGAAAGCGAAAGGATAGATGCATGGGTTGCCTCCCAAGAAGCGCTTGATTTTTGTTAACCGAGTCGTGAGCCTGACTCGACCTTGATCATCAACGGAAGTAGCATGAAACAAATCCACCCGGATCAAAGACATAGTTTTCATCCATCAATAAGCAAGAGCTTAAGGCGAACAAGGCAAGCCAAAAGAGAAGTGGCAAGGTTTCCTTAAGCAGTGATGGAGCACATTAGAAGCAAGGATGGTGCGGTGCAAGCATGTCTTCAATGGGTCCAAAGATTTTTCCTTTTATTTCATCAGGTGGATACTGAGATGGCTTAAAGACTTCAATACCAGGGTCGAACACCTTTTCCTTCAGGGGAAAATAGCACTCCGGCTCAGCCGAGTGTGAAGAAGATCCGCAAAGAAGCACAACCTCGTCCTCAGAAGTGGGACAAAGAGGTGTCAAATCATACGTGCAACGGATTTCGGTGTCGATCGGTTTCTTCTCCTTTGACAAAATGCTCTTCAAATCCAAAGTAGTATCAAGGCGATAATCTTCAAAGTCCAAAGGAGGTGCATCACTCTCATGAGGGAAGTATGTGTTGAGAAATTCAGAGAAATCTTCCTCAAATGAATAATCGTCCAAAGTAGGATCGAGTGATGGCGGAGGATCTTCATCATGTGAAGAATCACTCGAGAGAGTATCAGCCTCATCGAAATCATCGAAAGTGGGCAACTCGGGATACTCAGAAGTACAATCAAAATCATCCGAGTCTGAGCTAGAATCATCATCATCATAAGCATCGAAGACCGGTTGAGAATCATAAATGGGAGAAGCGTCCAAAGTAGGGAGAGAATCATCCATATTATCTTCAAAGAGTGGATTATCAGTGGAAGACTCGAATAGAGGATTTTCATAGACGGTAAAGTCATCGAGCACATTGATCATATTCACCGATTCTCGGCCTCCAAAGGATTTGCCTGTAAGCTTCCCCATTTTAAAAACTTTTGAATCATCCCCGACTCGTAAGATTAACTCACCTTCGGCCACATCTACTAAAGCACGTCCGGTTCTCAAAAATGGCCGACCAAGTATTAAAGGAATACGAGGGTCCATTTCATAATCAACTACGACAAAATCGACCGGGAAAGTAAATGTGCCAACTTTGATAAACACGTCTTCGGCTATACCAACGGGGTAAGCGAGAGTGCGGTTTGCAAGTTCGAGAGTCATCTTTGTAGGAATGATATCGGGCAATGATAGTGTTTTCCAAACACTCAGTGGCATCAAATTAATACTAGCCCCGAGATCAGCAAGGGCAGTAAATTCTTCAGTTTTGTTGAACACGCAAGGCAACACAAAACGACCGGGATCTCTAAGCTTTTCCGGAAGTTCTCTAAGAAGAACTGCAGAGCAGTTTTCATTTAATCGTGTGTTGGCGAGTTCAATCAGCTTCTCCTTCTTGCTAAGCAATTCCTTGAATGCTTTGACAAATTTCGGCATGTGGCAAAGTGCTTCAACAAGGCTAATGTTGATGGTCATTTTAGATAGCATATCCACATATTTCGATACTTGACAGTCATTCTTGGTTAGCTCGTTGGTCTTGCCTATGCGAGAAGGGTATGGGATTCTGGGTTGATAAGGGTTGGGTGAAGGTGTAGTTGGTGAAGGTTGTGATGTTGAAGGGTCCTTCCGAGATACATCGTCATGACGAGGCGGAGACGGTAATGGTGCACTACTACTAGGTGTAGGAGGAGTAGGGATACATGGTGGTGGAATAGGTGGATCGACAATGGTAAGTCCACTACGCGTAGTTATAGCACTCACATTAGCTCGCGGATTGGGGACGGTGTTTGAAGGTAGAGAACCCGAAGAAGAAGAAGGTTGAGCTTCGGGCAAGAAACTAGCCAACAGATTCTTTAATTCAGTTGTTTGAGTGATGAAGGAAGATTGAAGATTTTCACGAACCTCGGTTCTGATGTCATTACCTTGCTTCAAGATATCTCCTTTCAAATTGATTATTTGGCTCTGTAGATTCTTGATTTGCTCACCTTGAGTTCTCATGATTGTGTCAACATCGGGATTAATGGGTAGGTGTTGTTGGGTGGGTGGTTGATAAGGGTTAGAAGCACGAGGTGGGATTTGGTTGCTTCTATTGTAGTTGTTGGCGGGATTTTGGTTTTGAGGAGAAAAACCGGGTGAAAGGTAATTGTTGGAACGGTAGCTCAGCAGATTTCTATCCCCTTGTTGTCTAGCTTGGTAATTTTCCGGTGAATAATTACCGTAAGCAGCATACACATTTTCCGGATTTCCTTGTGTCGAAGGACAATCGGTGTATGAGTGAGGACCGCCACATGTTTCACAAGGATTAGCAACTGCTTTAACTTGATGTTGTTGTTGGTTTGAAGCGAGAAGCGTAATACTTTTGCTCATTTCGGCCATCATGCGGGTGAGTTCGGTCATCTCAGGGTTTGCTGAGGTTGAGGAAACATTGACTCTCGGGTTGTTCCTTGAAGATGCAGAGGAATCCCAGTTCTTGTGGTGAGTAGTCATGTTCTCAATTAACTCTCTACACTCCTCGGGTCTCCTTTTCATGAATGTGCCACCGGCGGCTGCATTGATCGTATCACGATCTCGAAAAGTCAATCCGTTGTAGAAAGTATCTATCAAAGTGACGGGAAGCATGTTGTGGTTTGGACAACGGTCGATCAAGACATTATATCTCTCCCAAGCATCAAAAAGAGATTCATCGGGGTCTTGCATGAAACCGCTGATCTGATTGCGAAGGCTTGTGACCATGGATGGTGGAAAGTAGCGCGAAAGAAAGCGTTGAGTCATATCATCCCAAGTGTGAATAGAATTCTTCGGGAGACGATCAAACCATTTCTCGGCATGATGCGATAAAGTATGTGGGAAGAGTTGTAGGCGGAGAACATCTATTGTGGCCCCAGGCAACTTCATGCTTTGGGTGATTGTAATGAACTTGTCGAGGTGTTTGTTGGCATCATCATCAGGCAATCCTCTAAATGGGTTTGTTTGCACTTGCTGAATCATGTGGTGCTTCAACGAAAACTCAGGAGCGTTGATTTGCATCGGTGCAATCGGTCCTCCTCGTCCAAACATTGTTGGTTGACAAAGTTCCTCCATGGTCCGAAGATCGGGCTGTGGAAGGGCATTGTTATTATTATATTATTATTGAGGTGCGGTGGCATGTTGTTGTTGTTAACACCTGCCATATCTAAATCTTCTTGAGGCTCGGGCTCTTGATAATTAGAAGATCTAGTACGCATACACCTGAAAAAAAAAAGAAAACAAAACCAAACACAAATACAATATATATACACAATAAAGATAAAATCTTTTTGGATTTTTGAAATTTTTAATTTTTATGGTTTTTTAACAATTTTTAATTTTTATGATTTTTGAATTTTTTAGGCAAGAAAAATAACGTTCACAAGTGAACGGATCCCAAAAAGCAACGTGTCTAGCACAGAAAACTGTTGATCTTAACGAAAAGAGCCGGCAGCGGCGCCATTTAATACAAGGCTTTGACACCCCGTATAAAAATATTAAAGTTCGTGTTCGTTGTGTTCCTGTCTAATCGAATTGATCTTAGCTCTCTATGTGACTTCGTTTTATTTTGGTGGAATCAAAGATGTGTCGTTGTAGTGTTTTAAAATTAACAGGTGCAAAACAATTAAAAGTGAACGTGCTCTAAGTCTAATTAACGTAAAGGTGCAAGTATTTAAAAACGTGACTAAAATTAAAGGCACTAAAGTAAATTACGTGAATATAAATCTATCTAAGGCAAACTTAAAGTGCGACTAAAACTAAGGCAAATAATCTAAAAGTGCAATTAAATAAAAGGCAGGAAAAAATAAAGCTTGAAGATAAAAATCAAAGACAAAAGCTAATAAGAACCTGAATACAGCTCATTCGGAATAAACCTTCGTTTGGAACAATCACTCGTCCTAAATGTCACCTTTGGTTGAAATGATTCTTCTTCACTTGGAATATTACCAAAATCCTTGATCCGGAACAAATTGGTCTGAATATGTCACTTATCCAAATCAATGCTTCGTTCGGAACTTACTGATTCGGAACTCTCACTTGTTGCCTTGATTCGGAAGTATTAGGTCACCCCTTGATTCGGAAGTTTCCGAATGAAGCTCCTTGATTCGGAAGTTTAGAACTTCCGGATGAACACCCTTGACTCGGAAGTTTTTGACTTCCGAATAAACAGCCTTGATTCGGAACTTTGGTCCTTGATTCGGAACTTTGGATTGATTCGGAACTTTTGAAAAGTTCCGGATGAAACCCTTGATTCGGAACTTTGGAGTTCCGAATGAGTATGTTTGGTTAGGAAGTTTTGGACTTCCGAATGAAGAGTCTTGGTTCGGAAGTTTTGGACTTCCGAATGAAACCTTGGTTCGGAAGTTTCCGAATGAACCCTGCTTGGTTCGGAAGTTTAGAACTTCCGAATGAGTAAGTTTGGTTCGGAAGTTTGGACTTCCGAATGAGCACTTCAGTCCTTTCCTTGCCTTGACTCGGAACTCTTCCTGGAAAGATCAAAAACAAGGCAAACACCCCCGAAGAACAAGGAAAACAGTAGCAGCAGATATAATAACAAAATAATCAAAATCAAACACACGGATAATAATAAACAGTAACGAATCAACGAATAAACATCAACAAACAATTAAAAACATGAAATCAAACAACTTTTACCACAATAATCAAAAACCACTTTGGATCAAAATAAAAGCATGAACATAAACATAAACACATGAATCAAAGAATAAGAAAGGTAGATAAGAGATTGACAAGATAACATAAAGATTTGACAAGAATTAAAATGAAAACTTACTTGGAATTAAATGGTAATTAAGGTGCATAACATGAATTTAAATGACATGAAAAGTAAATAGCAAGATATGAAAATGGTGGAAGACTAATTGTCACACTTAGCCAACAAAATGAAATGATAAACATCCTAGTCTATTTATAGGGGAGGATTAAGGAAGCTTCCTCCCCTCTTTCCTTTTCTCTTAATTGCATAATTAAGTCCCTCCTTCTTTTAATCTTCATTAATTGCGTACTTAGTCCTTTTCTTCTAATCTTCTTTAATCTTGGACTTTAAGGGACTTTTGACTTCGGGATTTCTTTTGAACTCGTCTTTAAATTCTTCAATAAAATAGACTTGATTTCTTCGGCTTTTGATAAACTTCCGTCTTTTGACTTTTTCTTCGATAAATCTTCAGAGTTGGTCGTGGACTTCCGTTCTTTTTGCACTCTTGACTTCTTGACTTCGTCTTTCATCCTTTTCTTCAATAAAAGTCCGTAGATGCCCGTGAATGTCCGTGTTTTCTCCACTTTTTACCTTTTCATCCTAAATCACAACAAAAACACAAACCACGCATAATTCCGACATAAAAGACATAAAATACACGTTTTGGTCCGGTTATTATTGTAGTTAAGTGGTAGAAAAGATGGGTGTTTACACACCTATCAGTATTCTTTCGTGAATTTATGTGAGTTAATTATGAGCCTATTCTCCCATCGCTTGCTAATAAATTTATCTACAAAATAAATAAGGTTGTACGATTTGAAAAGTTACTTAGCTTCTAGCCCAAGATCGTTTAAAAGTTGCTCGGTATGGATTAGAGTTCATAGCCAAGGCATAACTTATTGAAGCGGGATGCGAAGATTGGCGAGTCCAAAAAGGTCCTAACAAGACATGAGGCCTACATTTTGTTGCTAAAGATCCAAAAGTGATGTGAAGAATCATTTATCGAAAATCAATATGAAGGATCGAGACACACGACGAAAAGCAAAAACTCCCCAAAAGTCATGGAGAAGTCTATCCGAAAAGGCCCTAACAAGGTATGAGGATGAATAGACCCAAGTCCAAAAAGGAGGCGGATCGTTGTATATCAATGTCCAAAGTAAAGATTGGAGAAAAATGAAGAAGTCGTGGTCCAAATATGAAGAATCTCTCAAAACTTCAAGTGAAGAAATTCCTATTATGAAGAGAAGACCATAATTTCGAGAACGTCTCTCAAAGATTCGAAGTATGAAGTCGCTGCCAAATATCGGTCCGAGAAAGGTCTCAAATCGTGAAGCGAGTTATGCCAAGATATAAACTTTATGAGGTCCCGAGAAGCAGTTTTAAAAGATTTTGTCCTTTAGCTAACTATTGATTAAATCGTCCCACTTTATTTTCAGCCTAATAAACTATCAAAATAAGTCAACAATGCATCCTCGTGATCATTCAAGACAACAATAAAATATAAGAGATACACCTAGGAATAAGGGAGTCTAAGTGAATAATTGTCCCACATGAGTTCGTGTGAGTTTGCTAACTTATAATAACAATGATCTCGTTTTTAAGCTTGGTTTGGAGAAAGTGAAAACTTGAGGATGATGATTATTCATGAAATTTCCAAAACCCAAGGTATGTTTTTTATTTCTTTACTTTGAATGTTTATAGTTTTCTATCTCTTTAATAAAGGCCAAGGTGGATTGATTGTGATGAAAAATGTAAATATGCTTTGTAACTAATGCATTGCATGAGGACATTGCAATGGTCAAGTGTAGGGGATTTAATAGGTGTGAAAACACCCATCCTTTTTACCACTTAATTACAATAATAACCGAGCCAAAACGTGTTTTTTATGTCATTTATGTCGGAATTATGTGTGGTTTGTGTTTTTGTTATGATTTAGGACGAAAAGGTGAAAAGTGGAGAAAACACGGGATTTCACGGGCTTTTATCGAAGAAAAAGACAAAAGACGAAGTTAAGAAATCAAGAGTGGAAAAAGAACGGAAGTCCAAGACCAATTCTGAAGATTTATCTAAGAACAAGTCTAAAGACGGAAGTTTAATAAAGCCGAAGAACTCGAGTCTAATAAATAAATAAATTATAAGACGAGTTTAATTAATCCCGAGACAAAATCGATAAAGTCGAAGAACTTAAAAAACGAGAAGACGTGAAGAAAGAAAGAAAGAGGAGGCAACACATGCACCTCCCCATTTTCCTATAAATACCCTCCTAAACTCATTTAGGAGGGTTGGTTAGTTTTAGTTTAGCTTAGTTTTTCTTTCATTTTTGTAGGTGATTCTAGAGAGAGAAAGTGACAGTTTCTCTCACTAGGATCCCAAACTTTTATCTTCCTTTCTTGTTTTTAATCAAGCCATTACCTTTGATAATTTTATTCTTGTTTTAAGCTTAATCTTATTCTACCTTTCTTAGTTTTTCTATTTGATCCCAAATCCGATTTCTTTTCTTTACACGAATTTGTTTAAGTTTATGTTTGATTTATGAAAAGGTTTGTCTTTTGGTTAATCTAAGTTTCCTACGAATCAAGCTTTGAGCTTGACATGCTTATTGGCTTAATTTGTATCTAGCTTATTGTTTTTAAGTTTTCTTAAAAAGTTTAGTATTTTTTACAAAGTTTATTTATTTTGTGTCGTGAAAGGTTTTAAATTTTAGCTTATTGTGTTCACCTTATTCTCGTTTATATAGTTTCGGTACATGCTTGTTAGTCTTAGCTTATTAAACTTGTGCTTATTGCCAAATTCACTTCCATCGCAATATTGGGGAGTTACACATTCCGATCGTTTGCTTGTGTCCATCGCAATAACCCAACAAGGGTTCTACTTTGCGATGGCTGATGTTTTCATCCCCTATTCCGATCGTGATTCCGATCGCACATTGCGATCTGGATTGCGACGGGGTTTAGGTTTGTATTGCGACGGAATGTTGTCCAATTTTGGACAGCCATATTCCGATAGCTTGCATTCCGATGGGATTGCGATGAGTTATTCCGATGGGTTGTCTTTTTAATGTTATTCCGATGCTTTCATTTTTTTATACATTCCGATAGCTTTTGTCTTAAACATTCCGATAGATTTTCTTTGTATATTCCGATCTGGATTCCGATGGAGTTGGTTTTATTTTAATTTCGTGTTTTAGTTTTATTCTTAAGTTTGAATTATTCTAAGTCTTCATTTTTATTACTTCGTCAAATTAATTTTTCGGCGAGCTTTAATTTTACGTCATTTAAATTCTCGTCATTTACTTTCAAGGTTTTTAATATTGCACTGTTTACGTTTCAACTAGTTTTAGTTTTAATTACTCGTCATTTATTTTTAAGTCTTGCACATTTAATTTACCAAAACCAAAAATATTATTCCCACCAAGAACAACTGAGTCGCACATTTAACCAGAATCAATTCGAAGAGACACCGAGAAAACGAACTTTTCAACTAGTAAAATCTGAGTATAACCTACTATCGTAAAACCTTCCATAGAGAGTCCATCTCCAATTGAACTTAAGGACCTTCCATCCCACTTAGAGTATGCTTTCTTAGAGGGCAAAGACCAATTACCCGTGATAATTGCTAAAGAGTTGAAAGAGGATGAGAAGGAAAAACTCATTGAAGTCCTTAAGAAACACAAGAAAGCCTTAGCATGGAAAATATCCGACATAAGGGGAATTGATCCACATTTTTGTACACACAAAATCCTTATGGAGGATGATTACAAACCCGCCATTCAAAGTCAACGAAGGGTTAACCCAAAAATCCGTGAGGTCATTAAAAAGGAAGTAATTAAACTCCTTGATGCGGGCATGATTTACCCCATTTCCGACTCTCCATGGGTTAGCCCGGTACATTGTGTTCCAAAAAAAAGGTGGAATCACCGTAGTACCTAATGAGAACAATGAGCTTATTCCTACGAGACTTGTTACCGGTTGGAGAGTTTGTATTGACTATAGGAAGCTCAATGAGGATACTAGGAAAGACCATTTCCCATTACCTTTTATGGACTAAATGCTTGAACGCTTAGCGGGAAATGAGTACTATTGCTTTCTTGATGGCTTTTCGGGTTATTTCCAAATACCAGTTGACCCTAAAGAGCAAGAAAAGACCACATTCACTTGTCCCTACGGTACATTTGCTTATAAGAGGATGCCTTTTGGCTTATGTAATACACCAGGGACGTTTCAAAGGTGCATGATGGCGATTTTCCATGATATGATAGAGCAAACAATGGAGGTTTTCATGGATGACTTTTCCGTCTTTGGAGATTCATTTACCTCATGTCTCGCCAATTTAGAAAGAATGCTTAAGCGTTGTGAGGAAACACGTTTAGTGCTTAATTGGGAGAAATGTCACTTTATGGTGAAAGAGGGAATTGTTTTAGGACACAAAATATCCAATAAGGGATTAGAGTTGGATCGAGCTAAAATTGATGTGATTGCTAAGCTTCCCCCACCCACTACGGTTAAAGGTGTAAGGAGTTTCTTAGGTCATGCGGGATTTTATAGGCGCTTCATACAAGATTTTTCTAAGATAGCTAGACCGATGACTCACCTCTTGGAAAAAGAGGCTCCTTTCATTTTTAACCAAGATTGTTTGGAATCTTTTGAGACTCTAAAGGAGAAATTAACAAAGGCTCCCATTTTGGTTTCTCCAAATTGTGAATTACCTTTTGAGCTTATGTGTGACGCTATTGATTATGCGGTGGGGGCCGTCTTAGGACAAAGGGTGAATAAGCATTTTCAACCTATACACTATGCGAGTAAAACCATGACCGGTGCACAACTTCATTATACTACCACGGAAAAAGAGTTGCTTGCTATAGTATATGCTTTTGAGAAATTTAGACCATACCTTGTGCTATCCAAAACCATAGTGTATACGGATCATTCCGCTCTCAAGTATCTCATGACAAAACAAGATGCTAAGCCTAGGCTTTTGAGATGGGTTTTGTTGCTTCAAGAGTTTAAGATAGAAATTCGAGATAAGAAAGGAGCCGAGAATTTAGCGGCGGATCACTTGAGTAGACTTGAGCATCCTTTTCAAGGCGATTTTCAAAATCAATAAATAAATGAATCATTTCCATTAGAGGAGCTCATGTCTATCTCTTCCCAAGAGGATGCCAACCCTTGGTTTGCGGATATTGCAAACTATCTTGTGGTGAATGTGCTTATTGAGGGTCTTACTTCCCAACAAAAGAAGAAATTTCTTAAGGAAGTTAAGTACTACTTTTGGGATGATCCTTATCTTTTTAGGCAATGTGCGGACCAAATCATCAGACGGTGTGTAGATGGGCCCGAGGCATTTAAAATTTTAGAAGCATGTCATAAAGGACCTACGGGTGGACATTTTGGGCCCAACTATACCGCTAAGAAAGTCTTTGATTCGGGCTACTATTGGCCTTCCATTTACAAAGATGCCCAAGAAATGGTGAAATTTTGTGATGTGTGTCAAAGACAAGGAAAAATCACGCAACGTGATGAGATGCCACAAAATTTTATTCAAGAGTGTGAGATTTTTGATGTATGGGGCATAGATTTTATGGGACCTTTTCCATCTTCTAAGGGAAACAAGTAATACTTGTGGCGGTGGATTATGTGTCTAAATGGGTTGAGGCTAAAGCCTTACCTACCAATGATGCTAGAGTTGTTGTGAAGTTCTTAAAGCAATTGTTTGCTAGATTTGGTGTACCTCGGGCCATCATAAGTGATCATGGTACGCACTTTTGTAATGATCAATTCACGAGAGTTATGAAGAAATATGGAGTTAATCATAGACTTTCTACCGCGTATCACCCTCAAACCAATGGTCAAACCGAGGTCACAAATCGTGGTTTAAAGAGAATTTTAGAGAGCACGGTGGGAGAGCATCGAGCTTCTTGGTCGGATAAGCTTGATGATGCTTTGTGGGCTTTTAGGACGGCTTTTAAGACACCAATTGGTTGTACCCCTTATAGGCTTGTCTATGGAAAAGCGTGCCACCTCCCATTTGAGTTAGAACATAAGGCATCTTGGGCTCTCAAGTGGGCTAACTTTGATTTAAACCAAGCCGGTTCACATAGGAAAGATCAACTTAATGAGATGGATGAATTGAGAGCCAATGCCTATGAGAATTCTTTGCTTTACAAGGAAAAGACTAAGAAATTGCATGCTGCTAAGATCAAGAACCGTGACTTTAAAGTTGGAGAGCCGGTTCTCCTCTTTAACTGAAGGTTGAAACTTTTTGCGGGCAAGCTTAAGTCGCGATGGTCCGGTCCATTCACTATTGCCCAAGTGTTTCCATATGGAACTATTGAGTTGTCACACCCCGATGGTCCAAACTTTAAAGTGAATGGTCACCGTGTGAAACATTATTTTGGGGAGGACATTTCCGTTGAAATGGTCCAAGAGATCCCCATTTTCCCCATGAATTAATTCATTGAGGGAAGAGTCGAGCTAGAGACTCATTAACTCAAGCATCGTATAACTAGGTTTAGAGTGTTGTAGGTTAGCAATAAGGGTATAGAATTGAGGATAAGTGTAGGGGGAGATCTTCTTTTGTCTTCATGTTGTTTGTAAGGTTTCTTACTCATTTCATGCTTTGGAGCTTATGGAGGAGGCCCTTGTATCCGGTTCACTTTGTTACTATTGTGATTTTTCATAGACACCTTGTGCTTAAACATGAATTCACCAATAGTTGATCTTTCTTTAACAAGAGTTAAGCAAAGTCTATTCATTGTCATAAGTGTAGGGGAAGTTTTTATACTTCCATGCTCTTAAACATTGAGGACAATGTTTAGCTTAAGTGTAGGGGGTCTTCTATCGAAGTGACCTTACCTAGAACTTATCATTGATCTTCATGATAACATTGGAAAAATAATTTTTCAAACATTTTTCAAATTTTTGATCTACTTTGGCCACCAAAAATATGCATTCATAATTTTTGCATCAATCATTTTTATTTGCATAACACATTTGCATTGTATATATTTCTTCTTTTGTTCTTTATGAAAAATTGAAAAAAGAAAAAAAATATAATAAAAACATGGTTTAACAAATTTAGACTTCTTTGACATATTAGGCCCGCCATGGATATTTTGACTCAACCCAAGTTTGCTTTTATATGCACTCTCTAGCTAGTATCCTTAACCATGTAGTCCTTCATTGGTCTATTAGGCTAAGCATCCACTAGTCTCATTATTTGAGATTTTAAATTTGTGGAGAATGGAAATGATAGAGTTGAAGCAAGTATAAAAGGGCTAGATAAACTTCATGATAGTTACTTGTGGCTAAACCCTTCTCTTCTTTACCTCTATTTTCTTCGCATGTATATATGTTAATAAATAATCAAGAACGGTTTTAATCGGTTTGTAATCTCTTATGCATTTTTGTCTAATCATTCGTGGTTGATATAAGTACGCCTTAAGATTCTAAGTTAGAACGTTTTATGTGTATTAGACTTATGTCATGCTTAATACTTAGCGGGTGTTTTTCCTTTTATTCTTTTCAACTTTCTTTGTGAGGAATAAAGAAAAATAAGAGCGGCTTACAAAAAATGAGTGGCTAGAAAAAAAAATAAAAAATAAAAAAAAGAAGAAAAAAATAATTATACAAGACTCCCAAGAGGGGCAGTGTGGTGTTAATTATAGTGATTATTTAGTTCCAATATTACCTTGACGGGTTGCGGGGATTCAATAGATTGCTCCAATCTAATATTACCTTGACGGGTTGCGGGGTTGAAGATCCAAGGTCTCAAAAAGGCGGCGGATGTAAATTATTTCGTGAGTTTTATTTTTCTTTCCTTAGCGAGTGTGTAGCTACTTATGAAAGCATGACATGAGGATTTTACACATAAGGCGAATGACTTATTACTCTTGAAATGGACTTATATTAATTGTGAGCGGTTTTTCAAGTAATGGATGAGAGGATTACTTAGGATTAAAACCGTGCTTCCTTATTTTTGGATTTTACAATTCTTATACTTCACGCTTGAAATAATGACAAATTCGCCCACAAGCAATTTGCTCAACTAATAACCGGTTCCACATTTAATTGTCATGAATAAGTTGATGCACTATTTACTTGTGAATACAATGATCCCATTTTTAAGCTTGGTATGGGGAAAGTGAAACTTGAGGGTGATAAATGTCCATGGTACCCAAGCCCTAATAAAAGTCATTGAATTCTTTATGAGTTATTTCCATCAAACCATTTTATGAAAAATCCAAAAAGATATAAATAGAATTGTATCTTGTGCATTGCATTGATAAAAATCAAAATCATGCATCATCTAGTATAGAGTAGTGTAGATGCATTCCATAATAGCCAAGGTGGATTAATTATGAGGAGAATGTAATTTTGTGCTTTAAAATATAGCATTTCATGAGGACATGACAATGTTCAAGTGTAGGGGATTTGATATGAGCAAAAACTCATATCAATCAATCAACAAAACACCCTAAAACACATAGCAAATACCTAACTTTTATGCTATCAAAGCAGTATTATGTGGTATGTTCTATGTTTGTGTACAAATAGGTAAGAAGGATGCATTTTCAAGCAAACAAGAAGAAAATCAAGCTTAATTGGATGAAGAAGACAAAGAAGGATCAAGAGTGACAAGACTTTGAAGACAAAGGACCTATCTTGACAATATTTCAAAGATGAAGGACTAAAAGTGAACATTTGTCAAAGTCAAGATCAAAGTCAAACATGGTAAACTATCAAGTCAACCAAGTCAAAGGGTCAAAAGAAGCAAGATTGCAAGTTGAAGGATCATTTTTTCCCAAGGAATGAAGATTCTAGCTCAAATTAGCAATCTGCCAAGTCAAGGGGCTAAAACTGCCAACTTTGCAAAGTATTTTGAGGCTTAATCCATGTGAAAGGGTTTCAACCAATGAGAAGCAAGGAAAAGGGTGACACGGATCACCACCTCACCCCACTCACAGCTGACACATTAATTAAGCCAATCACAACAGTATGATCCACAACTCTTCCTTTTGGACAATCAAATTTCAGGAAATGGATAATGATCTGTGTGCAAATAATCCACCAACTACAGCATGACACGTATCTTTCTTCTCCAAACAAAAATTTGCCAGAATCGGGATTTGGCTAGAGTGCATTTCAGAAAGAGTTATAAACATCAAATTTGATCAAAATCCAAAGACAAATCCATCCCATCAACTCAATTAACATAAAATCAACTCAATCAGTAATCCCCAATTGAGTTCTTCACCTGCAAATATCAATTAACAGAATTGGGAGACGTGGAGCCCAATGATTAGTCTGGACACGTCACTCTCCCCAACAACTTTACTTTTCCATTCTATAAATAGGCCTAGAGATTCTCATTTGTTCATAGTTAGCTAGTGTGAAAACACACACACTAGATTTTAATTCTCTCTATTATTCTGTTATTAGCAGTTGTAGTTAACAACTCTCCAAAGCTTGACAACCTTTTGAGAGTTTGTTAGTTAGTTTTAACAAACCTTGTAACCACTTTTCATTCATAATCAATAAATTTCAAATTTCCCTCCAAATCTCTTAATGCCTTTACATACTGTTCATACGCCATTGATGATGCTTGTTTCTAGTGATCATACTTGATCATTGTGAGCCTTGTTGAAGATTTTAGCTGATTGATTTCATCCAGTAGCTGTTTTCATTGATTTGATCATTCATTTCAAGAGTTTGGTAGAATTTGCAGAATTTCAAGTTCAACAATGGAGTTCTAGTTGATTAGCTGATTAGTTGGTTGTTGATTAGTGATACTAGTGCTAAGGTGGTGATTTAGCACTAGCTAGATAGCCCAGCGCTACTCTACTCCCCAAAGGAGGCCTAAGCTAAAAGGTTTTTGTTCCCTGCATTTTTTGTTCCACTCAAATGAAGCAGGCATGCTCAATACTTAGTGTAACCTTGTTTGATGTATGATCAAGTGTGTTACTTAGTAGATGTTGATGTTTGAGTAGCCTACTTGTAGTCTAGAGCTTATTCAGTATCTTAATTCTCATTACTAGTTGCTTAAAAACAGTCACTTTAGCTTAATAGTTCATTTAGAGTATTAGACTATTTCATAGCTTGAAATTGGTTCCTTTTCATCACATTTTAGTCATAAAACTTGGTTTGATATTTGTCCTTAATCAGTTAAGCTTTTAGCTAAAATTTCTTTCACAAAGTTTTATCAATTCAGTTAAACTTGTGTTTGGGAATAGGATTTTAATTGTGATCAAGTAATTGTAGTTGGTCAAATTAGTTCAAATTCAGTCAGTAAGTCATTGCAAGTTAGTTTACAAAGTTTTCAGGTCAAATCTTTAGTCAAAAAGGCAATTGGCATAATAAAAAGTTTGGGTCAGCTTTGATAAACTAGTTTTCAGAAAAGTATTGATTTTCAATTCATTGCCATGTCTTTGTTACTTGATGGATTTTCTTGAAACCAATTTCTATACATCACTCAACATATGTAGTTTAAGCTTGTAGCAGGAAATTATACAGTATTCAGTAATAAGCTAGGAATAAGCATTTGAGTCAGCCTTAGAGCAAATTCAATTCCCTGTGATAAAAAGCTTAACTGTTTTCTCATACTAGCTTATCCACTTCAGAAACTTGCTCATTTTCTTTCACATATCACTTCAAAAAGTGTTCCTGGTTAAGAATTGAAGTTTTCAGATTTTTGGATTTTTGGTCAACAAAAGTCAACATAAGCTCATTTTAGCTTATTTTCATTTTCTGAGCTTATTAATGGACCATTTTCTTTGAAACAAGATTTCCCATTCTTCTTGTGAGCTGATTAACAAGTTTCTTTAATAAAATCAAGTTGTACATGTGTAGCTTATTAGATAGCTTATTTTGAGCTTATTTAAAATTGCTTATTAGAGTTTTAGTAAGTTTTAGCTTATTTCTTTTTACAAGCCTAGCTAAAATAGAATTTTAAGTCTTTTAAAACTAGTTTGAGCTTATTTGGTTAAGAAATGAGCTTATACGAGCTTGTTTAAGTCCTTAAGCCGTTTTTGCTATAAAACTTTTGGAAATTGCACTTTAGTCCTTTTTTTGTTAAACAGTTTCCATTTCAGGCTTAATTCCCACTTAATTAGGTTTTGCAAAATTTCAGTCCTTCTATTTTCAAGTTTATTAAAAATTGGTTAGTTAGTTTTCAAAAGTTGTTAAAGTTGGTTACTTAGTTAGTTACATTTTCACATTTAGTCCAATTTGTTAACTGTTTTTACATAATTAGTCCTTAGCCTTTTAGACTTTGAATTTTTGGCAGTTAATTTTCATAGAATTTACATTTTCAGTCCTTACACTTTATAGAATTTACATTTTGTGATTTTAGTTGAATAAAAATGTGGTATTTGACAATTTGTTTTACGGTTACATAGTTAATATTTTTTCCATTTTTATTTGATTGTTGAATTAGAAATAGAATATCCAAATACTTTTACCAACCAAAAACAATTATAAACTCGATATTGTTAGGACTTTCAATTTGTTAAGAACTGAGAAAACGAACTTCAACTATACACATATTAAGCTGTTACAAACTTATTATGCACAAAATTTGGGAAATGAAGGATTAGTCTTGCCAAGACCACCAAACTCACCCTCACCAATCACCTTGCCACCTCAACTCACTCCACCAATCAAACTCTCCCATTCTCCCACGTCACCATCCACTCACCTTAACCCATTTTATTTATTAAACTAAATTCAAAAAATTGTTTAATAACTAAAAACGCGCCTAACCCTCCCTGTTCAGATTAATACCCCTAATTATCACCCCTTTCCACCATAAACCCTAACTAATCCCCACTCCAAATCAGGTAAAAACCAAGGGGGTTTATCCCCAGTAATTCTAGAACCATAATTAAAGGTCCCCTAAACAAAACCACAGCACACTTCAATACCCCGTGACCTACAAAGGGCCCCACGAATGTCCCCTGTCACCCTAGTTATGGAAACTTTCGAATTTACATAGCAATCCAATGTTTCTTATGATTTTCGTGTTCCCGAAGTTTGAATAAACGCTCAAGATGGATCAAGAATAGCTGGATATATCAAGGACATCACATGAGGACTTTGACCAAGTTTGAAATTCAAGAACCAAAGGGCAAATCAGGGATTCTTCATTTAGGGTTTCTTGTATTCTAGATAGTTCCTAGAGTTAGTATTTAAACATCATTCGACATGTGAATGATTTTGTTCCAGTTTCTTTGTAAGCATTTTTCAAAAGTTAATAAAAATAGTTAGAGTGTTTTCTTTTAAAACTTGCACTTGAAACTGAGTTCCATTATTGTTTTTTCATAGAGTAATCAGTTACTTTTCAGTATAGTTTAAGTGTCAAATTTTCTCAAACATCCACTTTTGGTTCAAGGACACTTGGCCAAAAGTGGTGTTTTCAGTTTTAGATTATAAAAGCTTAGAAAGTTGATTGGTTGACACCCAAGAAATCTTGTTAAGCTGTTGTAAGTTACTATCTTAGGTTCGTCTCAAAATTAGGTTTTTCAAATTTGGTATTCCTAAAAGATTTTTATAAGATTTCTGTTTATTGTTTTGTTAACCCTCACTGTTTGAACAAGCTATCCCAAAAGCCTTGACAAGATTTTGGTATAGCTTTTCAAGCTTGAAATTCTTTCTTTGGTTCACTTTGATTGTGCAGGTTTTCATTCAAGACCATAACACCATCTTTCTTTTCCATTTTGAAGACATATGGTCCCTCTTGGTCTATTGTAGACCATCCAACAGGGCTCTCTACACACCCTCATAAGCTATCATAAGCTCACAAAAAATTCTTAAGGTAAGTCATCAACTGTTAAGGCTTGAACCCTCTTATTCATTTTTTACTAGTTATAGACTTTTGTGGATTTGTGTGGATGCCTGTTAAATGCTAGTTGAATTGTTTGTTTATGCTTGTTTATGGTTTATATGCATGTTTTAGTTGTGAGGGATCAACTTTGAGTTGATTTAAACATCACTGCCTTGATAAATTTTGTTCATCATGTTGTTAGGGGTGTTTGGCTTTGGGTATTAAGAAACCTTGGGTGACACAAGGTGGCTTAATATTAGGTTAAACATACTCAAATGGGTAGTAGTAGGTTATATCAGTAGGTTTCTTTAATGTTGGGTCAAATATTGAGTTGATGTGACAAAATAAACAAAATAAGAAGACAAGGACTAAAATATACAACAAGCAATTCTACAAGCTGGTGGAGTCTTTTTATTATTATGTTAGCTTTCTTTGTAAGCTATGTCTCTATTATATAAAGAGACATAGACGTAGGTTTTACATTCATATTATTCATTCACTATGTAACCTACAACAAGCTTTGATCTCTAGGCATGGGATTCAATGTATACATGCATAGAGTTGTTTGTGTTAATCTTTAATACAAGCACGTGGGAGAATTCATCTTTGTTAACACCTTGTCATAATTATTATTCTATTCCGCTATGTTAATCATATGAATGATGATTATCCTAGATATACTGGTTTTTAGCATTGAGTTTAACGATCTTATGGACTCTACATTTGGTATCAGAGCCTAAGGCTCGTGATATCTAGGAGATACAAGGTGTTATGTTCGTGTTCGTTGTTGTGATGCTGCTGTCCAAAATTCGCGACAGTTTTAGTGACAGTTTTGCGACAGATCTGGTGTCGCTAATGCTGTTTTTAGGGTTTAATAAAAATAAACCCTAGATCGATTCTGAGACAGAAAACAAGTGTTGTTGTTTATGTTGTGTTGCTGTGAAGTTAATTGATGCTGTGAGGTTGCTATACGAATTACGGTTTGATATAAACCCTAGATCTGTTATGGGGCATATCTAAACAGCGAGCATGATAAAACCCTAAATCTGTTCTAAAGGTATAGTTTTGATGTGTGTTTTCCAAGAACAGGCAGCGAGTAATTGATGATTGTTCTAGCCTTGGTGAGTTGATTCTTGAATCAACAATGAACTCTAGAATCATGATCTTATGGCTGCTGTTATTTTCGTTTCAAGGGTTTCAAAAAACCCTAGATCTATCGATGATTGTTGTTGCTTGGGATCAAGAACTGATCACGTTTTCATGGATGTTGTAATGATATGAGCTTAAACTCATATCCTTTTATCAACAAATAACCCTAAAACATGAAGCAAAATACCCATTTATCTTGTAAAAAGCAGTGTTATGTGGTATGTTTGTGTTTGTGTGATCTTATGTAGGTAAAAGGATACAATTTCAAGCAAACAAGGAAAAACCAAGCTCAAATGGATGAAAAAGACAAAAGAGGATCAAAAGTGACAAGACTTTGAAGTTCAAGGACCTATCTTGACAATTTGTGAAAATTGAAGGACTTAAAGTGCAAATTATGGAAAGTCAAGATTAAAGTCAAATCTGGTCAAACTATCAAGTCAACTCAGTCAAAGGGCAATTTTGTACAAGTTATCAAAGTTAAAGGACCAAAAATGACAAAGGAATGAAGATTCTGGCCTTAAATAGCAATCTGCCAAGTAGAAGGGCTTGTTTTGCCAAAATGGGAAAGTCTTGCAAAGTTGAATCCATGTGTCAAAAGCTTAACCAATGAGAAGAGAGAAAGGATATCACACGGATTGCCACATTACCCTCATTAATTCCCACTACCGCCGTTTTCATTTAATACAAAATCATAACAGTTTCAATCCGCAACTCTCTCTCTCTACCAATAAGAAGGCGCCACGTGTCCTTCTCCTTCAACAAAAATATTTACCAGGAACGGGATTTTTATAGAAGCTGTTTCAAGAGAAGATCAAAACACAAAAGTTGCTCAATTTTGGAAGACGAATTCAATGGTGCAATCTAATTAACATATCATCCATTGAATCAAAAACACCCAAAATGAGTTCATCACCTTCAAAGTGGATTTGCAGAATTCCTCCACGTGTCAAGCTATGATTGGCCCAAACACGTCACAACTCCAACAGAATCTCCTATCTTGCCTATAAATACCTAGCTTGTACTTCATTTGTGATTGTAGCTTAAATTTGTAATCACATAGTTCTTAAATTTCCCTTTCCCTTTTTCCCTACTTTTCACCTAACTACTCAAGAGTCTGACAAACTCTTGAGTCAGTTAGTTAGTTAGAAGCTTGTAACTACCTTTTGTAACTGAATTCTTCAATAAAATTTCAAATTCAAGTTTTCCCGCCAAATTCTGTTCTTCAATTCCTGCTACTTTCCTGCTGTTGTGTGATTCCATTGTTGCTGTTAGATGTTTGTTATGATCAACCAAAGATCATAACTGATATTGGTGAAGTATTGTTGCTGTTTGATCAGAATTCTGGCATTTCCATTGTTCTTGAAGATTTCATGGCAGTTTGATGAATGTAGCTGTTTGATTGTTGATTTTAGTTGAAAAAACTAGTGATAGGTGGTGGTATCACTAGTGCAAGAGAGCTCAGCGCTCCTCTTCTTCCCAAAGGACTTCTACAATAGGTTTCTTAGCTTCTGATTTTTGTTCCTCTAAATCAGTCCTTGCATGCTAAATTTTCTAGTTAAACTTGATGGCTGCCTGTTTTACTTGTTAAATAGTTGATGTTTGATTGATCCTAGTGATTTGTAGCTTGATCTTGTATAATTGTGTTCAGTCTTGTAGTTTCTGCATATTTTCAGTAACTTTTTAGTCCTATAGCTACTTTCAGTTCTAGTCTTGGTTATTGCTAGTTCTTAGCTTGAATACATTTCATATTGATCTCTAAAACTAATCTGCTATAGCTTTTGTTTCAGCTTAAACCATAACTCATAAAGTCTTTGTAAAAGTTTGATCAAAACCTTTTAAGGAGTGTTTGGGAGTAGTTGTAAATCAGTTTTCAAGTGTTAGAAATTGGTGTTAAGTAGTTTGTTTCCAGTCTTTGGTTGATAACAATTGGTCTTAAGTCATTTACAGGTCATAAAAATAGTCAAACAGGCAATTGGCCTTTAAAAAGTTTGGGTCATACTTGTTTCAGCTTAGCTCTTTGAAACTCACCATTTTCATTTGCTTAGTTCTCTTTCAATACTTAATGAAATTTGCTCAAATCTGTTTCCAGACTTATTTTACATCATAATCTTTTAGACTTTAGAAGGAAATTCTACAGTATTAAGAAATAAGCTAGTTATAAGCTTTTTAGCTCAAGCTTGAGCAAATGTCATTCTCTGAGATAAATAGCTTACTGTTTCACTAGTTCTCTTAATCCACTTCATAAAACTTGTAATTTTCTTTCACAATCCTGTTTAGATAGTATTGAATATGAGTTTTTGAAATTTTGAGCTTTTTCATAAAAGTGGTCAACGTTTGGTCAACATAAGCTCATTTGAGCTTATTTCAAATATCTAGCTTATTACTGGATGAAAATGGCTCTAATTTGATTTCCCGTTCTTGTAATCAAGTGCTTAATCAGAATTGTCACAAAAATCAGGTTGTGACTGATTGAAATAAGCTGTAGCTTATTTTGTGCTTATTAATAAGCACTCAATTGCTTATTTTGGATTTTTAGCTTATTTCCTTGAACACACGTTTCTTAAATTGGATTTGAAGTTGTTTGCAAGTTGTTTCAGCTTATTTGGTTGAGTAATAAGCTCAAACGAGCTTAATCTTTCTTGTTGCCCGTTTTTAGTTAAAATTTTGGTTTTATTGCATTTTAGTCCCTAGAAGTTTAAACTGTTTCTAAACCTAGCTAATCTTCCTAAATTTGTGGTATTTGCAAAATTCAGTCCTTGGATTTGGAAGTTTGTTAAATTTCAGTTGTAAAGTTTGTTAGTTTGTTTAAATTTGGTTAGTTTGTTTAAGTTTTTACAAGTTTAGTCCTTATAGTTAACTGTTTTACATTTTTAGTCCTTATAACTTTTAGAATTTACATTTCAAGCATTTTCATTTCATAGAAATTACATTTTCAGTCCTTATAGTTTTAAATTTTGCATTTTTATATTTTACTTGAATAAAATTTGGAATTTGCAACTTGTTTTACGTATAAGTAGGTTTATATTTTTCATTTTTAGATAGTTTTGTTTGAATTAGCAATAGATTACCAAGCAAGCTTGAACAACCAAAAACAATTATAAATTTGATATTGATTGGACTTTCTATTAGTTAAGAACTGAGAAAACGAACTTGCATTATACTCATTTCAAATGGCGCCGCTGCCGGTTCTTTGACTACACGAGAGACTATCGATTGACGGTTTTCATTGGCTTTTGGGATCCGTTCATTTGGTGAACGTTATTTTTACGTATCATAAATCAAAAACAAATAAAAAATCAAAAATATAAAAATATATAAAAACTAAAAAATTAACAAAACAATTCTTTTCCTAAAGAATTGACCAAAAAAATTAAAAAATCCAAAAAGCAATCTTTTTCCTAAGAGATTGCACCCAAAAATATATATTATTGGATTCTCTCGGTTTTTATGTACATATAGTATTTTCCTTTAAAAACTCATAAATACAAAAAAATATTTTCCATATATTATTATAAGTAAATACGTATACGTATAAGAACAATCAATCTACATATCTTCCATAAGTATTGCCGAGGCAATACACCGTGTTGAGGGGCGTTCCGGTCCTTGACACGCGTATCGATCAAACAAAATAAAGCAAGAATAGATAAATACTCTCAATAAGCAATAATTCGAAGAATACGAACATTTAAGTGAATAGAAAGGCGATGTGCTATAAAATGCCATCTAAGGGTCAATAGGTACTTAAGTGCTTCGCGCCACCTAACCCCCCGTTCACTTGGGAGTATTCTAAGAAGGAAAGCTTCATTGAGGGTCTTGCACCCAAAGTAGTATTACATATATTGTTACTTTCTTGTGGATATTTAATATTGAAACTCGAAGAGGATAATCTTATTCTTTTCAAAGTCACACGAGAGCTTCTCTCTCATTCCTCGTATTGAGTTGCATGCTCACTCGCGGGCGTGCACAAATACCGATTGGTGTACAACCTCTTCCTCCGAAAAGGAAGAAAAAGAGAAAGAGTAAGACCACCACCGTCCACCAAGCCGATCACGAGAATCGTGCTTTGTCATCACCACAAGAAGCCATGGCTGTTGATAATCGTACTTTGTATGAACGTATGCAATCCAACGTTCATGGATATGTTAGTGCCATTAAGATTCCCGACTTTCCCGCTAACACATTTGAGCTACATACATCTATGATCAATATGGTTTCTGCATCACCTTTCTATGGAAAACAAAATGAGGATCCCCATGCTCACCTTAAGAGATTCCTTTCACTTTGCAACACCATTAAGCATAATGGGGTTCCACCTGATGTCATTAGATTGATGTTAGTGTCATTTTCATTAGATGGGAGTGCTAAGCATTGGTTAGACACCCAACCACCCGATAGTATCACCACATGGGATGATTTTACCACTAAGTTTTTGAACAAATTCTTTCCTCCACAAAAGACTATGGCTTTGAGAAATTTGATTATGGGCTTTACACAAAAACCTAGTCAATCCTTTGGTGATGCTTGGGAAGAGTATAGTGAGTTGTTGAGGCGATGCCCTAATCATGGAATGGATGATCTAACCCAAATCAATACCTTCTATAATGGCCTTAAACCTCACCACCAAGATTCACTAAATGCTTCCGCGGGAGGGAGTATTCATTTCAAGACATACCATGAGGCTTTGAGCATTATTGAGACTAAGGCAATGGTTCAAACAAACGATCCATTTGAAGAAAGAGTTCATGTTATCCAAAACACTTCTCAAGCACCTTGTGATAACCAATTCCTTAAATATCACCAAGAGATCCTTCAACAAGTCAAACAAGGACAACAAGAAATGACTCAAGAGCTAGTTCAAGCCTTGAAGAGCATGACATTGAACAATTCCTCAAACAATGTGAATGCCATTACCATTTCTTGTGTTACTTGTGGAGGCCCACACTCTTATGAACAATGTGACAAGGTGCAAGGGTATCAAGGGGAATGTTATGCTTACCAAGAGGAACACCGTGAACACTTTAAGCCTAACATCAATCCAAATAACCTTTCTTACAAATCCCAAAATTACCTTACTCCACCCGGCTTTCCACACCAACCACCCACCCAAATTCAACAAAATCCTCCTCAACTTTTAGCAAGGAATCAAGGGCAAAGACAACCATACCAAGGAAATAACTACAAGGCACCAAATCAATTTCAACCTCAAGCAAGTACCTTTTATCCACCAAATCAAGGATTTAACTCCCAACCTTTACCTTTCCAACCTCAAGGTTTTCAAGGTTATGTGCCACAAGAGTTAAACACAATGGATCTTTTGCAAAAGATGAATCAAGAGAATGAAAAGAAATTCCAAGCTATAGACAAGAAAATGAATGACCAATTCAATAAGCTTTTCATGGCATTAAATCAAAGACCACAAGGGGCTTTACCTTCCAACACACAAACAAATCCTAGGGCCAATGTCAATGCTATTACAACAAGGAGTGGTACAACAACAAAGGATCCTTCACCTCCTAAACCTACTATTGTTCAACCTACTTGTGCTCCTACTTGTGATAAGCCTTCTACTTCTACTCCACCTCCTCAAAGTGCTCCTATTCACTCAAACACACCTTCTCAACCACCTCATACTTCTCCTTTACCTTCCACACTTCCCAATGAAGAGGCTAACAAAGACAAATCTTCCACTACAACACCTATTCCACCTACACCCAAACCTACTCTTCCATACCCTTCAAGGTTGAAAAAGGACAAGTTAAAGAACAAAGATGACATACAAGTCTCCAATTTCTTAAGGATGTTCAAGCAACTCAATATCAACATATCCTTTGCGGAAGCTCTTGCTTATATGCCAAAGTTTGCTAAGATGTTCAAGGATTTGCTCTCAAACAAAGAAAAATTGGTTGATTTGCCCAACACATCACTTAATGAAAATTGTTCCGCGGTGTTACTTAAAACCTTACCAACAAAACTTGGAGATCCGGGGCGCTTCTTGATACCTTGTAATTTTCCCGGTGTTGAAAATTGCATGGCTTTGGCGGATTTAGGGGCAAGCATAAATCTCATGCCTTTATCGGTTTGGAAACAACTCTCTCTTCCCGAGCTCACCCCCACTAGGATGACTCTTGAACTAGCCAACCGAACCATAGCTCACCCCGTAGGTATAGCGGAAGATGTGTTTGTAGGTGTGGATAAGTTTACCTTTCCGGCCGACTTTGTAGTGGTCGATTATGACATGGATCCTAGAGTGCCTTTGATTGTTGGTAGACCGTTTTTGAGAACGGGTCGTACCTTGATAGATGTGGCGGAAGGAGAATTAATTATGAGAGTAGAGGATGAGAAAGTGGTGTTTAAGTTAGGGAAAGTTTGTGATAGAAAAGAGGTTAAGGAGTCTAGACCTTGTGAGACGATTAACATTGTGGATGTGTTAGATGAAGTGTGTAATGAACACTTTCATGATGCTTGTAAGAATGCTAGTGATGAGATTCCACATGTTGAAACCGTGGCCTCAATTGCTCCCTCTTTAACACCTTTTGGAGAGAGTGATTTCCTCTTGGAGGAATTTGAGTCCAACTTTCTTGGTGATGATGATTCTCCCATTAATTGGGAAGAAGATATTCTTACAATCCAAAAGTTGCTCAATGAGGACCCTATTCCTTTCCCTATTCCACAAGAGATTACCATTGAGGAACCTTCCATAGAAAAACCTTCCATAGAGAGTCCACCTCCTATTGAACTTAAGGAACTTCCATCCCACTTAGAATATGCTTTCTTAGAAGGAAAAGACCAATTACCGGTGATTATTGCTAAGGAATTGAAAGAGGATGAGAAGGAGCAACTTATTGAAGTCCTTAAGAAACATAAGAAAGCCTTAGCATGGAAAATATCCGACATAAGGGGAATTGATCCACATTTTTGTACTCACAAAATCCTTATGGAGGATGATTATAAACCCGCCATTCAAAACCAAAGGAGAGTTAACCCAAAAATTCATGAGGTTATTAAGAAAGAAGTGATTAAACTCTTGGATGCGGGTATGATTTACCCCATTTCCGACTCTCCATGGGTTAGCCCGGTTCATTGTGTTCCAAAGAAGGGTGGAATCACCGTGGTGCCTAATGAGAACAATGAGCTTATTCCCACGAGACTTGTAACCGGTTGGAGAGTTTGCATTGATTATATAAAACTCAATGAGGCAACTAGGAAAGACCATTTTCCGCTTCCTTTTATGGATCAAATGCTTGAACGCTTAGCGGGAAATGAGTACTATTGTTTTCTTGATGGCTTTTCGGGTTATTTCCAAATACCCATTGACCCTAAGGATCAAGAAAAGACCACATTCACTTGTCCATACGGTACATTTGCTTACAAGAGGATGCCTTTTGGCCTATGTAATGCACCGGGGACGTTTCAAAGGTGCATGATGGCAATTTTCCATGATATGATAGAGCAAACAATGGAGGTTTTTATGGATGACTTTTCCGTATTTGGGAACTCCTTTAGCTCTTGTCTCACCAATCTTGAGAGAATGCTTAAGCGTTGTGAGGAAACACGTTTGGTGCTTAATTGGGAGAAATGTCACTTTATGGTCAAAGAGGGGATTGTTTTAGGACACAAGATATCCAATAAGGGATTAGAAGTTGATCGAGCCAAAATTGATGTGATTGCTAAGCTTCCCCCACCCACCTCGGTTAAAGGTGTGAGGAGTTTCTTAGGTCATGCGGGTTTTTATAGGCGCTTTATACAAGATTTTTCTAAGATAGCTAGACCGATGACTCATCTCTTGGAGAAAGAGGCTCCTTTCATTTTTGACCAAGCTTGTTTAGAATCTTTTGAGACACTTAAGGAAAAATTGACAAAGGCTCCCGTTTTGGTTTCTCCAAATTGGGAATTACCTTTTGAGCTTATGTGTGACGCTAGTGATTATGCGGTGGCGGCCGTCTTAGGACAAAGAGTTAATAAGCATTTTCAACCTATACACTATGCGAGTAAAACCATGACCGGTGCACAACTTCATTACACTACCACGGAAAAAGAGTTGCTTGCTATAGTATATGCTTTTGAGAAGTTTAGACCATACCTTGTGCTTTCCAAGACCATAGTGTATACGGATCATTCCGCTCTCAAGTATCTTATGACAAAACAAGATGCTAAGCCTAGGCTTTTGAGATGGGTTTTGTTACTTCAAGAGTTTAAGATAGAGATTCGTGATAAAAAAGGGGCCGAGAATTTAGCGGCGGATCATTTGAGTAGACTTGAGCATCCTTTTCAAGGAGATTTCCCACATCAAGAAATCAATGAATCCTTTCCATTAGAGGAGCTCATGTCTATCTCTTCCCAAGAGGATGCCACACCTTGGTTTGCGGATATTGCAAACTATCTTGTGGGCAATGTGCTTATTGAGGGTCTTACTTACCAACAAAAGAAAAAGTTTCTTAAGGAAGTTAAGTATTACTTTTGGGATGATCCATATCTTTTTAGGCAATGTGCGGACCAAATCATTAGACGGTGTGTAGATGGGCCCGAGGCATTTAAAATCTTAGAGGCATGTCATAAAGGACCTACGGGTGGACATTTTGGGCCTAACTACACCGCCAAGAAAGTCTTTGATTCGGGTTACTATTGGCCTTCCATTTACAAGGATGCTCAAGAGATGGTGAAATTTTGTGATGTTTGTCAAAGACAAGGAAAAATTACACAACGTGATGAGATGCCACAAAATTTTATCCAAGAGTGTGAGATATTTGATGTATGGGGAATAGATTTCATGGGACCTTTTCCATCCTCTAAGGGAAACAAGTATATACTTGTGGCGGTGGATTATGTGTCCAAGTGGGTGGAGGCTAAAGCCTTACCTACTAATGATGCTAGAGTGGTTGTAAAGTTCTTGAAACAATTATTTGCTAGATTTGGTGTACCTCGGGCCATCATAAGTGATCGTGGTACGCACTTTTGTAATGATCAATTCACGAGAGTTGTGAAGAAATATGGAGTGAATCATAGACTTTCTACCGCGTATCACCCTCAAACAAATGGTCAAACCGAGGTCACAAATCGTGGTTTAAAGAGAATTTTAGAAAGAACGGTGGGAGAGCATAGAGCTTCTTGGTCGGATAAGCTTGATGATGCTTTGTGGGCGTTTAGGACGGCTTTTAAGACACCAATTGGTTGTACTCCTTATAGGCTTGTCTATGGAAAAGCGTGCCACCTCCCATTTGAGTTAGAACATAAGGCATCTTGGGCTCTCAAGTGGGCTAACTTTGATTTAAACCAAGCCGGTTCACATAGGAAAGATCAAATCAATGAGATGGATGAGTTGAGAGCCAATGCCTATGAGAATTCTTTGCTATACAAGGAAAAGACTAAGAAATTGCATGATGCTAAGATCAAGAATCGTGAGTTCAAAGTTGGAGAGCCGGTTCTCCTCTTTAACTCAAGATTGAAGCTTTTTGCGGGCAAGCTTAAGTCGAGATGGTCCGGTCCATTCACTATTGCTCAAGTGTTTCCATATGGAACTCTTGAGTTGTCCCAAACCGATGGTCCAAATTTCAAAGTGAATGGTCACCGTGTTAAGCACTACTTTGGGGAGGACATTTCCATTGAAATGGTCCAAGAGGTCCCCATTTTCCCCATGAATTAATTCATTGAGGGACGAGTCGAGCTAGAGACTCATTAACTCAAGCATCGTATAACTAGGTTAGAGTGTTGTAGGTTAGAAATAACGGCATAGATGTGGAGATAAGTGTAGGGGAGACCTTCTTTTGTCTTCATGCTTGTTTGTAGGGTTGCTCACTCATTTCATACTTTGGAGCTTATGGAGGAGGCCCTTGTATCCGGTTCACTTCGTTACTTTAGTGATTTTTCATTGACACCTTGTGCTTAAACATGATTTCACTAATAGTAGTCCTTTCCTTAACTTGGGTTAAGCAAAGTCTAGTCATTGTCATAAGTGTAGGGGAAGTTTTTATACTTCCATGCTCTTAAACATTGAGGACAATGTTTAGCTTAAGTGTAGGGGGGTCTTCTATCGAAGTGACCTTACCTAGAACTTGTCATTGTCTTGCATGATAACATGGAAAATTGAATTTTTCAAACATTTTTCAAATTTTTGATCTACTTTGGCCAACAAAAATATGCATTCATAATTTTTGCATCAATCATTTTTCATTTTGCATATCACATTTGCATTGTATATATTTCTTCTTTTATTTTTCATCAAAAAAAAAAAAAAAATAAATATAATAAAACATGGTTTTAACAAATTTAGACTTCTTTGACATATTAGGCCCGCCATGGATATTTTGACTCAACCCGAGTTTGCTTATTTTAGCACTCTCTAGCTAGTATCCTTAACCATGTAGTCCTTCATTGGTCTATTAGGCTAAGCTTCCACCAATTTCGTTTTTTTGAAATTTTAAATTTGTGGAGAATGGGAAATGATAGAGTTGAAGCAAGTGTAAAAGGGCTAGATAGACTTCATGGCAATTACTTGTGGCTAAACCCTTCTCTTCTTTACCTCTATTTCTTCGCTTGTATATAATTGTTAATAAATAATCAAGTACGGTTTTAATTGGTTTGTAATCTCTTATGCATTTTTGGCTAATCATTTATGGTTGATATGAGTACGTCTTAAGATTCTAAGTTAGCACGTTTTATGTGTACTAGACTTGTGTCATGCTCCATATTTAGCGGGTGTTTTTCCTTTTATTCTTTTCAAATTTCTTTGTGAGGAATAAAGAAAAATAAGAGCGGCTTATGAAAAAAAATGAGTGGCTAGAAAAAAAAAAGAAAAAGAAAAAAATAATGCAAGACTCCCAAGAGGGGCAGTGTGGTGTTAATTATAGTGACTATTGAGTTCCAATATTACCTTGACGGGTTGCGGGGATTCAATAGATTGCTCCAATCCAATATTACCTTGACGGGTTGCGGGGTTGAAGATCCAAAATCTCAAAAAGATGCGGATGTAAATTATTGCGTGAGTTTTATTTTTCTTTCCTTAGCGAGTGTGTAGTTACTTATGAAAGCATGACATGAGGATTTTACACATAAGGCGAATGACTTATTACTCTTAATACGGACTTATATTAATTGTGAGCGGTTTTTCAAGTAATGGATGAGAAGATTACTTAGGATTAAAACCGTGCCTCCTTATTTTTGGATTTTACACTTCTTATATTTCACACTTGAATAATGACAAATTTGCCCACAAGCAATTTGCTCAAATAATAACCGGTTCCACATTTAATTGTCATGAATAAGTTGATGCACTTTTTACTTGTGAATGCAATGATCCCATTTACTAGCTTGGTATGGGGAAAGTGAAACTTGAGGGTGATAAGTGTCCATGGTATCCAAGCCCTAATCCAAGTCATTGAGTTCTTTATGAGTTATTTCCATCAAAACCATTTCAAGAAAAATCAAAAAGATATAGATAGAATTGTATTTTGATTCATTGCATCATTAAAAGTCAAAATCATGCATCATCTAGTTTAGAGTAGTATAGATGCATCTCATATGGCCAAGGTGGATTAATTATGAGGGAAATGTAATTTTTTAAGCCTTGAAATATAATATTGCATGAGGACATGGCAATGCTCAAGTGTAGGGGAATTTGATATGAGCTTAAACTCATATCCTTTTATCAACAAATAACCCTAAAACATGAAGCAAAATACCCATTTATCTTGTAAAAAGCAGTGTTATGTGGTATGTTTGTGTTTGTGTGATCTTATGTAGGTAAAAGGATACAATTTCAAGCAAACAAGGAAAAACCAAGCTCAAATGGATGAAAAAGACAAAAGAGGATCAAAAGTGACAAGACTTTGAAGTTCAAGGACCTATCTTGACAATTTGTGAAAATTGAAGGACTTAAAGTGCAAATTATGGAAAGTCAAGATTAAAGTCAAATCTGGTCAAACTATCAAGTCAACTCAGTCAAAGGGCAATTTTGTACAAGTTATCAAAGTTAAAGGACCAAAAATGACAAAGGAATGAAGATTCTGGCCTTAAATAGCAATCTGCCAAGTAGAAGGGCTTGTTTTGCCAAAATGGGAAAGTCTTGCAAAGTTGAATCCATGTGTCAAAAGCTTAACCAATGAGAAGAGAGAAAGGATATCACACGGATTGCCACATTACCCTCATTAATTCCCACTACCGCCGTTTTCATTTAATACAAAATCATAACAGTTTCAATCCGCAACTCTCTCTCTCTACCAATAAGAAGGCGCCACGTGTCCTTCTCCTTCAACAAAAATATTTACCAGGAACGGGATTTTTATAGAAGCTGTTTCAAGAGAAGATCAAAACACAAAAGTTGCTCAATTTTGGAAGACGAATTCAATGGTGCAATCTAATTAACATATCATCCATTGAATCAAAAACACCCAAAATGAGTTCATCACCTTCAAAGTGGATTTGCAGAATTCCTCCACGTGTCAAGCTATGATTGGCCCAAACACGTCACAACTCCAACAGAATCTCCTATCTTGCCTATAAATACCTAGCTTGTACTTCATTTGTGATTGTAGCTTAAATTTGTAATCACATAGTTCTTAAATTTCCCTTTCCCTTTTTCCCTACTTTTCACCTAACTACTCAAGAGTCTGACAAACTCTTGAGTCAGTTAGTTAGTTAGAAGCTTGTAACTACCTTTTGTAACTAAATTCTTCAATAAAATTTCAAATTCAAGTTTTCCCGCCAAATTCTGTTCTTCAATTCCTGCTACTTTCCTGCTGTTGTGTGATTCCATTGTTGCTGTTAGATGTTTGTTATGATCAACCAAAGATCATAACTGATATTGGTGAAGTATTGTTGCTGTTTGATCAGAATTCTGGCATTTCCATTGTTCTTGAAGATTTCATGGCAGTTTGATGAATGTAGCTGTTTGATTGTTGATTTTAGTTGAAAAAACTAGTGATAGGTGGTGGTATCACTAGTGCAAGAGAGCTCAGCGCTCCTCTTCTTCCCAAAGGACTTCTACAATAGGTTTCTTAGCTTCTGATTTTTGTTCCTCTAAATCAGTCCTTGCATGCTAAATTTTCTAGTTAAACTTGATGGCTGCCTGTTTTACTTGTTAAATAGTTGATGTTTGATTGATCCTAGTGATTTGTAGCTTGATCTTGTATAATTGTGTTCAGTCTTGTAGTTTCTGCATATTTTCAGTAACTTTTTAGTCCTATAGCTACTTTCAGTTCTAGTCTTGGTTATTGCTAGTTCTTAGCTTGAATACATTTCATATTGATCTCTAAAACTAATCTGCTATAGCTTTTGTTTCAGCTTAAACCATAACTCATAAAGTCTTTGTAAAAGTTTGATCAAAACCTTTTAAGGAGTGTTTGGGAGTAGTTGTAAATCAGTTTTCAAGTGTTAGAAATTGGTGTTAAGTAGTTTGTTTCCAGTCTTTGGTTGATAACAATTGGTCTTAAGTCATTTGCAGGTCATAAAAATAGTCAAACAGGCAATTGGCCTTTAAAAAGTTTGGGTCATACTTGTTTCAGCTTAGCTCTTTGAAACTCACCATTTTCATTTGCTTAGTTCTCTTTCAATACTTAATGAAATTTGCTCAAATCTGTTTCCAGACTTAGTTTACATCATAATCTTTTAGACTTTAGAAGGAAATTCTACAGTATTAAGAAATAAGCTAGTTATAAGCTTTTTAGCTCAAGCTTGAGCAAATGTCATTCTCTGAGATAAATAGCTTACTGTTTCACTAGTTCTCTTAATCCACTTCATAAAACTTGTAATTTTCTTTCACAATCCTGTTTAGATAGTATTGAATATGAGTTTTTGAAATTTTGAGCTTTTTCATAAAAGTGGTCAACGTTTGGTCAACATAAGCTCATTTGAGCTTATTTCAAATATCTAGCTTATTACTGGATGAAAATGGCTCTAATTTGATTTCCCGTTCTTGTAATCAAGTGCTTAATCAGAATTGTCACAAAAATCAGGTTGTGACTGATTGAAATAAGCTGTAGCTTATTTTGTGCTTATTAATAAGCACTCAATTGCTTATTTTGGATTTTTAGCTTATTTCCTTGAACACACGTTTCTTAAATTGGATTTGAAGTTGTTTGCAAGTTGTTTCAGCTTATTTGGTTGAGTAATAAGCTCAAACGAGCTTAATCTTTCTTGTTGCCCGTTTTTAGTTAAAATTTTGGTTTTATTGCATTTTAGTCCCTAGAAGTTTAAACTGTTTCTAAACCTAGCTAATCTTCCTAAATTTGTGGTATTTGCAAAATTCAGTCCTTGGATTTGGAAGTTTGTTAAATTTCAGTTGTAAAGTTTGTTAGTTTGTTTAAATTTGGTTAGTTTGTTTAAGTTTTTACAAGTTTAGTCCTTATAGTTAACTGTTTTACATTTTTAGTCCTTATAACTTTTAGAATTTACATTTCAAGCATTTTCATTTCATAGAAATTACATTTTCAGTCCTTATAGTTTTAAATTTTGCATTTTTATATTTTACTTGAATAAAATTTGGAATTTGCAACTTGTTTTACGTATAAGTAGGTTTATATTTTTCATTTTTAGATAGTTTTGTTTGAATTAGCAATAGATTACCAAGCAAGCTTGAACAACCAAAAACAATTATAAATTTGATATTGATTGGACTTTCTATTAGTTAAGAACTGAGAAAACGAACTTGCATTATACTCATTTCATGTAATCATGTTCTTGTTCCTGGTTCATGTGATCATGTACAAGCAGCAGTATATGTGTTCTAAAGGCGTTGCTCAAACAGTAAGGGCTTATTAAACAAAGAATTGAATGTTTCTTGATGCCGACTGTTCAAAGATGTAGACATGGGATATTATATTCTATGGCTTTGTTCTTGGAGTTTCACATTTGTACAGCCATGTTCTCTGTTCAAGAAAAGAAAAGCTGCTGTGATCCCATTGTAGCAGCAAGTTGATGTACAGGAAAAAGGACGAAAGAGATATGTGACGAGTAGGTTGCAGATCTAGGTTGCTAGTTTCACATACTTTATTAGTACATGTGTTCACACGGGCCTCATTGTTTGTGGTTCACATCTATACGAAAAATATCTAAGTATTGTGGGAAAAGATTTTTGATTCAAAGCTTCACGTAAAGGTTACATTAAAAGAAGAACGTTTCGTCATGTGTGAAGTGGGCTTCAAGGTATTATAATAAATAAGGACGAAGGTACGTTTTCGTTTTGGAAATGGTTGTTTCTCATTCACGTGATATATGCAACTGTTTAATATTGTTCGAGGAAAGTGACATGGGAATAAAGGTCCCATAATAGTTCATGGGATGTACTTGTATTAATCACATGTTTGCAAGTACTGAATGGACTACACGTTGGAGGTATTTATTAAATTGGCCTTTATGTTGCTGATTTATTGGAGCTAAACGTGGTGAATTATTTGCAAAGTAATATTCCTGAGATTTGCTGCAACGAAAAGGGTAGATTGAAGATTTGTTTTTGGAGCAGTGATTTGATTTATCTCGTGTGAATACAGCAAAGAAAAAGGGATATTTATTCAAGGAATAAAATGGTACAGTGAGGTATTTGGTGAACAGAAAGTTACTCGTATGATTTTCAGCCGCTGTCACATATTATTTAAGCCACTGACAGAGTTATTTGCAGCCACTGACAATTTTTGAGATTTTTGGTTTGGAATTTGGTTTATTCACAGCAACTAGTTCTTAAAGGTATAAAGGCTCGTTACATTTTCATTGATTATGAAGAAAAGTTTTTATTACTTGTTTGAAGATGAAGTAGATATTTGCGGGTTTGTGTTCTATCATATCCTCAAACTTTCAGCGGGTTTGAAGATAACTTGTAGGTTCTTTTAATTTGTGAAAACAGACTTGATAAAAAGGTAGCTAATGTATGAGATTTTTCTTAAGACGCTCGATGCTCATATTTGCTAGAGAACTCTTTTTGTCAAGAGACTAATCATTATAACCGTGAGTTTTATAGTCTACTCATTATAGCCGTGAGTTTTGAAGTCGCATGTTTAGTACAAGACATGGAATACAAGTTCGGGTTATTGTATTTCATCATCAAGTAAGTTATAATTAGATTTCTTCATACGTGATCATTACATAAAGTCTATAGAATTTGAAGATTCAAGATACTTGAAAAAAGTTGATCAAATTTGGTTCTATTCAACCATTGGAAGTTGCTCTTTTCAAAGATACTACTACTTGGGTACGAATACTATTAGTCATTTAACGATGGCACTACATGTTAATTTCTGGTGCTGCTCTCATCATGGATGGTACTACATAGTATTCGTTTCTGCAAGTGGTTAGTTATTTGTTTGCTTTTGATGGTTGATACTTCTACTTTTGTTCAAAAGAAATGGTGAACGCATGGTATAAGAGGAAGCTTATTGTTCTAAGCGTTACATCATTTACATGATACTTGTATGCTTCATAGTTGTCTACGTTTTACTACTTCCTTGTTGATGTGACAAAAAGTGGAAGAAGTAATAAATTAAGGGGAAGATGGCAACTTGAAGAACTAGTGTCATGAAAGAAAGCATTTTGTTTTGTCATATCAACTAGGGGAAGATTGTTGGTTCAAATATTGATTTGATGTGACAAAATAAACAAAATAAGAAGACAAGGACTAAAATGTACAAGAAGCAATTCTACAAGCTGGTGGAGTCTTTTTATTATTATGTTAGCTTTCTTTGTAAGCTATGTCTCTATTATATAAAGAGACATAGACATAGGTTTTACATTCATATTATTCATTCACTATGTAACCTACAACAAGCTTTGATATCTAGGCATGGGATTTAATGTATACATGCCTAGAGTTGTTTGTGTTAATCTTTAATACAAGCACGTGGGAGAATGCATCTTTGTTAACACCTTGTCATAATTATTATTCTATTGCGCTATGTTAATCATATGAATGATGATTATCCTAGATATAATGGTTTTTACCATTGAGTCTAACGATCTTATGGACTCCACATTTAAGTTTGGTAACATAATTCAGAGTTTGTATGTTAAAAATTTGGTAAATCAGATTAGAACATTTAGTAGGTTAAAACAACTTTGATTTTTTGTTTTTCAATCTGAAATTTTGTTAATCAGTTAGTGTTAGTGTTATTATAGGATTGCTAGTTTGTTAAATGTGATGTGGTAGTGTTTTGATCAAGTTTTGTCTAGTCAAAATTTGTCTAAGTGCAAACTGTATCAGAAAGTAGTGCTCAGACCCCCATATAACATATCAAGGACTTGCAATTGCTCATGTGTGCCTCATTCTTGTATTGGACTTGTGTTTTTTATTGTTTATCTTGACTCCCTACACTCCACTGAGTGTATGGGTGCCCTTGGTTCCAAACAAATCTAAAAAACAAGCCTAAAAAGACCCTAAAACTAGTTTCTAAGGTAGAGCAGTGGGAAAAAATTCCCACTGCTAGTTCTATATTTCCCACTGCTGGGGAAACGACAAACAGACCTGGGTTTTCACTTTCAGATTCTTTGTTTTTTATCTTTAGTGACTATTTTTCAACATTTTTCATTAATTTTAATTTTCTTAAGTCAGTTTATGTATTTTAAGAATTTTCAAAAAGTTTATTTTTATTTTTCTGTTTATTTGTTATTTTTAGAAGTAATTTAAGTTTTAATTAGTTTTAATTAAATCTGATTTTGTCCTTTAGTGTCAAAAAGTCTTGTTTTGCAGATTTTCCATTTTTATTAGTTTAAGTATTTTATTTTAAGATTTTTAGAAAAGAACTTTCACTGTTTACATTATTTAATTATTTTCTAGAATTAATTTAAGGTTTAAATAGGTTTTAATCAAAAGTATTTTGTCTTTTAGTGGTAAAAATTACTTTTTTCAACTTTTTCAATTTTCTGCTGTTTAGTTAAGTAAAATAGGATTTTTCAAAAAGTCAAATTAATTTTAGTATTATTTTATTATTTTTATCATTATTTTAGTTTAAAAATTGTTTTTAGCATTTAAAAAATAGAAAGATAGTTTTAAAAATATAGGAAAAATACTTTTTAGTGTTTAATTAATATGAGTAAGATATTAGTTTGATATAGTAATATTTTGGGCTTTTTCTTAGTTATATTTAATTTTAGGGCTTTAATTAGCATTTAAAATTGAATATTTAATTAATAAAAGGTTTTAAAATATATTTATTGAATTTTTATTCTTATTTATATTATTTTAAACTTAGTTTTAATTTTTAATTAATTTTTAGCTTTTATTTTTAATTTTCGTCGCGTTTTACGTAATTACGTCATCGTTTTACGTCATTCGTCGTAGTGTAATCGTAGTGCAACTCGTCATTTAATTTTCTCACTTTAAACCCAAAAACGACACTAATCCAAACATTGTTTTATATAATTGGCACCAATCAAACACACGTCCGCCGAGAACGAACTCGCATTTATCGAGCATTCGCGTTTTCCTAAACGTGAACGTTTAATACTTGCCACATACGTGTTTTTCCTAAAACATGTACGATTTTACCTACATCAACAGCCCACAATTACCCGTCATGAATTGAAGTTGCTGATGGGCAGCCCAAATTAAGAAGACAACCAACATAGGCCCGTGAATGAAGAAAGATTGATGGCTCGATAGATAAGAAAGCCCATCAAGGTCCGTTTGGAAAGCATATAAGCAGCTCGGATTTTATAAAAGGGGACATAGTAGTAGTATTGTCCGTTTGGAAAGCATATAAGCAGCTCAGATTTTATAAAAGGGGACAGAGTAGTAGTATTGTATCTCCATTTCAAGGGTTACATCCCTTAAAGTCTTTAGACGTTTTCTTTTCCTTTTATACATCTCGATTCACAGATCTATAATGAGCCACGTATACTCTTATCGAATCAAAGAGCATTGCAAGGAAAAAGACGAGATCTTTCATTCTTTATTGTCGTTTTTGTATCAGAAAATGTTTATGGTAGTGCGTGAAGGAGGACAAGAATTTATTTATTTGTTTTATGGTTTGGTGTTTTTAATTTTGGTGTTTTACCAACCCAAGCTACAAATATCGATGGGTGATGTATTCACCTCAAAAATTCATATGATTGTGGTGAAGAAACGTTCAAAAAAAATATGACGTGAAGGTGGGAAATATGTTAAAAATAGATTTGTATGTATTATGGGCACGGGTGAGGAGAATGAATGTGTAAGGTGAATTTGATGTGGTGGAAGTCTAGGATTTTATAGATGGATTTTAGTATATGAAGAGTTGTAACACTAGGATAATCAAAAGACTTGGTGGGAACTTTAACCCCATCTCAATAAACTGACGAAGTCTTGACTTGCTAGGGATTGAATGTAGTGTAAGGCCCATGATCATTGTATTGGTTATAATCTGAAATAAGGCCCTGTTGATAAATCAGGGTGTTATTTTTGTTAGTTTCTGTTTAGTTCCTTTTTTTAAGATTAAAAAATATATGCACGATATCTAAAGAGATGCTATAATATTTTTAAATTTGTCATAGAATGGAAAATAAATATTTAAAAAACAATGAAAAACTCTGAGTGCCGTTTGGTTCGGGGATATTTAAGGATATTATGGGATATTCAAAATTTTTACATTTTAATATCCTCAAAATATTGTGTTTGGTATAACCAAAGAAGGAATTTAAAATTCCTTGAATTCCCAAAATGAGGGATATTAGAATTTCTCCAAAAAGTGAGGAATTTTAATTTACTTGAAAATTATTTTTCATAAACTTTTTTTCATGTCGTTATTATTTCGGTTTTTATGTTTAAATAAAAAATTATAAAATTTTAAAAATTTATATAATATTTATAAAATTTATATAAATTTAAGTAAATATTTATATAGATCTTTTTTATGAAATATATATATAATTTTTATAAAATTTATTAAAATTTCTTAAAAAATTTAAATACTTTTTTTATAAAATTAATGAATTTTTTATAAAATATATATAATTTTTTTTATAAAATTAAATGACTTTTTTTTTAAATTTTAATGAATTTTTTTATAAAACTTATATAAAATTTATATAAATTTTTTATAAGATTTTTATAAAATTTATATAATTTTTTTTAAAGTTTTATTAAATTTTTATAAAACTTAATGAATTCTTTTATAATACTTATATAATTTTTTTATAAAATTTATGATTTTTTTTATAATATATAAACTTTTTATAAGGTTTATATATATTTTTTATAAAATTTATATAAACTTTTTATAAATTTTGTATAAGAATTTGAAAACTTTATATAATGCTTTTATAAAATTTATATAAATTCTTATAATATTTATATATATATTTTTATAAACTTTAAATAATTTATTATATATTTTTTTTAAAATTTATATAATTTTTTTAAAATTTATATAAAATGTGAAAATACAAATTGTAATCTTTTAAATAGAAAATTTATATAAAAAAATATTTATTCATTAATTGGTTCAACCTAAAATCAAGATTTCAAAAAATTATAAATTCTGTCAACCAAACAGACTTAAGCATTTTAAATTCTAGAATTTTAAATTCTGAGGAATTTTAATATACCAGAATTTAGAATTCCAGAATTTTAATATCTTGAAACAAACGGCCCCTAAAAAAGTGAACCAGTTATGATTTACGTTTACCAATCTTAGCCACTAGACTACAAACGGATACAAAAGACATTTATTACGCCTAAATTAGCGTCATTTGATATATGGAGTTTTTTAAGGTATAAGATTTGAATCGATACTTAGAGTAGACTGTAAACTATTAGTAAAACTGATACACAAAGTAATGTTTCATAAATAAAAATTTAATTATAATAAATAACCGTTCGATAAACGCAACCATTTCACCAACACGCGATCAACATATATGCTCCAAAACATTATGCACATAATTCCAAATACTCGATAAGTGAAACATTCAGCGATCAAACCATGTACCAACCCGCGTGCAGCGCGCGGGTCACATAACATGTTGAGGAACATTTTAAACATAGTTGCAACTACTCGATGAGTGTTTAGCGATAGAACCATGATTGTGGTAAAAATACGTTTTTAGGAAAAAGACATATAATGGGCAAGTATTAAATTCGACGGTTTAGGAAAACCGTCAAATCGAATAAGTGCGAGTTCGTTCTCGAAGGAGGTGTGTGAATTAAGTGTGCCAATATATAAAATCAAGAGTTTGGATTAGTGATGTTTTCGGGTTGAGAGAGAAAAATTAAAGACGAGCTACGATTACGATTACACTACGACGAATTAACGTAAAACGCGAACGTAAATACGTAAAACGTGACAAAATTAAAAATTAAACCTAAAAATTAATTTAAAATTAAAACTAAGTCTAAAATAATATAAATAAGAATAAAAATCCAATAAATATATTTTAAAACCTTTTATTAATTAAATATTCAATTTTAAATGCTAATTAAAGCCCTAAAATTAAATATAATTAAGAAAAAGCCCAAAATATTATTTTATTAGACTAATAAATCACTTATATTATTTAAAGACTAAAAGTATTTTTCCTAATTTTTAAATACTATTTTTCTATTTTATAAAACACTAAAAATCTAACCTAGTTAAACGATGCTTGATTTATTTATCACGAGTCTCTAGCTCGACTCGATTTCCCGAATGTCATCATTCAAATGGGAAAATCATGGGAAAAACCGAGATTTCCAAGGGAGGAAAATCTCTCCATGATAAAGGGGTGAAACAAAGTCATATAAGGAATACCCCATGAAAATCCACCCGGGTCAAACACATAATTTCCATCATGAAAGGAAATAAACCCCGAGGTGGTAAAATCACACAAGCCAAAGAAAAGAGGGGTACCCTTAGTCAAAAATTTCTTACAAGGAAAGGTGTTATGGTGATAAGGCAATGAAAGCACTAAAGTCTCTATTCCGGGATCAAACACCGATTCCTTAATGGGAAAATGGCAAGAGGTATTGACATTAAAGCTCAAAATGTCATTTTGATCCAAAGTGGGGGAGTCGTCCTCTTCCAAACTCGATGTGAAAACATAAGTATCATCGGAGTCATAGGAAAACTTATCCTCGTGAGGAAAATAGGAGTTTAGAAAGTTATCTGAATCCTCCTCAAATGGAATATCCTCTAAAATAGGGGCAACCTCTAAAGGTGGAGGCTCTTTTTCAAGAGTTAAAACCCCTAATTTTGGAAAATAAGAGTCAAAGGGAGACTCAAGAATGGGAGAATCACTCATAGAGAGAATAGGATCATTAGGCTCACTAGGTGTCTCGTCAAAACCCAAAGAAATGAGATCACTTAAAGAAGTGTCGTCATCATAATCATCTTTGATAGGGGTATCAAAGATTGGAGGCTCTAAAGGTGTCTCCCTAAGATTGAAATAAAAGTGAGCACTTGAAGAAGTGTCATCACTATAGGTGTCATAGAGTGGGGCATCCTCAAAATCCGAAGTGGAATGATCACTTAAAGAAAAGACATCATTAGCTTCTTCATTTTCTTCAAAAAGTAGATTATCATTTGAAGTTTCAAAAAGTGGATTTGAATGTACCACAAAATCATTAATGTTAAACTATTTAGTTTCAAAAGGATTGATAAAACTTTCTTCATTACCAAAATTAAGCACATCAATCATATTGACCGATTCTTTTTCATTTGATTTATTCACCCTTTCCCCATTTTAAACACTTTTTGATCATTCCCAACCCTAAGAATTAATTACTGTTCGGCTACATCAACTAAAGCTTTTCCGGTTCTTAAGAACGGTCTACCAAGTATTAACGGAATACGAGGATCCATCTCATAGTCGACAACAACAAAGTCCACGGGAAAAGTGAATGTACCAACTCGAACAAAAACGTCTTCGGCAATACCAACGGGGTATGCGAGAGTTCTATTAGCTAACTCGAGAGTCATGCGAGTCGGTACAAGGTCGGGTAATGATAATCGTTTCCATACCGAAAGTGACATAAGATTGATGCTAGCGCCGAGATCCGCTAAAGCCATACAATCATCAATTTGAGGAAATGAGCAAGGTAACACGAATCGTCCGGGATCTCCTAGCTTTTCGGGAAGTTCTTTGAGAAGAATCGCGGAACAATTCTCATTTAAACGAGTACTAACGAGCTCAACCATTTTTTCTTTCTTATTAAGCAAATCTTTAAACAGCTTCACAAATTTTGGCATTTGAGCAAGTGCTTCAATAAAGCTAATGTTAATATTGACGTTGGAAATCATTTTCAAAAAGATGGAAACATGAACGTCATCTTTGGTGAGCACTTTAGCCTTGTCTAACCTAGAAGGATAAGGGATATTAGGTTTAGACTTTGAAGGTTGGGAAGGAGAAGGACTCGCTTCTTGAACAACCTTTGGGATAGGCTCTTTAGGCAATGGAGCACTAGTACTAGGAGTGGTAGTGGGAGGAATCACCGAAGGGGGAGTAGGATTACTCACTATGACCTCCGGGCCTTGTCTCTCCTTTATGGGCGAAGAGATGGAAGGTCCCACTAAAGTGGCTCCACTTCGAGTATTGATAGCACTCACATTAGCACGAGGGTTAATCTCGGTATTTGAAGGTAAGGCTCCTTGGGGTCTAAGGGCTTTAATCATTGTCAAAAATTTCTTATCGGTCGATTCTTGCATCTCTTTCATAATTCGCTCATGGTCGGTCAATTTTTGTAGAACCAAGTCCATTTGAGGATTATGCATGTTCATTTGATTAAACCCTTGATTAGGAAAACCTTGATTAGGAAAACTTTGGTTTTGATATTGAGGTTGAAAACCGTTGTTATTATGAAAACCTTGGTTATTATTTTGAAACTTGGATTTTGACCATTAAAATTTCCTTGATTTGCATTCCCTTGAAAATTACCCATTTGAGGACCTTGGTTCCTATTTTAGTGTTGGGTAGTTTGGGCGGGTGGGTGGTCTTTGTGGTGCTACAAAACCCGGGGGAGCCAAATAATTAGTACTTTTATAAGACAAATGGTTAACATCAACATTTGGTTTAAATGGAACCCTTTCATTAGCATTAAAAGAACAAACTTATTGTTGTTGATTATTGTAAACCTTGTCACAACTGAAATATGAATGTGGTCCACCACAAGTCTCACACGTTTCACTAGTCTCTTTCAAGGCATTAACTTGACTATTGAGGGCTTGGGTTTTTAGAGCAATTGATTCAACAAGAAAAGCAAGCTTATCAATTCTTTTGTCGTTCTCACTAGAACTAGCACTTGCCATAGTAGCCCTAACACTCTTGGTTTGCACTTTAGCCTTGTTTTCAATTATGGACCAAGCCTCGTTCATGGTTTTCACAAGAATATTGCCCTTCGCGACACTATTAAGTGAGTCTTGGTCATTTAGAGTTAAACCATTGTAAAACGTATTAATTTGATGCACTTTATTGAAACCGTGTTGTGGACATTTTCTTAAAAGCTCTTTAAATCGATCCCAAGACTCATTAAACGTTTCCCCATATTTTTGTTCAAAAGTAATGTTTTCATTCTTTAAAGAAGTGGTCCGTGATGGTGGGAAAAAGTAGTTAATGAACTTGGTCTCTAAATCAATCCATGTTGTAATACTTTGGGGTGGTTCCTTATCAAGCCAAATCCGGGCTTGTCCCTCGAGGGAAAAAGGAAAGAGTTGTAAACGAATGGCCTCTTGTGGCACCCCATTGTATTTAACCGTATTAGTCAAATGGATAAATGTCTTGATATTTTCATGGGGGTCATCTTGGGAACGGCCCAAAAATGGTGTAGCGGAAACCATTTTAATTAAATCCGATTTGATTTCAAAATTATTTGCTCCAATTGCGGGGACAACGATAGCGTCATCGTTTCCCTCAACGTGTGATTGCAAAATCTCGAGCATAGGTCCGTTATCCGTTTCCATCGTATTGTCGAAAGCGTGATTCTCGGGATCGGCTTGATTGACGGTCTTTTTGTTTTTCTTCTTCTTCTTCTTTTTGGAAGAATTAGAAGTGTTTGGTACACCAATCGGTATGTATGTATGCACGCCAGTGCGCATACAATTAAAACTTTAGGAATGAGGTAGGAGACCTCGGTCGGCTTTGAGAGGAAAGGGATTATCCCTCTCGAGGTGCAATATTAAAAAGCTACAAAAATATATACTTAATACTAACTGAGTTGGCAAACCAATAATCGGTCGTCCCTCTCAATATACGCACAAGCAAGCGGGGAAACGAGGTGGCACAAAGCACTTAAAAACCTTTTTCCTTAGACGGCCTTTTATAGCGCGTCGCCTTATACCCACCTTATAGTTTGTATATATCGAGTTCAAACGTCTTACTAGTATTTATCTATTTTGCCTTTATTTTCGTTTAGGATTCGAATACAATAGTTAGGTGATGAAATCCCAACTAAGGCCTTATTTGAAAAGTAGGTAAATTAATGTTTTACTTAATATAATATAGTAAAAGAAAAATCTTTTTGTATTTTTTTAGAAAAATATATATTCACAATAAAAACTGAAAGAAATCGAACTAAGAAAAATAACACTAATACGTAATATTTTTGGTGTAATACTTTTAGGAAAAAGTATTACTTTTGATTTTTTAATTTTTTTGTTGCAAATCTTAGGAAAGAATTTGCTTTTGTGTTTTTTTAATTTTTTTGTATTTTTAAGTTTTTGATTTTTTTGTGTTTTTAATTTTTTTGCAAGAAAATTAACGTTCAAAAAGAACGGATCCCAAAATCCAAACGTCTCACGAAATCTTCAATCGTACGAGCGAAGCGGTAGCGGCGCCAATTTAATGTTAGGATTTTTAGTCCAATTAAGCAATTAATGTTCGTTTTTCCTCGACTCACTCGAATTGATATCTGATTTGCGTGGATTAATTGTTTTTGGTGAATAAAAACTCTTTTTGGTATTTTTAAACTAAAAGAATATGTGATAAAACACTATTTGAACTATTTTAAATCTAATTTAATCAACTAAAACCTTTCAATTTAAAAACTAATTTAGATTTAATAAACTAATTTTAAACTATTTAAAAAACTATTTTGAAATTTAAACTAAAGCTATTTTAAAGATATTTTCAAATTAAACTAAATTAATTTTTAACTAATAAAAATAAAGCTAATTTAAAAAAAATAATTTAAATAAAATATAGTAATTAAAATAAAATATTTTTTTTATCTTTTTATTTAAAAAAAAACTGAATTAAAGAAAATTGATGTAAAACTTTTAAATAAATTTAATCAAACTAAACTCTTGTATTAAACAAAATTAATAAACTGCAGTTCTAAAATATCCTATATTAATTAATAAACTAGTAAATAAACTCAAAAGATGTACTAGAAGAGATGGTAAGGCTATGGGTTGCTGAGCTGGGGGTCAGGGGTTCGAGTCACAGTTGGGACAAAGTTTTGCTAATTATTTTTTTTGACTTTTTGGAATACTCAGACCAATAGGGTCTGAGCTTTTAATAACAGCACAATAATAAATCCAATAAGCAGATAGACGAAAAATAGATAAGCACATAAGTAAAAAGGCAGAATAGCAGTTAAGCAAATAAGCATATAAACTAAGAATAAGCAAATGAAAATAAGCAGATATCAGCTTAAACAAATAAGCGAATGAACAGTAAGCATATGGCAGATAAGCATATATACTATAAACTATATAACAAATGAAAATGAAAAGCAAATAAGCAGAGAGGCAAATGATAACAAATGAAGAAAATGAAAAGCAAATAAGCTAAAAAGCTATGACCAAAAATAAGCAGATCCAAACATAAGTCTAAGCCAAAATAAGCAAGACAAACAAATCCAATAAGCAGAATATAAGCAAATCTCAATCAAACTTAAATCCTAACAAGCAGATTAAAAACGCAGAATATTAAATAAGCAAATCTAAACAAACAATATTCTTAATATAGGTAGATTCAAATAAACAACTAAATAACTAAACCAACAATAATCTAAACATAAGCAGATCCAAATAAACTTAAATACAAACAAATACCTATCAAATCCAAACAAAAGCAGATAATATTAAACTAAATTAAAACTTAACAAAAAATCAAAAAGAAGAAGAACCTGGTGACGATTTCCGTTGGGAAGTAGGTGGTTGCTGAACCCCCTATTAGAACCGGATCGAACTAACACCACCTCCTTAACCACCAAATATCATCATCATCTCCTTCGAACCAAACAGTAACCAAACGTACCAGATTTATATAATTTTCCCAGTGGGGGAAAATAACATTCCACTTTCTATTTCTTTTAATTATTCTAACAAAAAACAGTACGAAAAGTAAAACGTAATAAATTTAAAGGAGACAATAATTAACTGAAAATTAATATTTCATTAATAATTAAAAAACTGGATTACAATATTTTGAAAGAAAATTACATTAAACCTAAAACTAATTTGCAGAAATTAAAAAAATAATAAAAAGTGCACCACTAAATTACACATTGAAAGGGGTTTTTATAGGAAAACCTTGGAAACCCTCTTCTTGAAGCTTCTTTAGTAAGTACTAAATCTGAGCCGCTCTTTTTATCTTCTTTCCATCTCTTTCTTTATCAACGGTTGAAAAACACCCAAGGGTCACACGGATCGCCCTCGTGGCAGGTTTGTGTTACTTGTGCTTCTTGAATATGTTGTGGAGGATTAATATTGGTGGGTTTGGTAGTGGTGAGGTGTGTAATCCAATCACAAAAAGGGATGAGGCCACGTCAGGATTTGGACCACCATCAAATTAATCCCGAAAACCATGAGGATTTAATTTGTGTGTGTGTGAATCACACGATTTTGGTGAAAGCCCCAATTTTAATTGGGTAAATTAGTGTTTTGGGTGATTAGGGTTTGTGGAGGTTGGGTAAAAATGGTGGAAAGTGACTGCGTTTTTTTTTCATTTGAGAGAGAGAGGAAATAGGGTTGCTTTGGTTGTAACGAAGTGAATTAAATGGGTGGGTAAAAGTTAATAATACAAAAAAACGTGTGTGAGTTGGAGTGTTGACCATCAAACCGTGTGTTTGTGTTGACCAAGTGAAATAAAGATTTCACTTAAATCTTTCTCTTAACCATCCAAGTTTATTTACAAATGGGCTTGGCCCAATAAAAAACAACTCCCATCCGTTTATTGAATTGGTATTTTGGGCCATATTGGGCTAATTAAGAAAAAGTAGGTACTTGAAATCCTTAAATGGGCTTTTGAGCCCATTTATCCAATGTGGGACCCACTTGGCCCAATTATCTTCGTAAATGATTAAATCCACTAAAATGAGCTGGATTTCGGCTTTCTTTTTCATTTCTTCAAAACCGTGTCGAATTGCCGGTTTTCGTGAACTTTGGCACACTTTTGGTCTTTGACTTTGTCTTTGTCTCTTTCTTGGACTTTTCTTCAACATTTGACCGTGAAATCCCGTGTTTTCTTTCCTTTTGATCATTTGTACCTATTTAACACAATGATATGAGCTTAAACTCATATCCTTTTAATAACAAATAACCCTAAAACATGAAGCAAAATACCAATTTATTTGGCAAAAACAGTGTTATGTGGTATGTTTGTGTTTGTGTGCACTTGTGTAGGTAAAAAGATACATTTTCAAGCAAACAAGGAAAAATCAAGTTCAAATGGATGAAAAAGACAAAAGAGGATCAAAAGTGACAAGACTTTGAAGTATAAGGACCTATCTTGACAAGTTATGAAAGTTGAAGGACTAAAAGTGCAAATAATGTAAAGTCAAGATTCAAGTCAAACTTGGTCAACTCTCAAGTCAACTCAGTCAAAGGACCATTTTGTTCAAGGATGGAAGTTGAAGGACCAAATATGTCAAAAGAATGAAGATTGTAGCTTAAAACAATAATCTGTCAAGTACAAGGACTTGTTCTGCCAACTTTTGAAAGTTATCCAAGATTGATCCATGTGATAACTAATTCAGCCAATGAGAGAAAGGAAAAGGAAGCACACGGATCAAATACTTAATATCCACTCAGCCGCCTCACATTTATTACCAAATCCAAACAGTGCAATCCGTGTGACTGATTTTCAACCAATCAGAATTTGACACGTGGCATCTTCAAGAAGGAAAAATTTTCCCAGAATCACGTTTGAGATAGAAGCCATTTCATGGAAAGATTTAAACACCAAAGTTGATCAATTTGAAGAGACGAACATAATGATGCAACTCAATTAACATTTCATCCATCCAATCAAGAAAACCCAAATCCTTGTTCATACCTTCAAAGTGCAATATGCAGAACTCTCCACGTGGCAAGCTGGGATTGGTTCTGACACGTCACCAACCCCAACAAACTCTTCCTTCATGTCTATAAATAGCTGGATTAGACTTCATTTTCATTTGTAGCTTAATTTTGTAAAAACACCTAGTTCTACTTTTCCTTTCCTTTTTCCCTCAATCTTACCCTAGCTACTCAAGAGTCTGACAAACTCTTGAGTTAGTTAGTTAGTTACTACCCTTGTAACAACTTTGTAACCGTTTTTCATTAATAAAATTCAAATTCACTCTTTCCCGCCAAAATTGTTCTTATCATTCCAGTTCATTTCTTGCTGCATTTGGATACTAGTGTTGCTGATAAGTGTTTGTTATGATCAATCATTGATCATAACTGACATTGGTGAAGTTTGCTAGCTGTTTGATCACAATTCAGTCATTGCATAGTTCCAATGGAGTTTTCAAGCAGAATGATGGTTTCTTGTTGATTAGATAGCAGTTATTGTTGATTGATTGATTCCTAGTGATAAGGTGGTGGTTATCACTAGGGTAAGAGAGCTCAGCGCTCCTCTTCTTCTCAAAGGAATTCTTCAATTGGTTTTAAGCTTCTTGATTTTTGTTCCACTCAACAGTTAACTGCATGCTTACTTTCTTAGAATAAACTTGATGGCTGCTTGATAAAAGTTGCTTGTTGTTGATGTTTGCTAGATTTTAGAGTGTTAGTAGTTCAAACCTGTTTGCTTGTTCTTTGATTTGGATTTAATTCTAGTTAACTGCTTTGATTCAGTCTCTTTTGTTCTTGTAATTGGTTTGTAGTTCTAGTGGAGTTTTTTGAGTGCATTGAGCTCTATTACTTTTCATTTTGACCATTGAATTCAGACTGCTATAGCTTTTAAGTCAGCTTAATTCAGAACTCTAAGAGCATTTGTAAAAGTTTGTAAAAATCAGTAAAGGAGTGTTTGGGAATAGCTCAAAAATAGTTTTCAAGCATTGAGATTTGGATTTTTAAAGTTCATTTACAGTCATTGAGTGATAACAAGTTGCTTTAAGTCTTTTACAAGTCACTAAAAAGGTCAAACAGGCAAATGGCACTTGAATAGTTTGGGTCAGTTTTCATTCAGTTTTGGTCTTAAAAACTTGCCATTTTCAATTGATTAGTTCTAATTCATTACTTGATGATATTTCACCAAATTTGTTTTCAGTCTTAGCTTACATCATAAAGAATCAGAGTCTAGAAGGATTTTATACAGTTTTCAATAAGCACTTAGTAATAAGCCAAAATCAGATAAGTAGACTTAACTCAAGTTTCTGTAACTTGACAACTGAAAATCTGTATCTCATTTTCCTCTTCATAAACTTAGCACTTTTACTTCACAAATCCATTTAGGTAGTTGAGTTACTTGATTTTTGAGAAAATTAGCTTTTTGAAAAAAAGCTGGTCAACGCTTGGTCAACATAAGCTCTTTTTAGCTTAATTCAGATTTAGAGCTTATTACTTGATGAAATTCGTTCTGGTTTGATTTCCCATTCTTTAAATCAGTTGCTTAATCAGTTTTAATAGAAAAATCAAGTTGTGGTTGATTAGATTTAGCTGTAGCTTATTTTGAGCTTATTAATAAGCACTCATTTGCTTATTTTGAATCCTTAGCTAAATTCCTTTGACACACGTAGCTTAATTTGAATTTGAAACGTTTTGCAATTGGTCTCATCAAGTTTGGTTGAGTAATAAGCTCAAACGAGCTTATTTTCTCCTTTGTCCCGTTTTTGCTTAAATTGTTTTCTTTATTGCACTTTGGTCCTTTTAGTTCTGTCAGTGTTAATTTTTGGCTAATCTTCATGTTTTTAGGGTTTGCATTGTTTTAGTCCCTGGAATTTGGAAGTTGTTAAATTTTAGTTAGTATTTTGTTAATTTGTTACACTTTTGGTTAGTTTGTTATAGAATTTGTAATTTTGATCCTTTTAGTTAACAGTTTCACACTTTTAGTCCCTATAATTGTTAGAGTTTACATTTCAAGCATTTATTGTTCAGAGAATTTACAATTTCAGTCCCTTTAGTTTCAAATTTTGCATTTTATATTTTTACTTGAATAAAAACGTGGTATTTGCAATTTGTTTTACATATACGTAGGTAATATTTTTCCGTTTGGCAAGCATTTGTTGAATTAGCAATAGATTGACCAAGCAAGCTTAACAACCAAGAACAATTAAAAACTCGAAATTGGTTGGACTTTCTATTAGCAAGAACTGAGAAAAACGAACTGCATTATACTCAATTTCAAATGGCGCCGCTGCCGGGGAATTACCTAGGCTTTTGAGACCCTTAAGGAAAAATTAACAAAGGCTCCTGTTTTGGTTTCTCCAAATTGGGAATTACCTTTTGAGCTTATGTGTGACGCTAGTGATTATGCGGTGGGGGCCGTCTTAGGACAAAGAGTTAATAAGCATTTTCAACCTATACACTATGCGAGTAAAACCATGACCGGTGCACAACTTCATTACACTACCACGGAAAAAGAGTTGCTTGCTATAGTATATGCTTTTGAGAAGTTTCGACCATATCTTATGCTTTCCAAAACCATAGTGTATACGGATCATTCCGCTCTCAAGTATCTTATGACAAAACAAGATGCTAAGCCTAGGCTTTTGAGATGGGTTTTGTTGCTTCAAGAGTTTAAGATAGAGATTCGTGATAAGAAAGGGGCCGAGAATTTAGCGGCGGATCATTTGAGTAGACTTGAGCATCCTTTTCAAGGAGATTTCCCACATTAAGAAATCAATGAATCCTTCCCACTAGAGGAGCTCATGTCTATCTCTTCCCAAGAGGATGCCACACCTTGGTTTGCGGATATCGCAAACTATCTTGTGGGCAATGTGCTTATTGAGGGTCTTACTTCTCAACAAAAGAAAAAGTTTCTTAAGGAAGTTAAGTATTACTTTTGGGATGATCCATATCTTTTTAGGCAATGTGCGGACCAAATCATTAGACGGTGTGTAGATGGGCCCGAGGCATTTAAAATCTTAGAGGCATGTCATAAAGGACCTACGGGTGGACATTTTGGGCCTAACTACACCGCCAAGAAAGTCTTTGATTCGGGTTACTATTGGCCTTCCATTTACAAGGATGCCCAAGAGATGGTGAAATTTTGTGATGTTTGTCAAAGACAAGGAAAAATTACACAACGTGATGAGATGCCACAAAATTTTATCCAAGAGTGTGAGATATTTGACGTATGGGGAATAGATTTCATGGGACCTTTTCCATCATCTAAGGGAAACAAGTATATACTTGTGGCGGTGGATTATGTGTCCAAGTGGGTGGAGGATAAAGCCTTACCTACTAATGATGCTAGAGTGGTTGTAAAGTTTTTGAAACAATTGTTTGCTAGATTTGGTGTACCTCGGGCTATCATAAGTGATCGTGGTACGCACTTTTGTAATGATCAATTCACGAGAGTTATGAAGAAATATGGAGTGAATCATAGACTTTCTACCGCGTATCACCCTCAAACAAATGGTCAAACCGAGGTCACAAATCGTGGTTTAAAGAGAATCTTAGAACGTACGGTGGGAGAGCATAGAGCTTCTTGGTCGGATAAGCTTGATGATGCTTTGTGGGCGTTTAGGACGGCTTTTAAAACACCAATTGGTTGTACTCCTTATAGGCTTGTCTATGGAAAAGCGTGCCACCTCCCATTTGAGTTAGAACATAAGGCATCTTGGGCTCTCAAGTGGGCTAACTTTGATTTAAACCAAGCCGATTCACATAGGAAAGATCAAATCAATGAGATGGATGAGTTGAGAGCCAATGCCTATGAGAATTCTTTGCTTTACAAGGAAAAGACTAAGAAATTGCATGATGCTAAGATCAAGAATCGTGAGTTCAAAGTTGGAGAGCCGGTTCTCCTCTTTAACTCAAGATTGAAGCTTTTTGCAGGCAAGCTTAAGTCGAGATGGTCCGGTCCATTCACTATTGCTCAAGTGTTTCCATATGGAACTCTTGAGTTGTCCCAACCCGATGGTCCAAATTTTAAAGTGAATGGTCACCGTGTTAAACATTACTTTGGGGAGGACATTTCCGTTGAAATGGTCCAAGAGGTCCCCATTTTCCCCATGAATTAATTCATTGAGGGACGAGTCGAGCTAGAGACTCATTAACTCAAGCATCGTATAACTAGGTTTAGAGTGTTGTCGGTTAGAAATAAAAGCATAGACTTGGGGATAAGTGTAGGGGAGACCTTCTTTTGTCTTCATGCTTGTTTGTAGGGTTGCTCACTCATCTCATGCTTTGGAGCTTATGGAGGAGGCCCTTGTATCCGGTTCACGTCGTTACTTTAGTGAATTTTCATTGACACCTTGTGCTTAAACATGATTTCACTAATAGTTGTCCTTTCCTTAACTTGGGTTAAGCAAAGTCTATTCATTGTCATAAGTGTAGGGGAAGTTGTTCTACTTCCATGCTCTTAAACATTGAGGACAATGTTTAGCTTAAGTGTAGGGGGTCTTCTATCGAAGTGACCTTACCTAGAACTTGTCATTGTCTTGCATGATAACATGGAAAAATTGAATTTTCAACATTTTTCAAATTTTTGATCTACTTTGGCCAACAAAAATATGCATTCATAATTTTTGCATCAATCATTTTTTCATTTGCATAACACACTTGCATTGTATATATTTCTTCTTTTATTTTTCATCAAAAATATATAAAAAGAAAAAAATATAATAAAACATGGTTTTAACAAATTTAGACTTCTTTGACATATTAGGCCCGCTATGGATAATTTTGACTCAACCCGAGTTTGCTTATCTTAGCATTCTCTAGCTAGTATCCTTAACAATGTAGTCCTTCATTGGTCTATTAGGCTAAGCATCCACCAATCTCATTATTTGAGATTTTAAATTTGTGGAGAATGGGAAATGATAGAGTTGAAGCAAGTGTAAAAGGGCTAGATAGACTTCATGGCAATTACTTGTGGCTAAACCCTTCTCTTCTTGACCTCTATTTTCTTCGCATGTATATAATTGTTAATAAATAATCAAGTACGGTTTTAATTGGTTCGTAATCTCTTATGCATTTTTGGCTAATCATTTATGGTTGATATGAGTACGTCTTAAGATTCTAAGTTAGCACGTTTTATGTGAACTAGACTTATGTCATGCTCCATATTTAGCGGGTGTTTTTCCTTTTATTCTTTTCAACTTTCTTTGTGAGGAATAAAGAAAAATAAGAGCGGCTTATGAAAAAAAAATGAGTGGCTAGAAAAAGAAAAGAAAAAGAAAAAGAAAAAAAAAAATAATGCAAGACTCCCAAGAGGGGCAGTGTGGTGTTAATTATAGTGACTATTGAGTTCCAATATTACCTTGACGGGTTGCGGGGATTCAATAGATTGCTCCAATCCAATATTACCTTGACTGGTTGCGGGGTTGAAGATCCAAAGTCTCAAAAAGATGGCGGATGTAAATTATTGCGTGAGTTTTATTTTTCTTTCCTTAGTGAGTGTGTAGCTACTTATGAAAGCATGACATGAGGATTTTACACATAAGGCGAATGACTTATTACTCTTAATACGGACTTATATTAATTGTGAGCGGTTTTTCAAGTAATGGATGAGAAGATTACTTAGGATTAAAACCGTGCTTCCTTATTTTTGGATTTTACACTTCTTATACTTCACACTTGAATAATGACAAATTTTCCCACAAGCAATTTGCTCAAATAATAACCGGTTCCACATTTAATTGTCATGAATAAGTTGATGCACTTTTTACTTGTGAATGCAATGATCCCATTTTTAAGCTTGGTATGGGGAAAGTGAAACTTGAGGGTGATAAATGTCCATGGTACCCAAGCCCTAATCTAAGTCATTGAATTCTTTATGAGTTATTTCCATCAAAACCATTTCAAGAAAAATCAAAAAGATATAGATAGAATTGTATTTTGATTCATTGTATTATTAAAAGTCAAAATCATGCATCATTTAGTTTAGAGTAGCATAGATGCATCTCATATGGCCAAGGTGGATTAATTATGAGGGAAATGTAAAATTTTGAGCCTTAAAATATAATATTGCATGAGGACATGACAATGTTCAAGTGTAGGGGAATTTGATATGAGCTTAAACTCATATCCTTTTAATAACAAATAACCCTAAAACATGAAGCAAAATACCAATTTATTTGGCAAAAACAGTGTTATGTGGTATGTTTGTGTTTGTGTGCACTTGTGTAGGTAAAAAGATACATTTTCAAGCAAACAAGGAAAAATCAAGTTCAAATGGAAGAAAAAGACAAAAGAGGATCAAAAGTGACAAGACTTTGAAGTATAAGGACCTATCTTGACAAGTTATGAAAGTTGAAGGACTAAAAGTGCAAATAATGTAAAGTCAAGATTCAAGTCAAACTTGGTCAACTCTCAAGTCAACTCAGTCAAAGGACCATTTTGTTCAAGGATGGAAGTTGAAGGACCAAATATGTCAAAAGAATGAAGATTGTAGCTTAAAACAATAATCTGTCAAGTACAAGGACTTGTTCTGCCAACTTTTGAAAGTTATCCAAGATTGATCCATGTGATAACTAATTCAGCCAATGAGAGAAAGGAAAAGGAAGCACACAGATCAAATACTTAATATCCACTCAGCCGCCTCACATTTATTACCAAATCCAAACAGTGCAATCCGTGTGACTGATTTTCAACCAATCAGAATTTGACACGTGGCATCTTCAAGAAGGAAAAATTTTCCCAGAATCGCGTTTGAGATAGAAGCCATTTCATGGAAAGATTTAAACACCAAAGTTGATCAATTTGAAGAGACGAACATAATGGTGCAACTCAATTAACATTTCATCCATCCAATCAAGAAAACCCAAATCCTTGTTCATACCTTCAAAGTGCAATATGCAGAACTCTCCACGTGGCAAGCTGGGATTGGTTCTGACACGTCACCAACCCCAACAAACTCTTCCTTCATGTCTATAAATAGCTGGATTAGACTTCATTTTCATTTGTAGCTTAATTTTGTAAAAACACCTAGTTCTACTTTTCCTTTCCTTTTTCCCTCAATCTTACCCTAGCTACTCAAGAGTCTGACAAACTCTTGAGTTAGTTAGTTAGTTACTACCCTTGTAACAACTTTGTAACCGTTTTTCATTAATAAAATTCAAATTCACTCTTTCCCGCCAAAATTGTTCTTATCATTCCAGTTCATTTCTTGCTGCATTTGGATACTAGTGTTGCTGATAAGTGTTTGTTATGATCAATCATTGATCATAACTGACATTGGTGAAGTTTGCTAGCTGTTTGATCACAATTCAGTCATTGCATAGTTCCAATGGAGTTTTCAAGCAGAATGATGGTTTCTTGTTGATTAGATAGCAGTTATTGTTGATTGATTGATTCCTAGTGATAAGGTGGTGGTTATCACTAGGGTAAGAGAGCTCAGCGCTCCTCTTCTTCTCAAAGGAATTCTTCAATAGGTTTTAAGCTTCTTGATTTTTGTTCCACTCAACAGTTAACTGCATGCTTACTTTCTTAGAATAAACTTGATGGCTGCTTGATAAAAGTTGCTTGTTGTTGATGTTTGCTAGATTTTAGAGTGTTAGTAGTTCAAACCTGTTTGCTTGTTCTTTGATTTGGATTTAATTCTAGTTAACTGCTTTGATTCAGTCTCTTTTGTTCTTGTAATTGGTTTGTAGTTCTAGTGGAGTTTATTGAGTGCATTGAGCTCTATTACTTTTCATTTTGACCATTGAATTCAGACTGCTATAGCTTTTAAGTCAGCTTAATTCAGAACTCTAAGAGCATTTGTAAAAGTTTGTAAAAATCAGTAAAGGAGTGTTTGGGAATAGCTCAAAAATAGTTTTCAAGCATTGAGATTTAGATTTTTAAAGTTCATTTACAGTCATTGAGTGATAACAAGTTGTTTTAAGTCTTTTACAAGTCACTAAAAAGGTCAAACAGGCAAATGGCACTTGAATAGTTTGGGTCAGTTTTCATTCAGTTTTGGTCTTAAAAACTTGCCATTTTCAATTGATTAGTTCTAATTCATTACTTGATGATATTTCACCAAATTTGTTTTCAGTCTTAGCTTACATCATAAAGAATCAGAGTCTAGAAGGATTTTATACAGTTTTCAATAAGCACTTAGTAATAAGCCAAAATCAGATAAGTAGACTTAACTCAAGTTTCTGTAACTTGACAACTGAAAATCTGTATCTCATTTTCCTCTTCATAAACTTAGCACTTTTACTTCACAAATCCATTTAGGTAGTTGAGTTACTTGATTTTTGAGAAAATTAGCTTTTTGAAAAAAAGCTGGTCAACGCTTGGTCAACATAAGCTCTTTTTAGCTTAATTCAGATTTAGAGCTTATTACTTGATGAAATTCGTTCTGGTTTGATTTCCCATTCTTTAAATCAGTTGCTTAATCAGTTTTAATAGAAAAATCAAGTTGTGGTTGATTAGATTTAGCTGTAGCTTATTTTGAGCTTATTAATAAGCACTCATTTGCTTATTTTGAATCCTTAGCTAAATTCCTTTGACACACGTAGCTTAATTTGAATTTGAAACGTTTTGCAATTGGTCTCATCAAGTTTGGTTGAGTAATAAGCTCAAACGAGCTTATTTTCTCCTTTGTCCCGTTTTTGCTTAAATTGTTTTCTTTATTGCACTTTGGTCCTTTTAGTTCTGTCAGTGTTAATTTTTGGCTAATCTTCATGTTTTTAGGGTTTGCATTGTTTTAGTCCCTGGAATTTGGAAGTTGTTAAATTTCAGTTAGTATTTTGTTAATTTGTTACACTTTTGGTTAGTTTGTTATAGAATTTGTAATTTTGATCCTTTTAGTTAACAGTTTTACACTTTTAGTCCCTATAATTGTTAGAGTTTACATTTCAAGCATTTATTGTTCATAGAATTTACAATTTCAGTCCCTTTAGTTTCAAATTTTGCATTTTAAATTTTTACTTGAATAAAAACGTGGTATTTGCAATTTGTTTTACATATACGTAGGTAATATTTTTCCGTTTGGCAAGCATTTGTTGAATTAGCAATAGATTGACCAAGCAAGCTTAACAACCAAGAACAATTAAAAACTCGAAATTGGTTGGACTTTCTATTAGCAAGAACTGAGAAAAACGAACTGCATTATACTCAATTTCACACAACAAACACAAAACCACGCGTAATTCCAACATTTACGATACTAAACACGATTAGGTCTTGTTTTTCCTTGATTTTAGTGGCAAAAGGATAAGTGTTTACACACTTATTAAACACCTTTTCCTTTAGGGGAAAATAATACTTAGACTCGGTAGACCTTGAACAAGATCCGCTCATAAATCACACAATCTCATCCTCAGAAGGGGGATAGAGAGGTGTCAAAACATAAGTACTGCGGATGTTGGTGTGTATAAGTTTCTTCTCCTTTGAAACGGGTTTCTTAATATCCGAAGGAGGATAAAGACCAAAATCAAAGTCCAAAGGAGGAGAATTATTCTCACTGGGGAAGTAGGTATTGAGAAAAGTGGCGAAATCTTCCTCAAATGAGTAATTATCCAAAGTAGGATCAAGCATAGTTGGTGGAGGATCTTCATAAACAATAGGAGCATATTCATCATTAGGAGACAAATCTTTTGAAGAATCACTCGAAAGAGTATCAACATCATCAAAGTCATCATAAGTTAGCATGTCTTTATACTCTGAATAATAATCATCATAATCATCCGCATCGAAACTAGAATCATCATCATAGATTGGTGGAGCATCATATATTGGTGAGGCATCCAAATTGGAGAGAGGATCTTCCAAGTCTTCCACATTTTCTTGAAAAAGTGGATTATCATAGAGAGGCTCGAAAAGAGGGTTGTTGTAGACGACAAAATCATCAAGCTTTGTACTTTCCAAAGGAGTTGTATCAAGCTCGTCTTGAAGCACATCAATCATATTCGCGGATTCTCTTCCATTGGATTTGTTTGTGATCTTCCCCATCTTAAAAATTTGTTGATCATTCCCGACCCTTAAGATTAGTTCACCTTCGGCAACATCGACTAAAGCTTTTCCGGTTCTGAAGAATGGCCGTCTAAGTATTAACAGAATACGAGGGTCCATTTCATAGTCAACAACAACAAAATCGACCGGAAAAGTGAAGGTACCAACTTTAACAAACACATCTTCGGCAATACCAACGGGGTAAGCGAGAGTTCGATTTGCTAGCTCAAGAGTCATCTTTGTTGATGTAAGATAAGGTAATGATAACTTTTCCCAAACACTTAATGGCATCAAATTTATACTTGCCCCGAGATCGGCTAAGGAAGTAAATTCTTCGGTTATGTTAAAAGGACATGGTAGCACAAAACGACTGGGATCTCCAAGTTTTTCCTGAAGTTCTTTAAGAAGGACTATAGAACAATTCCCATTCAATCGAGTATTAACAAACTCAGCCATCTTCTCCTTCTTACTAAGCAATTCCTTGAATTCTTTCACAAATTTCGGCATTTGGACAAGTGCTTCAACGAGGCTAATGTTAAAGTTCATTTGTGTAATCATCTTCAAAAAGGAAGTAACTTGAGCATCCTCTTTAGTGAGCACTTTGCACTTGTCTAAGCGAGAAGGATAAGGGATATTGGTTTTAGTTGGTGTAGGTGTAGAAGGTGAAGGTTTGGTAGGTGTAGATTTAGATGTTGAGGGTTGAGAGGGTGAAAGTTTGGATGGTGAAGGGTTTTTCTTTTATACTTCTTCTGTAAGAGGTGGAGACGGTAATGTAGAACTAGTACTAGGCGTGGAAGTAGGAGGAATAAATGGGGGTGGAGGGGGTGTAGATGGAGTAACTGGGGGAGGGGTAGATGGTCCTACTAGAGTTGCTCCACTGCGTGTAGTAATATCACTCACATTCGCTCTAGGGTTTGTCACGGTATTCGAAGGAAGAGAGCCCGAAGTAGAGGGTTGATTACTTTGGAAGAAACTAGCCATCATATTCCTCAAATCATTCGTCTGATTGCTTAAAGAAGTTTGCATATCATTTCTAAGCTCGGTTCGAATATCATTCCCTTGTTTAGTGATATCACCTTTCAAGTTAATAATTTGGCTTTGAAGGTTTTTAACCACCTCTCCTTGGGTCCTTATGAAAGTTTCAACATCATGGTTATATGTCGTAGGTTGAGTGATGGGTGGAGCTTGGGGAGCGGGTGGGTGATATGGAGTAGAAGCTCGAAGTGGGTTTGGATTGCTTCTATTGAAATTGTTTGGGTTGTGGTTTTGAAGAGAAAAACCGGGTGAAAGAAATTTATTGGAACAATAACTTAGCAAGTTACGATCACCTTGAGTTCGGGCTTGATAGCCTTCCGTGTAATAGTTACCATGATCCGCATACACTTTTCCGGATTTTCATGAGTAGAAGGACAATCAGTGTATGAATTAGGACTGCCGCAAATCTCACAAGAAAGTGCTACAGCTTTTAATTGTTGAAGTTGGTTCATAGCCATGAGTTGGATATTTTTGTCCACTTCGGCTAGCATGCGGGTGAGTTTGGTCTTCTCGGGGCTGGAAGAAGTAGAAGAAACATTTGACCCTTGGATTATTTCTTGAAGATGCAGATGAATCCCAATTTTTGTGATGAGTGGTCATGTTCTCTATAAGCTCTCTACACTCCTCGGGTCTTCTTTTCATAAATGTGCCACCGGCGGCTGCATTAATCGTATCACGATCACGAAAAGTTAAACCGTTGTAGAAAGTATCAATCAAAGTGACGGGGAGCATATTATGATTAGGACATCGATCGATCAAAATATTATAACGTTCCCAAGCATCGAAAAGTGATTCATCAGGTTCTTGTGTAAAACCATTGATTTGATTTCGAAGACTAGTGACCATGGATGTTGGAAAGTAGCGCGACAAAAATCGTTGAGTCATTTCATCCCATGTATGAATTGAATTCTTAGGGAGACGATCAAACCATTTTTCTACATGGTGGGATAAAGTGTGTGGAAATAGATGAAGGGGAAGAAAATCCATGGTAACACCAGGCAATTTCATGCTTTGAGTAACGATAATGAATTTGTCGAGGTGTTTGTTGGCATCATCATCCGGTAATCCGCGAAATGGACAAGTATTTTGAACTTGTTGGATCATGTGATGCTTTAACGAAAATTCTGGAGCCGTGATTTGCATCGGCGCAATCGGTCCTCCACTTCCATTTATTTTTGGTTGACAAAGCTCCTCCATCGTACGAAGGTCGGGTGGAGGGACATGGTTGTTATTATTCAAATTGGGGTGAGGTGGATTATTATTGTTGTGCACACTGGCCATGTCTAAGTCTTCAAGAGTCTCGGGCTCAGAATAAGACGATGAGCGAGTACGCATAAACCTGCAAAAGAAAAAGATAGCAAAGAATAGAGGAAATATAGTTAACGTAAAAATAAAATCTTTTTGGTGCAAAACTTTTGAAAAAGAAATGCATTTTATGAGTTTTTAAATGTTTTTGTATTTTTAAAATTTTTTTATTTTTAGGATTTTTGAAATTTTTTATTTTTAGGATTTTTGAAAATTTTTGACACGAAAAATAACGTTCACGAGAGAACGGATCCCTAAATCCAACACGTCTCTCACAAAAAACCATTAATCTTCACGAAAACAGCCGGCAGCGGTGCCATTTTAATAACTAGATTTTTACTCGTTAAAATGTTCTTTGATTGGTCTAATCGAATTGATCCCGGTTTTAAGTGCGACTCAGTCGTCTTTGGTGAATAAAATAAAAGGGTGTCGTTGTTTATAACTAATTAAAGATAAAAATAAAAGCTTTAACGTAAATGACAAAATTAAAACAACTTATGGAATAAAGATAAAAGGTTGAAAAGATTAAACTAAAAAGAAGAGTTTAAAAGAAATTAAGTAAATGACCGAAATTTAAATCTTTTAAAAGTAAATGACGAAAACTTAAAACTCGACAAAAAGTAAAATTTGAAACCTTAAAAATAAAATTAAGACAAAACAATTTTAAAATAACACTGTTGATGCAAAAGTTGGGGCTAGACCCGAATTAGGCTTAATTCGGGTTGGCTGGGCTCCGGCTCCTGCACCAAGTGAATCGTTTGGTTGGGATCCTGCACACTAAACAACACGCGTTAGACTTACCGTGGGAATGTTTCCCACGATTAGACTCCGGCGTGAGAGTAAGTAATCGGTTAGGGTTTTATGTGAGTTGAGAGTATAGAACGTAATACCTTTGTGGAACCCTTGGGGGTTCCTTTTATAGGCAGTGGAACCCTAGTGGGCTGCCACTGATACTTCGGCCCAAAGGAAGAGATAAGCACCAAAATTAGATTGGTTGTTATCTTCTAATTATGGTGAGTGAATATCTCCTCCTTTGGAGTAAATCACATTCAGAGATAGAATATAATTCTGTCTAACCTTGTACCGGTCACGCTGGGCCGTGGGCCGCACACGTGTGTGTGGTTACTGTTCATCCAAGCCCATAAGCTTAAATGACATTATTCCCACCCATCCGTGACGGGTCGAATACGGGTAGTACCCGTGGGCCGGGTTCATGACCCGGCTGGGGACTATACGTCATCATGTCCCCCCAGTCTAGTTGTTACAACCATAGGCGTAACCTCTAGACTACCAAGATGCTCCCTGGACGTACCAAGAAAAAATAGGGAATGATAAGTTGTCCAAGAATTTGTGTTGGCCGCACATGGCAACCTGACTTAGGAAGTTATTCCATTATTATCTCAGCCGCTCATGGCGACCGAGACAAATTAAATATAGCATTAAATGTCAAGTCTTACGTAAGAGCCGCATATCCCGACATTAATAACTGTTCCTCTGGCATGTTGACTGACAAAAGTGCAAATAATCAGAGCCTCGAGCAGTGTAAACGTTTGAGACAGAAGTGACCCGTGGGTCCCGCCTGACGTTTCACTTGCCACTTGCCCCCTAACGACACGATCAAGAATAGTGGCAGACACGTGTCACACATCCAACATGCCATGACCCACAAGGCAACCCTATAAATAAGCCACCCCTACGGCTGTGTGAAACACACAGTTTATTATCTCCATTTCTGCCATTAAAGCTTTCTTCTTAGCTTCAATCAACCACGCACGGATCCCTTCCTCCGCAGGTTAGAACACCACGCCCTTACATTTTTATTTAGTAATGGCTCACAGAAACATCCCCACCATCGGATCCGTGCTTAATGTACTGACCCAGGAACAACTAGATCACTTTTGTACAAATTATTTCATCCCTACCAACCTACACCCCTCACTTCCTGGCGCCGGAGACCTTATAACTGAGGCTCCAGAGGGTAAGATTGGCTTGTACACTCGCCTTTTCGATGCAGCCAACTACCACATTCCATTCACCCGCTTCCTCATAGATCTGTTAGGATATTATGATGTACATATTAGTCAGCTCTACTGTATAGGCGCCTGTAAGATTAGTCAATTCGAGATCCTCTGCCGTGCTAGAAGAATCCCCCCAACCGTAGAACTATTCCGGCTTTTTTACACTCCCAACCTAGTAAATGGTTGGTTATCCTTTAAGAAACGATCCCCCAACAGTCCCCAGTCTCATAATAAGCCAATGGACTCGCTGCAAAACTGGTACGACCACTACTTTTTCATTGACGCAATAGTATGGACGGCTGATTATGCCTTTAGACGTAGGATAGCACACGACCCCCAGCCGCACGCTAGTACATATAACCCCCGACTCTCTCAAGATTTAGATCTGAATAGGACCGGGTTCCATAGAAATCTTCCCGAGTCATTTCTATGTCTGCTAGGGATTAGCCGCAACTATTTTGGCCCGTCCAACAGATATCCTGTGTTTTGGAGAAGGCAGGGTGAAGGTAGGCTAACATCCGTACACAAAAAAGCTTATTCAATTATTTGTAAATGGCTAACATAGTTTGTTTTTTGTTGGGCAGAAATGAACTTCTTTAGACTTCTACGCCAGGGTGACCCGAAGCTTGTACCAGAAGGCTCCCGTCCCCTCCGTGAGAATGAACTACCCCTTCTTGAGCATACCCGAAACGTGACGGTTGCTCTTGAAGCCGTGCCGGACCCCCACTCGGACGAGGAAGAAAAAACTATAATGAGGACGCCCGTTGACTTCGACAACGAGGATGGTGATAACAGGATGCTCGAAGGAGGATCCGGGTCCTCCTCACCGCCTAAGACCGCCACTCCTGCACATGGGGAAGAGCAGGGAGACAATATTGACTTAACTACCTCCAGCCTTCGCCGGATGTTGGGCGATGACGATGAAGAGGTACAACAAATCAATGAGGAGGAAGAGGAAGAAGTGGAAAAAGAGGTTGAGGAGGAGGCCGAAGAAGCAACAGCTCAGCCCGTCGCCAAGCGTACCCGCAAAAAGAACAAACGAGCAAGGAGAGCTGCTCCAGCCGAGATTGGCGAACACAACGCCCCTCCCAAGAAGCTTCGAGAAGACCACCCCTTATACCAATCTGTTGGGAGTACCACCCAGGCTACCGAGACGATCCGGGCCGCACATGTCGATCCAGTCACTCAGATTCCCCCATCCCCATCAGAATTGGCAAGGAATAACATGTAAGGCTCCATCTTGACACATAAGGCCGAAATTTTTTTTTCCAAGCAACACTTAATATATATCCAAAATGCTTGTTTCTCAGGGATGAACAAACTGGTGCCGTGCCTCCACCCGATGCCCAAATGGAGAAGGGAAAAGAAAAAGAAGTGGAGAGAAACCCCATGCTTCACACGGCCGCCACGAAATCCGGCCCCGTATTTGAAGAAGGTACTCCCACAGCCTCGCAAGACCTCCCGACGTCCGGCCCCCCTCAATCGTTCAACCCTATCTGGAATATCACCACTGCATCCCGAATGAGGGACGCCGAGGAATGCCGGGAGTACCTCAACAACTGCATACCACCAGGCCTAGTGCGAGAAGTGAATGCGCTCAGCCATGCGGACCTGGCGGATGAGTACAACAGTGCTTTGGTACATCAAATGGCAATGGGCACCTCGATGAGAGTAAGATTTGAAGCCGCACTTGGGCATGTGGAGTCTCTTAAGAGGAAGGTTGGACGGAGGGATAGAATGATCGTAGACAATGAAGCCCAAATTGTAGCCCTCCAGTCCCAACTTGCTTGTGCTGAGGCGACCATAAAAAAGAAATCGGCCCGTGCGAGTGAGTATGACCAACAAGTGGCCGATCTCGAGTCAAAACTAGATCCCGCGACTACCAAGGTACATATCCGTGTCGCATCACCATTTATTCTAAAAGGAATATAATCTAACAATTAATCTCATATAGGTAACCATAGCGGAGGCGTCTGCCAAGTCTTCCTCCAGCCAGGTATCCGTGCTCACCAAGAAACTGGAAGACGCGCAAATGACTATCCAGAGCATACAGAAAGTACAAGAGGAGCTTGCTGATGAGAGGGCTATCACCAAGGAGCTGAAAGAGGCATTTGCCCAAAAAGATATGGTGATCGATGCCCTCACTGCCGAACACGATGACGTGTTATGCCCTCAACTACTAGCGGCCATTGCCGGCTGCAGGTGGATGGTAGGGCATGGAGCACGCTTGGCTGTCACCAAGGTACTAGAGGCCCCCGAATTTGTGCAACAATTTGCAAGCCTTGTGTCCGATGGTATTGACCACGGCCATCATGAGGGAATGGTCCAAGCCGTAGAGCTGATCAAGAAAAGGGAGAACTTCACCAGACATGCTTTCTTTAACCCTGAAGCGGCTAACAAGATGGCTGCTTCCATGGTCGCGATGCGAGACCTGCATTATCTATTCTTGGCTGAGCTGGAGGCCACAAAAGATGCATCGAACATGGAAATAATGGAAAAGCTAAGTCTTAGTGCGTTCTCCCAAGATGAGGGTCATTCCCGTGCTTCCTTCACTCCATCACCCAGCCACCTGACGCTCCCTATCTACGAGGATGTAACCAGGATCGTGCTCGATGAAGAACCCTTAAGTGGGGTGCTGGAGAGGAATTCGGCTCAAGCCCGGAAGTTGAAGGAACGTAGTGAATGGTTTTCATGCTTGGTCGAGGAACAAGTGGAGATAGGTAAGTTTCTCCCCCCTGTAGGGTACTCCTACTTGATTATCCATTTCAGACAACTCTAGTTTGTAACCGCTGAATATTTGCAGTATTTATTCGTCTGTGCATGTGCACGGCTAAGACATGTGTATTTTGTATGTAAGTCCGTGATGACCGCGACCATGTTTGTTATTTATTTTGAAACTTGTGTATCTTTATTGTGTTGAATATTGTATACCAATACTGCATGACATGTCACGTCTTACACACAAAAAGGAAAATACATACAAGCCTATAATTTACTAGACATGCGACGTGCATCTTTACTATGCAAAACACTGTGTGAGTACGGCATACGAAACTTACCACAACGTCTTGTGAGTAAGGTGTCTAGTAAGGATACATGATCCGTGCGGCTGGGGTTGCATCCCTCTTACGCGGCAAGTTGAATTAGTAGGTTCACTTAATCCTCTTACCCCACCTGGAGGCGTATAGTACATGTACAGTAATTTGAATGAATGCATACGAATGAAACATGACATATTATAATAACAATTAAAAAATTCATATGACTAACAAAAAATCTAAAAAATGATTTGCACAAAACAAGCCGTGGAGCTAGCTAGGCGCCACGGCATTTTATTAGAACGTTTACATGTTTTGTTTGAACAATAATGACAAGTCCTAGAAAACAAGAAAGGAAACTAAACAAAACATAAGAAAAACAGATAAATCGCATGGTTCTTCATTAAAGCCACATATAGCGAAGCACCCATGCGGAAGCCGTAGCTTTCAAAGATAACACCTTTTGAGATTGGAGATGTTCCATGTGCGTTCTAGGTCGCGGCCATCCATGTCACATAACTTGTACGCGCCTCGTCCCAAGGCCTCCGTGACTTCATACGGTCCTTCCCACTTAGGGCCCAGTTTTCCTGTATTCTCCACTTGACTTGCTTCGTTGGCACGATAGACATAATCTCCCGGTCGAAAAGAAACACCCTTGACCTTGGCGTCATAATAAGCCTTCATTTTAGCCTTGGACTTAGCCTCGTTGATGGCTACTATCTCCCTTTTTTCTTCCAACAGATCCAGGTTGATTCGCAGCTGCTCGTCGTTCGTGACGACATTAACCTCCGCCGTGCGGATGGTAGGCATTCCTATTTCTGCTGGTATAACAGCTTCAGTGCCGTAAGCCAATGCAAATGGAGTATCTCCGTTGGCTGTTTTGATCATAGTTCTATGCGCCCATAGCACATGTGGTAACTCATCGACCCATTTGGCACTTCGTTCATCCAAACGCGCCTTGATGCCATTTCCCAAGCTTCTATTTGCTCGTTCTACGAGGCCATTCGTCTGCGGATGCTTAACAGATGCGAAGCGCCGCTTGATGTTCAATGATGCGCACCAGTCTTTGAATGGATTGTCCGTGAACTGTTTACCGTTATCCGAGATGATTTCTCCTGGTAGGCCAAAACGGCACACAATATGCTCCCAAACAAACTTTTTAACTTGCTTGCCTGTGATGGATTTGACTGCCTTGGCCTCTATCTATCGTGTGAAGTAATCCATTGCGACAATAAAGAACTTCACTCCCCCCGCAGCTACAGGAAACGGTCCTGCGATGTCAATTCCCCACTTATAGAATGGCCACGGGGATGTAATAGGTGTAAGCTCCTGCTACGGATGTCGCGGCACTGGTCTATGCACTTGGCAATCACTACACTTGTGAATCATGTCGCGCGTGTCTCTATGCATGGTAGGCCAATAGTATCCTGTTCGTAAGGCTCGAGCTACCACGGATCGTGGACTTGCGTGCATGCCGCATAACCCTTCATGTATCTCACTGATTACGTAAGCGGCCTGCCGTGGTCCAACACACCGCAACCACGGCTGCAAGAAAGAGCGCTTATAAAGGATGCCTTCTCGAAGTTCGAAGTGTTACGACTTCCTCTTGATGCACCGTGCTACTTTTTCCTCGTCTGGAAGGGTCTCACTAGTCAAATAGTTGATGATCGGGGTCATCCATGTAGGTCCGTCCTCCTCAACTATAACAGCGACCTCCCCTTCTGTTATAGATTTCTCCTTGAGTATTTCCACCAAGACTTGTTTGGACAAGTGAGCGAAGCTTGTGGATGCAATCTTGCTGAGAGCGTCCACCTTCTTGTTCTCGCCTCTTGGCACCTGCTTAATGGAAAATTTGTTGAAAGCCGCAATTAGTGACTTGACTTTTTCCAAGTATCTGACCATGTTGTCCTCCTTAGCCACATATCCATCTAGAATATGGTTCGCAACAAGCCGTGAGTCCACGTAGGCCTCAATGTTACGGACTCCCATTCTAGCGGCGATTTTTAAACCCTCAATTAATGCTTCATATTCTGCTTCGTTGTTGGTGGCCGTGAACTCAAAATGGAGGGCGTATGTGAACTCCATTCCTTCCGGATTTGTGAGGATGAGACCAGCTCCGGACCTATCCGTACACGAAGATCCGTCCGTAAATAGCACCCATGGTTCTGTTGGAGTCTCATCTTGTTTAACGATTGGTCCTCCCTCATCCGGCTTCTCAATCAGGAAATCTGCCAAGATCTGGCCTTTCACAGCCGTCCTTGGCCTATAAGATATATTGTGCTCCCCCAATAGGATGCTCCATTTTTGTAGCCTCCCTGCCACATCCGGTCTAGAAATAACCTGCTTGATTGGCTGGTCCGTAATAACTACAATTGGGTGCGCCTGAGAGTACCGGCGCAACCGCTTTGTAGCAAACACTAGTGCTAACACCAATTTTTCCATAGAGGAGTAATTCAGCTCCGGCCCTTGTAATGTTCTACTTATAAAGTAGACCGGAGTTTGCACTGTATCTCTATCTGTCATGAGTACCGCGCTTATTGCGTCATGAGTGGCTGAGAGATACATGATGAGTTCCTCCTTTGGCCGGGGAGCTACTAGCATAGGGAGAGATGCAAGATGCTGCTTGAGTTGGCCAAAAGCTTCCTCGGCTTCCTTCGTCCACCGGAAGTCTCCCTTCCTAATGCACTTCTTGAGTGTCTTAAATAGGGGTAATGACTTCTCTGCGGATTTGGATAGGAACCTATTCAGCCCAGCTAGTTTCCCATTTAAGGATTGCACCTCCTTCCGTGTCTGAGGGGATGGCAGCTGTATCACTGCGTCCGTTTTCTCTGGGCAAGGTTTGATGGCGTTTGGATCAATCAAATATCCAAGGAATATTCCCTCCTTTGCCCTAAACGTGCATTTCTTTGGGTTTAGCTTCATGTTGATCCTCCTCAGTGTGTGGAACGTCTCTTGGACATCCCGGAGAAGTGCATCCTCGGTATGACTTTTTATAACCAAGTCATCCACATAGACTTCCAAGTTGCGGCCTATCTGTGATTCAAAAGCTTTGTCCACCAGCCGCTGGTATGTAGCACCGGTGTTCTTTAGTCCAAACGGCATTTTCGTATAGCAATATACGCCCTGGCTTGTATGGAACGCCGTTTTTTCTGCATCTTCCTCCGCCATCTGGATCTGGTGATATCCTTTATATGCGTCTAAGAAGCATTTAAAGGGATATACACATAGGGATTCCACCTTCCAGTCTATTTCCGGCAACGGGTAACAATCCCGTGGACAGGCTTTGTTCAGATCCGTAAAATCCACACACATGCGCCAACTTCCGTCATGTTTTTTGACCATGACCAGATTGGATAACCACTCGTGGTAGTATACCTCGCGCATGATACCTGCGTCCACTAGTTTCCGTACTTCCTCTAATATTACTTGACTGCGCTCAGGCGCCTGGCCGTGCTTCTTTTGCTTAACGGGTTGGTACCCCTGGCGGATCTGGAGCTTATGTTCTGCTATCGCCCGTGGCACGCCTGTCATATGCTTTGGCTCCCATGCGAATATATCTAGGTTTGCACTTAAAAGAGAGCACATGGCCCTTTTGCCGTTATCCGAGAGTGCCCCTCCTATGGATATCTCCTGTTCCGGATAGTCGGCATGAATTGCCACCTTCCAATTGGGAGGTGGTGATCCATCCTTGGGTGGAACACGTGGAGCCGGTGTTGTCACGGTATGACATTCGGATGCTGGTACGATTGTGTTGTAAATGGTGACGATTCCTCCCTCCACAGGGAATTTGATCATTCTGTGCGCCGTGGAGGGTACAGCCCGTATAGCCAAAATACCTGGTCTGCCTATGATCCCATTGTACGGAGAATGTGAGCGTATCACCATGAAGTTCATCCACGCCGTAGTGGAGTGTTCCTCATTCCCAATGGTTACAAGCAGACGTAATTGCCCTATCGGTCAGATAGTGTCTCCACTAAAACCAGTGAGCGGCGCCGTGGCCGGTACTAATTGGCTTCTTATTTCTGGGCATAGCTGCACGAAACAGTGTTCATACAGTACCTCTGCTGACGACCCTCCATCCACATACATGCGATGAATATTGTGTGTTCCAATGCTTATCTCAATAGTGAGAGGCGCATCAATCACATCGCTTGCTGTGATGGGAGGGAATGAGATTTCCCTTCCGCGTGAAAATTTTTGGCCAACTTTCTGCCTCGTGCGGCGCTGTCTGGATTGGATCATGTATATAGTCGAAGGTTTGTACTTTTGAGGATCCTTCTTATCGTACTTCTTGTTGTCTTTCCCATCCTTCCAATCCTTAACTAAGTGCTTGAGTTTACCTGATTTGATCAGTGACTCAATGTGCTTCTTGAGCTGGATACACTCCTCTGTACCATGGCCCTTGTCATTATGGAACTCGCAGAAGCGATTTCCTTGCCGACGGTCCGGCGGAGTTGTCATTGGGGGAGGCCTTGGAAAGTTTGCCCCTTCCGTCAGCAAGATCTCCCGATAGGACATCTTTAGGGGGTAAACTTATCGTCCGACCGTCCTCCTTTGTTCTGGCTCTTATAGTCTGAGCCCTTGCTATTGTTCTGATTGTCCTGACCGCCCGACTGTCTTCGAGACTGGTCGTTTGACCGGTACCCATTTCCTCTGGATGGGTAAGCCGCGGCAACAGCTGTTTCTCCTTCTATGAAATTTCTGACCCTTTCCATGAGGTCATCATATCTCTCTGGACGCTTGTCATTGAGGCGCCTGATCAATTCCCTGTCTGTTATGGCGTGCATGTAGTCAGAGATTTTCAGGAGTTCCGGCATTGTTTTCGTGCGCGTGCACTCATCATTGAAGCATTCAGTAAAGGCTTCTGTGGACTCCCCCGGTCGTTGTTTGAGAGTCGCCAATGAGACCGGATCCCTATTATACTTCTTCCTTAGAGTATAATTGTTCTTGAACGCAGTGTGTAGTTTCGTGAAACTATCAATGCTTCATGGAGGGAGTCCCTCAAACCAGTCACGGGCGTTTCCGATCAGAGTTGAATTGAACATTTGGCACCATATAGGCATGGGCCATCGCTCAATTTTAGCCTGCTTATTAAATATTTTAAGGTGATCATCCGGATCACCAGTTCCATCATAGGTCTTGACACACGCCGGCATGCGACGTTTAGTGTCCTTGGAATAGTTCCGTATGCGGAGGGTGAACGGGTCTTCCCTGGGATCCGCCCATGGCCGAGTGAGCCTAGGGTCATCCCATGGTTCACACCATGGGCGCGAAAGATCCTCCGCTTCTGTATCTCGATAATAAGGGCCACCATAATACTCATCATTGTTTGGTGGTGGTGGAGGGGTACGCCTAGGCCGGCGACGCTTAGGCGGATGGTCATCTGAGTCCTCTCCTGACGGGTCTGGAGACGGCGGTGGTGCCCCATCCTTTGGGTAGGGACCACTTTTTTGGGATGAACCAGGAGCCTTTTTCCCAGTGTTCATCCTGTCCCACACGCTCATGCAGCGAGCGGTTCTGGCCAGCTCTCGATCTGGTCGCTCGGGTGAACCATCAGACTTATCACCTCCTTCTCAAGACTGCATTAGTTCCTGTATGAGGCGATCCCCTATGCGCTCAAACACATTTCTGGGTTGAGGGGTTTCCTCAAAGATGCTCTGCTCCTGAGGCCGAGCTCTCCTTTTCCTCTGATTTTAGGAAGAGGTGATTGGTCCGGTGTCACCAAAGTTGAGTCTGGATTGGAGGTTCCTCCCCAGATTCAACCTTGATGCGATCCCCGGGACGATCCTATCAAAGTTCTGCGTGAAAACTCGAGTGAGATCCTCCTCGCTGAGTGGTAGGACTTCTACTTCCTCCTCCGCTGACGGTCTGCGCGGCTCCTTGTTAGGAGGGTTGGGCGCACTCCCTGGGTCAGGGTTGTCCAGGGTTGAAGTAGGCGGGGGTGTTATGGAGATCGTGCTCGTTACCCCCAAGGCCTGAAAGCCGCCACGGTTACCAGGTCCGCCTGCAAGGCGGCTAGGTGATTGATTGGGGATGAGTATCCCTTCCCCTTGGGACTTCCGATTTCCAGGATTCGTGTTCCTGGGATTGGCTTGCGGATGCCCCTTCGTCATTGGAAATTCAGAATGAGGTTTTGTTCTAGCTTAGTGTAATGGGTCCCACGGATGGCGCCAACTTGTTGATGCAAAAGTTGGGTGATCCTTGCTAGACCCGAATTAGGCTTAGTTCGGGTTGGCTGGGCTCCGGCTCCTGCACCAAGTGAATCGTTTGGTTGGGATCCTGCACACTAAACAACACGCGTTAGACTTACCGTGGGAATGTTTCCCACGATTAGACTCCGACGTGAGAGTAAGTAATCGGTTAGGGTTTTATGTGAGTTGAGAGTATAGAACGTAATACCTTTGTGGAACCCTTGGGGGTTCCTTTATAGGCAGTGGAACCCTAGTGGGCTGCCACTGATACTTCGGCCCCAAGGAAGAGATAAGCACCAAAATTATATTGGTTGTTATCTTCTAATTATGGTGAGTGAATATCTCCTCCTTTGGAGTAAATCACATTCAGAGATAGAATATAATTCTGTCTAACCTTGTACCGGTCACGCCGGGCCGTGGGTCGCACACGTGTGTGCGGTTACTGTTCATCCAAGCCCATAAGCTTAAATGACATTATTCCCACCCATCCGTGACGGGCCGAATACGGGTAGTACCCGTGGGCCGGGTTCATGACCCGGCTGGGGACTATACGTCATCAAACACTAAGTAAAAATGGCGGGAAAAGATTAATTTGAAAAATTAAAATAAAAATAGGAATTAAAACCAAAACTTGTGAATGGATCGCACTCAGTGATCGCACTCAGTGATCGCACTCAGTGATCGCACTCAGTGATCGCACTCAGTTATCGCACTCAGTGATCGCACTCAGTGATCGCACTCAGTGATCGCACTCAGTGATCGCACTCAGTGATCGCACTCAGTGATGACACTCAGTGATCGTATTCACTGATCACAAGTAGAAACCCTTAGGTTTATGTGATCACGAAACTAGATCGTAACAAGTAAACCCTTATAATATTACGACGGTACAAAAAAAAAACAAATAAGCAATAACCGAATAAGCACTTTAACAATAAGCAATTACCAAAAAACTTAATTAAAACAATAATAAGAAGAACTAAATAAGCACAAATTTAAAAACTTTTAAAACACTAAATAAACAAGATTTATAAAATAACTTTAAAAAGATTTAACTTTTGAAAACACTGAAAAGAAAATAAGCTAAACACAAAATAAGCTAAAAACACAATAAGGAAAGAACATAAATTGCATGAAAATGATAAAAACAATGGAAAAATAAGAACTTTTATCAATGAACATCAAGATTAAACAAAACTTCAAGATTAATCAAACAAAACAAGATATTGAAAAGCAAGAAAGGAAGAATGAGATGATTATGAAAAGCTTGATTAAAGATTAAGATTCAATAATACAAAATTAAAGACTTACTTGAAATTAAAGACAAGAATTTAAATGACAATATGAAAGTGCATGAAAAATAAATGTGGAGAACTAATTTGTCAAATTAGCTAACACCTCATTAATGAGGTTAAGTTCTCTATTTATTGGAGGAGGGGAGGAGTAAGTTGCTTCCTTCTTTCTTTCTTTTGTCTTCTCGTCTTTCGTCTTTGACAATAAACTCGTTATTCTCGACTTTGTCTCGGGATTTGTCGATAAATATAATGAACTCTTCTTCTAACTTCTTCATTAATTAGATTTGGTTCTTCGACTTCGTTAAACTTCCGCCTTTAGACTTTTTCTTCGATAAATCTTCAAAATAGGCCTTTGACTTCCGTTCTTTTTGCACTCTGGATCTTTTGACTTCGTCTTTTGTCTTTTTCTTCGATAAAAGCCCCTGAAAGCCCATGTTTTCTTCCCTTTTCACATTTTGATCCTAAAACACAATAAAAACACAAACCACGCATAATTCCGACATTTTACGACACTAAATACACGTTTTGGCTTGGTTATTATTATAATTAAGTGGTAAAAGGATAAGTGTTTTCACACATATTTAATGTGTTAAGTGTTACCTACACAATCACCATTGTTGTATCCGTTCTTCTACCTACTTGTGTAATATTGTTGTTGGTGTTGTAAACCACAGGTATATATTGTGTAAGGCATTGTTGTGCCTTTGTAAAGAACAAGACATCTTAGCTTAGGTGTCTTTAAAGATTGTAAGCTTAAGTGTGAAGGTTTCTCCACCAGTGTAAAGGAGATTCATTTACTAGTGAAGTATAACTCTCAAGTGGATGCTCGTGGAGTGGAGGTAAGGGCAAGATAGGTGAGATTTTGCTATGGCGAACCACTATAAATCATTGTGTATTTTGGTTTGTTTCTTTGTTACTTCACGTCCATTACTTTGTTTATCACACTTCATCTATATCCACTAATAATCACGAAAAAGTTTCAAAGTAAATTAAAACAAATCGGTAAAAATTATCCAACCCCCCTCCCCATCTAGTTTTCTACAATTGGCATCAAGAGCTACGTACTCAATATCTTTAAAGTATATTGTACTTTAAAACTTGAATCGATCCATGGATTCTGAAAACTACAAAAAAGGGCAGTTTATGCAAAGACCACCACTCTTTGAAACCGATGGTTTTATATATTGGAAAAACCATTTTGAAACTTATGTGAAATCGAACCAATTTGAATCGGTTCCACTTGAAAAGCAAACCGATGACCAAAAAAATTGTTGGCGAAAAATAATGAAGCCAAAATGATCCTTTGCAATGCTCTACCTAAAAAGGAGTATGAAAGAATCTTCATGTGTCAAACCGCCAAAGAAATTTGGCACTCCCTTATAGTCACACATCAAGGAAACTCACAAGTGAAGGATAATAAAGTTGATCTACTTGTTCAAAAATATGATCAATTTTCTATCTTTGAAGAAGAGTCAATTGATGTAAGATCTGCTCGGCTTAACACTATTATAACTTCACTCAAAGCACTTGACGATTCTTTCTCCAACAAGAACTTTTTCATGAAATTTCTTATAGCCCTCCATCCAAAATGGTGAGCTAAAGTCGCAACAATCAAATAATCTAAACATCTATCAAGTTTGTCACTAGACTAACTCATTGGAAATGTCAAAGTATATGAAATGGTAATGGAAAAAGATTTCGAGATCATTAAAGGAAAGAAAGAAAAACAAAGTCCCTAACGTTAAAAGCTAGGATTGAATCAAGCGATGATGAAGTGTCTGATGGCGACAATGAAGAATTTGCTATGGTCATACGTGACTTTAAGAAATTCTTCAAAAGGAGAGGAAGACTTGTGAGTTAGCTAGTCGACAACAAGAAGACATCTCGAAAGCCCTTTTGACAACAAAAAGTCCAAGGATGAAAGGAAATGTTTCCAATACGGTGATCCAGATCACTTTATTAGTAATTGCCCAAAGGAAAAGCCAAAGACACAAAGAGCTTTCGTGAGTGGTGCATGAAGTTCTAGTTATGAAGAAAGTGACGACTCCAAAAAGGAAGAGCTATCTCTTATGGCACACGAAACCAACGAGGTACATTCTGATTCTTCCTATTACTCTTCCTCACTAGATGATGACACACTACAAATTTAATACAACAAAATGTGTGAGTTAACTCTTAAAATTATAAACAAAAACAAACTTTTAAAAGCCAAAATGAAAGTTTAGAAAACAAAGTTTATCAATTAAAGGCTAACTTACAAATATTAGAGCGAGGAAAAACACATGAAGCTAAATGTGAAACGTGACAAGAGCTCAAGCTTGAAATTGAGAAACATAAAGTTAGTCAAGAGGCGTTAACCAAAAATAGCCTAAAATTTGTGAAATTTATTAAGAACGTAAATTACATTGATGAAATTCTAAGTTTTCAAAAAGATAGAAAGGATAAAACTGGGCTGGGTTTGGGAAACAAGATATACCTTCCAGCTCAACCACACCACCACAAAACGTCACGAACAACGTTTCAAAAAATAATGTTACAGAAGACAACGACACCCGTCGGCCCCTTGTGTCGGCCCCCTTTGCATAAGGGTTCCGTAGGTCTGACTGGGGAACAAAAGAAAAATCACGCTGAATTCTTGGTTGTCTCGGAGACCCAAACAAATTAATCCGGAAAGGTATAATACAAGCTTTTGAAACTTAGAGAAAAATACTAGAGCTAGAAACATACAAACTCGGCCTAAACTCTATTATCCCAAACGCCCATTTACGAAAACTAACCAAGGAGTACTAGGAAGATATAGTCAAGTACCATTCAACTATGACTACCATAACCAATTCTCATAGGGAAATTTGGTTCCTTGGGATGTATTTGGTAAAACTCCAATTGGGATTGCCATGAGAAGTATGTTTAACCCAAACGGACCTATGAGACAGTGAGGACCTAAAGTTTGAGTTTCATAATGTGTATGTATGCTTGAAGGTTGGACTTGAACCGGATGAATGGATCAAGGACAACGAATGTTCAAGACACATGACGGGTAATAGAAATATTTTTAGCACCTACACATCAACGGACGAAGGTAATGTTATTTTTGGTGGCAACATCAAAAGAAAAATCATCAGCAAATGTATGATTTCTAATGACCATATCACCATAGATAATATTGCTCATGTCTAAATCTTGGTATTTAATCTGCTTAACATTAGTCAACTTTGTAGTAACAAATGCAAAGTTCTTTTCGATGAAAACGGTAGAAAAATACTAAAAGACGGGATAACCATAGCAAAGGGAATTAGGAAAAATAACACATATGTCATAAAGTTTGATTCATCAAAAGATTCCATTTATTTGACAACTATGGATGACACCTCCACCCTTTGGCATAGGCGTCTCAGTCATATAAACATGGGTCTTTTACAATCTTTGGCCAACAAAGATCTTGTTAGAAATCTACCAAAAGTAAAATATGAACAACACTATTATGATGCATGTAAAATCAGAAAACAAACTCACTCAAGACATAAGGTAAAAAATATTGTGTCCACAAATAACTGTCGAGAACTCTTGCATATGGACTTGTCTGGGCCTTCCGTAGTATAAAGTTACAGGGGCAATTTGAACACTTTAATTATCGTAGATGACTACTCAAGATATACTTGGACAAAATTTTTGAAAACTAAAAATGGTTCATTTGACCATTTTTGAGATTTTAAGTAAGAAAATTGAAAATCAATTAAATTTTCGAATTGCGTTAATTCGCACGAATCATGGTCGGGAGTTTGACAATGAGGTGTAATTCGGAGCATTTATGGTGACACCAAAGGTATCAAACATAATTTCTCGGCTCCTAGAACACCTTAATCAAACGGGGTAGTTGAACGTAAAAACAGAATGCTTCAAGAAATAAGTAGAACAATTTTAAATAAGTCAAACATGCCTCAAAAGTTTTTGTGTCATGCGGTTGATTCCTCAACTTACATTTTAAGTCGGGTTTTAATTAGACCACTTCTAGATAAAACACCGTATGAAATATTAAAAGGGAGAAAACCGACCATTGGATACATTAAAGTATTTGGAAGTATATGTTTTATTCTTAACACTAAGAATCAAAGTCACACGAAGGAGTTTTTCTTGGATACTCTCAAAATAGTAAAGCTTACATTGTTTTAAATAAACTAACAATGTATGTCGAGGAATTGTTGAACATAACCTTCAACCAAAGTACACCCACCTCTAGAACACTACCTTTGGTAGATGATGATCTTGTTTAAAGTCGAGCCAATAATCAAAAAGTAAATCTTCAAGAAGACAAGGGAAATGAACCATTAAAATTTGATCCTTTAAATATCAAAGAGTCAAAAGGTCATTCTTTAAATAACGTCATTGGTAAACTAAATGAACGGACCTTAAGGTCTCAAGCTCAAAATGAAAGTAATTTCTTTTGTTTCGTATCTCAAATTGAACCAAAGAATGTTGATGAAGCTATTATTGATGAAAGTTGGTTTTTTGAAATGCAAGAAGAATTAAATCAATTTGTGATTAATGACGTTTGATACTTGGTTCCAAGACCTAAACATCAAACGGTAATTGGAACAAAATGGGTCTTTCGAAATAAACTAGATGAAAATGGTGTCGTGTCGAGAAACAAGCTAGGCTTGTTGCTCATAGGTATAACCAACAAGAAGGTATAGATTACGACGAAACCTATGCCCGGTTGCTCGGCTGGGGTCGATAAGAACTTTGCTTGCTTATGATTGCGCACACGATTTCAAACACTATCAAATGGATGTTAAAAGTTCATTTTTAAATGGCTTTATAACTGAGGAGGTGTATGTTGCACAACCTCCCGGTTTTGAAGACATTACAAAACCAAATCACGTTTATAAACTAAAAAAGGCTCTTTATGGTCTCAAGCGACCACCCAAGGAATGGTACGATCGAATTAAGTCATTTCTAATTGTTCACACAAGTATTCAATGGGTCAAGTGAACAATACGTTGTTCAGTAAGAAAAAGGGGTCATACATAATAATTGTTCAAATATATGTTGATGATATTGTTTTGGGTCTACATGTCAGGAACTTTTTGATGAGTTCTCTAAAATCATGCATGATGAATTTGAAATGAGTATGATGAGAGAACTTAATTTTTTTCTTGGGTATATAAATCAAGAAATGGAAGACGACATCTTCATCAGCAAATCTAATATATAAAAGAAATGCTTATGAAATTTGAACTAGAAAAATCTAAACTAATAAACACTCCAATGTCAACCAAACTAAACTAAAAAAATACGGTACTAGTGACTATGTTGATAGCACTAAATATCATGGTATGATTGGCAGTTTACTTTATCTCACGGCAAGTAGGCCGGATATAATGTTTAACGTTTGTATGTGTGCTCGCTTCCAAGACAACCCGAATGTATCACATTTTAAATCCGTCAAAAGAATTTTTAGATATATCAAGGGAACAACTCATCCTAGGATTTGGTATCCAAAAGGCACGGGAATGGAAACCGTTGTCTATGCGGATTCGAACCATGTCGGCGACTATGTCGATAGAAAACGTACAAGTGGTGTATGTACATTTATTGGATATTGTCTTACCCCATGGTTCTCGAAAAAGCAAACGCCACTTGCCATCTCTACAACTGAGGCCGAATATGAGTCGGGTAGAAAAGAATGTCAACAAGCATTATGGATGAAACAAGCTCTTGTTGACTATGACATCAAGTTAGAAGATGTGAAAATACTTTGCGACAACAAATGATCCATTGATCTCAACAAAAATCCCGTGTTACAGTCACGAACCAAACACATCAAAAATTTGGAATTATTCTCTTTATGACAACTTCCAAAAATGTAATATCTCTATAAAAAGGGTATCTTCGGAAGATAAAATTACCGATATTTTAACTAAACCTCTAAACCATGAGCCATTTAATCTATTAAGAGTAGCTTCAGAATTAATGGAAATCTCGTGTTAAGTAATAAAGTGTTCTGTCCCCTGTACAGACAAAACCCGTCGGCCCCTTTTCCCAAGGGGACGTGTAAGGGTCCATCTGTCTACAGTAAATCCTAACGCTAAAACCGTTAGACAAACACCCCAACACTCATAACACCACTTTGATTTTCTGCAAAACACGACCACAACCACCATATTTCCATCTCTCTAACGATTCTAGGAAAAAATCTATCATTTTCTTTGTGCTAATCAACCACTGTGTGACAACCTGACATTTTCAGGTAGTACATTTATTCTCGTAAATTATTTTTATATTTTATTTTAATGTTGGTTCATGAACTCACATATTTACGGGATGCAATTAGGGCTTACATGCATAATTTAACGTCTTTTACGATTAAACCAGAAACCCTAGGTTTACGTATTTACGCTTTTGTACTTCGTTTTTTATGAGACAATTTTTATTAGAATCGTTTTGTGCCGTAGATTCATAATTTATAAAAACGTTTTTCGTAAATCGACCCGAGGGCACGCAAATCAAGGAAACTAGAATCAAGGAGTACCCTTAAATTAATGGGGATGAAACAAGTTTACACTTGTCCCACCCCCACTATGGGAAGACACAACAAGGGTGTAACACCTCTTGTTGTTAAAATTTCATGCCTCCATGAGACACTTGTCTCACAAGCTCACAAAGAACAAAACCCTTGTTTCTCTCACACACTTCACACACTCATACAACTTAACTAGAAAGTTTTCCAATTCTCTCCCTCTCTCCCTCTCTTGCCGTCAAACACCATCACCATACACCCCTTTTCATCAAAAATTAAACCTACAACTTCATCTACAATTCACATATGTTGATAACCACTTGAAAGGATGAGGATTGGAGGTGATTACATCTTGTGAAAAGGAGTATTCATGAGGTTCTAGGGCTGAATTTCAAGAAGGAGTTTATATATTTGAAGATCACCATAAGTTGTTTCAAAAAGCTAAAGATTTGGTTACAAGTTGAAGTCTTGTTCATCATAAATCTCATCTTTTCATCATATTGGTTGGTATAAAGATCATTTTATTTCTATCATCCTATTGTTTTTGTAAAAGTACCTGTATATTTACTTCAAAATGTAAATGTATGATGATGATAAATGATGATCAATGTATTTCATGGGGATTTTGTGTCACTAGATTAGGTTAAAAAGGCTAAAACTACAAGTAAAAGTTGATGAAAACTTAACCTAACAAGTAGGCTGTAATAAACAGTAACTTTCAATATTTTTACTTGGTTAAATGGATTAGATTATTTGATATAATGATAGATAAATGATTTTTACATAAGTGGTGAATTGGCCACACAATGGAATGTTAAAAATGACCAAGATATGGCCAAAACACTTTTGTGGTACTAATCTGTTTGGTCAGTTTTGGACGATTTAAAACAAATATTTAGAGGTTGTTTGAGAAGGAGCTATAGTAAGAGTTATTTGTAGCACATATCATGTAGTTTATAAAGTAAAAATTTGGGGTTCCAACTCCTTGTAGAACTCAATATATGATCAAAAACGATGAACATGAGATTTCACATCAGATTTACTTTAAAGTGGATAATACTAAAATGCCACTTGAAGTAAAATACTATATAAAATAAGTATATAAAAGTTAATAAATGATAATAACTATTATAAAACAAGTTTATATACTATAATAAACAAATATTACATTTTATATAATTAAAACTCAAATGTTTTCTAAAACTACAAACTATATATAAATTTTACGTCTTTTCGGCTAAAACCGAAAGGATGACGTTTTCGCCAAATAAAACTTAGATGGTCGGACCCGTCTAATGTAACATTCTTATAAAACATATAATGATATGTAAGCACATTTAACAAGTAAAAACCGACAAAACCGAGCTTTGTAAGATATGGACACATAATGGACAAAAATTAGCCTTGTTGGACCACTAGGCCCAACTAGTTTGGCCTAACACTATTGGACTTACTCATGGGATTAACCCACTTGGGCCCAACATATGAGTATAGGCCTGGTCTTAAGTGAATAAATGGACTAATAAAAAGATATTGGACTCTTAATGGGCTTATTAGGCCTTAACATGTAAATGTGCTAAAACTAGTATGATTAGACTAAGTAACTAAGTACTTAACAACTAATAATGTTGTATAAAGGTGTTAAAACCCCACTTGATCATCATGATTATGACATCATTACATATACATAACAAATTGTTATAAATATAATTCGATATAGTCTAAGATTGAATATTATTTGTTTAGGTTTACGTGATCGAGGCACGCACTGTACATCCTAGTTGCCGATACCCCGCCTTTCTCGACCAACGTGAGTTCATAGCCTCGCACTATTTTAAATGTTTTATGAAATGTTTTGTAAACCCGCGAGGGAGATACCATGCGAGTTTTTTTTAAAAAAGAACACAAGTAGTTCCGATTTTATGCTTATTGATATGGACCCGATTGACTGTATGACCCAAAATGGATGATTGAAATGGATTATTAAAAGTTAGGTTATGTCACTATAAGTCTCATTAGAATGAATTGTGAACTACCGGGAGTTGGTAGACGCTTATGCATATAATAGTACTATTTGGGGAAGATCACCCCAGTTCGCGCCTTGACGGTTGATCCCCGTCGTGCCACACTGATTGGTAAGCGAATATTTGTATGTGAGGATTATTTTGATGCGAACCTACTTGTCGGGCTCGCAACCCGTTGTTTATTATAGAAAGGAAACAATGTCATGCGGCTTATAATAATCCGATAATAATACCGATAATGGTAAATACTGAGGCTGCGGTCTCATAATTAATGTATGCTATATGAATGGAATTATAATATATTGCCTGACTAGCAATATGGGGTCTCATTACTGATATTACGCTTGTGTTTCTGATTTACATAACTATTTTATATAACGGTTTTTACTAAACACTATAAATTCACTCGGCATTCGCTGATTAATTTTTCGCATGTTTTATCTCAGGTGCTTGAAGGTAACTTCGATGGAGATCGACTCTGATGGCCAATTTAATAATAATATTCATTCGAACCTTGTTTTGAGACTTTATGACTGTGAAACTGGGGGACCTTGTGTAAAACTTCATACTTTTATTCGGATGAATGTATGCTAACTTTGTACAACCCTTTTTATGCGTTGTCTATGATTTGAGTTATTGTGCTATCCCGTAACACTCTATTGACCCTTCTGCTGTACCAATATGAAAATTTGAGAGTGTTACACACTATAAGTATTTCTAACTCTTTTACATTCTCTTCTCACCACGTTATCCTTAATCTGAGTCTAGGATTCTATTCAATTGCATAAAATTGAAATTGAGGATATATTTAGGCCAGTTAAATTAACCAATGCATTGATCAATTATGATGTTAAAACCACTTTGTATGCATAATCCCTTTAACCAAATCAATAGGAGTTGCTAGGAATCCACAAAAGATTTTCAAAGATCATTCTCACTACTTAGGTCATGCCAAAAAATTATTTTTCAACATTGTAAATGCCAAATACCTAAAAATGATGTTGTAATCACATCATAAGGACTCATGAGCGTTAATGGAAGTGAATAATTCATATGCATTTTCATGTACGTTCATTTGAAGCTACATTGATCTTAAGGGGCGTTTGGGTTATCTCAATTTTATGCATTTTTTACTTATTTGGCAAATAATTTTTGGGTCGAGATAACCGCACCTCAACAATCGTTTCATATAGGCATACTGATGAGATGGCTTTTATACATGATCTCATCGTTCTTTTCGGGCTTTAAATGCATTAAAATGTCATAAAATACCATATATATGCTTGTATTTGTTTACTTGTGTGTTTTAGGTATGGATATCGTGAAAAAGACAAAATATCACAAGAAACAAGGAAAAACGGACACGAGAAACGAAGCCGTACAAAGAACCGGGACCTAGTTCATAAATTATCCAAGGTAAACCCTTGAAGACTTGAATATGTACAAGATTGATCCTCAAGTTATGAAGAAATGACACTTAAAACCCTTGTATATTCATAATTAAAAGTTTGGTCCCTTAAGTTTGTCAAAATTACAAAAAGGTCCTTCAACTTTGAAGAATTGGCAAGTTTAGTCCCTCATCAATTCTAAATTGTCAATAATGGTCCCTCATGAAGTCAAAGATACAATGAAGACCTTTGAAGATCAAGAATGTCCAAGATCAGTCCTTCAAATATTCAAAATTGGCAAAAACAACCCTTAAAACCCTTATCATAAAGTTTAGTGGCCAAAGTGTGAATTTGGAAACTTATTTAACAAAGGAAGACGTTTAAAAGGCTAAAATTTCTTGTTATTCACTCTTTTCCAAAAACCAAGGACCAAAACTGCCAAAGCCCAAAGTTCAAATCCCTGAAAAAGCGGGCAACACTTATTGTAGCAATTTTTACCACCAAGAACACCCTTTTTACCCAGGTTTAAAAACAAAGAAAACAAAGGGAAAATGAAATTGGCTATACCCACGTGTGATTCACATCACCTCAATCACATCGCACAACAAATACCTTAAGTTCCACTACCAGAAAGACCCCACAAGTACCTTTCACATGACAACACATGGCAGAGAATTATGACATGGCAAAATAAATGGTCTTAAGTTATTACTTGGTCACTAAGCACCCAATGAACGTCCTTGATTCATCAAATCAAGCTGGAAAAAAGCCTAGAAGATTCTGCAAGGCTAGTTTAGGGAATTTAGTTGCTAGGGTTTATTAATAGTGGTTGTAAGCATTTGCCTATAAAAGGAGACCTCAACTTGTGAGAGTCCCTTGTTCTAGGCTTGCTATTACTCTTTGTAATTCCTTTTTAGTCAAATAAAAGTTGGTGTTTTTTTGAAAATATAATTCCTTTTTAATTGTTAAAAGTTGGTGTTAAAGCATAGCAAGTCTGAGTTCCATTGTTTATCTCTTCATAAATTCGTTTTGGAAAAGTTTTCAAAAGGATTTGTGAAGTGTTTGTGAAAAAGTAAAAAAATCATTGGTTATTTTGCTTGTTTCTGTTCTTGTGATTTTGCAGGTACAAAAGTGGAAGCTGGTGCTTGTTTAGCTAGCACCTAAGCTCAAACAATCCAAGGCTTGGATTGTAAGTCTTGGAGGTTTGCTTTCTGTATCCCTTTTTATGTTTTTGTCAAATATTTGATAAATAAGTGATTTGTGGATTTGTTGGTTGGATTGCTGTATATTTGGTTCTTATCTGTTTCATAGGTTATATTAGACCTGTTATCATCTAGATCTTGTTGATTATAGGGATAAAAATCAGTTTTGAGTGATATTGGATTGATTAAGGGGTGTTTGTGTCTGCTGGTTCAAAGGCCTTAGGGCCTTGGAACTTGGTTCCCTTTGGTTTATGGTTGTTTGTTTACTGATATGAAAGTTGTTTCAATTGTTGGTTAAGCATAAAACATAGTATAACTAAAAAAACATAGGTTGCTAGTTTTTGAACATATTTTTCAGTCAAACACATCAGTAGGTTTGATTTGTTTGTTTGTTTGAATTAAGGTGTGAAACTTGGTATGCTTATAGATTTGTTGGTTGTACAACTCTACATTATCTGGTTTTGGAGTTTGGTGGCTTATTGAGTAGTTTATAGCTTATTGAATTTCAACTTTTTGTCAAATAGATCATCAAATGCATGCTATGTGATTTTGATGCACTTGGATTGATTTGTGTTGGTTTATGCTTTTAACTGGTTCCTTATACCTACTTGGTGTGTGCTTAGTGTTTGCTGCTTATTTCACAAGCTTATAAGCCCACTGGCTTATAGTGCTTAATTTGCCAAAATTCAAGCTTAGTAAGACAACTGTTTTGCTAAGTTCATTGGTCTAGACCTCTAGAATTGATCCAAAATAGCTTCAAATAAGCTTATTCACATCTCATATCCAAGTTCTGCAAGTTTGGTGATTTTTGGAGCAAGTTGACTTTCGTTGACCAAGGCAAAAAGTGCTTATCAGTTAGTTTAGCTTATTGGAACGTGCCACAACTTAGTTATTGTACTTTTCATCATTTATCTCACCTTATAAGCTATACTAGAAGAAATCAGAAATTAATAAGAGCTTTTCACTAGGAAATTAACTTTTCTTATTTTAAAAGAGTGCTTATTGGTTCACACAGCTTATTGTACTTGGCTTATTGGGATTTTCTTTTTTGATTAGTCTTAGTTAAGCTATTTGTGAGCTTTTGCAACAAACCAGAGCTTCTGAAACAGCCTAGAACTCTATCCCGACTATTTTGTCGTTTTGTGGAATTGTTCTTTGCTTATTTCTGGCTTATTGAATGTGCTTTTTCAAAATTTCTTTTCACAAATCTCTTAGGCATCTCAAAATAAGGTTGCGTGTTTAAGCAGAGCTTATGGCATTGGCTTATTGCTTAATGGGCTTATTGGCCCAATAAGAATAAGCTGTTGACCTTTTAAGCTGTGATAAGCTCAAAATCAGCTTTTAGGCCTTCAGACTTTTGTGTTTAGAATTAAATTTTGAGTCAGATAGGGCTTTTTCAGGTCATTTGGGCTTAGTTTGACTTTTTGGGCCCAAAAGCCCATTAAGGTTGACGGTTTTTGGTTTTGGCCCATTTGGGGGCCCATTAGGGGTATTTTGGTAATTTCACTTTCATTTTCTGATTATATAGGTTAAAATAAACTAGTTTGCAAGTTTTTAGAATTTTTTTATAATTTTTGGATTTTTAATATTATTTTATTATTAAATTTCAAATTTCACATTTTTGCACTTTTTATATTTTTCTTAGGTTTAATACATTAAAATAGGATTTTTGCAACTCTTAGATTAATTTTATCATCATCAGATTAATTTTTATAATTATTTTAAGTTTTAATAGTTTTTAAATCATTTTAAATAGTTTTTATTAGTTTAAAAATTTATAAAAACTGTTTTTAATCTTTTTAGGTCATTTTAGAGGTTTACCAATTGAAAAATCTTTATTTGGGCTTTTTGATAATTAATTTGATTTTTAGGGCTTTAATTAGCATTTAAAAATTAATATTTAATTAATTAAAAGGTTTGAAAAAGTTTTGATCATTGGTAAACTCTTAGTTTATTTAATTTGATTTTTGGTAATTTTTTTGGGAATTTTTAGAATTAATTTTTATTTTAGCTCTTTTTACGGTTTTTCGTTTAGTCGTCGTAGTAATTAATTTCACGTCTTCGTCATTTTATTTTCTCATCCCCTTCTCTCAAATATTAATCTCAAATCTTGTCACGTTTTAGTCACACACATATACCTCCTTGGGAAACGAACTTTCACCTTTGGGTCATTAGTGTTTGATTTTCCTAAATCATCACTTAATACTTACCGCTTTTACGCCTTTTTCCTAAAAGGTCGTATTTTACCACAATCATTTTGGCGCCTGCCGGGGATGTTTTCTTGAAAGTGTGGAAGTTCTACTATCCCGTTGATTTTTAGTAGTTGACATTCCCGCGGATCCTCAAGTTCCTCTAATTTTAGGTCGTCCATTTTTAGACACCTCGAGATCGCTTATCGACGTTCATGCAAGAACTATTACTTTGAGATTAACCGAAGAGGAACTTGTTATAAACGCTACTCAAAACTCAAAACCTTCTCATGTTTATGCAATCGCTACCATCAATCACATTGACTTAGTTGATGTGGTTTGCGATGAGTTTTCACAAGAAGTGTTAGGTTTTTCTGATAGCTCATCAAGTGGAAATCCCACTATTTTGGATCCGATTCTTGCTAATTCTACACCAAATCTCACTCCATTCCAAGGAGGCGATTTTACTTCAAATGAAATCGACAATGAAGACGAGGTAATTATTAGTGATGATACTTCTATTCCACCATTTCTTCCGCCGATGGAAGTTATGAGTGTTGAGCAAAAATCATCAATCAAGGAACCGCCTATCCTTGAATTGAAAGATCTTCCATCTCACCTTGAATACGCATTCTTGGAAGGTGATGACAAGTTGCCGGTTATTATTGCAAAAGATGAAAAAACCGAGCTCTTAAAAGTTCTTAAAGCTCATAAAGGGGCAATTGCGTGGAAAATTTCTGACATTAAGGGTATTGACCCAAAATTTTGTACTCACAAGATTTTAATGGAGGAGGACTACAAACCCGCAATTCAAAGTCAAAGAAGGGTAAACCCCAAAATTCACGATGTCATAAAAAAGGAAGTTTTAAAACTCCTTGACGCGGGAATGATTTATCCTATCTCCGATAGCCCATGGGTGATCCCAATCCATTGTGTCCCTAAAAAGGGAGGAATGACCGTTGTACCTAATGAAAACAACGAGTTATTTCCCATTCGTGTTGTGACCGGTTGGAGAGTGTGTATTGACTACCAAAAGTTAAATGACGCCACTCGTAAAGACCACTTTCCTTTGCCCTTCATGGATCAAATGTTGGAGCGACTCACGGGAAATGAATTCTATTGCTTTTTAGATTGTTTTTCCGGTTACATTCAAATCCCTATCGACCCTCGTGATCAAGAGAAGACTACGTTTACGTGTCCTTATGGAACGTTTGGCTTATCGTAGGATGCCTTTCGGACTTTGTAATGCACCGGGTACGTTTCAACGGTGTATGATGGTATTTTTCACGATATGATCGAGAAGTCGATGGAAGTGTTTATGGATGAGTTTTCGGTGTTTGGCAATTCATTCACGTCATGTTTATCTAATCTCGAGCAAATGTTAAAACGTTGTGAAGAAACCAATCTTGTGCTTAATTGGGAAAAATGTCATTTCATGTGTAAACAAGGAATCAGCTTAGGACATAAGGTATCGAAAGCGGGGATTGAGGTCGATAAAGCTAAGGTAGACGTCATCGCCAAGTTACCTCACCCCAAAACCGTTAAGGGAGTTAGGAGTTTCCTAGGCCACGCGGGCTTTTATCGTCGTTTCATCAAAGACTTTTCGAAAATCTCTCGACCAATGACACACCTTCTCGAGAAGGATTCTCCTTTTAACTTCAATGAGGATTGTGTTAGAGCTTTCGAAACTCTAAAAAGGAAACTTACCGAAGCTCCCATTCTTGTTGCTCCTAATTGGGAATTACCCTTTGAAATCATGTGCGATGCAAGTGATTATGCTATAGGGGCCGTCTTAGGGCAACGTTATGAAAAGCATTTCCGTCCTATCCATTATGCTAGTAAGACGATGACCGAGGCTCAATTAAAGTACACCACAACGGAAAAGGAATTCCTTGCCGTGGTCTATGATTTTGAGAAATTCCGACCTTATCTCGTCTTAACTAAAAGCATCGTGTATACCGACCATTAGGCTATCAAGTATCGCTTAGCTAAGCAAGATGCTAAGCCGAGATTGCTTCGTTGGATGCTCCTCCTCCAAGAATTTGATGTCACCGTGCTTGACAAAAAAGGAGCCGAGAATCTAGCGGCCGATCATCTCTCTCGTCTAGAAGATCCTCACAAAGATGTTTTCGAGAACAAGGAAATCACCGAAACATTTCCTCTCGAGACTCTCGGTGTAGTGAATTCTAAAGACACCACCCCATGGTTTGCCGACATTGCAAATTACCATGCGGGCAATTTCATAATCAAGGGTATGACGACACAACAAAAGCGAAAATTCATTCGTGACGTCAAGTTCTATTTTTGGGACGACCCTTATCTCTTTCGGGTTTGTGCGGATCAACTCGTTCGACGTTGTGTTTTTGGTGCCGAAGCTTCTAACATCCTTAGAGCTTGTCATGAGGGACCCACGGGTGGTCACCATGGTGCTAATCTCACGGCTAAGAAAGTGTTCGATGCCGGCTTCTTTTGGCCTTCTATCTATCGTGAGGCACACGCACTTGTGAAGTCGTGTGATTCGTGCCAACGTCAAGGAAAATCGTCTCAACATGATGAAATGCCGCAAAACATAATTCAAGTGTGTGAGATTTTCGACATTTGGGGCATAGACTTTATGGGGCCGTTCCCATCGTCTCATGGTAACAAGTATATCCTCGTCGCGGTCGACTACCTTTCTAAGTGGGTGGAAGCTAAGGCTTTACCTACTAATGATGCTCGTGTGGTAGTGAAGTTTTTGAAGCAACTATTCTCTCGGTTCGAAACCCCTCATGCTATTATAAGCGATCGTGGAACCCATTTTTGTAATGACCAATTCGAGAAGGTCTTAAAGAAATATGGAGTTACTCATCGTCTTTCTACGGCTTATCACCCGCAAACGAGTGGGCAAGTCGAGGTTTCGAACCGAGCTTTGAAGAGGATTCTAGAGAGGTCGATTGGAGAAAACCGTGCTTCATGGTCCGACAAACTCGATGACGCTTTATGGGCCTTTAGGACCGCTTATAAGACACCTATCGGTTGTACTCCTTATAAGTTAGTCTATGGGAAGAATTGTCATTTGCCCATTGAATTGGAGCACAAGGCATATTGGGCCCTTAAGCATGCAAACTTTGACTTGAAGACCGCGGGAGATCACCAGAAAATACAATTGAATGAATTGGATGAACTAAGAGATAATGCTTATGAAAATTCATTGATTTTCAAAGAAAAGACTAAAAAGTTTCATGATGCAAAGATTAAAAACCGGGTTTTTAACGTTGTGATCAAGTGTTACTTTTTAACTCTCGATTAAAGATGTTTTCCGGGAAATTGAAATCTCGTTGGTCGGGTCCTTTCACCATTACACAAGTGTTTCCTTATGGGACCATCGAGCTAGCTCAAGATGATGGTCCTAACTTCAAGGTGAATGGACATAGGCTTAAGCACTACTTTGGTGGGGAAATTCCTTCCTTGGATGACCTCAACCAAGTCACCTTCCCCAATGATAATTAGCATTGAGGGGATCGAGTCGAGCTCAAGACTCGGTAATAAAAAACGAGGTGCCTCGTGGGGGAGATCCCATGCTTATCCTTTTTATGTTTTCTAATAAATAATGAGAGGTGATTTGTGCCCTTCCAACTCGTTGTCTCGTGGTTGTTTGTGATTGTGTTATCTAGATCATCATCATCACTACGATTGAAGACTCTCGTGTTTGTTTACGCGAGCCTCCATCGTTTGCTTGAAGAAGTTTTTCACGAATCCATGACATATCCTTTATTGTTCTAACAATTATCTTTTAGCATAATTAATAAACGGCTTTAGATATATTGTTGATCACCCTGTCCATGCTAGATCCTAAGCATTCGATTCTTCGTCTCTAGTATGGGGGTGTTCCACCTTTAGACTCGAAACATTGAGGAAAATGTTTACTTTTAGTATGGGGTGTGAATAGGTACTTGCTTTGCTACGCCCTCACGTTTTCCAACTTTCAATGTTTTATTTTGTTGCTAATAAGGCTAAAAATGGCCAAAATTTAAAATTTTTCTTAGTTTTCATAAGTGTTTTTAAGACACGAATGTATATTTACCGATGGGTAGAATAAGAGCTAATTTTTGACTTGATGGGCATTTGGAGCCCTTTACATTCCTTAACCCGCTCAATTCAAGTTTTGCTAGACTCTTATATAGGGAACTTTAAAACGCGAAAGTCTTAGCTCATTCGGGTTAAGAACAAGAACTTTTCGCAAGTTCCTATAATTGATCCTAGAAAGTCACTTATCAAGGGAACTATAAAATGCATTCTCTAAAACTTAAAAAAGTCCAAGAAAGTGCAAGATCCTATAGGTGGCTTGAAAACCCAAAACTTCGATTTGATATAGTCTTAATGAAAGCTAATCCAAATTTGGCTTAATTTTGACTTGCATGGCTCAGTATTCACGAGTCTCTTTAATTAGAGGTCTTTAAATAGTGAAGAACGAGAGATGATAGAGTTAGACAAGTGATCATGCTAAACGTAGAACATGAAAATGTTCTTTCAAAAACTCATATGTTTTTAATTGTGGCTTTTTCTCCCATAAGATCAATGCATTAGGAATAAAAATGATTGCAATAAGTAAGGTCGTACGATTTGAAAGGTTACTTAGCTTCTAGAACAAGATCGTTTAAAAGTTGCTCGGGGTTGAATAGAGTTCATAGCCAAGGTATAACTTATTGAAGCGGGACGCGAAGATTGGTGAAGATCCAAAAAGGCCCTAACAAGGCATGATGAGCTCTATTTTGTTGCTAAAGATCCAAGATGATGTGAAGTATCATTATTCCTAAATCAATATGAAGGATCGAGACACACGACAAAAAGCAATTACTCCCCGACAGACACAGGAACCATGATTTCCCTGGCATCGGAAACATGATTACCCCCCCCCCCCCCCCCAACAGACACAGAAACCATGATTTCCCCTGGCTCTTATCTCCTTTCGGTAACCTTAATGCCCCCACTTGGGTCACAAGTCCACGCCACTAGACTCAGCTAACTATCGATTAATACTTTACTTTCGGACTAATAAATACTCAAATAAGTCAATATGAATCACTTGTGATCCATGACAAATAGTTAAAAAGTTCTAGTAACCCATTTCCTTTTATAATAACTAGGATTGCGGGGAGAAAAAGTATTACACAATTTGGTTGTATGAGTAGTGTTAGCATTGTGACTAGTACCAACAATGATCTCGTTTTTGCACTTAGCATGGAATGTATGACAATCAAGGATGACGAAATTTACTCTATGGGACATTTACTTGTTTCTATTCATTGACCCTAAAAGTCACATTCGTGATGAAAATCATACATTATGTCTTTACACATCTTAGTAGTATTGTTACAAGTATTTTAATTTTCAATAAAGCGTAATAAAATTGAAATTTGGTGATGTTTAGATACTTTATTCTAGCATTACGTGAGGGCACGACAATGGCTTAGTATGGGGGAGTGATGAGATGGCTTTTATACATGATCTCATCGTTCTTTTCGGGCTTTAAATGCATTAAAATGTCATAAAATACCATATATATGCTTGTATTTGTTTACTTGTGTGTTTTAGGTATGGATATCGTGAAAAAGACAAAAGATCACAAGAAACAAGGAAAAACGGACACGAGAAACGAAGCCATACAAAGAACCGGGCCCTAGTTCATAAATTATTCAAGATAAACCCTTGAAGACTTGAAGAAGTACAAGATTGATCCTCAAATTATGAAGAAATGACACTTAAAACCCTTGTATATTCATAATTACAAGTTTGGTCCCTTAAGTTTGTCAAAATTACAAAAAGGTCCTTCAACTTTGAAGAATTTGCAAGTTTAGTCCCTCATCAATTCTAAATTGTCAATAATGGTCCCTCATGAGGTCAAAGATAAAATGAAGACCTTTGAAGATCAAGAATGTCCAAGATCAGTCCTTCAATATTCAAAATTGGCAAACACAACCCTTAAAACCCTTATCATAAAGTTTAGTGGCCAAAGTGTGAATTTGGAAACTTATTTAACAAAGGAAGACGTTTAAAAGGCTGAAATTTCTTGTTATTCACTCTTTTCCAAAAATCAAGGACAAAAACAACCAAAGCCCAAAGTTCAAATCCATGAAAAAGCGGGTAACACTTACTGTAGCAATTTTTACCACCAAGAACACCCTTTTTACCCAGGTTTAAAAACAAAGAAAACAAAGGGGAAAATGAAATTGGCTATACCCACGTGTGATTCACATCACCTCAATCACATCCCATAACAAATACCTTAACTTCCACTACCAGAAATACCCCACAAGTACCTCTCACATGACGACACTTGGCAGAGAATTATGACATGGAAAAATCAATGGTCTTAAGTTATTTCTTAGTCACTAAGCACCCAATGAACGTCCCTGATTCATCAAATCAAGCTGGCAACAAGCCTAGAAGATTCTGCAAGGCTAGTTTAGGGAATTCAGTTGCTAGGGTTTATGAATAGTGGTTGTAAGCATTTGCCTATAAAAGGAGACCTTAACTTGTGAGAGTCCCTTGTTCCAGGATTGCTATTACTCTTTGTAATTCCTTTTTAGTCAAATAAAAGTTGGTGTTTTTTCTAAAAATATAATTCCTTTTTAATTGTTAAAAGTTGGTGTTAAAGCATAGCAAGCCTGAGTTCCATTGTTTATCTCTTCATAAATTCGTTTTGGAAAAGTTTTCAAAAGGATTTGTGAAGTGTTTGTGAAAAAGTAAAAAAATCATTGGTTATTTTGCTTGTTTCTGTTCTTGTGATTTTGCAGGTACAAAAGTGGAAGCTGGTGCTTGTTTAGCTAGCACCTAAGCTCAAACAATCCAAGGCTTGGATTGTAAGTCTTGGAGGTTTGCTTTCTATATCCCATTTTATATTTTTGTCAAATATTTGATAAATAAATTATTTGTGGATTTGTGGGTTGGATTGCTGTTTATTTGGTTCTTATTTGTTTCATAGGTTATATTAGACCTGTTATCATCTAGATCTTGTTGATTGTAGGGATAAAAATCATTTTTGAGTGATATTGGATTGATTAAGGGGTGTTTGTGTCTGCTGGTTCAAAGGCCTTAGGGCCTTGGAACTTGGTTCCCTTTGGTTTATGGTTGTTTGTTTACTGATATGAAAGTTGTTTCAATTCTTGGTTAAGCCTAAAACATAGTATAACTAAAAAAACATAGGTTGCTAGTTTATGAACATATTATTCAGTCAAACACATCAGTAGATTTGATTTGTTTGTTTGTTTGAATTAAGGTGTGAAACTTGGTATGCTTATAGATTTGTTGGTTGTACAACTCTGCATTATCTGGTTTTGGAGTTTGGTGGCTTATTGAGTAGTTTATAGCTTATTGAATTTCAGTTTTTTGTCAAATAGATCAGCAAATGCATGCTATGTGATTTTGATGCACTTGGATTGATTTGTGTTGGTTTATGCTTTTAACTAGTTCCTTATACATACTTGGTGTGTGCTTAGTGTTTGCTGCTTATTTTACAAGCTTATAAGCCCACTTGCTTATAGTGCTTAATCTGCCAAAATTCAAGCTTAGTAAGACAACTGTTTTACTAAGTTCATTGGTCTAGACCTCTAGACTTGATCCAAAATAGCTTCAAATAAGCTTATTCACATCTCATATCCAAGTTCTGCAAGTTTGGTGATTTTTGGAGCAAGTTGACTTTCGTTGACCAAGGCAAAAAGTGCTTATCAGTTAGTTTAGCTTATTGAAACGTGCACAACTTAGTTATTGTACTTATCATCATTTATCTCACCTTATAAGCTATACTAGAAGAAATCAGAACTTAATAAGAGCTTTTCACTAGGAAATTAACTTTTCTTATTTTAAAAGAGTGCTTATTGGTTCACACAGCTTATTGTACTTGGCATATTGGGATTTTCTTTGTTGATTAGTCTTAGTTAAGCTATTTGTGAGCTTTTGCAACAAACCAGAGCTTCTGAAACAGCCTAGAACTCTATCCCGACTATTTTGTCGTTTTGTGGAATTGTTCTTTGCTTATTTCTGGCTTATTGAGTGTGCTTTTTCAAAATTTCTTTTCACAAATCTCTTAGGCATCTCAAAAGAAGGTTGTGTGTTTAAGCAGAGCTTATGGCATTGGCTTATTGCTTAATGGGCTTATTGGCCCAATAAGAATAAGCTGTTGACCTTTTAAGCTGTGATAAGCTCAAAATCAGCTTTTGGGCCTTCAGACTCTTGTGTTTAGAATTAAATTTTGAGTCAGATAGGGCTTTTTAGGTCATTTGGGCCTAGTTTGACTTTTTGGGCCCAAAAGCCCATTAAGGTTGAATGTTTTTGGTTTTGGCCCGTTAGGGGTATTTTGGTAATTTCACTTTCATTTTCTGATTATTTAGGTTAAAATAAACTAGTTTGCAAGTTTTTAGAATTGTTTATAATTTTTGGATTTTTAATATTATTTTAATATTATTTTATTATTAAATTTCAAATTTCACATTTTTGCACTTTTTATATTTTTCTTAGGTTTAATACATTAAAATAGGATTTTTGCAACTCTTATATTAATTTTATCATCATTAGATTAATTTTTATAATTATTTTAAGTTTTAATAGTTTTTAAATCATTTTAAATAGTTTTTATTAGTTTAAAAATTTATAAAAATAGTTTTTAATCTTTTTAGGTCATTTGAGAGGTTTACCAATTGAAAAATCTTTATTTGGGCTTTTTGATAATTAATTTGATTTTTAGGGCTTTAATTAGCATTTAAAAATTAATATTTAATTAATTAAAAGGTTTGAAAAAGTTTTGATCATTGGTAAACTCTTAGTTTATTTAATTTGATTTTTGGGAATTTTTTTGGGAATTTTTAGAATTAATTTTTATTTTAGCTCTTTTTACGGTTTTTCGTTTAGTCGTCGTAGTAATTAATTTCACGTCTTCGTCATTCTATTTTCTCATCCCCTTATCTCAAATATTAATCTCAAATATTGTCACATTTTAGTCACACACATATACCTCCTTGGGAAATGAACTTTCACCTTTGGGTCATTAGTGTTTGATTTTCCTAAATCATCACTTAATATTTACCGCTTTTACGCCTTTTTCCTAAAAGGTCGTATTTTACCACAATCACACACACACTAGGAATTTCCAAAATAATTTTTCTAAATTTAGCTAACTCTGAAAAAGTGTGCTTTAGGATCTGTAGAATCTAGAAGGGGGGGGGGGGGGTTGAATAGTTTCTCATCGGTTTATCTCCTAATTATATTTTTCCTTTTAATTAGGTGAGTGCAAAAACTATCTTTTGCTTGAAAGCTAGTTGCATAATGATTAGGTTCAATTCTAATGTTTTAACAATATGTAGCAAGTATATTTATAATGAATGTAAGTAATGAGTAAGGAAAGAAACAACCTAGTAGGAAGACAACAAGATTTATAGTGGTTCGCAAACGAGGCTCTATCCCCGTTGCTACTCCACTCCTCGAGTACACCTTACTCGAGATTTCCACTATATCCGCAAGCTCCCTTCTTGGCGGAGAAAACCTAACAACGTTGCTTACATTATTTTCCGACACTAAGCTAAATATCGAGACCTAATCTTATCTAGGACCAATCTACACAACGTCGCCCACTTCACCATTTACGACACAAGGCTGGATGTCGAGTTCTAATCCAAAGCTAGAACAAATCTTCACAACGTTGCCTACTTCACCATTTTCCGACACAAGGCTAGATGTCGAGTTCTAATTGGAAGCTAGAACCAATCTTCACGACTCTTCACTTTGAAGCTAAGTGAGAACTTCACACAACACAACTACTCATCACTTTATAGTTTAGTGAGAACTCATAATACACAACCACGTCACTTTATAGTTTAGTGAGAACTAACACAACTTATAACAACTCAACTAAACATATCCAAGTACACACATGTAGCTTGGATCTACACAACACAAATCCAAGAACACACATATGCAAAGGATTTACACAACTCTAGTCCAAGTATTCACACATAGCTTGGATGAACACAACTAGTCTAAGTATTCACCAATACATTGGATTTACACAAGATACAAATAAACAAATGATGAACATGATTAGATCTTTAGGAGAGAATGATCTTCATCAAAGCTTCATCTTTAATCACATCACAAGTGTGTGAGTGATCTGCTCTATGGACAAGGTAAAGAAGGAAATCAAGAGGATAATCATAGGTAAACATATTTAAAACATTAGGTGATCATTTACAAATGATTAGGATTAGAAACAAGAAAGAAGACTGAAAAGAGGTCCAAAAAGGGTTAATGAAAGTGCAAATTTGATTCACTATTTATAGGAAAAAGATCCCAACGGCTACCTAGGGGCGGTTCCTTAACTACCCAGGCGGTTCCTTATCGATAAGGAACCGCGTAGGCACTTAAGGAACCGCTGAGAGTAGACTTCGCTCCTTTTTGTCTTTTTGTGAATTTGCAATATCTGAGGCTGTTTAAACCTTCAAAGGATATTCTTATGGCATTTGGAATATGCCATATTCAAATTTACATTTTCATTTTAATAAAACATTTTCTTAAAAATAAAGTTTATTAAAAATCTTTTGTTACATTTGACAAAAGTGAGTTTTAAGGCTAATCACTTTTATGATCTCTAAGCATGATTAAGATATGTTAGTGTAATGATTATTACCTTGATGATAGTGTTTGTTAGATAATTCGTTTTATGATTGTGCTTGAAAATAAATGTCTTTGTAATTTGTCGTGATCAAAACTAAGAAAGATTAAGTAATACTAACAATGTTTTTAGGTATTGCTTTGCATTAACAATCTCCTATTTTTCGATTACGACAAACTATAAACTAATTTACGTAAAATACAAGTTTATTCGAATAATTAACGAGTTTATCACTATCATTTCACCCCCTTTGTCGAAGCAAAAAGGTTAGAACAAGTATTTGAAGAAGAAAAGAACCGGACTTTGCTAGTAGCTCCCCTTGGTGCTTACTCCCCCTTGCTTGGGGAACCAAGTAAATGACATGCTACACAAAGGTTAGAAGAAAGAAAAGAAACATCAATGTATGTATGTGCACTACTTACTAACTAACTTGAGAGGGAGAAGGAAAAGAAATCTCATATTAGAAGCAAGCAATTGCTAAATATGTCCAAAGAGTGTGTATTGACAACATCATAGTTTAATTGGTGGAATAAAGGAAGAAAAGAAACGTCCAAACCAATCAAAGATGATTAAAATGTAAAGGGGTTAAAATTTAGAATTTATGGAATCACCCATAATTAATTTTAAGTTTTAACCATGATCAACTCTTTAACAAATGTGTGAAATAGAATTAGCGGGAAAGATAAGAAACATAACATTCATATTACAAATATATGAAATAACATACAAGAGAAATATTCATACACACAATATGAATATTTAAAGCCAAAAATATGGAAAATAAACCATAAAGCATAAAAAACTCTCATATTGATAATCTTCCAAGATTGCTTAAGTTTTATTGACTCAAACAACTAAAGTACAAAATGTGCCTTAGTTTGTAAAGAAAGACGACGAAGCATCAGTCGAAGTTTTGTTCACGGGAACGAAAACTTTGAGAGGAGGTCGAGTGAGGAGGAATTCAAGGAAAATTAGCTTGTCATATATATGAGCAAGTTCAATTTTTTGAAAACGACAACAAGTACACGAGGACCATGATGCAAAACAAAGTCGTTAGATGGGGGAGGTCCACCAAAAGTAGAGTTTGGTGGAGAGGGAGATAACGGATAAGAGATGTTTTCATAATGCCTAGTGAGATTAGGGAAAGAAGATAGGTCATTGAGTTGGGGAGAGTTAAAAGGTTTAGGTGGTGGTGGAAGAATTTCCTTTTCTCTGGTAATTGGATTTATAGAGTAAGTCTCATTCCAATATTTAATCAGCGAGAAAGAAGAGTTCTTGGAGGATTTAGGAGAAGAAGAATTATGAGAATTCTTGTTCTTTTTGATCCAAATGGGTCGAACCGAGATTTTCGGTTTCTTTGAAAGCTTAGACGAAGAAGCTTTAGGTTGAGAAGATTGTGACAAAGAAATGTCAAGGATAGAAATTAAAGAATTAGGCATTATGAGGGATGAAGAGAAGAACTCCCAAAATAGAAGAATTAAAGAAAATAGACAAGGAAAAGAATTGAAATGAAAATAAAAGGTTTTAGGGAATGTTTATCCAAATTGGGTAAACAAATAATCTTAACCAAAATAGTGGTCAAAGAAGAAAGACCAAAAATAAGCCAAGAACGGCTTTCCTGTACGCGGTTCTTTCATAGAGCCCGTGGTTCCATATCGATATGGAGCCACCTGGGGGCTAAGGAGCCGCGTCAAGGGGACATCAAACCATGATTTTCAAAAGTTTTGGAGAAAAATAAGACTCTTTCAAAATTTTGCAAATCTTGGATTTTTACCTCATTTAGCACTAGACTATGCTAGGGTTGCATAAAAGCAACACATTCACAAAGAATGTCAAGACAAAGGGTGACAAAATATTTAGATAACATTTTCATCCAATTTTAAGTCAAGTTTTTAGAGGTTGTGATAGATTTAGGTTCAATTTTAAATAAATTAAAGTTGAATACTGTGATCACTCTAACACCCCCAATTTACCTTGCGCAACGGAATATCACAATTGGGTGTTAGTCAAAGAATCATCCCACACATGCCATATTGAACGACTCAAAAGAGACGTTATAAGCATAAGTAATTTAAAAACATGTTAAATTACAACAACAACATAAATTGACTAAAAGTTTCCAACCCCAAAATATACAAGAGTAATGTTAGGTCCCCACAAATCTCAACCCGTTTAAAACCAACCCACATTGTTTACAAGATATACAAGAAAATACAAATTGTCTTTGTTAAAAGGGAGGAAAACCAGTTAGACCGTCCACAAGACACAACAACATCATTGCATGATCCGCCTCTATCATCCTTGATTACCTGAAACACATGCTTAAAATCGTCAACAAATAAGGTTGCGCGAGATCTATAGGGTTTTACAAAATCATAGTTGAACATAAGTATAAAAATCATTCACGATTATTCAATAGTATGCAGATCATTACAAACTATTATTGGGTATTACTCATTATAGCATAGGCTATTTAATTATGTTTAAGCTCATGACACCGATCCCATAAACTAATCACCCGCGCCAAATGCCGGCGTGATTTAAGTAAAACCATGGCCCCTCTTAGGTATTCGTTGCCAATTATACCTTTTTCTTGACACAAGTTATCCAACCGCAGAGGGTACTCAACGTACTAGCTCTCGTCTAGGATAGGATCGTCAACCCAATAGTACTATCAATTGTTCAAGCGGCTATTTCCAATCCACACTAGGATCAAATAATAGTTAAAGGTTCATGAATTTAGGGTCTTTGGCAACTAGCTACTCAACATAATTCAAAACATCATTCGAGTCCAACAATCATTCGGGTCCAACAATCATTCATGACTTATGTTCCTTTTCATTTAAATAGCATGTATCCCCCTCGCGGGTAAAAATCATTTAAAATACAGTAAAGAGTGAGGCTATAGACTCAACTTAAGTAGTAGTGGTTGTATTAACGAATACGTAGACGGAAAACAATCACCAACGATGAGGACGCCCCTTGAAATCAATTACAACACCTACAAAAACAAATTGCGTAATGAATCATAACCTTAAAGTACCTTCAAGTACTATATGTAAAAAATTAAGAACACTAAATGTTCATATAAACTCACGCTAAAATCCTAAACAAGTGAAATTTACTAGACACATTCATTGTTATACGTTCTTAAAACTATTACTCGATTTACAATTCTGTCGGTACATACCTAATGTACGGACTGAATTATCATACTTAAACACCACGAATTTTTACGAAACTCGCTGTAGACTTCACATACATCATGTAAAAAGCTCATAAAATTTTTCATAAAAAGATATTACTTTTAAGTCACGCTACCCAACACATTTCCAACCTTGAAAATCCGGGCAGATTTACACCCTTACATTGTAAAACCAATTTGAATCACTTAACCAATTCCGTTTGCAAAACCAATTTCTAAGTTTCAAAATAGACTCACAAACTCAAGTTTTGAGATAAAGAACACCCCTCGACCATTTTTTAAAACTCTACTTATAGTCCCCGAGATTTGACCTAAAATCGAACACAAATTCGGATTATGTCGACTTTCATCTCCCGGTACACAAAACTTTAAACTAACGTAACTTTTGACTCGTTTGGAGTTAAAAGCTCTATCTTATATCAAAACGAAGCTAGAAAGAATCTCTACAAATCTACCCTATAATAAAAATCTGGACTTGATGTAGTGTTTTTACTACTCTTTAGGAAAAGAGCGTAAAAAGCGGTAAGTATTAAGTGTCGGTTTAGGAAAACCAAGCACTTATAACCCAATGAGTGGGGATCGTTCTCAAGGAGGCACGTGTGTTGTGAATTGGATTGATGATTGATTTGTTTTTGATTATTAACAAGAAAAGAGAAGAGAAAATGACGAAGACGTAAAAAATAAAAATTTAACAAAAACTACTACTAGAAAGTTAAGACGTAGAAGCGTAAAAAAGAAAAAAAACACAAAAATTAAAATTTTAACCTCAAAATTCCTAAAAATTATTAAAAATCCAAAATAAAATTCTAAGAGTTTACAAAAAATCGAAACTTGCTAAAACCTTTTAATTAATTAAATAATGACTTTTTAATGCTAATTAAAGCCCTAAAAATCACAATTAATTATTAAAAAGCCCCAAACAAGATTTTATAGTTTGTAAACCTCAAAATAGACCTAATTAAGTTAAAAACTATTTTTAAAAATTTTAAAACCAAATTAAACTATTTTTAAACACTTAAAAACTATTAAAATCTATTAAATCTTAAATTAATTCTAAAAATTAATTGAAAAGCCTAAAAATTAATTGGAAAGTGATAAAGTTCCTATTTTAATGTCTAGAATCTAGGAAAAATGAAAAAAAGTTAAAAATTAAACTTTGAATTTTTTCTAATAAAATAATATTAAAATAATCAAAAAAATAAAAAGTTTAAAAATAAATTCTAAAAAATTGCCAAAAATCCTAAATATTCTAACTAAGATAAAAATGAAAATTAAAGTTCCTAAAACCTCTTAATTAATTTTATATTAATTTTTAAATTTTAATAAAAAACCTAAAATCAAATAAAATTAAAAATTAAAGTTTTTGAAAACTTTTTGATATGTAAACCTCAAATACATAAATTAAAACCTAAAAACTATTTTTTTGTATTTTTAAAATGCTTTTTACTATTTTTAGTTAACTTTCTAAAAATAAATCTAAAAATAATCCTAATAAATAAATTAAAAGTGGGAAAAATAAACTTTTAAAACAGAAAAGTCTAAAATGCTTATCAAAACCTAGGAAAAACAAGCTTGGCCAAATAAGTTACTTAAATAAGCTGAAAAGGATCAAATAAGCTACAGCTTATTTTAATAAGCCAAAACCAAAACCTGCTTAAGTATATTTCAATTGCAAACCCTAGCAGTCAAAGACCCTAGGGCGCAATCGTAACTTGTATGTGATGTGAGGAGGATGGCGCAGGTTCGAGTCCTGGCCAGTCCTTTTTGGTTTTGTAATTTTTTTTTCTTTTAGCTTTTAAACACCAATCCAGTAACCTTATTAATTACAAAAACACAAACACCTTTTTACACAAGATTAATACCAAGATTAAATCCAAAAACGTGTTCAGTTAGCACTTTCAAGAACACAAGCAGATTTGTGTTTTCTTCACAAGTGAGATTAACCACGAGGGCTTGGATTTTTGATTTTTGGTGGATGTTTTTGGACAAGCAGGCACCCTTGTACTCTTTGGAGTACAAGGAGTCAAGATAACACACAAAGCAAGCAGATTCAAACCAAATTCAAACACAAAAATGCATAAACAGGGCAAAGAAGGTTGCAGATATGCTTAATGGGTCTGTGGGTGTTTTACCACTTTTATGTGCACCAAAATCAATTTCAAGCTCCCAAGTCTTTCATACAACCACTTCAGCTAGCATGCAAACAATCTACAAACCTACTCAATCCTATTGTTTAACAGTTTTCCAAGATTGGTGGTTCAAAAGTCCACAAAACACACAGAAAAGTGAATATGCAGTTTTATACAATCTTTTTCAAATTTTTATCATGCATCAATGTTTCAAACTCATCCCAAGCTGCAACCAAAGCTAACTTACAACCTTTTGACTAACCTAGAATAAGATCAAAACCAATTTTATCCTAAAAACTTAACAAAATCTTACCTTAAGCTACTAATCCAAACACCCCTATAAAACTGAATATGCAAGATTTTCAAACAAATCCTATTCTAAACAACTCCAAACTGATTTCTACCACCACTAACATGCATATAAACACCACTTAACTCAAATCCAACCAATATAACACACATTAAACACTTTTCATGCACAATCACAAAAAGCACACAATAAACTGAAATTATGAAAAAGGTATCAGATTTTTACCTAAGGGACCTACATCCAGGTCCCTTGGTGACAGCTTTATCACTTCCAATAGGCCCGGGCCTATGCAGTCTCTTGATCAACAAACAATCAACCAACCTGTTTAAGAAAAATTGAAAAAAAAACACAAGCACAAATATAACACTGTTTACTCTTTGAAACTTTCTCACAAATCCACAAACCTTGAGACCAACTGACTTGTTTTAAAAACAACTTATAACTCACAAATCAAAGAATGCTATTCCACTTTCACTTCTTAGCACCCTATGATTTCTGAATTTTATAAATTATTTTCAAAACCTTTTTGAAAACTTTTTTGAAACTTTTAAAATCCAAACACACAAACTGTTAACACAAGAATTATGGAACTCAGAATTTAGCAATCCAATACCAAACTTTTTAAAAAACATAAAAGGAATTACAATTTCATTAGAAAATACCAAACTTTATATTAAATTTAAAAGATTACAAGGACTTTGCTAAAATTCTGGAACAAAGTGATAGAAACACAAACGTTTCTATTTATATAGGCCTATGGAAATTACTAGAAGATTGATTAAAATAATACAAGAAAATTGAGCTCTAAAACCCTAATCTTGGAAATGCCGAATTTGCCCTCTTGGTCTTCTCTTGAATCTTTGGTCAAAATACCCATGTGATGTTGCCAGCTCTTGTAATGTGATCAGGAACGTCCAATATAGCTTTGGGAGCAAGGAGTTGGTCACAATCGTTGATTTTGTCGGGGTATTGGGTTTTGGGTGAAAGTGACGCAGCAGGGGAGGTCCCTACTACTCACATGGGTGTGTTGGTGGTGTGTTTAGGAGGTGGGTTTTGGTGACAACAAAGGTAATTAGTGATCTGCATCAAATTAGGGAATAACCCTTTGATATGTGGTCGATTTAATCTGGGCTGGTTTAGGGTTGATGGGTGATTAAGAGAAGTGTTTAATCCAAATTGGGTAAAACAATTTTTAAACTTGTGTTATGGTGGGAAATAGGGAAAGTTTTGACTTTTTGACTTATTTAAACGGGGTGGGTACTGGGCTTGTGGGGGAAATGGGCTAATGGTGGATATTTTTATTACCCGTCCAAACAAACACTAACATTTGTTAACTTCTTTTCATCCCTAGTCCAAATGCCAACAGCCAGTTAAATTCCTTTCATAGCCAGTCCTTTCTTGTTAAGTCCTTCTCAATGGCAGTCCAAATGCCTTTGCAAGTTAAGTCCTTTCATGAAATTAGACTAACTTTTGCATCCTTAATCAATTCCCAAGAGCTTTTCTTGTCATATCTTCAAACTTATGGGACCATACTTGTACATTTGATATGTGGAGGGTCAAATGTGACAAGTTCTTCAAAGATGAGGGGCCACTTTTGCCAATTCTTCAAACTTGAGGGGTCTTTTTGCAAAATTCCAAATTTGGGCTTGGTTCATTGTGCGTCTTCGTTTCCCGTGTTCGTTTTTGATTGATTCTTGTGATCTTTTGCCATTTCCTCAATATCCGTACCTAAAAATACACAAGTAACAAACACGAGCATATATTTGGTATATTTGATGATATTTAATTGATTTTAAGCCCGATTTGGACGATGAGACCATGTATAAAAGCAGTCTCATCACTCCCCCATACTAAACCATTGCCGTGCCCTCACGCAATGCTAGAATAAAGTATCATAACAACTCCAAAATTCATTTTTATTGACTTTATTGAATTGATAAACATGCTACACTACACTATTACTACTACTTGCGTTTTAGACATAATGTATGATTTTCATCGCAAAATGGGACGTTTAGGTTCATAGAAAAGAACACGTGAATGCTTCGTTAGAAATAATTTCATCGTCCTCGATTTTCACCTTAATTCCATGCCAAGCGTGCAACGAGATCATTGTCATTATAAGTTAGTAATGCTAACACTACTCATATGCCCTAATCACGTACTTATCCTCCCATTATTCCTAAGTTGTATCTCTTATATTTTATTATGTCTTGAATGTTTCACGAGGATACATCATTGACTTATGCGATAATAGAGATTTAGGTCTAAAAATAGAGTCCTAACGGTGTAACTAAGACCATCAAATCAATAACCCCTCCTAATAGACAACACTGTCAAAAAATTAAGTTGACAAGAAGAATCGATAAACACGGTTTTATAACGGTTTTGAACATGAGACTTATTACCAATACTTTTATACGCCCCCTAACGGAAGGGCCTTATTATCTTTGGTTTACCTCCATCTTTTATTCAACTTCGCCATGAAGCTTTTATTATGACTTCGGTCTTGCCTTGCCTTTTATTATCAACCTCATCGGTGGTTTTATTAGCCAAAGACGTATATCCTCACGCTAAAGCGAATTTTGGATCTTTAAAGCTTCGAAGATTAAGGCTTGATTCACTTTCAATTTTGCATAGATTTTAGGCCTTGTGGGGCTTCAAATTGTTTGCTAGATTTAGGTGAGCACTTGAAATCTTATTATTGGGTGAAGCTTTCGATTATTCGGGTTGCCAATACTTCAAAACCGTGACGCTGGCGATACCTTAATGTCTTCCCAATTTAATTACACGGAAGCTACTAGAAAAGACTAGAAACCCAACAATCCTAACTAAACCGCTAAGTCAATATTTATTAAGCAAAAAATATTTACAAGCGAAGGGAGAATAAGCAAACAACGAGGACACATGAGTTTTTGAAAGAATACGAGTACTCTACGTTTAGCATAGTAACTTATAATTAACTCTATCATTTCTCGTCCTCATTTAAGAGACTTAGCCTAATGTGTAGTTAAGGAATCAAAGCTAAGTGCTCAACACGCACGGTCGAGTAAAAAATTACTCTTATTCTCGCCATCAGAAAACCTACATTCGTGTCTTCAAACACTTATGAAACATGAGAAAAAATTTTAAAATTTGGCCATTTTTAGCCTTATTTTGCAATAAAACGATAAACAAAACGATAAACTTTGGAAAGCGTGAAGGTTTGGCAAGGCAAGTATCTATTCACCCCCCATACTAAAATTAAACATTGTCCTCAATGTTTCGAGTCTAGGGGTGAAAACACCCCCATACTAGAGACGTAGTCGAATGCCTAATCTAGCATGGAAAGGGTGTAACCAATAAGTAATAGCCGTTTATAAAGTGTGCTATAAACCTAAGGTTAGAACATAAAAGGATATATCATTTGGATATTGGGAAAGGCCTCCAAAGCAAACGATCGAGTGCTCCCATAAAATGAAAACGAGAGGCTCCAATCGTGAAGATCATGATCTAAAAAACCACAATTCACAAACAACCACGGAACAAAGGTTGGAAGGGCACAAATCCCCTCACATTAAACTAATTAGAAAGCAATAATATGTACATGGATAAGCATGGGTCTCCCCCACGAGGCACCTTGTTTTTGATAACCGAGTCAAAAGCTCGACTCGAATCCCCATAAATGTGATCATTTAGGGATAATCATGGTGTGGTCAAATTTTTGGTGGGTCTTACATGATAAACAAGGCCCAAAAGCACGTGGAGTACTTTAAAAACCCGATAAACGTATACCGGGGTCAAAGATAGCGTCTTCGTTTTCGGATGAAAGACGAAACAACGCTACTCCAACACAAACCCCAATGGGGTAGAAGAAAATAGGAGAGAAGAAATAGAAGGGTGAGACAATGGGTAAGTCAAAACATTGAGCTACTCGAGGTAGACTCGCACCAATCAAATGAAAAGATTTTCCATTTATTGCATCGGTGGAAGACCGAGATTTCCCTATATAAGCAATTCCAGGATCAAATATCTCGTCCTCGGTGGAGAAAGGGGAGGGAACATAAGGGGCTTCCCCCACACTAAGTCCACACAAAGCATCGTCAAAACGAGTAGACGAGCTTGTAGTACTCAATAAATGCGGTGATGACGGAGTTAGAATTGTAGAAAAATCTTTTAAATTCAAGTTAAAATCTTTTCCTTTTTCAACTTTTAAACTTTCTTTGTGAAAACCCGATTTAATTATGTCAAAAATATTTGGTGTATCTAAAGCAATGTTAGTCACACTAAAAATTCTCACATTTTGAAATCCTTTTGGTTTAGGTGGTGGCAAGTTTTCAAATCTTTTGTCAACAAAGAAAACCTCCCTATCGGGATCAATGTATTCATCATCCGAAGATTCACTCGAGATTGTAATCGTAGGCTTAACACTCTTAACCTCCACCGGCGGAGGGGACGGAACTTCATTTTTCTCAACAACTCCTAAAACTCTATTTGAAATTCTTTTGCAAATGCTTTTGGTGGAATTGACATTGTACAAAGATGTGATAGAATACACATGAGAAAGAGTGGAGTTTTGGGTTGCATTAATGACGAGTTCTTCCTCATTGAAACGAAGAGTGATTTTTCTTGCATGCACATCGATAAGTTCTCTCGAGGTATCCAAAAAAGATCGACCTAAAATTAACGGAACTTTAGGATCGATAGGAATATCAACAACAATAAAGTCTACAGGATAGTAGAACTTTCCAACTTTCACGAAGACGTCCTCGGCAACTCCACAAGCTAGAATCGTAGAATGATCGGCCATTTCGATTGACATTCTTGAAGGAGTGAGATTTGGAAGATTGAGCGATTTAAAAATCTCAAGAGGCATCAAATTAATACTAGCACCAAGATCGGCCAAGGCGTAGCATTCTTCCATGTCTTGGATAGCACATGGGATTAAAAACTTCCCAGGATCACCGACTTTTTGAGGTATGCGGCTTAGAAAAACCGATGAACAACTAGACAATTTTTGCAATTTCTCTTCGTTATTCAACATACTTTTGAAGTTCGCGGCAAATCGAGGCATCATGACTAAGGCGTCGGCAAAACTTATATTGAAATGCAAGTCACGAAACATTTTCATAAAGAGTTCAAACTGATAATTATTTCATTCTTGTGCCTTTTCCTTGTCTCGTCTTGAAGGGTAGGGTAAAGGTGGTGTGGGTTGGGGCAAAGTAGGCATAGGCATCGGCCTTGGAATCTCGGGTTCCATGATGGGTATTGGTTCAACCGTAGGTGTGGTTTGAGCGGTACTTCGTGGGCTTGTAATGTGCTCCTTTTCAACCACAACCTCGGGTTCTTTCTCTTTTTCCTTCTCCATAGAAGTACTTGGACGAGAAATGGGTTCTTTGAAAGTTTTACCACTACGAGTAGTAATAACCTTCAATTCTCCTTTCGGGTTCACGATGGTATCACTAGGAAGACCACCCGAAGAAGAGGGCTTACACATGATAGCTTCAAACATTTTAGCCATACGGTCTTCAAACTTAGATTGCCTAGCATCCGCTTTTAACAACTCTTGCTTAATCTCATGTTGACCTTGCTCCATTTTTTGTTGATTTTGTTGGAGTCGTGTGACATTTCCTTCCATTTTGTTTGCATGAGTTTTAAGTTCATTAGCAAGTTCGTTTTTAAGCTCGTTTTTCAACTCGGATCTTAAGCTAACCATCTCACGTTGCATATTGTCAAACTTAGCATCATTAGCCTTAGCATAATTCAAAAATTCTCCTTGAAGATTTTTGGTGTGATCGTTTTGAAAACCTTGGGCATTGTTTTGAAAATCACGGTTTTGGTTTTGATTATAAATTTGCCCATTTCCACTTTGGTAATTACCTTTGTTATAATTTCTTTGATTTCCTTGGTAATTTCCACCTTGGTTGTTGCGATAATTATTAGCATTTTGATTTGGTGGAGCTTGATTTTGGCGGGAACCTTGACCGATTTGGTTATAAGTTCCCGTGGCTACAAAAGCATTCGAAGTGTTACCATCCGCGGTAATGCACTCGGAAAGATCATGAGCTCCCCCACACGACAAACAACTTTTAGAAACCGCTTTGACCGAAGCGGAATTGGAAGCTTGTTGAGCCTTCCAATGGGACATAAGGTTAGCAAATCTATCAAAAAATCGGTTTTCTTCATTTGCTTCATCATGTAATGCATTGATACTACGAGACGATGATGACGAGCCCAATTTGGCAACACTCGGTGTGTGACGAGGGCTATAAACCTTAGACCTATTCTCGATTATGACCAAAGCTTCTTCAACCGTTTTACACAAAAAATTACCACCCGCGGCGGCATTTAAATAATCTCTTTCATGATCGTTAAGTCCATTGTAAAACGTGTCAATTTGGTGCAAATCAGAAAAACCGTGATGAGGACATTCATGTAACATCTCCTTAAACCTATTCCAAGCCGTAGAAAATCTTTCATTTGATTCTTGTGAAAATTTAGAAATCTCATTTTTCAAATGCGTAGTCTTAGAGGGCGGAAAAAATTGGTTCACGAACTTTGAAACGAGATCCTTCCACGTCAATATAGAATTGGGTGGCTCTTTCTCTAACCAAATTTTAGCGGGCCCCGCTAAGGAATACGGAAAAAGCATCATCTTAATCGAGTCATTCGAGACATCCTTGAATTTGCACGTGGCGGTAAGACGATTGAATTGGCGGATATGGTTGTGAGGATTGTCCTTCTCATCACCACGGAATTTGTTGTTTTGGATCATCGACAACAAACCCGTTTTCACCTCAAAATTCTCCGCAAGGATTGCGGGAATCACAATAGCTTCTCCATAACCCTCGGTGGGTGCTTGAAGTAACTCCATCATAGTTCGATTCGCCATGGTTGGTTCTTCTCGTACAATGGGTTCGTCAATAGGAGACTCCTCACTAGAATGAGTTGGAGTGGGAGTTTTGTTCTTTCGTTTACGTGCACGTTTTGCTTGATTACGAGTGAGCATAAACGTCACGTACAACGTGGAGACGAGCAAAGAAGATTCTTTTTGGTATTTTGTGTTTTTTAATTTTTTTGTGGTTTTTGATTGTATTAACTTTTTTGGAAATTGGTGAAATGTATTAAGTAGACAATGAGTCCACAAATCTCCTCCTCAATCAAATCTCTTGATTAAAAAGGCCTCAAGGAATGAAAACGATCACGTGGGGTGAACGCCTTCGATGACTTTAGAACGATGGTGGAACACCAAATCGTTCAAGAGGGTTTAATCAATAGAAACCAAGAAAATATATATGATATGTAATAATACTTTGGGCGGCAAAACCCTCGATTCACTCTCAAAATCAAATACGCACAAGCAAGCGGAGGAAACGAGGCGGCGCGAAGCACTTAAGAGCCTTTTTCCTTTAGGTTGTGAAATACAACCGCCTTATACCCACCTTATAGTTTGTATTATCAAAATTAAGCTTCACGAAAGTATTTATCTATTTTTGCCTTTTTCTTTGGTTTGAGATTCGAATACAATGATCGAGTGATGAAATCCCGAATCAAGGTTGTGATTGCTCACGTATTTGGAGTACTTGTGTATTTATTGTTCTATGTATACAATATAGTAATAATATTCACACAAAAACCGAAAAAACGATAATACGTATTAGTAGAGTGCTACTAATACAATTACTATTTATGGCTAATATAAAAAACAACAATTGTTCAATCAAAACACAACACGCCTCCCCGGCAGCGGCGCCAAAAATGATGTAGTGTTTTTACTACTCTTTAGGAAAAGAGCGTAAAAATCGGTAAGTATTAAGTGTCGGTTTAGGAAAACCAAGCACTTATGACCCAATGAGTGGGGATCGTACTCAAGGAGGCACGTGTGTTGTGAATTGGATTGATGATTGATTTGTTTTTGATTATTAACAAGAAAAGAGAAGAGAAAATGACGAAGACGTAAAAAATAAAAATTTAACAAAAACTACTACTAGAAAGTTAAGACGTAGAAGCGTAAAAAAAAACACAAAAATTAAAATTTTAACCTCAAAATTCCTAAAAATTACTAAAAATCCACAATAAAATTCTAAGAGTTTACAAAAAATCGAAACTTGCTAAAACCTTTTAATTAATTAAATAATGACTTTTTAATGCTAATTAAAGCCCTAAAAATCACAATTAATTATTAAAAAGCCCCAAACAAAATTTTATAGTTTGTAAACCTCAAAATAGACCTAATTAAGCTAAAAACTATTTTTAAAAAATTTAAAACCAAATTAAACTATTTTTAAACACTTAAAAACTATTAAAATCTATTAAATCTTAAATTAATTCTAAAAAATTAATTGAAAAGCCTAAAAATTAATTGGAAAGTGACAAAGTTCCTATTTTAATGTCTAGAATCTAGGAAAAATGAAAAAAAAGTTAAAAATTAAACTTTGAATTTTTTCTAATAAAATAATATTAAAATAATCAAAAAAATATAAAGTTTAAAAATACATTCTAAAAAATTACCAAAAATCCTAAATATTCTAAATAAGATAAAAATGAAAATTAAAGTTCCTAAAACCTCTTAATTAATTTTATATTAATTTTTAAAGTTTAATAAAAAACCTAAAATCAAATAAAATTAAAAATTAAAGTTTTTGAAAACTTTTTGATATGTAAACCTCAAATACATAAATTAAAACCTAAAAACTATTTTTTTGTATTTTTAAAATGCTTTTTACTATTTTTAATTAACCTTCTAAAAATAAATCTAAAATTAATCCTAATAAATAAATTAAAAGTGGGAAAAATAAACTTTTAAAACAGAAAAGTCTAAAATGCTTATCAAAACCTAGGAAAAACAAGCTTGGCCAAATAAGTTACTTAAATAAGCTGAAAAGGATCAAATAAGCTACGGCTTATTTTAATAAGCCAAAACCAAAACCTGCTTAAGTATATTTCAATTGCAAACCCTAGCAGTCAAAGACCCTAGGGCGCAATGGTAACTTGTATGTGATGTGAGGAGGATGGCGCAGGTTCGAGTCCTGGCCAGTCCTTTTTGGTTTTGTAACTTTTTTTTCTTTTAGCTTTTAAACACCAATCCAGTAACCTTATTAATCACAAAAACACAAACACCTTTTTACACAAGATTAATACCAAGATTAAATCCAAAAACGTGTTCAGTTAGCACTTTCAAGAACACAAGCAGATTTGTGTTTTCTTCACAAGTGAGATTAACCAAGAGGGCTTGGATTTTTGATTTTTGGTGGATGTTTTTGGACAAGCAGGCACCCTTGTACTCTTTGGAGTACAAGGAGTCAAGATAACACACAAAGCAAGCAGATTCAAACCAAATTCAAACACAAAAATGCATAAACAGGGCAAAGAAGGTTGCAGATATGCTTAATGGGTCTGTGGGTGTTTTACCACTTTTATGTGCACCAAAATCAATTTCAAGCTCCCAAGTCTTTCATACAACCACTTCAACTAGCATGCAAACAATCTACAAACCTACTCAATCCTATTGTTTAACAGTTTTCGAAGATTGGTGGTTCAAAAGTCCACAAAACACACACAAAAGTGAATATGCAGTTTTATACAATCTTTTTCAAATTTTTATCATGCATCAATGTTTCAAACTCATCCCAAGCTGCAACCAAAGCTAACTTACAACCTTTTGACTAACCTAGAATAAGATCAAAACCAATTTTATCCTAAAAACTTAACAAAATCTTACCTTAAGCTACTAATCCAAACACCCCTATAAAACTGAATATGCAAGATTTTCAAACAAATCCTATTCTAAACAACTCCAAACTGATTTCTACCACCACTAACATGCATATAAACACCACTTAACTCAAATCCAACCAATATAACACACATTAAACACTTTTCATGCACAATCACAAAAAGCACACAATAAACTAAAATTATGAAAAAGGTATCAGATTTTTACCTAAGGGACCTACATCCAGGTCCCTTGGTGACAGCTTTGTCACTTCCAATAGGCCCGGGCCTATGCAGTCTCTTGATCAACAAACAATCAACCAACCTGTTTAAGAAAAATTGAAAAAAAAAACACAAGCACAAATATAACACTGTTTACTCTTTGAAACTTTCTCACAAATCCACAAACCTTGAGACCAACTGACTTGTTTTAAAAACAACTTATAAGTCACAAATCAAAGAATGCTATTCCACTTTCACTTCTTAGCACCCTATGATTTCTGAATTTTATAAATTATTTTCAAAACCTTTTTGAAAACTTTTTTGAAACTTTTAAAATCCAAACACACAAACTGTTAACACAAGAATTATGGAACTCAGAATTTAGCAATCCAATACCAAACTTTTTAAAAAACATAAAAGGAATTACAATTTCATTAGAAAATACCAAACTTTATATTAAATTTAAAAGATTACAAGGACTTTGCTAAAATTCTGGAACAAAGTGATAGAAACACAAACGTTTCTATTTATATAGGCCTATGGAAATTACTAGAAGACTGATTAAAATAATACAAGAAAATTGAGCTCTAAAACCCTAATCTTGGAAATGCCGAATTTGCCCTCTTGGTCTTCTCTTGAATCTTTGGTCAAAATACCCATGTGATGTTGCCAGCTCTTGTAATGTGATCAGGAACGTCCAATATAGCTTTGGGAGCAAGGAGTTGGTCACAATCGTTGATTTTGTCGGGGTATTGGGTTTTGGGTGAAAGTGACGCAGCAGGGGAGGTCCCTACTGCTCACATGGGTGTGTTGGTGGTGTATTTAGGAGGTGGGTTTTGGTGACAACAAAGGTAATTAGTGATCTGCATCAAATTAGGGAATAACCCTTTGATATGTGGTCGATTTAATCTGGGCTGGTTTAGGGTTGATGGGTGATTAAGAGAAGTGTTTAATCCAAATTGGGTAAAACAATTTTTAAACTTGTGTTATGGTGGGAAATAGGGAAAGTTTTGACTTTTTGACTTATTTAAACGGGGTGGGTACTGGGCTTGTGGGGGAAATGGGCTAATGGTGGATATTTTTATTACCCGTCCAAACAAACACTAACATTTGTTAACTTCTTTTCATCCCTAGTCCAAATGCCAACAGCCAGTTAAATTCCTTTCATAGCCAGTCCTTTCTTGTTAAGTCCTTCTCAATGGCAGTCCAAATGCCTTTGCAAGTTAAGTCCTTTCATGAAATTAGACTAACTTTTGCATTCTTAATCAATTCCCAAGGGCTTTTCTTGTCATATCTTCAAACTTGTGGGACCATACTTGTACATTTGATATGTGGAGGGTCAAATGTGACAAGTTCTTCAAAGATGAAGGGCCACTTTTGCCAATTCTTCAAACTTGAGGGTTCTTTTTGCAAAATTCCAAATTTGGGCTTGGTTCATTGTGCGTCTTCGTTTCCCGTGTTCGTTTTTGATTGATTCTTGTGATCTTTTGCCATTTCCTCAATATCCGTACCTAAAAATACACAAGTAACAAACACGAGCATATATTTGGTATATTTGATGATATTTAATTGATTTTAAGCCCGATTTGGACGATGAGACCATGTATAAAAGCAGTCTCATCAGGACTCAAACTTAAAATTATGAAAAATAGCCTTGAATAATATGTTTGAAAAAGACACTTTACAAATCACCTTTTTACCCATTTTCAACTCATACTATCTACTCCTATGATCCTAAAATCATCAAAAAACTATCCTAACACCTCAACAACATCCTATATCACTTGAATGATTCATCCACACAAAAACCCATTTTATAAATGTTACATGCAATCTAACCAACAAGATTAAAAAGCATCTAAACATATATTTAAACATAAACCCATTAACCAAATAAATCAAAAATCATAATCAAACAAACACCCCCCCTTGCCGTGGGGTTTAATGAACAAAAACACCAAAAAAATGTTTTTCAAGCCTTTTTAATCAATACCCTATGTTTATAAACACTTTTTACAAACCCAAACATAAGATTTTTAGATCAAAACTCACTTAATCATGAACAATAATTTTGAAAAATTTAAGAGGATGCATGTATGTTTTTAATGGATTAGAAGACTCACAAGATGATTTAGAAGGTGGGTCTTCAATTCGTTTTCTCAAAAACCTAGAAAAAATGGTGGTGGTGGTGATGGTGGTGGTGTAGCCGTCGGTTAGAGAGAAGGAGAGGCAGAGGGGTGAAATTTTTGAAATGATTTTATGTTGTGTGTGTGTTTGTTTCCCCCTTTTGTAAAAATGGAGGGACCCCTTTTGCAATTTTAACTTTCTTTTGGCCTTAATGGCAAACTTTAATTTAAAGAGCGGGAATTCAACCCAATTGTCGGTTTTGAATTTTTTCAGGAGTCGGGGTTCATCCCGGCTACTCCAAAAAGATATTAAATGGTTTAAACGCACCCAAAATGGAATAAAAACGGTCCCGACTCGAATTAACACGAAATAAAAATAAAAACTTCGAAAAATCCAAATATCGATCAATCGATAATAAAAGTTAAATTTTGGGCATCTGTCGGTATCATAATCGTCATCGGTTCCTCTTAAATCGTAAAACGTTAGAATTAAGACCTCCAACATTGGTTTCAACTTAAACCGTCAAACATATTATCAACAAAATTCTAAAAATTTCAAAAATATACGTAAAATAGGATTAAATAATGACGTTGATTTCTGGGGTGTTACATCCTCCCCTCCTTAAAGGAACGACGTCCCGGCGTTCTCCTCTTCTTATACTCACATTTCGTACCACTAGAACAAACGAGTATACTTTTCCCTAAAGAAGTCCTCACGTTCCCACGTAAATTTCAGTCCATGCCGAGAATTTCATCGTCACAAGAAAAATTATGAGAATACCATCCATAATCTCCACGGTTTCTCACTGTAATTTATGTCGAGTTAAAATTCATCCAATGGAATCTCCAATTCCCTATTCGCTAAGCATTTCTCCAATTTCCACACGTGAAACACATCATGAATAGCACTACGCTCATTCAGTAAATCCAACTTATAAGCTATTGTCCATTTCGTTTAACGATCTTTAATGTTTCGATACACCTCAGACTCAACTTTCCCTTCCATTCTAAGTGAATTACCAAACACCATTTCCCATCCCATTGGAAAAATGAACTTCTTCTGTCGGTCTCTCTCAGCAAGTAACCGATTCTTGATTCGTACAATCTTCTCAATAATTTCCGAATTCATCTCCGGTCCACCCAATTAGCTTCATCCTACTTCACTTCAACTTCCGGCAATCTACATTTTCCGTCCATTCGAAACTTCAAAATAGTGCTGGCTTACTACTCACATGATAACTGTTGCTACACGATTCCACTGAAGACAAACGACATTCCTATTTTCCACCAATTCTAGTAACACACGCTCGAACACATCTTCCACAACCATAACACACATTCAGACTCTTGAAGAATAGTCCTTTCGCTTTTACCATCGGTCTCGAGTTGAGGGTCGCACTCAATCTCACCCAGTGCCTAACACACACTGAAGAAGTCATCAAAACTCAGAAGCAAAACTACTGTAGCGCTCCAAAACAATCGATAGAGTTACTCTATGTCGACCCACGATATCCTTCACATACATATTTAAAATCCTTTCAGTCAAATCCACACTCTTCACCATCATCGAAACTCTAACTCTAAGAGGCCTTCCCCTTCCTTCCTACTAAGTACCATAGTAACAGATGCACTCACGGATGATTGGCTCGCATGAGTGAGTAGCTTCTCATGCAACTCCAACTCATAAGTGGGGAAACCACTTATCTCGATTCTTCTTAGTAAGCTTAGTCAATGATGTCACGATCAACGGAAGTTCTCCGATGAATCGCCAATAATAACCAGCTAAACCAAGAAATCGTCCAACTTCAGTCGACGTTGTTGGTACCGGCCAGTCCTTAATTGCCTCAATCTTGGTAGGATCTCCACGACATCTTTGTTGTCAATCACATGCCCAAGAATATCGTACCGATCTTCAACCAAAATGCCTCATTCTAAGTGCGAATAATGGTTCACTCTGAGAAATTTGGCGTACGACTTCTCTTTCTCCAACAATTTCAGAATTATTTTCAAATGCTCCTCAATTTCTTCCTTGCCCTTGGGATAAATAAGGATATCATCAATAAACATAATGACGAACTTATCCTATTTACGACTTGCACCCATCTACACGGTTCCTCAATTCCATAAACACAACTGTCGCATTCTCAAGACTAAACGACATCTCTTGAAACTCAAAACGATCACACTAGGTACATAAAAACAGTTATAGGAATATATTCCTCTCTAACTCATAGTTGGTGATAATCCGATCTCAAGTCGATCTTCAAATATGTATACGAATTAATCAGCTATAAGGATCAAATAACACAGGCGTGTTAACTCATTCGATTTAGCTCCCTATAATTGATACACATTTAAATAGTAAGCCCTTCTTTATAACAACACAACATTGACGCCACGCAAAACTAATTAGTCCATCCCAATAATTACATCAAACGACCTTAATTCTAAAAGCGTCAATTCTACTAATAACTGTGAAAACACTTATCCTTTTACCACTTAATTATAGTAAAAACAAGACCAAAACGTGTATTTAATGTCGTAATAGGAGAAATTATGCGTGCTTTGTGTTTTTATTGTGTTTTAGGACAAAAATATGAAAAATGAAGAAAACACGGGCTTTCACGGGCTTTTATCGAAGAAAAAGACAAAAGACGAAGTCAAAAGATCAAAAGTGCAAGAAGAACAGAAGTCAAATGCCTATTCTGAAGATTTATCGAAGAAAAAGTCTAAAGACGGAAGTTTAACGAATTCGAAGAACCAAGTCTACTAAAAGAAGAAAATTAGAAGACGAGTTCATTTTATCATTCGACTAATCCCGAGACAAAGTCGAGAATGATGAGTTTATTGTCAAAGACGAGAAGACAAAAGAAAGAAAGAAGGAAGCATCATACCAACCACTCCTTTCCCCTATAAATAGAAGGCCCTCATTCATTTGAAGGAGTTAGTTTTTTTAGTTAGTAGTTACTTTTTATTAAGTTTTAGGAGTTTTACTTTCTCTCTCTAGTTTTTCTTTTATTTTTCTTAAGCTTTTCATCTAAAAACTTGTGTTGTTGAATTTAAATCTTCACCTCTAATTCAAGTTTTTTATATTAATCTCACTCTTCCTTTATTGTTTTGAAATCTTTTGGTTTGTTTGGTGAATCATGTAGCTTATTTAATCTTAGTGCTTATTTTGAGTTTGACTTATTTTTAAACTAGTGGTAGATTAGTGATTGGTTGTTTCGTTTTAAATTTTATTCGTGTGATTTTTTTGGTGTTTGGATCAACTTTTGGCTTAAAATCCTGAATTCGGTTTAATTGAAGCGAAGAACACGGAAAGTACCAAACAGATTGCTTTACTTCCGAAGATTTATTGAAATTCCAAAGTTGTTAAGAGGGTTTCTATTTTGCGAAGTCACTTTGTAATTATTGGTCATTTTGAGAAGTAACTTTGGAATATTGGGTATATTGCCAAGTTACTTTGGAATAAGTGAGTTACTGCTAAAGTATTAAGTGAGTTATTGCTAAAGTAATAAGTGAGTTATTCCTCAAGTAATAAGTGAGTTATTGCTCAAGTAATAAGTGAGTTATTTCTCAAGTAAAATTATTGAGAAGATCCTAAGCAAAGTTAATCCCGAAGTGCTTTATTAAGATTCCGAAGTGTTATTATTCCGGATAAACTCCATTTTGATCCCGGATTAGCATCAAGGTTAGATATCCCTCTTTTATTTTTATATCTATATTTATGTTTAATAATTTTAGTATTTATTTTAAAAGTAGAAATAGATAACCAAAAGCTCCCCCTTTTAGTTACCAAAAACGACAATTCCACCCTAAACCGTGATAAATTCAAATTGAATCGAGTACGAACAACACACACAACACAACACGAGCATATAAAAATTCGGTTATTAAAATGGCGCCGTTGTCGGCTCTTTTCGTAAAGATTAACGGTTTTTTGTGAGAGAAATTGGATTTTGGGATCCGTTCTCTTGGGAACGTTATTTTCATAGCATAAAAAATTTCAAAAAATCCTAAAAAATATAAAACTTTCAAAAATCCAAAAAAATAAAAAAAACAAAAGAAAAAATCAAAAATATTGTATTGCATTTTTGGTGTATGCGTACTCGATCTTCGTCTAATCTTGAGCCCGAGACTCGTAAAGACCTAGATATGGCCGGTGTGCATAATAATAATAATCCACCACACCCCGTTGTGAATAATAACAACCATCACCCTCAACCCTACCTTCTTACAATGGAGGAGTTATGCCAACCGACAATGAATGGACGTGGAGGACCGATTGTGCCGATGCAAAACACGGCTCCCGAATTTTTGTTGAAGCATCACATGATCCAACAAGTTCAAAATGCTTGCCCATTTCGCGGATTACCAGATGATGATGCTGACAAACACCTCGATAAATTGATAACCGTCACTCAAAGCATGAAATTGCCTAGTGTTACCATGGATTTTCTCCGTCTTCATCTTTTTCCACACACTTTATACCACCATGCCGAAATATGGTTTGACCGTCTTCCTAAAAACTCAATTCATACATGGGACGAGATGACTCAACGATTTTTGTCTCGCTTCTTTCCACCATCCATGGTAACTTGTCTTAGGAATCAAATCAGTGGTTTCACTCAAGAACCCGATGAGTCTCTTTTCGATGCTTGGGAATGTTATAATGTCTTGATCGATGTTATTCCCATATCAATCCATAACACAAGATTTAGTTGATATTTAGAGAGAGAAAGAGAAAAAAGTAGAGAGAGAAACAAGAGAGAATTTGGAAGGTTAAACACTTTTAGAGAGAGAAATAAAATGGTAACCAACACTCTCTTCCACACATGGAAGAGGGTTTATATACCCTTGGCATATGGGCCGTGGGTTTAGTATCCTTGGGCTGGGCTTTGCTTTGTCTTGGGCTTACGCCCCTAACTTATACAATATTAGCTTAAAGTCCAAGCCCGATTAACCCGACTAACCTATTACAATACAAGACCTTTAACGACTAAGATGACCTATTACATTCTTGTTCGACTATATAAAATATAGGGCTAACAATCTATCATTGTCCTAACCATAATATGCTCCCCGTCACTCTAATTGATACTTTCTACAATGGTTTAACTTTTCGTGATCATGATACGATTAATGCCGCCGCCGGTGGTACATTTATGAAAAGAAGACCCGAGGAGTGTAGAGAGCTTATCGAGAACATGACCAATCATCACAAAAATTGGGATTCATCCGCATCCTCAAGAAATAACCCGAGGGTCAATGTTTCTTCTACTTCATCAAACCCCGAGTTAACCGAACTCACCCGCCAAATAGCCGAGATGAAATTTTTTTTCATAACAATGGCTACGAAGCAATATCAACAAGTTAAAGTTGTATCACTTTCTTGTGAGACTTGCGGCGGTCCTCACTCATACATCGATTGTCCTTCTACTCAAGGCAATCTTTGTGAGAACGTGTACGCGGTTAACGGTAACTTTTCTACGGGAGGCTACCAAGCACGTCCTCAAGGTAACAATCTCCCCCAATGTATCAGTCATCTTAAAAAGCTTAAAAAGCATAAGATGATTGAGTGAATACATTTTTATTGAGGAGATCTTCCTACTTTCGTCTTGTATCTTGGTCTTGATCTTGTTTGTAACTGTTGGAAATTCATTTTATGTGACGACCCCATTTAAGAATTCCCATTAGTTATCATAGTCACACACACTTAGACTAGACTAGGTACAATGTATAGTTAAGTGTATGGTGTGTGGCTATATATACCCCTCCTAGGCTTCCAAGGAGGGGTGTTGATTGTGTTTTCATTTTGTTCAATACACATTTTCTTAACTTTTAACACACAACCTCTCTTTCTCTCAACTCATCCATGGCTACCACCTTCCACCACCCACCTAGACCACCGGATTAGCTAAAAGCAAATCCACAATTGGCATCAGAGCCTCGGTTCCATCCTTGGATCGTGTTCGTGTTTTCGATTTGGTGGTCTAAATTTTTTTTGTGTCTCGTTCTATCATTTTTTGGTACGATTTGTTAACTTTTTGTCACGATGGTCAAAATTTTTTTAGTCACTGTTCTTATCCGCTTCATTGACACAAGATTCAAGTTATCTATGAATAGTCATTGGTCCACGTTCCATATTGTTTCATGGTCAAAGTTAGTTCAAATCTGGTATTTCCATTGTTCGTGGGTTTCGTTATTAATTTTATGCAGATAGATAAGATCCAGATAACATATCCACTTTTTTCGGAAAAACCATGAAAATGGGTCAAAACCCTTTTCCGATGGGGATTCCGATGGGGATTCCGATGAAGATTATTCCGATTATTCTTATTCCGATGGCTATTCGGATGGTTATTCCGATGGCTATTAGGATAGCTATTCCGATGGGGTGTTTGATTGATTCCGATGGAGACTTAAAAACATTCCGATGGAGACTTACAAACATTCCGATGGTGCATTATTTTTTCTGAAAACATTGCTTTGACTCAAAAACAACAACATTCCGATGCAAATGAAATCTATGAACATTGCGATGGGTAAAATCTTTTGAGGACTCTACCAGACTTAGTTTGACCTCAACTAAAACATTTCACCAACATAGCCGAGTCAACTCGGTCATTACCGCGTTGACTCAGGTGACTCAACACTGAACCAATTTAACTCACCACTTTTTAACTCCACAACTCCAACCAATCATCTATCCTAATTCCCTTTGACACCTATCCCATCTACAAACTCTCAAAACTCAAAATAAAAACATAAAACAGTTAAATCTCAGATTTATTTTCGTGTTTTAACATGCATGCCAAGATCTTAATTAATCGATGCATCACGAAATTATCATCATAGATCAATTTTGATTGAATGAAATCAATCTCCTTAATTTTCGAAACAAAAAATTAGAGCATAAGCTAGATAACTTTGTCCTATGATTTGTCTGTTTCGATTAGACATATCCAAATCAAATCGAATTAATTCCAACACATGCATGAACCATTCAACTCTTACCCGTGACCTCAATTTAGCAATCTGGAAAAATGTTTGTGACTCCGTTTTTAAAGGTTGTAGGTTCGGATTAGTGAAGTAAGTTGTTTTTTATATGATCGAGATTGATTGTGTGTGTATGATTTGTATACGGGTCTAGATATGAAAGGCGGATTTGTTGATTTCTATTTATTGTTAGATGAAGTTTAGATGTGAGATTTGATAGGATTTTGGTGAGGGACGGAGGTTTTGAGATTGTTTAGCAGGTTAGATGAGATTAGGAGCGATGAAGTTTGGTGGGAGTTATATGAGTGATGGGGGTGGAGAGAAAAGGGGGGCGGACAAATCTAAGTTATGTGTTTAGGGTTAGTTGTGTGAGAGTTTTTAGGGTTGGGGAGTGTTTTATCTTCATTTAATGGATCGGGTATTAAAACGTATTGGACCGGTTTGTCAATTTGAAGTTAAAGGCCAAGTCGTATGTTTTCATGGGCCAATTGGTGTTACTTATATCCGGATTTTTTTTTAAATTTGTTTATTTTGGATAAAATTTGGGAAATATAGTATTTTTGGTTATATGGTCGGGATATAACGTGACAAAGTGACAAGACTAAGTGACAAGATTTATTTTGACGAGACGAAGAAAAAAATTGGCGATTTTTTAGTGACTACGGATTCGTTTGATCGGGCATAAATTATGTGAAGTTGGAGACGGATTTTTCTAAGGCGTGAACTTATTTTATCTTTCAAAGATAACTTGCTCGTGCTTAATATTAGAATGAAGACTTGTTTATCTGGTTTCCGGGTTCGGGGTGGATGGTTGATGACTCGGATAACTATCACTTAAAGGGGTTATATTGTTGTACTCAGTGTCACGCGCTTAGTCGACGTGGATAATTTCAAGAGGTGTTGTGCTTATAGACTTCTTCAGTGATGCATTGAGTACTTAGAGATTTCTCCACCGTTCTTCATTCAACAATAGTGCAAGCTTAAGTCACAAGATCAAAGGATTTTTATTCAGTTTCACGTTTGATGTATCTGGGTCATTCAATCAGTGGTCACTTCAAATTGCTTTCACGTGGGTTGGTAAAGATAGCCATGGAGAGTTTATGAGTAGAGATTTTCGATCAACAGCTGATTCTCACAAACTATATAATTCAGCTTATTTATTATTCTCACGAGATTTCAGGTACATGTGCGTACGATTTATTGATGGTTCCGAGTTTCGAAACCATCAAGGGGGAATGAGAAGACACATTGAACGCACAACGAGTACACGTGATGAACTTCATACCTTCTTTTGATTTGAAGACATTCCGGGATGACATTTGTCACAGCCGCAGAGAAAATCAGTGTTTTAACTCGTGGCGTTTTCAATCTCTAAACGGTACACTACTGATTCGATGTTTAATTGTTTGGTTGTTGCAATTATTCATCATCATTATCCTATATGGAGAGATATGCGTTCCCGGGACTTAATTGACTCTGGTGCATCTCCGGAAGAAGATATGTGCATTTCCGAGACTTAATTGACTCTGGTGTTACGATGTCAACTTCATGAATGGGATAAAGTGTCTACTTCAGTATTTAAGCTTAATACATGGGATTGATTTATTTTCTTCAACTATGTGGGGGAAGAAATGTCTTGATTCTTTCTAGTATGCATAACTTGAACTCTCAGGGGGAAGAAAAATTCAGAAGAATTATTTCAAGTGTGAGAAGAGAAGTTGTTGATCAACTTGGTGTGCCCCAAACTTTCAATCCCTCTTAGCAACGTTATCATATTATATGATGGGATTTGCTTATTAGATTCCTCTGTGCGCTTAATCATTCTAAGCTTTATTGAAAGCTTTGAAGTTGCTTACGAGGATTGTCGGTTTAGGGGAAGCTATTTAAAAGCTTCTACATCAAGTTTATGTGGCATGAATTAGGGGGAAGTTAATTCAGAAGCTTCTCCTTAACCAGAAGTATATGGATTACTTAGCTCGTGCCGTTACAGTATTTCTACTACAAGTTACTTAAAAGATGAGTCGTTTTGAAGTCAAAGGCCTCAGAAGACATCATCAGCATTGAACGCTTCATGAAAGCTCTTGTTCTTAATCATTATGTACTTGTTAGGAAAAATATTGTAAGGAATTCTACACATCATCCCATGGGGGAAGATTGTTGGAAATTCACTTTATGTGACGACATTTAAGAATTCCCATTAATTATCATAGTCACATACGCTTAGACTAGACTAGGTACAATGTATAGTTAAGTTTATGGTGTGTGGCTATATATACCCCTCCTAGGCTTCCAAGGAGGGGTGTTGATTGTGTTTTCATTTTGTTCAATACACATTTTCTTAACTTTTAACACACAACCTCTCTTTCTCTCAACTCATCCATGGCTACCACCTTCCACCACCCACCTAGACCACCGGATTAGCTAAAAGAAAATCCACAGTAACGGCTTTGTTCCTTCATGCTTTTGTGATCTTTATCTTGAGCCTTTGTCATTTGACTTTGAGTGCTTGAGATCTTCAATCTATTCTTGATGGTGTTCATCTTGAGCTCTTGTGACAAGATGACCTATTACATTCTTACATTCTTAAGTATCTTGATTATCGCCATCTTGTGCTCTTGTGACTTCTGAAACGACATCGGTTACACAGCTACGCCACCTTCTTGATATGCAACAACATATATAGACACGGATAAAATGGCTTTGAACATTTCATCCTAACTCGGTAGCGTTTTACCTCCGGTCGGTGAAGACCGTTTAGACGGTATTAGATACCGTACCTGTGATCGGGTAGATTCGATTAAGAATCTCCTTGACAGGGTTTCCCGGCGGTAGTAGCCAGTTATCTTTACTCGACCGTCTCAAAGCAGACTGCGAACGTAAAGAGTGAATCATAAGGATAAATAATCCCTCTGATTAGAGTCGTCAATTCAGATTTCCTGGAACAAGTTTGATTCTAAAAGAATTGCACCATTGTTGTTTTCCAGTTTGTCACAACCTTGATTCATAGAGAATCTTGCGAGTTACCTACCGTAGTGCTGTTTGATGTTGACACTGGAAGGAATTCCATTCGTCACTGTGAACACTAATGAGTGTCACTCTGAATGTTCTGGCAAGATCACATGGATTTTGCGAAGAAACCTGGAATCAAGTTTGAATCAATTAAGAATCAAACTTATTTGCATTCCAGTTCTCACAAGTTTGATTCGTGTAGAATCGCACAAGTTACATACCATGAGCTTGTTTGATGCTGGCTCAAGCAGGATTTCCATCTTCATTGTGAATCGTATCACTCAGAGTTCTAGAAAAATCACAAGGATAATTCGTAGGACTCGATTGTGTCCTAATGAGATGATAGATAGATCTCGTTTGGCTCTAGACTCAATAAGTGCATTTTGCTAATCGGAGGCTGGAGCAGACTGCCACCTTTTCAATATTAACTGACTCGGAGTGAGAAAGTCAATAGATACGTGTTGATCTCCGTGACAATGAGACAAGTTTCTTTTGAGAGAAACTCGAATGGCTGGGGAAGGGTTGTGCATCGCATCACTGGGTCCATGACACTTCTCTTCAAAAGATGTGTTAACCCGATTTCTACCTAAGTTGCATAGAATATTTAACTCCTTCAATGCTTACCAATACGTCATCATTAGCACCTTGTTGTGATTGTTCTAGTGCTAACTTAAGTAGTTGGTCCGCATTCAGCTTCATTCCACTCCATCTTTCCTAAGGACAATTATTTCTGTCTATGGAATGTCCTTGGGTAGATCCCTCCGGTTCTGGTTGGATCATATGACTTAGTTTCCTATCCTAAACCACCTTTTGACTCCATCGTTCCGTCGTGGATAGTAGGTTGTTTTGGGTAAAGATCGTAACCATAAAACCATTGAAAACCATTCAAAGTGCTTGATAAAAATCAAAACTTTTAACACTTTGAAATTTTTATATTTTCGAAAAACTCCCTCTACACATGCATCGATATACGAAATAGTTTAGCATGTGAAAGAAAGAGTTGCACTTGAGTCTTTAAGATCACATGTTGCGATATATTACATTTTAATCACATTTTCTCCCCTATCTCTAATATAAAAACATAATATTAGAGATACCAATTGATTAAAATATGACATTTTCTAAAAACCAATTGGGAGAGAAACATGTGTGCACGCATGAATCATGGAACTTTTGTGGTCGGGTTGCTCCCCCTCAACAATATATGTGTGTCATGAAACAAAATTTGACAATATTTTGGAAAAACGACACCACAAAATATGTTGAGGGACGGAGTTGAGATGCCTTATCCGATATAGTATATTACATTTGACAATTTCATATCATTTTCGGAATGTATTGGATACATAAAATATGACAATTTCAGAAATGTACCCCAACAACATTAAAGGCTTGATTTTAAAACGCTCTCCCTCAAAAATTGATCAAAATAACATATGACAATTTTGAGATATAAAAACCACATATGTGGAAGGGAGTGTTGAACACACAATTTTGAAAGATTTAGAAAAACCTTTTGAGAAATTCTTGAAAAATTGTGTTCAACGGTTTTAAAATAATCAGGATAGAAGACTTCTCTTCTATTGCTTAGGGAAAGCACACTGAAACGTACATTTCCCTTTCGGGTCCCATTTTCATGAGCTCAAAACTTTGATTGTTTTGTGACTAGCTCATGACCAAGAAAAATAAATTTCCCGTTGTGAAGGATAAGTTATCATCCGTGATAAACTTTCCTTAAGTTGAAATTCGAGGTCTAAGCTGACATTTACTTAGAAATCGTTTTTCATGACCTTTAAAACTTTAAATGTTTTTATGAGAAGCTCATGACCGAGAAATATGATTTTCTCGTTGAGAAGGATAAGTTATAGTCCTAGATAAACTTTCCTTAGTTGAGGTCTGATATGAGCTTAAATACTCATATCATTTATATTAATAAACAATGAGTAAGTGCATAAAATGTATCAATATTGCCTTGTATTTGCATGTTTTGTGTTTCATGTGTGTAGGTACCAAAGATCGCGAAAACCGGTTAATACTCGGCTTTTACCCCAAGTATAAAATCTTATCGTCCGAATCTATTCAAATTGATTACCGATCTAAAGTGCGACTCAAATGTCTTTTGGTGAACAAAATGATTTGGTTTGGTTTGGTTATCTAATTTAAAATCAAGTATGAAAATGTCGTTGAGTAAAATTGAAGTGTTTAAGAATTAACTAAAAACTATTTAGGAAAACTTTAAGTAAAACTTTTAAGGTTTAAAAACATGTTCTATCGAAATATTGCAATTCATCTCTGTCGGAATGCACCAAATCGTATGTTGGTTTATATAGTTCATAACAATTATTTAAAACCCTAATATGGATCAAAGGACGCATAGCGGAAGCGATTAACAAGATCATTAATTTAACACAATTATATTAATCAAGATTAGGGTTACATACCTTTTATCCTAGCGAGATCCACAAGACGACGGAACGAACGACAACTAGGGTTTATCACGAACACCACCAAGAATATAATCTAAAGGAAGATTATATCACGTTCTTGTACACACGTAATACGGCGAGTTAACCGTGAGTCTAGCACGAACAAACCGAGCTTCAACGCTTATGGAATATCTACCCAATAACCCTAGAGAGGGACTAGGACTAGATATAATTTAAATAGAAAAGTCGAAAACCAAAACCCTAAGTATAGGGGTGTTTGGCCGGCGATTAAGAGAGACAAAAGAAAGAGGGATTGAAAAATTATGAGGCTTGGGGTTTGTTTATATAGCCTTGACAACCCTTGGGCTCCAAGTCATAAACAAATAAGGAAACCGAAGTTCCCCTTTGCCCCCTCTACAAGCCGGCGGTTAACACCCTCCATAAGGGGTGTTTGTGTAATTTTTCCTTCTTCTTTTAGCTTCTATTTAATTCCATAACGGTCGTTATAACTTAACTATTATTTATTAACGATCGTTAGTTAAGCTTTGGTTTGATTTAACAAATATATATAAAATATATTTAATAAATAAATTAACCCTTTACGTTATGTGTGCAATCCCGTGATCCCGAGTTCGATCCTATCTCACGACTATTAATTTTAAGTCCATAAACTTTCAGCTCCCACTTGGACAAAATTCTAATATCGTGATCACATTGACTAGCGTCTAGTTACACTAGCAATGTCACTAGTACAACTCGAGTAAGGTCTCCTGGACAAGAACCTTTTAATGATTATATCATTATTATTATCCTTTCATTTCAAATACAACGTTAATAGGATATGGATCTCAGTCATTCCTTACATTAACCATTCTGTTTCTCGTTTACGGATATAGCAAGATCACCAAAACAAATTTGGGTGCGGCCGCACAAATATCTTACTACTCCCTCGAGGGGCCCAGCTGTATTATACTTCAAAATAAATTTTGAAGGAAACGAATCCCATTTTGACTACAAGCAAAACTTACGAACTTTGCAACACTTCCGGAAATAATCCTTATAGCTACCAGTTACGTTTAGCGTTAGATTATTCCATAGAAATGCACTAGATCCACGACAGTTTCCTGGTATCTCAGGTCTAAGGATAACTATTTATGATTTACTTGATGACAAAGATCCATAAAGTAAAATCATATAGTTGGGATAAGTCCAATATTTGATTCATCAAATATCATCCAAAATTGACCAATATACTTTCAAGTATACTCTGTCACTATTTTGAATTGTCTTAGTTTAATAATACTCCCATATTATTAATCGACAACGGACATTTAGAAACATCATAATGCTCATGGATTTAAAACATGTAAAATAGGATACAAAATCAAATAACAGAAAATAAATGAAATCGAATCTTTATTTCATCAATTCAATAAAGTCGTACATCCTTTATCCAGATACTAAAAAATAGATCAATGCATAGAATTGGTACATGCGTCATGCCTTTAGTAATGACATTCATACTTGTTTGGCAAAGCATAAAATAACCAATCTTGACCTATTGAAATTTTGAGAATACTTTCTTCAAGAATTCAATTCATTGAAACTCTTGTACATGTGCATTCAAATAATTTGATATTGCCACATAGTATCAAAATTGTGAAACATCCTTGATCACCAATTTCCTAAACTTCCAAAACACATTTGAAGTTCAAAGTATTCTAATTCTTTAATGTATAATGCAACTTTAATCAACATGTCATCTCCAAAAGATCCCATGACTAATATTGAGTGTTACCTCAATCATACCTTTTCAAGTTTTACTTGTCATAAAAGATATAAATACGTTACCTTTATTATCTATTATGTAATGTTTGATTCCAACCAAAACCTTCAAGTTTGTTGGCTATGATAATTTGCACAACGATTGACAAATTAATCATCTATAGAATATGGAAGCTGATCCAAGATTAAGGATGTTTATTCTATTTCCAAACATATTCCTTCAGAATATTCATTACACAAGTTATTTAATAACTTCTTAAATAGATTAATATATTCAAATCATCATGTATTTTAAGCATGATATAAATACAACACGACACACATGAAAATTTCTCAAACCAGATTTAAATTTCTTCATGTCCTAAATATCCATGTAAACTTACTACATGGCATATTACGTTGTATTTCCACCGCATAAATAAAAAAATTTATTTGTTCCAAGGTTATGTATATCTTATTTTCTAAATCTCCAAAGAAAAGTTTCATCTCAAATCTAAACCAAATCAACATTTAATTTGAATGAAAACTTACTTTCTTACATGTCTATTTGACACATATAATTTAAGAAAATAACCATAATACTCCCACTAGCTTTTAGGAATACTCAGAAACCATCTTATTCAAAATTAAATCCAATCTTGGATTTCAAATAAACATAAGAATAATCTCCTAGATGCATGCTTTTATCCATTCACGGATAATTGCATTTTGTACTTATCCAAAGATTTATATTTTGAAGTAATAAACTCATTTCGATTACTTAAGTCCTTTCTCAAGTAGTCATTCAAGAAATAGTTCATTCATATCTAAATTTTTCAATTTAAAATATGACCATCAAAATCTTTATATATTTAATGTGTTTAGGAAAGAATACTCAATCACAATTAATTACTTAAGTGTGATTAATAATCTATTCATAATACATACATTAAATATGTGTACAATTTTGTCCATATAATTTCGACACAAAGATTAAACCACTACAATTGGCGTTTTTCTTCCTTTGACGAAACTTATCTCCAATTTCTAGTCAAACTATTTAAGATAAACCAAAACCGAAATTTGATTATCTTATTGAACAACATCTATAACGTTCATAGTATGAGTAATTTACCCAATTCAATATTTGGTAACAAATAATAACAATTATTTGTAACTCATAATTCTCAGCATATAAATCGCATATCCAAGATATCCTTACGGACCTATGACATAAATTCCTTTATCTCGAGGTTTAGCATTTACACGCCTACCTCATGATAATTACTAGTGTATTTTAGAAGATCATGTATCTTGTAATTTTATCTTTCAAGATCAAAACTCCCACTTGCTTTTAGTAACTTATATTTACTCTTTAAATACATAGCAAATAGATCAACACTCCAACGTTATCTATATGGGATATTACAAAACACAATGGCCGTTCCATACTCTTTATTTTCTAAACAATACACTTCATAAGTAGTTTAGAAAAATCCGAACTCCATTTAAGATATAACGTGATTCATCACATTCCATATATAATGGTATCTTATTAATCTTCTTAGATCAAGTCATACTCAACTTTCTAACCTTGATTTCTTTTGGAATAATGGAAGATATAGTTATCTTGAATCAAACATCACCATCATATTGAGAATTTTGATTCTCCTAATGAACATACCATAACAATGATGTATTTCATTTAGGGAAATATTGTAAGTCAATCTTAACAACATTTAAGATAAATATATATCTTCAGGCTTACCTATATACCAACTAAATCATCTTAATGGTATAATAGATTTCCTAACCATTTTTCATGCTTTATAACTCAAGTACTTCTAATACAAAGTCACTTCATTTCCATGTTTTAAAACATAGAAGTTATAATTCTATCATACGTTTTAAGTCATTTGACCATGACTTCATGTATATGTCTTTAGTGAAATAGAGACAATACATTAACGTCTTACTTTATATTATACGTCTTCCAAGACTTTATGTTTGTGACTTTATACAATAAATCATAAACATGTATAACTAAAGTAAATTATGAACACCACTAGGTTTCATTCATCTTTTCAAGTTAATTCACTCCTATACTATTATATGAACATTACTAGGTTTCATTAGTAGTATAAGATTACTCTATGTATCTTATGTCATTCCAGGAATTTGTCCATTTTAAGAAACTCCAAAACATTCCACGCCCGATCTTACGACATGTGGATATTTTACCCTTGTCTTTACAATTTAGTCCAAGCTCTTACATGACTAAATCAAAACAACAAGTGTTTCTTAATGTGAATGATATATATACTTTTAAGTAGTATATTAATCATATTGACACATGATCTAAATATTAATTAGATTGTTAATCTCTTATCTTAAAGACAAGAGAATCATATCTTTATGAGTTGTTTCTTACACACAATGTTCATTTCTCCCACTTGTGCATGGAACAACCTCATATATAAGATAAACATCACGTCTAACGTTCGTCTATACAAAATATGATTGTGCCACATATATTAGCTTTTACAAGTAGATGTAGAACCACTTAATCAACAAGAATCAGTACATAACTATCTTTGAAGATATTAGTGTCAACAATTCGAAAGTAATTATCTTAGGACATACTAAAGATAACATGGGTTATTAACAAGACAACAAAGCTTGTAACTCCCACTAACTTAGAGAATGTTTTAATAGACTCAAAATTAGTAATACAACATAATTCTCCCACTGAACTTGACAACATTGAAAATGTTTCATAATCGGTGAAAATAATTAGTGTTGTGTTTACTTTCTTACACTTTTGAAAAACACATTCGCAACAATTACTTATAGTGTTTAAGAGTGTACTCTACTTCGTAAATGATGACTTACCCATCAAATGATTTTTAACTTTAAAGACTTGACATGCAATTTCTTCCTTAATAGGTCTACCAACCCTACAATGGTATTAATAACTCAAAATATGCACTTTTCTTAACTATTAAAGTTTGCTATGAGTTACGGATTTGAATTTGACATTTCTAAAATCCGTATTACTCCTTCTTTACTTATGAAAAAGAGTTTTAGGTTTATCTTTCATTTGTAAATTGACTCTATCCTCAACCATACGGTTTGTAGATAAATAAATGAATAAACCACGTTTACGGTGTAACGTTGCATTAATACATTTGCAAAAGAATTTACAAAATTCAATTTAGTATTTTCGATAATACCATTCAAGAAAATAAAATTACCCCGGTAATAATAAGCATAGTATTTTCCTTGAAAACTAGAATCCAAATTGACATAATTTCATCACATCAGTTGATCTGCTAGTAATGAAAGTATTCAAGATGGTAACTTGTCGAACAATGATTGACAAACAAATTTGCAATTTCTAGATATTTAAGGGATTTACATTGCCAAAAGTCATTTTGCATTGTAAACATGTTTCATCCCTTCTTGATGCCTTAAGTTTCCAGATCTCACTGAGTAACTCAATTAAGTCGACTAATCTAAAGAACGTAAAACCTTCATGTGCAATCTTATTCAGTCATGAAGTTTTCTCTCCATTACAACATCGTCCGATATCTTATATGACGACAATTGTAACTTCAAGTGTTCGTCAATTAGAGGGCATATGACTTAAATTTTGGGGTATAGATTTTGGTGTCAAAATCATGTATGGAGAAGCATGCATACATCTCCATAACATAAGTTTAATAAAACGTTTAGTAAACTTTTCGGTGAGACTAAAAGTTCATCATATATTTGCAAGTTGAGGTATTGGTTAAACCAATTAAAGATTTTACACACAACTAAATTCACACCGTACTTTTTCTAGAACTTTAGTTATAGCACAAAGCAATAACCTTATTCATTGTGTTTTGGATGTGAATTAATGTAGTTAAATCAACCTTAAAAAATTGTACCAATAACAACCGTAGGTAATACCAATTTGACGCACAGGCGAACCGAGAATTTGGTCAGCGCTGAAGCATAACACCTCCTTCCTTAACCGGGTACATGACCAGCAGTGCGTTATACCCACTTTATAGTTTGTCAAAATTGAGTAGGCCGTTAAGTTGTTATTGCAATTCTAATCAACGCAAATCATATGTAATTTACATCTCAAAACAATTCATTTATTTAATATGATTTAGTCCACATTAATTTTTCTTGTAAAAAATTACCCTTGTTTACAACATACAATCAATATAAAACGTATGAAAACAAGTAGGTACAAAAAAACTAAATCATAAACACATAATAACAATTTATATGTGCAATAAATAAATCAAATAGCCACATGCATACGATTTATTCAATAAATAATATCAAATCTAGGTTTTTATATTCATATAAAAGTCTTCCCTAATTTTAGATTTATTGAATCAAGTAAAGCATGTAGCAAAAAAGAACGTAACAATTACCACATAAAACATATGATCCATGAAAAACATGCATGTTCATCACGGATCTCCCTCATAACTTAACAATTAAATCTCTATGGATCGAAACATGAATTTACATAACATAACAATTAATCATGCAATTCATCAAAATTCCACCCAAATCACTTAACAATTAATTAAATAACTACGGATCGTAACCATACATGACATAAAAATTAATTCATGCATACATCTAAAGTTAATTACCATGTAATTTTAGGGTTTACAAAAAAAAACTTTTAAAAAAAAAAAAAAAATTCGGCATAGCCGATTTAAAAATAATAAAAAACAAAACCCTAATTTTTATAAAACCTAAAAAACAACATGTAATTTTTAACACAAATCAATATTAGTTAAAAAAAACTTTAGATCTTGATAATTATAATCATGTTAAAACGGCTCTCGATGCCACTGTTGGTTTATATAGTTCATAACAATTATTTAAAACCCTAATATGGATCAAAGAACGCATAGCGGAAGCGATTAACAAGATCATTAATTTAACACAATTATATTAATCAAGATTAGGGTTACATACCTTTTATCCTAGCGAGATCCACAAGACGACGGAACGAACGACAACTAGGGTTTATCACGAACACCACCAAGAATATAATCTAAAGGAAGATTATATCACGTTCTTGTACACACGTAATACGGCGAGTTAACCGTGAGTCTAGCACGAACAAACCGAGCTTCAACGCTTATGGAATATCTACCCAATAACCCTAGAGAGGGACTAGGACTAGATATAATTTAAATAGAAAAGTCGAAAACCAAAACCCTAAGTATAGGGGTGTTTGGCCGGCGATTAAGAGAGACAAAAGAAAGAGGGATTGAAAAATTATGAGGCTTGGGGTTTGTTTATATAGCCTTGACAATCCTTGGGCTCCAAGTCATAAACAAATAAGGAAACCGAAGTTCCCATTTGCCCCCTCTACAAGCCGGTGGTTAACACCCTCCATAAGGGGTGTTTGTGTAGTTTTTCCTTCTTCTTTTAGCTTCTATTTAATTCCATAACGGTCGTTATAACTTAACTATTATTTATTAACGATCGTTAGTTAAGCTTTGGTTTGATTTAATAAATATATATAAAATATATTTAATAAATAAATAAACCCTTTACGTTATGTGTGCAATCCCGTGATCCCGAGTTCGATCCTATCTCACGACTATTAATTTTAAGTCCATAAACTTTCATCATACCCATCAGAATATAACTAAAATGAGCCATCGGAATAATCAATTCTAATACCCATCAGAATGTAAAACAACAAGTCTATCGCAATGATGTTCGTCGGAATGTTCTTAGATCGCAAAGTTCCAGATCGGAATGTGGTAAATACTTCTATCGTAAAGCTGTTCTATCGGAAAGCTGGCTATCGCAATGTTGCTGTCGAAAAATGGGCAGCACTTCGTCTTAACAAAGACCTTAGTCCCGTCGGAATGTGCGATCGCAATCGATCGCAATCCAGATCGGAATAAGGGGAAATAACCAAATGATAACAAAGTAAAACCCTTTTGGGTTATTGCGATCTAAACCAGTAGTCCGTCGGAACGTGTAAAGCCCCAAGATTACGATGGAATGCACTCTTAATCTGAAATTCGTGGCAAGTTTAAATACTCAATAAGCTGATGCAATAAGCTATTCTACCCGAACCATAAACAATTCAAAAAACTTAAATTTGACAGCTTCTCAAAACATAAAATCAAACACTTTATGAAAGGAACTTTGAATTGACTAAAACTTTCGAGAACTACGAAAATCAATAAGCTAAAACTTTAATAAGCCAATAAGCATTAAAAGCTTACAACTTATACGTGTAGAAGCTTAGGAAGGAACAAAGGGAATGAACCTTCTAACCATACAATCTCAACTTCAATCACGGATCAATGAGGATTCGGACCAAAGAAAAGATTTCGCATCAAAAATCAAGTAAACCAAGAAATGTAGAAGAAGATTAAAAACTTAAAACTTAACTTGATTTTGATTAATGGAATCCAAATACAAAGATTAAAGATAGCTTGAATTTAAAAGATGAAAACAAAGAAAAACTTAGTGAGAGAAAGTTGGGAACTTTCTCTCTCTAAAACTAGAAAGAAAACTTAAAAAAATAAAAACTAGCTAACCACCCTCCTAATGTGATTAGGAGGGTATTTATAGGGAAGTGGGAAGTGCATGTGTGGTGCTTTCTTCTTTCTTTTTCTTCTCGAATCGATTTAATTCATTTGCCTTTCTCGATGTCGTCTCGGGATTAATTAAACTCGTCTTAACATTTCTTCATTTATTTAGACTCGAGTTCTTCGACTTCATTAAACTTCCGTCTTTAGACTTGTTGTTCGATAAATCTTCAGAATAGGTCTTGGACATCCGTCTTTTAGGCACTCTTGATCTTTTGACTTCGTCTTTTCCCGTTTTCTTCGATAAAAGCCCGTGAAAGCCCGTGTTTTCTTCCTTTTTCATCTTTTGGTCCTAAAACACAATAAAAACTCAAACCACGCATAATTCCGACTTTTACGACATAAAATACACGTTTTGGTCTTGTTATTTTTGGAAATAAGTGGTAAAAGGGTAAGTGTTTTCACACTTATTAAATCCCCTACACTTGGCCATTGCAATGCCCTCATGCAATGCATTAGATTTAAAGCACGGTTTACATGTTCCATCATAAATAACCCACCTTGGCCTTTATTAAATACTAGATATGAAAAGATAGAAACAAGTAAAGAAATTAAAGACTTACATTGGGTTTTGGCTGCCATGAACGTTTTTCATTCTCAAGTTTCACGTTCCCCATACCAAGCTTAAAAACGAGATCATTGTTATTATAAGTTAGCAAACTAACACGAATTCATGTGGGCCAATTACTCACTTAGACTCCCTTATATTTTATTTTTGTCTTGAATGATCACGACGATGCATTGTTTGACTTATTTTGATAGTTATTTAGGCCGAAAATAAAGTGAACGATTTAATCAATAGTTAGCTAAAGGACAAAATCTTTTAAAACTGCTTCTCGGGACCTCATAAAGTTCATATCTTGGCATAACTCGCTTCACGATTTGAGACCTTTCTCGGACCGATATTTGGCAGCGACTTCATACTTCGAATCTTGAGAGACGTTCTTGAAATTATCGTCTTCTCTTCATAATAGGAATTTCTTCACTTGAAGTTTTGAGAGATTATTCATCTTTGGACCACGACTTCTTCATTTTTCTCCAATCTTTATTTTGGACTTTGATATACAACGATCCGCCTCCTTTTAGGACTTGGATCTATTTATCCTCATACCTTGTTAGGGCCTTTTTGGATAGACTTCTCCATGATCTATAGGGGAGTATTTGCTTTTCTTCGTGTGTCTCGATCCTTCATATTGATTTTCGATAAATGATTCTTCACATCACTTTTGGATCTTTAGCAACAAAATGTAGCCCTCATGCCTTGTTAGGGCCTTTTCGGACTCACCAATCTTCGCATCCCGCTTCAATAAGTTATGCCTTGGCTATGAACTCTAATCCGTACCGAGCAACTTTTAAACGATCTTGGGCTAGAAGCTAAGTAACCTTTTAAATCGTACAACCTTATTTATTGCAGATAAGTTTATTAACAAGCGAAGGGAGAATAGGCTTATAATTAACTCACATATATTCACGAAAGAATACTGAACTTATAATTGACTCTATCATCTCTCGTTCTCCACAGTTTAAAATCTCAAGGAATGAGACTCGTGGATGCTTAGCCTATTAAACCAAAGTTTTGGGTTTTCGAGTCGCCTATAGGATCTTGCAAATTCTTAGACTTTTTCAAGTTTAGAAATCGCATTTTAAAGTGCCCCTGATAAACGACTCTCTAGGATCAATTATAGGAACTTGCGAAAAGTTCTTGTTCTTAACCCGTGAGAGTTAAGACTTTCGCGTTTTATAGCTCCCTATATAAAAGCCTAGCAAAACTTGACTTACACACGTTAAGGATACTAGCTAGAGTAAACTTAGATAAGTAAACTCGGGTTGAGTCAAAATATTCACGACTAAGAAAATTTAAAACCACTTTATTAAAATTTATTCTAGCAATAGAAATAAAATAAACATAACAAAGGAAAATACAACTATACAACTAGGCCAAAATAGATTAAAAATTTTGAAAAATGTCGAAAAATCACGTTTTCCGGTTAAAATGAGGGAAATTTCATGGAAAAGACCACTTACTTCGATAGAAGTCCCCCCTACACTTGAGATAAACATTGTCTTCAATGTTTGAGCATGTGGGAGTAAACTCCCCTACATTTAGGACATTGTGCACTTTGTTTAAATCTTGCTAAGGAAAGGACAACTAAAGGGATTTCAATGTGAGCATATAAAATATGAAATATTGAATCACAAGAGTTTAGGATAGAACTGGGAAGATGGAAACACGGTATCACGGTTCGTCAAAAGTCATCAAAAGTCAAAAGTCAAAAGTCAAAAGTCAAAAGTCAAAAGTCATCAATGTGAACATATAAAAGTCAAAAGCCAAAAGTCACGGTATCACGGTATCACGGTATCACGGGAAGATGGATCCCCGGCAGCGGAGCCATTTAATACTCGACTTTTACCACAAGTATAAAATCTTATCGTCCGAATCTCTTCGAATTGATTACCCATCTAAAGTGCGACTCAATTGTCTTTTGGTGAACAAAATGATTTGGTTTGGTTTGATTATCTAATTTAAAAGCAAGTATGAAATTGTCGTTGAGTAAAAGTGACGTGTTTAAGAATTAACTAAAAACTATTTAGGAAAACTTTAAGTAAAACTTTTAAGGCTTAAAAACACGTTCTATCGAAATATTGCAATTCATCTCTGTCGGAATGCACCAAATTGTACCCATCGGAATATAACTAAAATGAGCCATCGGAATAATCAATTCTAATACCCATCGGAATGTAAAACAACAAGTCTATCGCAATGATGTTCGTCGGAATGTTCTTAGATCGCAAAGTTCCAGATCGGAATGTGGTAAATACTTCTATTGTAATGCTGTTCTATCGGAAAGCTGGCTATCGCAATGCTGCTGTCGAAAAATGGGCAGCACTTCGTCTTAACAAAGACCTTAGTCCCGTCGGAATGTGAGATCGCAATGAGCGATCGCAATCCAGATCGGAATAAGGGGAAATGACCAAATGATCGCAAAGTAAAACCCTTTTGGGTTATTGCGATCTAAACCAGTAGTCCGTCGGAACGTGTAAAGCCCCAAGATTACGATGGAATGCACTCTTAATCCGAAATTCGTGGCAAGTATAAAAACTCAATAAGCTGATGCAATAAGCTATTCTACCCGAACCTTAAACAATTCAAAAAACTTAAATTTGACAGCTTCTCAAAACATAAAATCAAACACTTTATGAAAGGAACTTTGAATTGACTAAAACTTTCGAGAACTACGAAAATCAATAAGCTAAAACTTGAATAAGCCAATAAGCATTAAAAGCTTACAACTTATACGTGTAGAAGCTTATGAAGGAACAAAGGGAATGAACCTTCTAACCATACAATCTCAACTTCAATCACGGATCAATGAGGATTCGGATCAAAGAAAAGATTTCGCATCAAAAATCAAGTAAACCAAGAAATGTAGAAGAAGATTAAAAACTTAAAACTTAACTTGAATTTGATTAATGGAATCCAAATACAAAGATTAAAGAAAGCTTGAATTTAAAAGATGAAAACAAAGAAAAACTTAATGAGAGAAAGTTGGGAACTTTCTCTCTCTAAAACTAGAAAGAAAACTTAAAAAAATAAAAACTAGCTAACCACCCTCCTAATGTGATTAGGAGGGTATTTATAGGGAAGTGGGAAGTGCATGTGTAGTGCTTTCTTCTTTCTTTTTTTTCTCGACTCGATTTAGTTCATTTTCCTTTCTCGATGTCGTCTCAGGATTAATTAAACTCGTCTTAACATTTCTTCATTTATTTAGACTCGAGTTCTTCGACTTCATTAAACTTCCATCTTTAGACTTGTTCTTCGATAAATCTTCAGAATAGGTCTTGGACATCCGTCTTTTAGGCACTCTTGATCTTTTGACTTCGTCTTTTCCCGTTTTCTTCGATAAAAGCCGGTGAAAGCCCGTGTTTTCTTCCTTTTTCATCTTTTGGTCCTAAAACATAATAAAAACACAAACCACGCATAATTCCGACTTTTACGACATAAAATACACGTTTTGGTCTTGTTATTATTGGAAATAAGTGGTAAAAGGGTAAGTGTTTTCACACTTATTACCGGTAAAACCGGCACGAGTTTGAAGAAAAAGATTGACAAAGCCAAATACGAGCTCGTTTTAGCAGATTTCATCATTTATGGAGTTTATGGGCCTAGTGAGTCCCGCATTAGAGCAAATGGGTTTAAAAGCCCATTTAGAAAGATGTAATATTTGTTTAAGTGGAACAAGGCCCAAATTTGGGACGTTTATAAGACGGATGAAGTTTTTTTTATGGGCTTCAAGCCCAAAGTTTTCACAAGTGAATGAAATTGGGGCGAGTTTAAATAAAATTGGGCCTTAGGGTTTGGTAAACAAACGGTTGGTGAAGTTTATTTAACTCACATTTATCCCTGGTCAGTCAACAAGCCACACACGTTTAATTTTTATCCTACCCACTCACCACTCACACAAAATAAATAAACACACAAATTCCGATACTCTCTATGTATCCTCTTTCTTCCCCAAACCAAAAATAACCAGTAACAAATTATTTACCCCCAACCCTAAATACCCTAATCCATTAAATAACAAAATAAATTAGGGTTTTGATGTACTCGTGTGATTCACACAAGTGGAGTAAATAATCCCCCAAGTTTTCGGAAGGCAGAAGATGGAATGAGCATGGTTATGTGGCAACAATCAACTGGCTGAAACACCTCATCCATCATCACTCACTAATGAGAGAGAGCCAAGTCAGCCTCCAACTAGCACAAGAAGCACAGATGCGTGCCAAGCTGGCAATCCGTGTGAAAAGAGGCATATCTCAGCCTTTGGATCAAAACAATGATGAAAGAGAAAGTGAAGATGCTACATCAAGGGTCTAGATTTCGTCTCATCACCAACAACCTCCAACCCACCCCTCTGTGTTCGCCTATAAAAACCCTCATCTTTTCCATGTAAAAGTATCCCTTTCTTTCTGTAAAAGTTATTATGTCAATTTGTAGTTAGAATTTGTAGATTTAATTTTCAAATATTGTAATATTGATTTGAGTTTAATAAATTTACTTTCAGTTTGGGTACTCTTCTTCATAACGTTTTTTTAGTTACTCATTTAACTTTTCTGCATAATCTAATTTTATAAATTGATATAAGCAATTGTATCATTCATATAAGCTTGATTGAGTAGTTTATATGATTGATTAAGTAAGATTGGGATTAAAAGGTCTAACCTACTGTTAGACTTTAAAAGCTTGCTGGTTCGATTATTATATGCTTTGACGATGTACGTTGATTCGGTGGTTGTTCGAATGTGTTTAATGGAGGGTGATGGTGATTTTGTTTCGTTCCAAAGGTAGCACAGCGCTAACCTTCTGCTCAACGGGATCTACAAAAGGTGCTCTTCTCTTTTATTTTTCATGTTTTTAGATTAATCTTGTTAAATGTTTGAATGCTTAGGTTAATTGTTTGAGGAATTATGTTTAGACTGCTTACTTGATCTATTATATTTTTTTTATCTGTTAAATAGGTTACTATTTGGATTTAAGTGATTAAGTTGATTTATCTGATTTACTTAGAAGATTTTTTTTATCTGATGTTGTAAGTTGGATTAATTTGATTAAAATGTTTTAGATAAATCTGTTTTATCTAGGATTGGTATTTGCTAGTAACCTGCTGAATAGGTCGGCTGATTGAAGATGTTGGGTGATTGTATAAGTCTTATAGATTTGTGATGAAATCTGATCTTTGCTATGCAATTTTGCTATAAGTTGAAGTTTGGTTTTAATACATGGAAATAATCTGTTATGTTTAAATGGATTGAACAAATTAACTGATAATTTGTATGTTGCTTTAACTGAAAGAATAATATGATGTATCTGTTCATTTTTGACTGAATGACTTTGGAATTAAATTGCTCAGTTTAGGAATTGAGATTTGTTCTAAACGTAGTGTTTTACTGCCTGAATTAAAGATGATTGTAACTTGAGTTAAACGTTTTCTTTTAAAGAAGTTTGTTATAATCTGATAAAATGTTTAGTTCAGCTGCATTTTTTATTTCTAGTCTGTTGTTTGCGATGGTTTGAAGTTATTGCTTTTATAGTTTGAATAAATTCCTATCTGTTTGGCTAAATTTGTTGTGTAGCTTTTGCTATCAGATCCTACTGATCTGATAGCTTATTATTATTGTTCTTATAAGCTGTTAAAAAACAGCAGCTCCAAACAAGTCACCTCCTGTGACTCCATCTCGTTTTAACTGTCAACAAAATATTTATCCAAAAAAAATGGCCCTTGTAGGCTCGAACTTGCGACCTCGCGGTTCACAGCCTCACGCTTTAACCAATTGAGCTACAAGCTTTTTTGAGTTTACTTTCTGTTACATAATTAATATAGTAATATTATTACTGGCAGTTTCATTTAAGTTGTAGATTAAGTAATTTTTGTTTATATAAGTTTTAATTAATATTTTTATTAAAGTAAATTTCAGTAATAAATAGTTTCAAAATAAAATATAATAAAAAAATGTTTTATTAATTTTGTAGAAATTTAATTGGTGTTTAGTTTTTAAAATAATTAGATTTTAATCAATTTAGATTTCAAATAATTTAGTTTCATATATAGATTTTTAAAATAGCATAAAAGTATTTTAAATGAATTTGTTTTTTTATTTATTTAATAGATTTTTCAAATAGATTTAATTTTTAAGTAATGTTAATTTTAAGTAATTGTGTTTAGATTTAAATAATTTGGGGTTTACGATTCATGCACTTTAGGATAAACTTAGGTTTTAAAATTGGTAGATTTAATTTTTAGTTTAAAAACCGAAAACCAATTCGAATCAATTGTCCAAATCGATACAAAACGTCTCAAATTCATAAGATCTTCGTGTACAACGAACTTGGTTCATCCACGTGTTTAATTGAATTCGTCTTTGGTAATTTTAGATTATTACTTTTTCCTAAAGGTAATTTTCTAATTTACCCTATAACGTATCTAATTATCACCATACTATCACGATCACATCAAAAATTTTGGCGCTGCTGCCGGGGATCTTGTGTACGATTCGTCTTTGTTGAGATTTGTTGATCGTTGATTTAAAGACCCTTTCCGTCCTCGGAAAGTTTTGTAATTTTTCTATTATATAGTATGTATCGTTTTTCGTGTTTTTTGTGATTACTATATTGTATTACGTTGAACAATAAAATTACATACTTTTCAAATAAGGCCTTAGTTGGGATTTCATCACCTAGCTATTGTAGTCGAATCCAAAACAAAAATAAAAGGCAAAATAGATAAATACTAATAAGAAGTTTGAACTCGATTTATACAAACTATAAGGTGGGTATAAGGCGACGTGCTATAAAAGGCCGTCTAAGGAAAAAGGTTTTTAAGTGCTTTGTGCCACCTCGTTTCCCCGCTTGCTTGTACGTATATTGAGAGGGACAACCTATTATTGGTTTGCCGACTCAAGTAGTAATAAATCTTATTTTTGTAGTTTACTTATTGAACCTCGAGACGTGTAGGTTTTCACCTATCATTTCAAAGTCGACCGAGGGTAATTTACTTCCATAGTAGTTATCCTTATTCCTTGTTTTTATCAATCATTTTTGATTGAGCAATACCAAATAAAATACCAAAAATAATCTTCTTCTTGTCTAATTTCTTTTCTTCAATCCTCTAAATTCTCGTCTTTGTATTGTATGCAATTACGTTCTTCTCGTCTTGTGATTGATTTTAATAGGCTTGAAAATATTCCTCGTAGAAATAGAAATCGTCAACAACGAATAGTGGAACCCGAGCTTCTACCTATTGTTGTGGAGATGGCCGATAACCGAACAATGGAGGAATTGCTCCGTGCACCCACTGAAGGGTATGGGGAAGCAATCGTTGTGCCGGTTATTTTGGCGGATCATTATGAGATTAAGACGGGTCTTTTATCGCTCATTCGTGCCGACCAATTTCGTTGCTATGAGACCGATAACCCGCATTCTCACATTCGGAATTTTCTTCAAATTACCTCGACTCTCAAGTTTAGAGATGTGCCGAATGACGCGATTAATCTCATTCTTTTTCTGTACTCGCTCGAGGGTAATGCTAAGATTTGGTATGAGAAAGAACCACCGGGTTCGATCTTAACATGGGATGATTTAGTGTCTAAGTTCATGAATTATTTCTTTCCACCATCTAAGACAACACAATTTAAGAACGAGATCACTAGATTTGAACAAAAAGTGCATGAATCGTTTGGGGTTACTTGGGAAAGATTTAAAGATTTGTTGAGACAATGTCCACACCACGGTTTCTTAGAATTGCATCAAATTAATACTTTCTATAATGGGCTTAATATGATTGAACAAGATTCGTTAAATGTCGCCGCGGGTGGTAATCTTTTAAGAAAAACTCCGAGAGACGCGTGGGGAATAATTGAGAATAAGTCTAGAGCACAATATTCACGAAACACACCGGGTGTTTCCAATGTGAATTCATTTAATCCCGAGATTGCTAGATTGGACTCTAAGATTGACACGATTTTGAGTGAGCTTAGGAAGAATCCTAATAGATCGATTAATATGGTTGAGAATGTTTGTGTATCATGTGGTGGAGCACATCCTAATTATGCTTGTTCAACCACGGGGTTTGATCAAGCGAGTGCTTTTGCCGCGACGGGAACTTATGGCTCCAGCGGTCAAGTTCCTCGTCAAAATCATGTTGCTCCACCGGGTTTTCCACCGGTTCAAAATAGGTACAATAATGGAAACAATGGGAATAATTTTAACCGTGGTAACCAAGGGAATTATAATCAAGGAAATGGGTTTAATGCTAATCAAACAATCAAGGTTTTCAAAGCAATAACCAAAATGATTTGTCAAGCTACATTAAAACAAATGAGGCAAATTTGAAGGCTTTTCAAAATAACATTCAAGGACAAATGGTAACTTTGAAAAATGAGTTTCGAAATACGATTAAAGGGCAAAATAACAAGATTGAGCTTAATCAACAAAGACTTGAACAAAACCAAAACCGTTTTGAGCAAAGATTAGAGCAAAGTCAAAATCGTATGCAACAAAGTTTGGAACAAGGTCAAAATAAATTGCTCTCGATGTTTGAATCTTTTATGACCAAACCTTCCTCTTCTTCGGGTGGCTTACCTAGCAACACCATTCCAAACCCGAAGGTGAGATGAAAGCTATAACCACACGTAGTGGGAAAGCTTTAGACGGACCTTTGCTTCCACATGTGAGTACCTCTCCGGTGAGGGAAGTGGAGCAAGAACCCGAGGTGGTTAAAGAAAAGGAAATTCCTATTCCACCAAAGGTTGATCAATTGCCTATTCCGGAACCCGAGCTTGCAAAGACTAAACCCACACTACCCTACCCTTCGAGACTTAACCAAGAGAAGCTCCGCGAAAAGTCCAATGCTCAAATGACTACTTTTTTAGAGATGTTTAAGAATCTTTATATTAATGTTAGTTTCGCGGATGCATTGCTTTACATGCCTAAGTTTGCTTCGACTATTAAGAGATTGATGAATGATAAAGGGAAATTGGTTGAAGTGTCTACATCTTTAGATGCTAATTGTTCTGCGGTTCTTACACAAAAGCTTCCCAAAAAGCTTGGAGACCCGGGCAAGTTTGTGATACCATGTGATTTCCCTAATATGGAAGAATGCTTAGCTTTAGCCGATCTTGGTGCTAGCATTAATTTGATGCCTCTTTCCGTGTGTAAAAGGTTATCACTTCCCGAGCTTACACCTACTAAGATGACTCTCGAGCTAGCGGATCGATCGATCGCCTTACCAAAAGGTATAGCCGAGGACGTGTTTGTCAAAGTAGGGAAGCTTGTCTTTCCAACGGACTTTGTAGTTTGCGATTATCCCGAAGATTCTCGTGTACCACTTATTTTGAGAAGACCATTTTTTATGACGGCTAGTGCTTTAGTTGACATGAAAGTGGGGAAATTGACTTTAAGAGTTGATGATGAAAATATCACGTTTGATATTGGTCACATCTCTAAATATTCTTCCAAGTATTACGAGGAATCAATTAATAAAATCGATGTGATTGATGTTAGTTGTGAAGAATATTCTCAAGAAGTGCTTGGATTCTCGGCTTCTTCTAAAAGTGGCAATCCCACTTCGTCGAATCCTATTATCTCTTTGGCTAAACCTCCACTCACTCCATTTGAGGGAGGTGACTTCATTCTTGAAGAGCTTGAGAATAATGGTTATTCAAAAATCGATAAGGAAATTGATGATTACCTTATCACACCATTTGATCCTAGTGAGTTTGATTGTGAGAATTTTGATCCCGGGGGAGATATCGCTTTAATTGAAAAATTGTTGAACATGGATCCTTTTGAATCACCACCTATGGAATTAAAAGTTGTAAGTGAAAATGAAACTAAAGTGAAAACATCTATTGAGGAAGCACCCGAATTAGAACTTAAGGAACTTCCCACTCATTTGGAGTATGCTTTTCTTGAAGGAACGGATAAATTACCGGTGATTATTGCTAAGGGATTAAAGGAAAACGAAAAGGATGAACTTATCAAAGTGCTTAAGAAACATAAACGGGCCATTGCATGGAAAATCTCCGACATTAAGGGTATAGTTCCAAAATTTTGTACTCATAAAATTCTAATGGAGGATGATTATAAACCCGTTATCCAAAATCAAAGAAGGGTCAATCCAAATATTCATGAGGTGATAAAAAAGGAAGTCACTAAACTTCTGGACGCCAGAATGATCTACCCTATCTCGGATAGTGTATGGGTTATCCCCCTGCATTATGTTCCAAAGAAAGGATGAATGACGGTTGTTACTAATGAGGATAATGAATTGATTTCTACTAGACTTGTGACCGGTTGGCGTGTTTGTATTGACTATAGGAAACTTAATGATGCCACTAGGAAGGATCATTTTCCATTACCTTTTATGGATCAAATGTTAGAGAGACTAGCGGGGAATGAGTTCTATTGCTTTTTGGATGGATTTTCCGGCTATTTCCAAATCCCCATTGACCCTCGTGATCAAGAAAAGACCACATTCACTTTTCCTTATGAAACATTTGCTTATCGTCGAATGCCTTTTGGACTATGAAATGCTCCGGGGACGTTCCAAAGGTGTATGATGGTCATTTTCCATGATATAATCGAGAAAACCATGGAAGTCTTCATGGATGACTTTTCGGTTTTTGGCGAATCTTTCACTTCATGTCTTCTTAACCTTGAAAGAATGTTGCAACGTTGTGAGGAACAAATCTTGTGCTTAATTATGAAAAATGTCACTTCATGTGCAAAGAGGGAATTGTGTTAGGACATAAGATCTCTAAGGCTGGTACTAAGGTTGATCGGGCTAAAATCGGCGTGATTGCCAAATTACCTCCACCCACCACCGTTAAGGGAGTTAGGAGTTTTCTCGTCCATGCCGGCTTCTATCGACGTTTTATACAAGACTTCTCTATGATAGCTCGGCCTATGACCCATCTTTTGGAAAAAGAGACTCCTTTCATCTTTTCGGATGAGTGTATTCAAGCCTTTGAGATGCTTAAAAGGAAATTAACCGAATCTCCAATCTTGGTTGCTCCGGATTAGGACCTACCTTTTGAAATTATGTGTGATTCTAGTGATTACACGGTAGGTGCGGTTTTGGGGCAACGTAAGTCAAAACATTTCTTGCCTATACACTATGCAAGTAAGACTATGACGGATGCTCAAACAAAGTACACTACAACGGAAAAGGAGTTACTTGCCGTTGTGTATGCTTTAGAAAAGTTTAGACCATATCTCGTCTTGTCTCAAACCATAGTGTATACGGACCACTCGGCTAAATATCTTCTTAATAAACAAGATGCTAAGCCGAGGTTGCTCCGGTGGATTCTCCTCCTTCAAGAATTTAATGTCAAAATTCTAGACAAAAAAGGAGCCGAGAATCTCGCGGCCGATCATTTATCTCGACTTGAGAATCCTTACCAAAGCGATCGAGAGAACAAGGAAATCAATGAAACATTTCCTCTCGAGACGCTTGGTATGATTGCTTTTCGTGGTGATGATAGTACCCCATGGTTTGCGGACATAGCAAACTACCATGCGGGGAAGTTTGTGATTAAGGGTATGTCGTCCCAACAAAAACGAAAGTTTTTCAAGGATATCTCTTATTACTTTTGGGACGACCCCTATTTGTTTCGTGTGTGCGCGGATCAAGTGATTCGTAGGTGCGTGTTTGGCAAAGAAGCTCAAGATATCCTTAAATCTTGTCATGAAGGACCCACCGGGGGACATCATGGTGCCAACGCCACCGCGTAGAAAGTCTTTGATGCCGGTTTCTTTTGGCCTTCCATATATCGTGATGCCCAAGACTTGATCAAGACTTGTGATGCTTGTCAACGTCAAGGAAAGAACTCACAAAGGGATGAAATGCCTCAAAACATTATCCAAGTTTGTGAAATCTTTGACATGTGGGGGATCGATTTTATGGGGCCATTTCCATCTTCGAAAGGAAATAAGTATATTCTCGTAGCCGTGGACTATTTGTCTAAATGGGTCGAAGCTAAGTCTTTGCCCACGAATGATGCTCGAGTTGTGGTGAACTTTTTGAAACAACTCTTTGCTAGTTTTGGAACTCCGCGGGCTATTATAAGTGATCGTGGGACCCATTTTTGTAATGAACAATTTGAAAAAGTTCTAAAGAAATATGGTGTCACTCGTCGACTTTCTACGGCTTATCACCCTCAAACGAGTGGTCAAGTGGAGGTTTCAAACCGAGCTCTTAAAAAGATTTTGGAGCGTTCTATTGGAGAAAATCACACTTCATGGTCGGATAAATTGGACGATGCATTGTGGGCTTTCCGTACGGCTTACAAGACACCAATTGGTTGTACACCATTTAGGTTGGTCTACGGAAAAGCATGCCACTTGCCAATTGAACTCGAACATAAGGCGTATTGGGCTCTTAAGCATTGTAACTTTGATTTGAGGATCGCGGGTGATCATCGCAAGGTTCAATTGAATGAACTAAGTGAATTAAGGGATCAAGCTTATGAAAATTCTTTGATCTATAAAGAGAAGACTAAGAGGATTCATGACTCTAAGATCAAAAACCGCATTTTCAATTTTGGTGATCAAGTCCTCTTATTCAACTCTAGACTTAAGATTTTCTCGGGCAAGCTTAAATCCCGTTGGTCCGGACCATTCACCATTGCGCAAGTTTTCCCTTATGGCACCGTTGAGCTAGCTCAAAAAGACGGGCCTAACTTTAAGGTGAATGGTCATCGTGTGAAACACTACTTTGGAGGGGACATACCTACGGAGGTTGTTCCGGATCTTCAAACTTTCCCTAAGGACCAATGAATGTGGGGATCGAGTCGAGCTCATGACTCGGTGAACAAAAACGAGGTGCCTTGTGGGGGAGTCCCATACATTCTATCTTCTTTCTATTTTCTAACAACTAATAAGGCTTGATCTTTCAAGCTCGTGCTCGTGTTTTGTTGTGTTGTGAATCTTAGGTATGACCCTTATCATTAAAGACTCTCGTGTTCGGTTTTTGCCGGTCCACTTGATCTTCCAATCTTTTATTGCCAAAAAGGGGCACACTCTTTATCCTTTGATTTTTATCGACTAACGTTTTATCTTGAGGCATAATTAATAAACGGCTTATAGAATTGCGTGCTCGTTCCATGTTAGGATTTTGCATTAGACTCTTCGTATTTTAGCAAGGGGGTGTTACTCTTGAGCTAAGAAACATTGAGGACAATGTTTGGTTTTAGCATGGGGGAGTCAATCGATATAATCGCTTGCAATTGCTTTTGTCATGTCTAAACGTAGTAGTTTTTCTCATTTTTCAATAAAATTTAAAAATTTTTGTGTTATTTTTAAGTTTTAATAAAGAAAATAAGTGCTTTTGACACGAATGTAGGCTTTCTGTTGGTGAAAATAAAAATAGTTTTTGACTCGACTTGGTTTTTACCTTAGCTTTTCCATAACGTATTTGAATTAAGTTTTGCTGGCTTTTATATAGGGAGCTTTAAAACGCGAAAGTCTTAATTCATACGGGTTAAGAACAAGAACTTTTCGCAAGTTCCTATAATTGATCCTAGAAAGTCGTTTATCAAGGGAACTTTAAAACGCAAATTCTAAAACTTGTAAAAGTATAAGAAGATGCAAGATCCTATAGATGACTTGAAAACCCAAAACTTGGATTTAATAGGCTAAGTATCCATTGATTTCACATTTTGAAATTTTACAATATGGAGAACAAGAGATGATAGAGTTCAATCATAAGTTTCTAAAATTAATTCTTCTTTGTGCAAGTATTTTTGTGTTTGATTTAATCTCCTCGTATTTACTTTCCACACTTGAATAATAATTGCTTAATAAATGAAGCTTTTAGCGGTTTAGGCTTGATATCTTAACTCATAACTCCTTCTTTTTCTTCCCTTGTAATTAAAGTGAGAACACATTAAGGGTGTCAGCGTCATGGACTTTTGATCATGGGATTGCGGAAATTTGGCTTACTATAAATATCATATTAATAAGAAGAATAAATAAAAACATGTTCTCTAGGAGCCTTCGGGTGGGAGTCATGTAGCACTAACCTTGTCATTAGAGCCTTAGGGTGTATGGCAAGGGGACGTGTTTAATAAAAATTGCTTCATCATCATGATCCATGAGGTGGGATGGTGATGTCAATTCCCTTATTTGTGTCCAAGGAGCCTTCAGGTGTGGATTTTAAATAAGGAGCACAATTGCATCTTAAAGAGCCAAAAGGTGTTATGATGTGATTGTCGCTAACTCTATATAAGGTCATAATTGACTTTGGAGGTTTTTATTTTTGCTTTTAAGTAGCCATATTAGCCAAATTTCGGGTCCGGGGATTTATCCCTCAAATCGTGTTAAGTTATCCTTGATGTGGGCTTTCTTTAGTGACAACGGTTTTTGAAGTCGATGTTAGGTTTTGAGTGTTGAGTTTACACCGTTCTTGCCTTCATTTTTGGAATAATAAATATCAAAATAAAGTCAAATGAGCCTTTGGGTGAATGACAAATAAAATCTAGAGAAACAATTAGGAATAATAGGAGATTGAGTTTAACACAAATTACTTGTATGAGTTGGTTTAATTTTGGGGCTTATGATTGACAATGATCTTGTTTTTGCACTTGGCATGGAAAAGTGAAAAGTCAGGGACGATGAATCTATTTGAGTTTTATGATCCTAAAAGTTATCTTTCAAATAATGAAAGCAATACATTATGTCTTTGCAAAATAAAATGTCAAGAGTTGAATAATGGTGTAGCTAGAGTTTTATTTTATCATTCCGTGAGGACACGGCAATTGTTTAGCAAGGGGGGAGTTTGATATGAGCTTAAATACTCATATCATTTATATTAATAAACAATGAGTAAGTGCATAAAATGTATCAATATTTCCTTGTATTTGCATGTTTTGTGTTTCATGTGTGTAGGTACCAAAGATCGCGAAAACCGGCAAAACCGGCACAAGTTTGAAGAAAAAGATTGACAAAGCCAAATACGAGTTCGTTTTAGCGGATTTCAACATTTATGGAGTTTATGGGCCTAGTGGGTCCCGCATTGGAGCAAATGGGTTTAAAAGCCCATTTAGAAAGATGTAAAATTTGTTTAAGTGGAACAAGGCCCAAATTTGGGACGTTTATAAGACTGATGAAGTTTTTTTTATGGGCTTCAAGCCCAAAGTTTTCACAAGTGAATGAAATTGGGGCGAGTTTAAGAATTTTGGGCCTTAGGGTTTGGTAAACAAACGGTTGGTGAAGTTTATTTAACTCACGTTTATCCCTGGTCAGTCAACAAGCCACACACGCTTAATTTTTATCCTACCAACTCACCACTCACACAAAATAAATAAACACACAAATTTCGATACTCTCTATGTATCCTCTTTCTTCCCCAAACCAAAAATAACCAGTAACAAATTATTTACCCCCAACCCTAAAAACCCTAATCCATTAAATAACAAAATAAATTGGGGGTTTTGATGTACTCGTGTGATTCACACAAGTGGAGTAAATAATCCCCCAATTTTTCGGAAGGCAGAAGATGGAATGAGCATGGTTATGTGGCAACAATCAACTAGCTGAAACACCTCATCCATCATCACTCACCAATAAGAAAGTGCCAAGTCAGCCTCCAACTAGCACAAGAAGCACAGATGCGTGCCAAGCTGGCAATCCGTGTGAAAAGAGGCATATCTCAGCCTTTGGATCAAAACAATGATAAAAGAGAAAGTGAAGATGCTACATCAAGGGTCTAGATTTCGTCTCATCACCAACAACCTCCAACCCACCCCTCTGTGTTCGCCTATAAAAACCCTCATCTTTTCCATGTAAAAGTATCCCTTTCTTTCTGTAAAAGTTATTATGTCAATTTGTAGTTAGAATTTGTTGATTTAATTTTCAAATATTGTAATATTGATTTGAGTTTAATAAAATTTACTTTCAGTTTGGGTACTCTTCTTCATAACATTTTTTTAGTTACTGGTTTAATTTTTCTGCATAATCTAATTTTATAAATTGATATAAGCAATTGTATCATTCATATAAGCTTGATTGAGTAGTTTATATGATTGATTAAGTAAGATTGGGATGGTCTAACCTACTGTTAGACTTAAAAAGCTTGCTGGTTCGATTATTATATGCTTTGACGATGTACGTTGATTCGGTGGTTGTTCGAATGTGTTTAATGGAGGGTGATGGTGATTTTGTCTCGTTCTAAAGGTAGCATAGCGCTAACCTTCTGCTCAACGGGATCTACAAAAGGTGCTCTTCTCTTTTATTTTTCATCTTTTTAGATTAATCTTGTTAAATGTTTGAATGCTTAGGTTAATTGTTTGAGGAATTATGTTTAGACTGCTTAGTTGATCTGTTATATTTTTTTTATCTGTTAAATAGGTTACTATTTGGATTTAATTGATTAAGTTGATTTATCTGATTTACTTAGAAGATTTTTTTTTATCTGATGTTGTAAGTTGGATTAATTTGATTAAAATGTTTTAGATAAATCTGTTTTATCTAGGGTTGGTATTTGCTAGTAACCTGTTGAATAGGTTGGCTGATAGAAGCTGTTGGGTGATTGTATAAGTCTTATTGATTTGTGATGAAATATGATCTTTGCTATGCAATTTTGCTATAAGTTGAAGTTTGGTTTTAATACATGGAAATAATCTGTTTTGTTTAAATGGATTGAACAAATTAACTGATAATTTGTATGTTGCTTTAACTGAAAGAATAATATGATGTATCTGTTCATTTTTGACTGAATGATTTTGGAATTAAATTGCTCAGTTTTGGAATTGAGATTTGTTCTAAACGTAGTGTTTTACTGCCTGAATTAAAGATGATTGTAACTTGAGTTAAACGTTTTCTTTTAAAGAAGTTGTTATAATCTGATAAAATGTTTAGTTCAACTACATTTTTTATTTCTAGTATGTTGTTTGCGATGGTTTGAAGTTATTGCTTTTATAGTTTGAATAAATTCCTGTCTGTTTGGCTAAATTGGTTGTGTAGCTTTTGATATCAGATCCTACTGATCTGATAGCTTATTATTATTGTTCTTATAAGCTGCTAAAAAGCAGCAGCTCCAAACAAGTCACCTCCTGTGACTCCATCTCGTTTTAACTGTCAACAAAATATTTATCCAAAAAAAATGGCCCTTGTGGGTCTCGAACTTGCGACCTCGCGGTTCACAGCCTCACGCTTTAACCAATTGAGCTACAAGCTTTTTTGAGTTACTTTCTGTTACATAATTAATATAGTAATATTATTACTGGCAGTTTCATTTAAGTTGTAGATTAAGTAATTTTCGTTTATATAAGTTTTAATTAATATTTTTATTAAATTAAATTTTAGTAATAAATAGTTTCAAAATAAAATATAATAAAAAAAATAAAAAAAAATGTTTTATTAATTTTGTAGAAATTTAATTGGTGTTTAGTTTTTAAAATAATTAGATTTTAATCAATTTAGATTTCAAATAATTTAGTTTCATATATAGATTTTTAAAATAGCATAAAAGTATTTTAAATGAATTTGTTTTTTTTTTATTTAATAGAATTTTCAAATAGATTTAATTTTTAAGTAATGTTAATTTTAAGTAATTGTGTTTAGATTTAAATAATTTGGGGTTTACGATTCATGCACTTTAGGATAAACTTAGGTTTTAAAATTGGTAGATTTAATTTTTAGTTTAAAAACCAAAAACCAATTTGAATCAATTGTCCAAATCGATACAAAACGTCTCAAATTCATAAGTTATTCGTGTACAACGAACTTGGTTCATCCACGTGTTTAATTGAATTCGTCTTTGGTAATTTTAGATTATTACTTTTTCCTAAAGGTAATTTTCTAATTTACCCTATAACGTATCTAATTATCACCATACTATCACGATCACATCAAGGTCCGAGTCCTAAGCTGTGATGCGCTTAGAAGTCATTATGAGAGACAAATCAAGAAGCTTCATTTGCCAAAACCTCAAAGTCTTCTAGAGTCATATACTTCATACCAAGACGGCCAACGAGAAACTAAACCTACTTTGAGATAGGGCTTTTGTAAAAAAGTCAGCTATCTGGTACTCAGTTCTGACAAAGTATAATTCCACGATACCACGTTCCACTTGTTCCTTTATGAAGTGATATCTGACTGCGATGTGCTTGGTACGAGAGTGTTGAACCGGATTGCAAGATATGGCTATGGCCGAATGTGAGTCACAATACATCGGTATTTTATCAAAGTGGAACCATAATCCGTGAGTTGAGTTCTCATCCAGAGGACTTGAGCACAACACGCAGATAGAGCCACATATTCTGCTTCAGCTGATGAGAGTGAAGTGCAATCCTGCTTCTTTGATGACCAGCTCACAAGTTTGTCTTCCCCTAGAAATTGTAAGCTACCAGAAGTGCTTTTGCGACTATCAAGGCAACCTGCGTGATCAGAATCTGAATAAGCTGTTAGATGAAAACCGGTTTCCTTCGGATACCAGAGTCCCATGTGAATGGTATTCTTAAGGTACCGAAAGATCCGTTTAACCTCTTTGAGGTGCTTTTGAGTAGGCCTGGCTTGATATCATGCACAATAGCATGTGGCATGATGAATATCAGGCCTGCTAGCTGTAAGGTACATAAGTGACCCGATCATACTGCGATATCGCGTTTGATCTACGGGATATGAGTACAAGTCAGCGTCTAGGAATTTGGTCGACAATGGTGTACCAACGCGAGCACATGAGGTCATACCATGCTTTGTAAGTATCTCTTGATCATACTTAGCTTGGTTAATGAAGATACCACGTGGGGATTGATGAATCTGGAGGCCTAAAAAGAATTTTAGCTCCCCCATCATTGACATTTCAAATCTGCTGTGCATTAATTCTTCAAAACATTTTGAAAGTTTTGGGTTCGTAGAACCAAAAATAATGTCATCAACATAAACTTGCACCAACAGTATGTCATCCCCATATTTATTAGTAAAGAGAGTAGGATCAATAGAACCTTTGGAAAATCCTTTGGAAACCAAGAAGTTTGATAGTTCTTCGTACCATGCCCTTGGAGCTTGTTTAAGTCCATATACAGCCTTCTTGAGACGATAGACTTTGTCAGGATGATGAGGATCGATGAATCCTTCTGGCTGATTAACATACACTTCTTCCTTCAAATGACCGTTGAGAAAAGCAGTTTTAACGTCCATCTGAGAAACCGTGAAGCCCTTATGTGCAGCATAAGCACGGAATATCCTGACATCTTCCAAACGAGGAACTGGAGCGAATGATTCATCATATTCTATGCCTTCTTGTTGAAGGTATCCCTTAACCACAAGACAAGATTTATTTTTGATGATGGTTTGTTCTTCATCCAGTTTGTTTTTCCAGATGCATTTGAAATCTAAAATTGACATTCCATAGGGTCTGTCAACAAGTTCCCAAACATTTAGGCGTTCAAACTGATGAATTTCGTCTTGCATTGATTCAATCCACGCATGATCAGTCATGGCTTGTTTGATGTTTGTAGGTACAGTTGAACTCACAGTGAGTGCATACATACATACATCGCCATCGGTTTCGAGTTGTCTGCGTGTTCGAACCGGTTATGAAGGATTTCCAGTGACTTGCTCCAATGGATGATCACGTGTCCAATGGTGAGTGGATGGATATCGTTGGTAGAATGTATGCATGTTGGACGGATCAACATGTTGAGTAGAAGACACTCCGACTTCGCGTACCGGTGTACCGAATGGATTGATAAATTCTTCTTCGTCAGGTTGTGCATCGACTGCTTGATTGTTGTTTCCTCTGTCAGCATTGACGGTTGGTGATGTTGGTTGTATGACAGTTTCTTGAGTTTGTTGAGTATCCAATGGAATAGTCTCTTGAGCAACGTTCGCTGAAGTAGATGCAATTGTGTCTTGTTGACTTTGTTCAGGTGCATCAGTAGTAGTGACAGCGGAAGGCTTTGACATAACTTGATTGTTTCCATAGTAATATTCATCAAACATTGGATCATATAAATCAACCAACTCATTCATTTGTGTCTTATCCGTCGAGTCTGCTGTAGAAGTATTTTCTTGACATTCTTGCACGAGACGTTCACTGTTTTGTGTAGATGCCATTGCTGGACATTGAGGTGCGGGACTTGAGGCTGTTGTGATCAAGTACCATTTGTGGCAATTCGTCAAAGTTCACATGAATTGTTTAGACAATAATCTTTGTTCTCTTGTTATAGACCCGATATCCTTTCGACAATGTAGCATACCCCACAAAAATACATGCATCACCTTTTTCTTTCATCTTGTCGAGATTCTCACCGTCTTTGAGAATATAGCATAAAGATCCAAATACGTGAAAGAATTTGACAATAGGTTTCCTGCCATTGATGATGTGGTAAGGTGTCTTTTCATGTCTAGGGATGACGAGAGAACGATTCTGAGTATAACAGGCAGTTGCAATTGCTTCAACCCAGAAGAACAGCGGTAACTTTGAAGCAGAAAGCATTGTTCGAGCAGCCTCAACCAAAGTAAGGTTCCGTCTATCGACAACGCCGTTTTGTTCAGGAGTTCGAGCAATAGACGTTTGATGATTGATGCCTTATTCTTGAAAGTAAGATTGCAAATTCTTGTTCAAAAATCCAGTACCCCTATCCGTTCTTACGGTTAAGACTTGAGCTTGAAGATTACGTTGTATCATCTTGAGAAAGTTTTGGAGAACCTCTGGTGTTTCATCTTTGGACCTTAAGAAGAAAGTCCATGTGTATCTAGAGTAATCATCAACAATCACGAGAATATATGATATGTAGTAGAAATACGTCTTTTAGGAAAAAGAACGTAAATAAAATAGGGCAAGCGTGCACGACGATTTAGGAAAACCGTGTGTGAATGACCCTAAAAGTGAGTTCGTTCTCTCGAGGAGGCACGTGTGTTGTGTAATGAATGATTTGATTGATTTTGTTTTTGATTATTAATGAGAAGAAAGGAGAAGGGAAAATGACGAAGACAAAAAAATTATAGAAAAATAGGCAAAAACACTACTAGAAAGTTAAGACGTAGAAACGTAAAAACGACAAAAAATTAAAATTTTAACCTAAAAATTCCTAAAAATTACTAAAAATTACTAAAAATTCTAAGAGTTTACAAAAAATCCAAACTTGCCAAAACCTTTTAATTAATTTAATAATGACTTTTTAATGCTAATTAAAGCCCTAAAAATCACTTTTAAATATTAAAAAGCCCTAAACAAGATTTAATAGTTTGTAAACCTCAAAAATGACCTAATTAAGCTAAAAACTATTTTTAAAAATTTTAAAACCAAATTAAACTATTTTTAAACTCCTAAAAACTATTAAAATCTATTAAATCTTAAATTAATTCTAAAAATTAATTGAAAAACCTAAAAATTAATTGGAAAGTGAAAAAGTTCCTAATTTAATGTCTAGAATCTAGGAAAAATGAAAAAAAAGTTAAAAATAAAACTTTGAATTTTTCTTAATAAAATAATATTAAAATAATCCAAAAAATAAAAAGTTCAAAAATAAATTCTAAAAAATTCTCAAAAATCCTAAATATTCTAACTAAGACAAAAATGTAAATTAAAGCTCCTAAAACCTTTTAATTAATTTTATATTAATTTTTAAAGTTGTCTAAAACCCCTAAAATTAAATAAAATTAAAAATTAGACTTTTTGAAAACTTTATGATATGTAAACCTCAAAAAGATTAATTAAAAGCTAAAATTTATTTTTTTGGATTTTTTAATTACTGTTTACTATTTTTAATACACTTTCTAAATTTAAACCTAAAAATAATCCTAATAATTAATTAAATAATGGGAAAAAATCTAAAACCTAACTAGAAAAATCCTAATACCTATATAAACCCTAGGAAAAATGAAAAGAAACCAAAAAGCTTATCCAATAAGCTGGAAAAGTGGAAAAAGGCTACGGCTTATATTTTAAGCTTAAACTCAAAAAGTGGTTAAGTATCAAACCACTCCACCCTTGGTCAGTAAAAGACCCAAGGGCAGGATGGTTATGTTGTTGGTGTGTTGAACGGGATGTCACGGGTTCGAGGTTGAATGAACCCTTTTTTAAACTTTTATTTTTTTTTTCTTTTTAAAACTTTTCCAAACCAATCCTGTTAACCTTTTTCTTGCTAGAAACACAAATCAATGTCCAATTTTATGAAGATTTAAACAAATCAAGAACCAAAATCGTATCCAGTTTTATTTCAAGAACACAAGCTTTTGTTCTTTCTGTTTCTTCACAAGTGAAACAAGCCAAGAGGAGCTTGGCTTGTAGCTTTTTGGTGTTGATTTGTTGGACAAGGGGGCACCCCTACACTCTTTGGAGTGTAGGGAGTCAAGATATAGCAGAAATCAAGCACCTTAATCACAAATACTTCACAAATAAAGCATTCACAAGCATATCAATGTTGCTGATGTGTTTGTATGGGTCTGGTGGCTATAGATACTTCCTACAAGCTCAAAAATGAAATTCAAACGTCCAAATCTTTCACTCAGGCTCAAAAACTAGCAAACAATTAATGCAATCCCTACTTAACTCTAAAATCTCATAGATTATGAAATCTTTGAACAAAGTTTGAAAAAAACAAGCAGAAAATAAGCCTAAGCAGATTTTGCTATGCTTTTTCACTTTTAAACACTTAGCTTGCTTCCAATCTATACCTAAACTGAAACACAACCTAGCAAACACTATTAACTACCCTAATAAGTACTTATAACAGATTATTAAACTCACAATCTATCAAACTACTTATCTAACATGCAAATCCAAGCACCCCTTAAAGTTTCTGTTTTCAACTTTTAACAAACCAAATCAAATCAAAACATACTCAAATTGATTTCCACCAATCCTAACAAGCATAACATACCATTTAAACTTAAATCAAATCAGATTAAACAACAATTAGCACCTAACATACAAAATCACATGAACTTCATTTTTAGTTTTTTTTTACTAGAAAAACTTAAACAAGGGTTTTACCTTGTTGGTCTTACATCCAAGACCAACAATGGCTAGATAGCCACCTCCCTATACACTCGGGTGTATGCAGAACTTTTGATCAACAACAATCTTCAACCTGTTTAAGAGGAAATGAAAAAACAAAGCAAGCAATAATCTTTCCTGTTTTCCTTTTCTTTCTTAAAATCTTTTTCAACCAATAAACTTTGTAAACCTTGAAACACGTTTTAAAAATCAACTTCAAACTCACAAATCAATCCTCCTTTTCCACTTTCACTTCAAAGGAATTGGACTTATGAAATTTGAACCAAATTTAAAAACCTTTGAAAAACTTTTTGAAAATCAAACACACTCTTTTTAAATTGGAACTCAGTATTAGCAATCCAAACACACAACTTTTTATAATTAATAAAAGGAATTACAATTTATATCAAAAAATACCAAACTTTATAAATATATAAAAAAGGAATTACAATGTGATTGCTAAAAAACTGGAACCAGAGCAATAGAGACACATACGTCTCTATTTATACAATGAGAAGACTATTCTAGAATAACTAAACCCTAGTTGCTGGAATTCCTGAAATGCCCTTGATTCTTTGACTGATTTTGGGTAAAAAACGTCCCATGTGACTTGACAACTTTGCTTGTGATGCTTGAATGAATCAAAGTCGTCCATTTGAGCTTGGGGACCAAGGGGAGTATCCTACACGTTCACTTGGTCGGTTTTGGGGTTTGGGGGAAAGTGACTTGTGCAGGGGAGGGTCGGGGTAGGGTCCACAGGACATGTGAGTGTGTTTTGTGATGTGGGTTTAGGTTAGAGTAAAGTGAATTAAGGATCTGGACAAATTAAGCTAAAAACCCCTTGATTTGGGTGAAATTGGAACTGGGTGGGGATTAGGGTTTAAGGGGATTAAGATGGCTGTTTAATCCATTTTGGGTAATTTATTTTTTAAATAAAGTGTTAGGAGGGAAAGAAAAGGGTTTGACTGGGGTGTTGACCCTGGTTTATTTAATAAACCGGGTTGTGGGTTTGGGTTGGGTGGATAATGGGTAGGGTATTTGTTATTTGGGTGGGTTTAGTGACGTGGCAAAGCTTGACTGGATGAGGAGGTTTTGTTGTTTGGCAGGATAGGTCCCCAAGCTATTCACTTGTCTTCATTTTGTAATAAATGTCCATCAGTGCCTATTTTGCCTTTGACAACTTTTGGCAAGTTGTCAAAAATGGCACAAATTCTTCCAAAAACTTTTCCAAGGGTATTAAATGTATATTCTTGATTCTCCAAGGACTGGTCTTGTACAATCTTCAAACATTAAGGACCATACTTGTACAATTGACAATTGGAGGGTCAATTGTGACAAGTTCTTCAAAGATGAGGGACTAAAGTTGCCAATCTTCAATTCTTCAAGGGTCATTTTGCAAAATTTCAAACTTGGGCCCGGTTCATTGTGCGGCTTCGTTTCCCGTGTTCGTTTTTGATTGATTCTTGTGATCTTTTGCCAATTCCTCAATATCCGTACCTAAAAATACACAAGTAACAAACACGAGCATATATTTGGCATATTTGATGATATTTAATTGATTTTAAGCCCGTTTTGGACGATGAGACCATGTATAAAAGCAGTCTCATCACTCCCCCATACTAAACCATTGCCGTGCCCTCACGCAATGCTAGAATAAAGTATCAAAGCATCTCCGAAATTCAATTTTATTCAATTTATTGAAATGATAAACTAGCTACATTACTACTATTACTACTACTTGTGTTATAGACATAATGTATGATTCTCATCGCAAAATGGGACGTTTAGGTTCATAGAATAAGAACACGTGAATGCTTCGTTAGAAATAATTTCGTCGTCCTCGATTTTCACCTTAATTCCATGCCAAGCGTGCAACGAGATCATTGTCATTATAAGTTAGTAATGCTAACACTACTCATATGCCCTAATCACGTACTTATTCTCCCATTATTCCTAAGTTGTATCTCTTATATTTTATTTTGTCTTAATGATCACGAGGATACATTATTGACTTATGCGATAATAGAGATTTAGGTCTAAAAATAGAGTCCTAACGGTGTAACTAAGACCATCAAATCAATAACCCCTCCTAATAGACAACGATGTTAAAAAATTAAGTTGACAAGAAGAATAGATAAACACGGTTTTATAACGGTTTTGAACATGAGACTTATTACCAAGACTTTTATACGCCCCCTAACGGAAGGGCCTTATTATCTTTGGTTTACCTCCATCTTTTATTCAACTTCGCCATGAAGCTTTTATTATGACTTCGGTCTTGCCTTGCCTTTTATTATCCACCTCATCGGTGGTTTTATTAGCCAAAGACGTATATCCTCACGCTAAAGCGAATTTTGGATCTTTAAAGCTTCGAAGATTAAGGCTTGATTCACTTTCGATTTTGCATAGATTTTAGGCCTTGTGGGGCTTCAAATTGTTTGCTTGATTTAGGTGAGCACTTGAAATCTTATTATTGGGTGAAGCTTTCGATTATTCGGGTTGCCAATACTTCAAAATCGTGACGCTGGCGATACCTTAATGTCTTCCCAATTTAATTACACGGAAGCTACTAGAAAAGACTAGAAACCCAAAAATCCTAACTAAACCGCTAAGTCAATATTTATTAAGAAAAAAATATTTATATGCGAAGGGAGAATAAGCAAATAACGAGAACACATGAGTTTTTGAAAGAATACGAGTACTCTACGTTTAGCATAGTAACTTATAATTAACCCTATCATTTCTCGTCCTCATTTAAGAGACTTAGCCTAATGTGTAGTTAAGGAATCAAAGCTAAGTGCTCAACACGCACGGTCGAGTAAAAAATTACTCTTATTCTCGCCATCGGAAAATCTACATTCGTGTCTTCAAACACTTATAAAACATGAGAAAAATTTAAAATTTGGCCATTTTTAGCCTTATTTTGCAACAAAAACGATAAACTTTGGAAAACGTGAAGGTTTGGCAAGGCAAGTATCTATTCACCCCCCATACTAAAGTTAAACATTGTCCTCAATGTTTCGAGTCTAGGGGTGCAAACACCCCCATACTAGAGACGTAGTCAAATGCCTAATCTAGCATGGAAAGGGTGTAACCAATAAGTAATAGCCGTTTATGAAGTGTGATAAAAACCTAAGGTTAGAACATAAAAGGATATATCATATGGATATTGGGAAAGGCCTCCAAAGCAAACGATCGAGTGCTCCCATAAAACGAACACGAGAGGCTCCAATCGTGAAGATCATGATCTAAAAACCACAATGCACAAACAACCACGGAACAAAGGTTGGAAGGGCACAAATCCCCTCACATTAATCTAATTAGAAAGCAATAATATGTACATGGATAAGCATGGGTTTCCCCCACGAGGCACCTTGTTTTTGATAACCGAGTCAAAAGCTCGACTCGAATCCCCATAAATGTGATCATTTAGGGATAATCATGGTATGGTCAATTTTTGGTGGGGCTTACATGATAAACAAGGCCTAAAAGCACGTGAAGTACTTTAAAAACCCGATAAACGTATACCGGGGTCAAAGATAGCGTCTTCGTTTTCGGATGAAAGACGAAACAAAGCTTCTTCAACACAAACCCCAATGGGGTAGAAGAAAATAGGAGAGAAGAAATAGAAGGGTGGGACAATGGGTAAGTCATAACATTGAGTTACTCGAGGTAGACTCGCACCAATCAAATTAAAAGATTTTCCATTTATTGCATCGGTGGAAGACCGAGATTTCCCTATATAAGCAATTCCAGGATCAAATATCTCGTCCTCGGTGGAGAAAGGGGAGGGAACATAAGGGGATTCCCCCACACTAAGTCCACACAAAGCATCGTCAAAAGGAGAAGACGAGCTTGTAGTACTCAATACACGCGGTGATGACGGAGTTAGAATTGTTGAAAAATCTTTTAAATTAAATTCAAAATCTTTTCCTTTTTCATCTTTAACACTCTCCTTGTGAAAACCCGATTTAATTATGTCAAAAACATTTGGTGTATCTAAAACAATGTTAGTCACACTAAAAATTCTCACATTTTGAAATCTTTTTGGTTTAGGTGGTGGCAAGTTTTCAAATCTTTTGTCAACAAAGAAAACCTCCCCATCGGGATCAACGTATTCATCATCCGAAGATTCACTCGAGATTGGAATCATAGGCTTAACACTCTTAACCTCCACCGGCGGAGGGGACGGAACTTCATTTTTCTCAACAACTCCTAAAACTCTATTTGAAATTCTTTTGCAAATGTTTTTGATGGGATTGACATTGTACAAAGATGTGATAGAATACACATGAGAAAGAGTGGAGTTTTGGGTTGCATTAATGACGAGTTCTTCCTCATTGAAACGAAGAGTGATTTTTCTTGCATGCACATCGATAAGTGCTCTCGAGGTATCCAAAAAAGATCGACCTAAAATTAACGGAACTTTAGGATCGATGGTAATATCAACAACAATAAAGTCTACAGGATAGTAGAACTTTCCAACTTTCACAAAGACGTCCTCGGCAACTCCACAAGCTAGAATCGTAGAATGATCGGCCATTTCGATTGACATTCTTGAAGGAGTGAGATTTGGAAGATTAAGCGATTTAAAAATCTCAAGAGGCATCAAATTAATACTAGCACCAAGATCGGCCAAGGCGTAGCATTCTTCCATGTCTTGGATAGCACATGGGATTAAAAACTTTCCAGGATCACCGACTTTTTTAGGTATGCGGCTTAGAAAAACCGAATAACAACTAGACGATTTTTGCAATTTTTCTTTGTTATTCAACATACTTTTGAAGTTCGCGGCAAATCGAGGCATCATGACTAAGGCGTCGACAAAACTTATATTAAAATGCAAGTCACGAAACATTTTCATAAAGAGTTCAAATTGATAATTATTTCGTTCTTGTGCCTTTTCCTTGTCTCGTCTTGATGGGTAGGGTAAAGGTGGTGTGGGTTGGGGCAAATTAGGCATAGGCATCGGCCTTGGAATCTCGGGTTCCATGATTGGTGTAGGTTCAACCGTAGGTGTGGTTTGAGCGGTACTTCGTGGGCTTTGAATGTGCTCCTTTTCAACCACAACCTCGGGTTCTTTCTCTTTTTCCTTCTCCATAGAAGTACTTGGACGAGAAATGGGTTCTTTGAAAGTTTTACCACTACGTGTAGTAATAACCTTCAATTCTCCCTTCGGGTTTACGATGGTATCACTAGGAAGACCACCCGAAGAAGAGGGCTTACACATGATAGCTTCAAACATTTTAGCCATACGGTCTTCAAACTTAGATTGCCTAGCATCCGCTTTTAACAACTCTTGCTTAATCTCATGTTGTCCTTGCTCCATTTTTTGTTGATTTTGTTGGAGACGTGTGACATTTCCTTCCATTTTATTAGCATGAGTTTTAAGTTCATTAGCAAGTTCGTTTTTTAGCTCGTTTTTCAACTCGGATCTTAAGCTAACCATCTCACGTTGCATATTGTCAAACTTAGCATCATTAGCCTTAGCATAATTCAAAAATTCTCCTTGAAGATTTTTGGTGTGATCGTTTTGAAAACCTTGGGCATTGTTTTGAAAATCACGGTTTTGGTTTTGTTTTGAAATTTGCCCATTTCCACTTTGGTAATTACCTTTGTTATAATTTCTTTGATTTCCTTGGTAATTTCCACCTTGGTTGTTGTTGCGATAATTATTAGCATTTTGATTTGGTGGAGCTTGATTTGAACGAGAACCTTTACCGATTTGGTTGTAAGTTCCCGTGGCTACAAAAGCATTCGAAGTGTTACCATCCGCGGTAATGCACTCGGAAAGATCATGAGCTCCCCCACACGAAAAACAACTTTTAGAAACCGCTTTGACCGAAGCGGTGTTGGAAGCTTCTTGAGCCTTCCAATGGGACATAAGGTTAGCAAATCTATCGAAAAATCGGTTTTCTTCATTTGCTTCATCATGTAATGCATTGATACTTTGAGACGATGATGATGAGCCCCTTTTGGCAACACTCGGTGTGTGACGAGGGCTATAAACCTTAGACCTATTCTCGATTATGACCAAAGCTTCTTCAACCGTTTTACACAAAAAATTACCACCCGCGGCGGCATTTAAATAATCTCTTTCATGATCGTTAAGTCCATTGTAAAACGTGTCGATTTTGTGCAAATCGGAAAAACCGTGATGAGGACATTCATGTAACATCTCCTTAAACCTATTCCAAGCCGTAGAAAAACTTTCATTTGATTCTTGTGAAAATTTAGAAATCTCATTTTTCAAATGCGTAGTCTTAGAGGGCGGAAAAAATTGGTTCACAAACTTTGAAACGAGATCCTTCCACGTCAATATAGAATTGGGTGGCTCTTTCTCTAACCAAATTTTAGCGGGCCCCGCTAAGGAATACGGAAATAACATCATCTTAATCGAGTCATTCGAGACATCCTTAAATTTGCACGTGGCGGTAAGACGATTAAATTGGCGGATATGGTTGTGAGGATTGTCCTTCTCATCACCACGAAATTTGTTGTTTTGGATCATCGACAACAAACCCGTTTTCACCTCAAAATTCTCCGCAAGGATTGCGGGAATCACAATAGCTTCTCCATAACCCTCGGTGGGTGCTTGAAGTAACTCCATCATAGTTCGATTCGCCATGGTTGGTTCTTCTCGTACAATGGGTTCGTCAATAGGAGACTCCTCACTAGAATGAGTTGGAGTGGGAGTTTTGTTCTTTCGTCTACGTGCACGTTTTGCTTGATTACGAGTGAGCATAAACGTCACGTACAACGTGGAGACGAGCAAAGAAGATTCTTTTTGGTATTTTTAATTTTTCAATTTTTTTGTGGTTTTTGATTGTATTAACCTTTTGGAAATTGGTGAATATATTAAGTAGACAAAAAGTCCACAAATCTCCTCCTCAATCAAATCTCTTGATTAAAAAGGCCTCAAGGAATGAAAACGATCACGTGGGGTGAACGCCTTCGATGACTTTAGAACGATGGTGGAACACCAAATCGTTCAAGAGGGTTTAATCAAATAGAACCAAGAAAATATATATGATATGTAATAATACTTTGGGCGGCAAAACCCTCGATTCACTCTCAAAATCAAATACGCACAAGCAAGCGGAGGAAACGAGGCGGCGCGAAGCACTTAAGAGCCTTTTTCCTTTAGGTTGTGAAATACAACCGCCTTATACCCACCTTATAGTTTGTATTATCAAAATTAAGCTTCACGAAAGTATTTATCTATTTTTGCCTTTTTCTTTGGTTTGAGATTCGAATACAATGATCGAGTGATGAAATCCCGAATCAAGGTTTTGATTGCTCACGTATTTGGATTACTTGTGTATTTATTGTTCTACGTATACAATATATTAATAATATTCACACAAAAACCGAAAAACGATAATACGTATTAATAGAGTGCTATTAATACAACTACTATTATGGCTAATATATAAAAACAACAATGGTTCAATCAAAACACAACACGCCTCCCCGGCAGCGGCGCCAAAAATGATATGTAGTAGAAATACGTCTTTTAGGAAAAAGAACGTAAATAAAATAGGGCAAGCGTGCACGACGATTTAGGAAAACCGTGTGTGAATGACCCTAAAAGTGAGTTCGTTCTCTCGAGGAGGCACGTGTGTTGTGTAATGAATGATTTGATTGATTTTGTTTTTGATTATTAATGAGAAGAAAGGAGAAGGGAAAATGACGAAGACGAAAAATTATAGAAAAATAGGCAAAAACACTACTAGAAAGTTAAGACGTAGAAACGACAAAAATTAAAATTTTAACCTAAAAATTCCTAAAAATTACTAAAAATTACTAAAAATTCTAAGAGTTTACAAAAAATCCAAACTTGCCAAAACCTTTTAATTAATTTAATAATGACTTTTTAATGCTAATTAAAGCCCTAAAAATTACTTTTAAATATTAAAAAGCCCTAAACAAGATTTAATAGTTTGTAAACCTCAAAAATGACCTAATTAAGCTAAAAACTATTTTTAAAAATTTTAAAACCAAATTAAACTATTTTTAAACTCCTAAAAACTATTAAAATCTATTAAATCTTAAATTAATTCTAAAAATTAATTGAAAAACCTAAAAATTAATTGGAAAGTGAAAAAGTTCCTAATTTAATGTCTAGAATCTAGGAAAAATGAAAAAAAGTTAAATATAAAACTTTGAATTTTTCTTAATAAAATAATATTAAAATAATCCAAAAAATAAAAAGTTCAAAAATAAATTCTAAAAAATTCTCAAAAATCTTAAATATTCTAACTAAGACAAAAATGTAAATTAAAGCTCCTAAAACCTTTTAATTAATTTTATATTAATTTTTAAAGTTGTCTAAAACCCCTAAAATTAAATAAAATTAAAAAATAGACTTTTTGAAAACTTTATGATATGTAAACCTCAAAAAGATTAATTAAAAGCTAAAATTTATTTTTTTGGATTTTTTAATTACTGTTTACTATTTTTAATACACTTTCTAAATTTAAACCTAAAAATAATCCTAATAATTAATTAAATAATGGAAAAAATCTAAAACCTAACTAGAAAAATCCTAATACCTATATAAACCCTAGGAAAAATGAAAAGAAACCAAAAAGCTTATCCAATAAGCTGGAAAAGTGGAAAAAGGCTACGGCTTATATTTTAAGCTTAAACTCAAAAAGTGGTTAAGTATCAAACCACTCCACCCTTGGTCAGTAAAAGACCCAAGGGCAGGGTGGTTATGTTGTTGGTGTGTTGAACGGGATGTCACGGGTTCGAGGTTGAATGAACCCTTTTTTACACTTTTATTTTTTTTTTCTTTTTAAAACTTTTCCAAACCAATCCTGTTAACCTTTTTCTTGCTAGAAACACAAATCAATGTCCATTTTTATGAAGATTTAAACAAATCAAGAACCAAAATCGTATCCAGTTTTATTTCAAGAACACAAGCTTTTGTTCTTTCTGTTTCTTCACAAGTGAAACAAGCCAAGAGGAGCTTGGCTTGTGGCTTTTTGGTGTTGATTTGTTGGACAAGGGGGCACCCCTACACTCTTTGGAGTGTAGGGAGTCAAGATATAGCAGAAATCAAGCACCTTAATCACAAATACTTCACAAATAAAGCATTCACAAGCATATCAATGTTGCTGATGTGTTTGTATGGGTCTGGTGGCTATAGATGCTTCCTACAAGCTCAAAAATGAAATTCAAACGTCCAAATCTTTCACTCAAGCTCAAAAACTAGCAAACAATTAATGCAATCCCTACTTAACTCTAAAATCTCACAGATTATGAAATCTTTGAACAAAGTTTGAACAAAACAAGCAGAAAATAAGCCTAAGCAGATTTTGCTATGCTTTTTCACTTTTAAACACTTAGCTTGCTTCCAATCTATACCTAAACTGAAACACAACCTAGCAAACACTATTAACTACCCTAATAAGTACTTATAACAGATTATTAAACTCACAATCTATCAAACTACTTATCTAACATGCAAATCCAAACACCCCTTAAAGTTTCTGTTTTCAACTTTTAACAAACCAAATCAAATCAAAACATACTCAAATTGATTTCCACCAATCCTAACAAGCATAACATACCATTTAAACTTAAATCAAATCAGATTAAACAACAATTAGCACCTAACATACAAAATCACATGAACTTCATTTTTTTTTTTACTAGAAAAACTTAAACAAGGGTTTTACCTTGTTGGTCTTACATCCAAGACCAACAATGGCTAGATAGCCACCTCCCTATACACTCGGGTGTATGCAGAACTTTTGTTCAACAACAATCTTCAACCTGTTTAAGAGGAAATGAAAAAACAAAGCAAGCAATAATCTTTCCTGTTTTCCTTTTCTTTCTTAAAATCTTTTTCAACCAATAAACTTTGTAAACCTTGAAACACGTTTTAAAAAACAACTTCAAACTCACAAATCAATCCTCCTTTTCCACTTTCACTTCAAAGGAATTGGACTTATGAAATTTGAACCAAATTTAAAAACCTTTGAAAAACTTTTTGAAAATCAAACACACTCTTTTTAAATTGGAACTCAGTATTAGCAATCCAAACACACAACTTTTTATAATTAATAAAAGGAATTACAATTTATATCAAAAAATACCAAACTTTATAAATATATAAAAAAGGAATTACAATGTGATTGCTAAAAAACTGGAACCAGAGCAATAGAGACACATACGTCTCTATTTATACAATGAGAAGACTATTCTAGAATAACTAAACCCTAGTTGCTGGAATTCCTGAAATGCCCTTGATTCTTTGACTGATTTTGGGTCAAAAACGTCCCATGTGACTTGACAGCTTTGCTTGTGATGCTTGAATGAATCAAAGTCGTCTATTTGAGCTTGGGGACCAAGGGGAGTATCCTACACGTTCACTTGGTCGGTTTTGGGGTTTGGGGGAAAGTGACTTGTGCAGGGGAGGGTCGGGGTAGGGTCCACAGGACATGTGAGTGTGTTTTGTGATGTGGGTTTAGGTTAGAGTAAAGTGAATTAAGGATCTGGACAAATTAAGCTAAAAACCCCTTGATTTGGGTGAAATTGGAACTGGGTGGGGATTAGGGTTTAAGGGGATTAAGATGGCTGTTTAATCCATTTTGGGTAATTTATTTTTTAAATAAAGTGTTAGGAGGGAAAGAAAAGGGTTTGACTGGGGTGTTGACCCTGGTTTATTTAATAAACCGGGTTGTGGGTTTGGGTTGGGTGGATAATGGGTAGGGTATTTGTTATTTGGGTGGGTTTAGTGACGTGGCAAAGCTTGACTGGATGAGGAGGTTTTGTTGTTTGGCAGGATAGGTCCCCAAGCTATTCACTTGTCTTCATTTTGTAATAAATGTCCATCAGTGCCTATTTTGCCTTTGACAACTTTTGGCAAGTTTTCAAAAATGGCACAAATTCTTCCAAAAACTTTTCCAAGGGTATTAAATGTATATTCTTGATTCTCCAAGGACTGGTCTTATACAATCTTCAAACATTAAGGACCATACTTGTACAATTGACAATTGGAGGGTCAATTGTGACAAGTTCTTCAAAGATGAGGGACTAAAGTTGCCAATCTTCAATTCTTCAAGGGTCATTTTGCAAAATTTCAAACTTGGGCCCGGTTCATTGTGCGGCTTCGTTTCCCGTGTTCGTTTTTGATTGATTCTTGTGATCTTTTGCCAATTCCTCAATATCCGTACCTAAAAATACACAAGTAACAAACACGAGCATATATTTGGCATATTTGATGATATTTAATTGATTTTAAGCCCGTTTTGGACGATGAGACTGATAGGTGTGTAAACACCCATCTTTTCTACCACTTAACTACAATAATAACCGGACCAAAACGTGTATTTTATGTCTTTTATGTCGGAATTATGCGTGGTTTGTGTTTTTGTTGTGATTTAGGATGAAAAGGTGAAAAATGGATAAAACACGGACATTCACGGGCATTTATGGACTTTTATTGAAGAAAAGGATAAAAGACGAAGTCAAGAAGTCAAGAGTGCAAAAAGAACGGAAGTCCACGACCAATTCTGAAGATTTATCGAAGAAAAAGTCAAAAGACGGAAGTTTATCAAAAGCCGGAGAATTCAAGTCTATTTTATTGAAGAATTTAAAGACGAGTTCAAAAGAAATCCCGAAGTCAAAAGTCCCTTAAAAGTCCAAGATTAAAGAAGATTAGAAGAAAAGGACTAAGTACGCAATTAATGAAGATTAATAAAAGGAGGGACTTAAACTTGTAATTAAGAAGAAAGGAAAGAGGGGAGGAAGCTTCCTTAATCCTCCCCTATAAATAGATTAGGCTTGATTACTTTTCTTTCTTGTTGGCTAAGGTGACAATTAGTCTTCCACCATTTTCATATATTGTCATTTACTTTTCATGTCATTTAAATTCATGTTATGCACCTTATTTACCATTTAATTTCAAGTAATTTTTCATTTTAATTCTTGTCAAATCTTTATTTTATCTTGTCAATCTCTTATCTACCTTTCTTATTCTTTGATTTGTTGTGTTTATGTTATGTTCATGTTCATGCTTTTATTTTGATCTAAGTGGTTTTTGATTATTGTGGTAAAAGTTGTTTGATTTCATGTTTTTAATTGTTTGTTGATGCTTATTCATTGAATCGTTACTGTTTAAATTGATACGTGTGTTTGATTTTGATTACTTTTTGTTTATAACTGCTACTGTACACATCTTCCTTGTTCTTCGGAAGTATTGCTTTGTTTCTGTGTTTCCAGAAAAAGTTCCGAACCAAGGATAGGATAGAAGGCTTCATTCGGAAGTCCAAAGTTCCGAATCAAAGAGTTTCATTCGGAAGTCAAAACTTCCGAACCAAGGTTGCTCATTCGGAACTTCAAAAGTTCCGGATCAAGGAAACTCATTCGGAACTTCAAAAGTTCCGAACCAAACTTGTTCATTCGGAAGTCAAAACTTCCGAACCAAGAGCTTTCATTCGGAAGTTCTAAACTTCCGAATCAAGGAGCTTCATCCGGAAAGTTCCGAATCAAGGGGTGACCAAAACTTCCGAATCAAGGCTGATTTTACAAGTTCCGAATCAGTAAGTTCCGAACGAAGCATTGTTTTGGATAAGTGACATATTCAGATCAATTTGTTCCGGATCAAGGATTTTGGTAATTTTCCAAGTAAAGAAGAATCATTTCAACCAAAGGTGACATTTAGGACGAGTGATTGTTCCAAACGAAGGTTTATTCCGAATGAGCTGTATTCAGGTTCTTATTAGCTTTTGCCTTTGATTTTTATTTTCAAGCTTTATTTTTCTTACCTTTTATTTAATTGCACTTTTAGATTAATTGCCTTAGTTTTAGTCGCACTTTAAGTTTGCCTTAGATAGATTTAAGTTTACGTCATTTTACTTTAGTGCCCTTTAATTTCAGTCACGTTTTTAAATACTTGCACTTTACTTTAAATAGACTTAGATTTACGTTAAGAGCACTTTTACTTTAAAGTCTTTAAATTTTAAAACACTACAACGACACATCTTTGATTTCACCAAAATAAAACGAAGTCACATAGGAGCCTAGATCAATTCGATTAGACCAACACAACGAACTTTAATCTTTTTAACCTGAGTAAAATCTAGTTATCAAATGGCGCCGCTGCCGGCTCTTTTCGTTAAGATCAACAGTTTTCTGTGCTAGACACGTTGCTTTTTGGGATCCGTTCACTTGTGAACGTTATTTTTCTTGCATAAAAAATTCAAAAATCATAAAACTAAAAATTGATAAAAAACCATAAAAATTAAAAATTTCAACAATACAAAAAGATTTTATCTTTCTTGTGTATATATATTGTCTTTGTGTTTGGTTTCTTTTTCTTTTGCATTTTCAGGTGTATGCGTACTCGATCTTCTAATTATCAAGAGCCCGAGCCTCAAGAAGATTTAGATATGGCAGGTGTTAACAACAATAATCAACCACCGCACCTTAATAATAACAACAATGCTCTTCCACAGCCCGATCTTCGGACCATGGAGGAACTTTGTCAACCAACAATGTTTGGACGAGGAGGACCGATTGCGCCGATGCAAATCAACGCTCCTGAGTTTTCGTTGAAGCACCACATGATTCAGCAAGTACAAACAAACCCATTTAGAGGATTGCCTGATGATGATGCCAACAAACACCTCGACAAGTTCATTACAATCACCCAAAGCATGAAGTTGCCTGGGGCCACAATGGATGTACTTCGCCTACAACTCTTCCCACATAATTTATCGCATCATGCCGAGAAATGGTTTGATCGTCTCCCGAAGAATTCTATTCACACTTGGGATGACATGACTCAACGCTTTCTTTCGCGCTACTTTCCACCATCCATGGTCACAAGCCTTCGCAATCAGATCAGCGGTTTCATGCAAGACCCTGATGAATCTCTTTTCGACGCTTGGGAGAGATATAATGTCTTGATCGACCGTTGTCCAAACCACAACATGCTTCCGGTCACCTTGATCGATACTTTCTACAACGGATTGACTTTTCGAGATCGTGATACGATTAATGCAGCCGCTGGTGGCACATTCATGAAAAGGAGACCCGAGGAGTGTAGAGAGTTAATAGAGAACATGACTACTCATCATAAGAACTGGGATTCCTCTGCTTCTTCTAGAAACAACACGAGAGTCAATGTTTCTTCTACCTCAGCAAACCCTGAGATGACCGAACTCACCCGCATGATGGCTGAAATGAGCAAAAGTATTACGCTTCTCGCTTCAAACCAACAACAACAAGTTAAAGCGGTCGCTAATCCTTGTGAAACATGTGGCGGTCCTCACTCATACACCGATTGTCCTTCGACACAAGGAAATCCGGAAAAAATGTGTATGCAGCTTACGGTAATTATTCACCGGAAAATTACCAAGCTAGACAACAAGGGGATAGAAACCTGCTGAGCTACCGTTCCAACAATTACCTTTCACCCGGTTTTTCTCCTCAAAACCAAAACCCCGCCAACAACTACAATAGAAGCAACCAAATCCCACCTCGTGCTTCTAACCCTTATCAACCACCCACCCAACAACACCCACCCATTAACCCCGATGTTGACACAATCATGAGAACTCAAGGTGAGCAAATCAAGAATCTACCGAGCCAAATAATCAATTTGAAAGGAGATATCTTGAAGCAAGGTAATGACATCAGAACCGAGGTTCGTGAAAACCTTCAATCCTCCTTCATCACTCAAACAACTGAATTAAAGAATCTATTGGCTAGTTTCTTGCCCGAAGCTCAACCTTCTTCTTCCTCGGGTTCTCTACCTTCAAACACCGTCACTAATCCGCGAGCTAATGTGAGTGCTATAACTACGCGTAGTGGAATTACCATTGTCAATCCACCTGACTCACCACCATCATCTACAACTCCTCCACCACCATGTATCCCTATTTCTCTTCCACCTAGTAGTAGTACACCATTACCGTCTCCGCCTCGTCATGACGATGTACCTCGGAAGGACCCTTCAACATCACAACCTTCACCAACTACACCTCCACCTAACCCTTATCAGCCCAGAATCCCATACCCTTCTCGCATAGGCAAGACCAACGAGCTAACCAAGAATGACTGTAATGTAATGAAATATGTGGATATGCTATCTAAAATGACCATCAACATTAGCCTTGTTGAAGCACTTTGCCACATGCCGAAATTTGTCAAAGCATTCAAGGAATTGCTTAGCAAGAAGGAGAAGCTGATTGAACTCGCCAACACACGATTAAATGAAAACTGCTCTGCAGTCCTTCTTAGAGAACTTCCGGAAAAGCTTGGAGATCCCGGTCGTTTTGTGTTGCCTTGCGTGTTCAACAAAACTGAAGAATTTACTGCCCTTGCTGATCTCGGGGCTAGTATTAATTTGATGCCACTGAGTGTTTGGAAAACACTATCATTGCCCGACCTCATTCCAACAAAGATGACTCTCGAACTTGCAAACCGCACTCTCGCTTACCCCGTTGGTATAGCCGAAGATGTGTTTCTTAAAGTTGGCACATTTACTTTCCCGGTCGATTTTGTCGTAGTTGATTATGAAATGGACCCTCGTATTCCTCTAATACTTGGTCGGCCATTCTTGAGAACCGGACGTGCATTAATAGATGTGGCCGAAGGTGAGTTAATCTTACGAGTCGGGGATGATTCTAAAGTTTTTAAAATGGGGAAGCTTACAGGCAAATCCTTTGGAGGCCGAGAATCAGTGAATATGATAAATGTGCTCGATGACTTTACCGTATATGACAATCCTCTATTCGAGTCTTCCACTGATAACCACTTTTTAATGAGGATGTGGATGATTCTCACTCTACTTTGGACGCTTCTCCCATTTATGATTCTCAACCGGTCTTTGATGCTTATAATGATGATGATTCTAGCTCAGATTCGGATGATTTTGATTGTACTTCTGAGTATCCCGAGCTGCCCACTTTCGATGATTTCGATGAGGCTGATACTCTATCGAGCGATTCTTCAGATGATGAAGATCCTCCACCATCACTCGATCCTACTTTGGACGACTATGCATTTGAGGAAGATTTCTCTGAATTTCTCAACACATACTTCCCTCATGAGAGTGATGCACCTCCTTTGGACTTTGAAGATTATCGCCTTGATCCTACTTTGGATCTAAAGCGCATTTTGTCAAAGGAGAAGAAACCGGTCGACACCGAAATCCGTTGCACGTATGATTTGACACCTCTTTGTCCCACTTCTGAGGACGAGGTTGTGCTTCTTTGCGGATCTTCTTCACACTCGGCTGAGCCTGAGTGCTATTTTCCCCTAAAGGAAAAGGTGTTCGATCCCGGTATTGAAGTCTTTAAGCCATCTCAGTATCCACCTGATGGAATAAAAGGAAAAATCTTTGGACCCATTGCAGACATGCTTGCACCGCACCATACTTGCTTCTACTGTGCTCCATCACTGCTTAAGGGAAACTTGCCACTTCTCTTTTGGCTTGCCTTGTTCGCCTTAAGCTCTTGCTTCTTGATGGATGAAAACTATGTCTTTGATCCTGGTGGATTTGTTGCATGCTACTTCCGTTGATGATCAAGGTCGAGTCAGGCTCACGACTCGGTTAACAAAAACCAAGCGCTTCTTGGGAGGCAACCCATGCATCTATCTTTCCGCCTTCTTTACCATAAGTGTAGGGGGGACCCCTTTGGATTGCTATTTCCTCTCCTCACTTCTTAATCAGGGATTCGAGCTTCAATGATCCACTCTTGATGATTCTTGACGACCCGTGATTTCGTGTTCTACTTCTTCCCGGTTCTATCCTAAACTCTTTTCGATTCACTATTTTATATTTTCTCAATATTAAAATAGGAATCTCTTTAGTTGTCTTTCCCTTAGCAAGATTTAAACAACGTGCACAATGTCCTAAGTGTAGGGGAGCTTACTCCCACATGCTTAAACATTGAGGACAATGTTTATCCTAAGTGTAGGGGGGACTTCTATCGAAGTTAAGTGGTCTTTTCCTTGTTTTTGTCCTCATTTTAACCGGAAAATCAATTTTTCGACATTTTTCAAAATTTTTGATCTATTTTGGCCTATTAGTTGTTACCTTTGTATAGTTATTTTCTTTCTTTGCTAGAATAAATGTTTCATAAGTGGTTTTAATTTTCAAACGTTGTGAATCTTTTGACTCAATCCGAGTTTACTCTAGCTAGTATCCTTAACGTGTTTAAGTCAAGTTTTGCTAGGCTTTTATATAGGGAGCTATAAAACGCGAAAGTCTTAACTCACACGGGTTAAGAACAAGAACTTTTCGCAAGTTCCTATAATTGATCCTAGAGAGTCGTTTATCAAGGGAACTTTAAAACGCAATTTCTAAAACTTGAAAAAGTCCAAGAAATTGCAAGATCCTATAGGCGACTCGAAAACCCAAAACTGTGATTTAATAGGCTAAGTATCCACGAGTCTCATTACTTGAGATTTTAAACTGTGGAGAACGAGAGATGATAGAGCCAATTATAAGTTCGGTATTCTTTCATGAATTTATGTGAGTTAATTACGAGCCTATTCTCCCATCGCTTGCTAATAATTTATTTGCTAATAAATAAGGTTGTACGATTTGAAAAGTTACTTAGCTTCTAGCCCCAGATCGTTTAAAAGTTGCTCGGTAATGACGAGAGTTCATAGCCAAGGCATAACTTATGAAGCGGGGCGCGAAGATTGGCGAGTCCGAAAAGGCCCTAACAAGGCATGAGGGCTATGTTTTGTTGCTAAAGATCCAAAGTGATGTGAAGAATCATTTATCGAAAATCAATATGAAGGATCGAGACACACGACGTAAAGCAAAACTCCCCAAAAGTCATGGAGAAGTGTATCCGAAAAGACCCTAACAAGGAATGAGGATAAATAGATCTAAGTCATAAAAGGAGGCGGATCGTTGTATATCAAAGTCCAAAATAAAGATTGGAGAAAAATGAAGAAGTCGTGGTCCAAGTATGAATCTCTCAAAACTTCAAGTGAAGAAATTCCAATTATGAAGAGAAGACCATTATTTCATGAACGTCTCTCAAGATTTGAAGTATGAAGTCGCTGCCAAATATCGGCCCGAGAAAGGTCTCAAATCGCGAACCAAGTTATGCCAAGATATGAACTTTCTGATATCCCGAGAAGCAGTTTTAAAAGATTTGGTCCTTTAGCTAACTATTGATTAAATCGTGCACTTTATTTTCAGACTAAATAACTATCGGAATAAGTCAAACAATGCATCTTCGTGATCATTCAAGACAAATAATAAAATATAAGAGATACACCTAGGAATAAGGGAGCCTAAGTGAGTAATTGGCCCACATGAGTTCGTGTTAGTTTACTAACTTATAATAACAATGATCTCGTTTTTAAGCTTGGATTGGAGAAAGTGAAAACTTGAGGATGATGATTATTCATAACATTTTCAAAACCCAAGGTATGCTTTTGATTTCTTTATTTTGTATGTTTTTAATTTTCTATCTCTTTAATAAAGGCCAACGTGGATTGATTACGATGGAAAGTGTAATCTTGCTTTGTAACTAATACATTGCATGAGGACATTGCAATGGTCAAGTGTAGGGGATTTGATAGGTGTGTAAACACCCATCTTTTCTACCACTTAACTACAATAATAACCGGACCAAAACATGTATTTTATGTCTTTTATGTCGGAATTATGCGTGGTTTGTGTTTTTGTTGTGATTTAGGATGAAAAGGTGAAAAATGGATAAAACACGGACATTCACGGGCATTTATGGACTTTTATTGAAGAAAAGGATAAAAGACGAAGTCAAGAAGTCAAGAGTGCAAAAAGAACGGAAGTCCACGACCAATTCTGAAGATTTATCGAAGAAAAAGTCAAAAGACGGAAGTTTATCAAAAGCCGGAGAATTCAAGTCTATTTTATTGAAGAATTTAAAGACGAGTTCAAAAGAAATCCCGAAGTCAAAAGTCCCTTAAAAGTCCAAGATTAAAGAAGATTAGAAGAAAAGGACTAAGTACGCAATTAATGAAGATTAATAAAAGGAGGGACTTAAACTTGTAATTAAGAAGAAAGGAAAGAGGGGAGGAAGCTTCCTTAATCCTCCCCTATAAATAGATTAGGCTTGATTACTTTTCTTTCTTGTTGGCTAAGGTGACAATTAGTCTTCCACCATTTTCATATATTGTCATTTACTTTTCATGTCATTTAAATTCATGTTATGCACCTTATTTACCATTTAATTTCAAGTAAGTTTTCATTTTAATTCTTGTCAAATCTTTATTTTATCTTGTCAATCTCTTATCTACCTTTCTTATTCTTTGATTTGTTGTGTTTATGTTATGTTCATGTTCATGCTTTTATTTTGATCTAAGTGGTTTTTGATTATTGTGGTAAAAGTTGTTTGATTTCATGTTTTTAATTGTTTGTTGATGCTTATTCATTGAATCGTTACTGTTTAAATTGATACGTGTGTTTGATTTTGATTACTTTTTGTTTATAACTGCTACTGTACACATCTTCCTTGTTCTTCGGAAGTATTGCTTTGTTTCTGTGTTTCCAGAAAAAGTTCCGAACCAAGGATAGGATAGAAGGCTTCATTCGGAAGTCCAAAGTTCCGAATCAAAGAGTTTCATTCGGAAGTCAAAACTTCCGAACCAAGGTTGCTCATTCGGAACTTCAAAAGTTCCGGATCAAGGAAACTCATTCGGAACTTCAAAAGTTCCGAACCAAACTTGTTCATTCGGAAGTCAAAACTTCCGAACCAAGAGCTTTCATTCGGGAGTTCTAAACTTCCGAATCAAGGAGCTTCATCCAGAAAGTTCCGAATCAAGGGGTGACCAAAACTTCCGAATCAAGGCTGATTTTACAAGTTCCGAATCAGTAAGTTCCGAACGAAGCATTGTTTTGGATAAGTGACATATTCAGATCAATTTGTTCCGGATCAAGGATTTTGGTAATTTTCCAAGTAAAGAAGAATCATTTCAACCAAAGGTGACATTTAGGACGAGTGATTGTTCCAAAAGAAGGTTTATTCCGAATGAGCTGTATTCAGGTTCTTATTAGCTTTTGCCTTTGATTTTTATTTTCAAGCTTTATTTTTCTTACCTTTTATTTAATTGCACTTTTAGATTAATTGCCTTAGTTTTAGTCGCACTTTAAGTTTGCCTTAGATAGATTTAAGTTTACGTCATTTTACTTTAGTGCCCTTTAATTTCAGTCACGTTTTTAAATACTTGCACTTTACTTTAAATAGACTTAGATTTACGTTAAGAGCACTTTTACTTTAAAGTCTTTAAATTTTAAAACACTACAACGACACATCTTTGATTTCACCAAAATAAAACGAAGTCACATAGGAGCCTAGATCAATTCGATTAGACCAACACAACGAACTTTAATCTTTTTTACCTGAGTAAAATCTAGTTATCAGAGACCATGTATAAAAGCAGTCTCATCAATATACTTTTTCCCGTTAATACTCTCTACATGCATGGGGCCACATACATCCATGTGTAGAAGTTCCAATCGTCCTTTTAAGCTTGGGGTAGTCTTTGTTTTGAAAGACTTCCGTTTTGCTTTCCCCAACTCACAAGAAGAATGAAGATGGTCTTTGACGAATTTTAACTTAGGAAGACCGGTCACAATATCATTCTTCGAAAGTAAGTTGATGGTGTCAAAGTTGAGATGTGACAATCGTTGATGCCATAACCATGCTTGAGATGATGAAGCTTTAGCCATTAAGAAAATTGGATTTGTTGAAGATGTGTCTTGAAGAGTTACAGTGTAGAGATCAGAACCACGAGAACCTGTAAGAAGGTCATTCCCATCGTAGTCTCTAACATAGCAAGTAGATTTCCGAAAAGCTACATCCAAATCCGCATCACAAAATTGACAAACCGAGAATAAATTGTGATTCAGTCCCTCGACGTAATAAACCCGTTTGATAGTAAGATTTCCTTGAACCAGATCGCCATATCCAAGTATCGGTGCAAACTGATCATTTCCAAACCACACCGTACCCAGAAACTTCTCCACGAAGTTAATAAGAAGCTTGAGATTGCCCGTCATGTGCTTTGTGCACCCGGAGTCCATTATGAATAGGATGATTTCGACGAGCTGCAGAAGAATTGGAAGACAATGTAGCATTTGACAAATGGGAGCCCTTGAGGGAAACGGGTTCCAAAATAGTAGTAGGCCTAGATGCAAAGTCTACAGGCAAGCTGATATTCCTAGACCCAATCACTAAAGTGGTTAACTTAGGTACCCATTTGTATCCAGGTGGTGTAAATCTCGAATACCCCCGTGTACATGTCCTAATCATGTTCTCATATAGCTTCTTTAATATGTTTTGTTTACTCAGATTAGTGGAGTCTAACGCACTTAGTTTCTTAAGTGGTTGATTAGTGGATTGGTTCAAAGTTCTTGTGGGTTCTCTAGTACTAGTGGGCACAAGAATAGGCTTCCTAGTTCTAGCATTCACGTTATTATGATTAAGAGAACAAGCATCATGATTGAAAGTACGAACACATTTTCCACATTCAACGCAAACAAATTCAACATTCGAGGTCTTAGCATTTAAATTGTCATTACATGCAGTTACAGACGTTTTATTCTTAGAAAACTTAAAAATCCTACGGTGGTCTTCTACTTCCAACTTCTTTCCTGGACTATTGTTAGGCATGACCTTATCTTGCATTCTAGTGCCCTTAAGCTGTGGTCCACTAACGCTAGTAGTGGGGATTACTCATGTAGAAGAAGACACACGTTGATTAGTTTTCTTAATATTATGAGGTAACTGCGATGTTCCAGTTTTAGTGGGCTTAGTGTTCATCTTATACATTCCTGGTGCTATCACAAATGTGCTCTTATCATTTCCTATCTTAGGCAAAGTCTATGGGGATTGTCCCAAAATAGAGGATTTAGGGCATTTAACCGCATTCGGTTGACGAACGGCGGATGGTTTACCCAATACAGACTTTCCTTTCATTTATCAATGAGTTTTTGTAACTCATTGATGGCTATGTCCCTTTCTTGTAGCTGAGCTTTCAAATCATTTATTTCGAAACCTTTTTCATTTAGTTGACGAAACAAAGAAGCTGCCACTTCTTGACACTTCCTATGATTATGAGATTTATCACCTTGTTGTAAAGCAAGTTCAAGAGAAATGGAGTGTTTCTCAAGTTGGTAAAAACTTTTCGAAAGTTTGTTATATGACTGAATTTGTTTTGAAAGCTCTACTTCAAGATTGCGACATTTCTCGTCCGTTTTTGACACTAGACATGCTAGATGACAATATTTATCAAGATCGGTATACATACCAAGTATAGCATTCATATGGTCAGCATAGAAATATTCCTTCGAAAGTCGATCAATTTCGTTAGAAAGTTGGTGTTCTTGTGTCTTTATTTTAGTTTGAAGAAAATCAACTTCATCTTCAAGAGATTTAACATAACTTAAATCAATTAACATTTCCTCAGTAAGAGCGTTATAAAACATTTCCACATTTATTGAAAGATCATCTATTGTTGGAACAATACATTGTTGAATGACGACTTCTACTTGTGGGTTAGGTTTAATATTCCAAACGGTATCCCTAGAAACTTTTTCATAGTCGACGACACCTTTGTACAAATTTAAAACCCCTTGTTTTATAAACTCAAATTGCTGAACACTTTTTCTTTTCTCATCCCATTCACGTTTTTCATACAAAATTCGCTTTTCTAACAAAATTGATTGTTTTTTGAAACTCCTTTTTAAAGAAACTTTCTTTTGTGGTTCATCACTTGGTGGTGGAACACTATTATACATCTTTTTTTCTTTTGAAAGTTCTTTTTGAGGGACAAACTTAATATGATTGTTAGAATCAGAAAGGTTTATCAGATCACTTAAGTTCGATTGACTTTCTTCTTGATGACGAAGGATTTCGTCGCAGTCAGGGGAAAACATAAGAGCAAGATTATCAACATAACAACCGATATCATAAAGAGCAGGCTTTATAGATTTAACGTTCTTGAGATATTTAGGCTTAACAAAACTCGTTTTCATATTTCTATTGAGCATATTCATAGTTTGAATAGACTGACCCGTTTTGTAAACAGTGTTGTTTAACGTTTCGACTCTCTTTTCCAAATCAAGAATTTTTTCAATATCCTTTTCTTCACGAGTTTTATAAAGCTCAGTTTGTTCTTTGTTAACCGACTCTAATTCAATAATCTGGAGTTTATGTAGCAGCAGTTGTTCTTCAAGTTCCGATATCTTTTGTTTTGACATATGAATTTCGTGTGTTACTTCAGAACAATATTGTTCGTTGAGCACCTTACGTTCATATACCAAACCATTAGCTATTGCAACTCGTCGATCAGTTTCTTTTACATAATTACACTCTTTAAGCCTGTCGATCTCCTCAGCTAAGGATGTGTTTGCTTGCTTCAGACGTTTATTAGCTTCTTTGTTTTCATTAATTTCATGTTTTAAATAATCAATAATAGACGCAAGCAAATCACGGTCCTCTTCCGAGTCAGTATCCTGAGTAGCATTTCCGTCATCATTACACATATGGTGTGAATCCGTAGAGATATTGCTATCCTCCCCGTCCATTACATATGTGTCATTGATGCTTTCGGGTTGCTCAGGATTCCGTCGTTCATTAGCAAACACATTATAGTTATCATTTGATTATACCTTTTCAATTGGCTTAGTGTCGAAGATTGGTCCAGAATTTTCAGCAGTATTTGGAATCACTTCTTGAATCTTTGCCATGTACACATAGTGTGCCTCCAACTCTTGATCATCGGCTTCATCATCAGTGTCATCACGCCAGTCAACTTCATCTGCTGTGAGTGGAATCCCTGCTTCCTCTTTCCAACACAGCAGCATCTTTTCCTAGTGATATCCCGAATCCTTAACCCTTTTTGGCTTCTTGCATTCCCTATCCATGTGCCCAAATCCCTTGCAGTTGAAGCATTGAATCCCAGTCTTCTGTACAACCGGAGTGCCTACAATATCTTTAGCCCCAACTTGATTCGGCACCCTCTGATTATCATACCTAGCATCACGATCATACCTAGGTGCATGATCAACTTTCTTATATCTAGCATTGGATGATGATCTGAGGTTGTTGTTGGTAGGTTTGTAGATCTTCTTATAAGTTGTGGTGAGTAAAGACATGAGTTCTTCAATCTTCTTGTCCCTTGAAGTTTGTTCATCATCACTATCTCCATCTGACTCGGTGTCATACTTTGGAGGTGGAGTGGGGACAATTGCTTTTGCTTTGTTTCTAGCAGTAGCTAGAGGTTTGCTGGATGAGCTTGATGTCCTTGAGGAATGTGTAGGTGGTTCTTGACGGAGAACGGGTTTTGTTGAAGTAGCTGCCACAAAAGCAATAGAGTTTGCAGATCGTTCTGCCTTTTCAGCCCTAAGTTCATTCACTTCATTCTGATGTTGTTTCAATATATCAACAAGTTTGTGGTAAGATATAGTCTTGATATCCTCCCTTTGTTTGACCAAAGTCACAAACCTTTGCCATTCCGGTTTGAGTTGAAGTAGAAACTGAACATTGGCATGATGTTTGGAGATGGTGCACTGATTTCTGACAAGCTCATTCATCATTTTGTAGAATATCGAGTAATATGACACAATAGATTCACCATCTTCGGATGTGAATTTTCCAAACTCCCAAAGTAGATTAGTCTCAAGATCTTGAACATTTATCGACTCACCTTGCTTCAATCGATGAATTGCATTCCACATTTCCATAGCATTTGGACATGCATCAACCGTAGAATAGATACCGTTATCAATCCCAGTGAGTATGTAGTTAACAGCATCGGCTTCAGCTTGGATGAGTTTCTTTTTCTCAGCAGGACATGTGTCGAAATCCTCCATAGCTCGTGTAGTTGATGAAGTACCATCTTCTGCTTGTGTGGTAATAGGTCTGAATTCAAAAACTGGAGGTGGATTCTCAAGGCAATGACGAAGAGCGGTTCGGCTTTCTTTTCCATCTAGAAATCTTAGGAAACGAGATCTCCACTGAACGTAGAAACCGGCTGTCAGCACAGGTGGATTACCGTTGCCACCTTGTTCCAAACGAATTTGATTAGTAGTCGCAATGTTGATGTTGTTGTTAGACATTGTGAATACTTGTGATTGGATGAGGATCTTAGTGAATGTGTTGTGATTTGATTGTGGTTGAAATTTCGAAAGTTCCAAAAAAATTATTTTTTTCCAGTCCGACAATAAATTCCTCAGTCCGACAAAACGGTAAGCCGAAAAAATTTGTATCGCCAAATTTTGAAATTGAGTTAGAAATAGCCAAAAACTAGTAGGGAAAAAATTTGATTTTACTTGACCTAAAAATTTTTTATTTTTTATTTTTTTAATTTTTTATTATTTTTTTTAATCTTCGTGTAAACTATTTTCTGAGACTAGTCTAGATAGTGACTAAGTCTAATAAGTACTCAAACAAAATTTAGATGACCATCGCAATACCCATCGTACTCTCAGATCGTACTCTTAGATCGTAGTCCTTGATCGTACTCTTAGATCGTACTATTAGATCGCAGTCCTTGATCGTACTCTTGGATCGTAGTCACTAGATCGTACTCAGATCGTAACGTTGGATCGTAGTCAGTGATCCCAACGAGTGATCGTAGACTATGATCGCACTCCTTGATCGCAGTGAGTGATCGCACTCCAGATCGTAGTGAGTGATCGCAGTGAGTGACGCACTCTGGATCGTAGTGAGTGATCGCACTCTTGATCGTAGTGAGTGATCGTACTCCTTGGATCGCAGTGAGTGATCGCACTCTGGATCGTAACCAGTGATCGTGATATTGGATCGCAAGTAGAAACCCCAGGTTTATTCGATCGCAATACACAGATCGTACAAAGGAATCAAAAATACCCCTTTTCTCGGATAGTACTAGAACACAAAAAATTCGTGATTTTTAGCCTAAAAATGAATCAAGCACCCAAAAATTTTGTGTTTTTAACCAAAATAACAATACCAAATCACTACCAATAGTAAGTAGATGATTTGTATCAAGAATAAACCATAAAAACACCAAAAACAAATTTTGATACGAGACTTTTAGAGCAAGATAGGCATGAAAAATCAAGAACACAACACACGAATCTTCAATCACCTATCCACTATAGGCTCTTGATACCAAATGTTATTCCCATATCAATCCATAACACAAGATTTAGTTGATATTTAGAGAGACAAAGAGAAAAAAGTAGAGAGAGAAACAAGAGAGAATTTTGAAGGTTAAACACTTTTAGAGAGAGAGATAAAATGGTAACCAACACCCTCTTCCACACATGGAAGAGGGTTTATGATATGAGCAAAAACTCATATCAATTAATCAACAAATCACCCTAAAACACATGAAAAATACCTAACCTTTGTGCTATAAAGCGGAATTATGTGGTATGTTTTGTGTTTGTGTATAAATAGGTAAGAAGGATACAATTTCAAGAAAACAAGAAGAAATCAAGCTTATTTGGATGAAAAAGACAAAGAAGGAGGATCAAATATGACAAGTCATTTGAAGATAAAGGACCTTTCTTGACAAACTTTCAAAGTTGAAGGGCTAAAAGTGCGAAGTTAGAAAAGTCAAGAACAAAGTCAAACATGGTCAAAGTCAAAGTCAACAAGTCAAGAGACTGAAGATGTTTACTTTTAAAGATGAAGGACTCTAAATGACAAAGTCTCTAAAGTTTTCACAAGATATTTACATACTGCCAAGTCAAGGGATTACTTTTGCCAATGTTGGAAGCTGATGATTAAAGTGTACACACATTAACCAATCAGAATGCAAAGTAGCATGTCACACGGATTGGGAAATTAGCAGCATTAATGAGCCGTGCATCAGTCATTATTCAAACTAAAATGGTCCGAGGCTTGTGCATTAAAAGCCACTAATCATTTTCATTTAAAACACTGTTGAATCCCAAAACACCTTTCACCCTAGCCAATCACATTTCAAAAACACTTTAATCCGGATCAAACTTGTAATACTCCTACCATCACATGACACGTGGCAATTTCTGATTAGTCATAACACAATTCATACTTCATTACCCCTGCATGCATGACTATAAATACTGCTTTTGTATTTCATTTTTTGGATACGTAGAATTTAGTGTGTAGAATTTACACACACATAGTTAGATTTAGCTCTCATTTTACATTCTCTTTCACTGTGTGTTTCTACACACAGTTCTCACATACATCTTTAGCAGTTAGTTTGTTAGGCAGTTACGATTAATGTAACTGAATTGTAATCATTCCATTCCCAAACTCAATAAAATTCACTTCACTTCTTTTAATCTTCATCAATTCTGCAATCTTATTCATTAACTGTGCTAATTCACTACCTTTCTGGTTTACACTCAAGTTTGTTACTGTTTGGTTGAGATTCGTTGAAGTTGTGATGATGAGTTGTTGTATCGAAGTTAATTCCCTGATCATCGATTGATTTGGCATTCTTGATAATCACATTGAGTTTGAGTTTGTCCTGTTTTCGTGCTAGTACGTGCAGCGAGGTTCCTGGTTCGATAGAGTTGATCACTTAGGCTACTTAAAGCCTATGAGTTTAGTATAGAGAGATTCACAAAGACGCATTCGGATTTTCGAGGTTTCATTGTAGTAGCAGATTGATCAGTACGAGTTGAAAGTGATATTCGGTGTTTCATACGAAGTAGTTTTCGGATCGAAGTTGTGAAGTAATCTTGAGTAGAAGTTTCGATATCAGTTTCGATTCGTTTGGTTTGATAGCTCGAAGCTGATTTGCATAGTAGAAGTAGATTCCGAGATTCGTCATTGTGTTGAGTTCGAACTTTATGACATAAAAGGATAGTGCAGCAGCTAGATGGTAGATTTCTTCCGGAAAGAGGTTCGAAAGTAGCTTCAATTTCGTTTCGTTTCGGATAGTTTTCAGTCGCTGTTTGTCGTGAGTTTTTGGCAAGTGGTTCGGTTCGATTTTGATTACGAAGTACTCGATGATTGTTTGATAGTTGTGCTTTTTAAAGATAAATGGTACTGTTGGCTCGATAAGTTCGCATAGGACCTGTTCAATCAGTTTTTGGTGAAGTCGCTGATATTGGTTCGATAGCTTCGAGTCCATTTACGATAATAGTTTGTTTCGGTACACATTCGAAGGATGTGTTCGATTCAGCTAGCTCAGCGCTAGGCTTCGCCATCAACGGACTCGACTACGGATGTACGGTTAAGCACAAATTTACGATTTATTGCATTCTCTTAGCCTACTGTTTTGTTAAAGTAGTTAAATTTGAATTGATAAGTGTAGAAGGAATGATTGGTTTACTGTTACAAGTTCAGTGAAACATTTTATACGTGCATGCATGTGTCAAACAGTAAAGTGATATTAAGATTTGAAATTTAATAGTCAATTTGATTCACTGTTAAGATTAACAATTAGCGAACGTTTCCAATTAATAGACATTTTTGACTCCACTGTTGAATATTCTTGTTAATTTTAGTCTGTTTTTGGGCTTAAGATTGCTTTGGGCTTGCATAAGTAAAAGGATAAATTCTATCTAAATTTCAAAAGCAGTGAAGTATTAAAAAAATTACTAACAAGTTAAAATTTTGTTAAAAGTTTGTTAGTTTAGTTTAAAAAGTTAGTTGTAATTTTGTTGAAATTTGTTACATTTTCTAGTTTGTTAAGTTTGTTAAATTTGGTAAATTTGTTAGATTGTTGAATTAGTTACATTTTCTTGTTAAACTTGTTAGTTGGTTAATTGTGCTTTGTTTACTAGTACCTTGTCCTTATTTGAATAAAGATTTGGTATTTGCAATCTGTTTTACGTATAAGTAGATTAATATTTTTCATTTTTTTACGTGTTGTTTGAATTAGACATAGCAAAGCAAGATAACCTTACCAACCAAAAACAATTATAAACTCGATCTTGTTAGGACTTTCAATTTGTTAAGAACTGAGAAAACGAACTTCAACTATACACATATTAAATGGCGCCGCTGCCGGTTCTTTGACTTTACGAGAGACTATCAATTGACGGTTTTCATTGGCTTTTGGGATCCGTTCACCTAGTGAACGTTATTTTTACGTATCATAAATAAAAAACAAATAAAAAAAATCAAAAATATAAAAATATATAAAAACTAAAAAATTAACAAAACAATTCTTTTCCTAAAGAATTGACCAAACAAATTAAAAAATCCAAAAAGCAATCTTTTTCCTAAGAGATTGCACCCAAAAATATATATTATTGGATTCTCTCGGTTTTTATGTACATATAGTATTTTCTCTTAAAAAACTCATAAATACAAAAATATTTTCCATATATTATTATAACTAAATACGTATACGTATAAGAACAACCAATTCACATATTCTCCATAAGTATTGCCGAGGCAATACACCGTGTTGAGGGGCGTTCCGGTCCTTGACACGTGTATCGATCAAACAAAATAAAGCAAGAATAGATAAATACTTCCAATAAGCAACAATTCGAAGAATACAAACAATTAATTGAATAGAAAGGCGATGTGCTATAAAATTCCATCTAAGGGTCAATAGGTACTTAAGTGCTTCGCGCCACCTAACCCCCCGTTCACTTGTGAGTATTCTAAGAAGGAAGGCTTCATTGGGGGTCTTGCACCCAAGTAGTACATACATATATTATTATTTTCTTGTGGATATTTCATATTTAAACTCGAAGAGGATAATCCTTTTCTCTTCAAAGTCACACGAGAGCTTCTCTCTCATTCCTCGTATTGAGTTGCATGCTCACTCGCGGGCGTGCACAAATACCGATTGGTGTACAACCTCTTCCTTCGAAAAGGAAGAAAAAGAGAAAGAGTAGGAACACCACCGTCCATCAAGCCGATCACGAGAATCGTGCTTTGATTCATCCACAACAAGAAGCCATGGCTGTTGATACTCGTTCTTTGATGGAACGTTTGCAATCCAATGTTCACGGATATGCCGATGCTATCAAGATACCCGATATTCCCGCAAATTCATTTGAGCTAAAAACGGATATGATTAACTTGGTTTCAAACACACCTTTTTATGGAAACAAGAATGATAATCCTCATGATCACCTTAAGAGATTTCTTTCTCTTTGCAACACTATTAAGTACCATGTAGTTCCCCATGATGCCATTAAGTTGATATTGGTGCAATTTTCACTAGAGGGTCCGGCTAAGCATTGGTTAGACACACAACCACCCGATAGTATCACCACATGGGATGGTTTCACCACTAAGTTTTTGAACAAGTTATTTCCCCCATCTAAGACCACGGCTTTGAGGAACTTAATTATAGGCTTTCAACAAAAAACTAGTCAAACCTTTGGTGATGCTTGGGAGGAGTTTAGAGAGTTATTGAGGAGATGCCCTAACCATGGATTAGATGAAGTTCACCAAATCAATACTTTCTACAATGGCCTTAAACCTCATCACCAAGACTCACTCAATGCTTCCGCGGGAGGAAATATTCTTCTTAAATCCATTCAAGAGGCTTGGGATATTATTGAGAACAAAGCAATGGTGCAAACCAACACACAATTTTATGAAAGAGTTCATGTCATTCAAGAAGGAAGTTCTACACCATTGGAAACTCAACTCATTTCATGCATTCAAGCATTTACTCAAGCTCAAAAGGAAAGTCAAACACTCATGCAAAACACTCAAAAGATGCAAGAAACTATGATGAATGACTTTATGAAGCTTTCTTTGGGAAATCATTCCTCAAATGATGTGCATGCCATTACTCTTTCTTGTATGACTTGTGGAGGTCCTCATTCCTATGAACAATGTGATAAGGTGCAAGGTTATCAAAGGGAATGTTATGCTTACCAAGAGGAACATCGTGAACACTTAAAGCCAAATATAAATCCTAATAACCTTTCTTACAAGTCCTAAAATTACCTTACTCCACCGGGATTCCCACCCCAACCACCCACCCAAATTCAACAAAATCCTCCTCAAGTGTTACAAAGGAATCAAGGGCAAAGACCACCTTACCAAGGGAATAACTATAGACCACCAAATACCTTTAACAATCAAGGAAATACCTTTCAAGGTAATAACCAAGGGTTTTACAATCAACCTCCACCTTTCCAACCCCAAGGTTTTCAAGGAAATGTGCCACAAGATTATAACACAATTGAGCTTCTTCACAAAATGAATCAAGAGCATGAAAGGAGGTTCCAAGCTAAAGAGAAGAGAATAAGAGAAATGAATGAAGCTAATGAGAGAAGAATGAGAGAAATGCATGAAGACACAAATAAGAAGTTTATGATGCTTTATAATCAAATACCACAAGGGGCTTTACCATCCAACACACAAACAAATCCAAGAGCAAATGTCAATGCTTTTACAACAAGAAGTGGAAAGACAACAAAGGATCCTTCACCTCCTAAGCCTTCTATTGTTCCACCCACTTTTGTTCCTACATGTGACAAGCCTTCTACCTCTACTTCACCACCTCAAAATGCTCCCATTCAATCAAACACACCTTCTCAACCTATTCATACTTCTCCTATACCTTCTACACCTCCTAATGAAGAAGCTAACAAAGACAAATCTTCCACTACCACACCTACTCCACCTACACCAAAACCAATTCTTCCTTATCCATCACGATTGAGAAAAGAAAAGCTTAAGAACAAGGATGATATCCAAGTTTCAAACTTTTTGAGGATGTTCAAGCAACTTAACATCAATATCTACTTTGCGGAAGCTTTAGCTAATATGCCTAAGTTTGCTAATATGATTAAGGACTTACTTTCTAACAAGGAGAGATTGGTGGATTTGCCTAATGCTTCCTTGAATGAAAATTGCTCCACGGTTTTGCTTAAGAAGTTGCCTACTAAGCTTGGAGATCTGGGGAGGTTTTTGATTCCTTACAATTTCCCGGGGGTGGAAAATTGTATGGCTTTAGCGGATTTAGGAGCAAGCATAAATCTTATGCCATTATCGGTTTGGAAGAGACTTTCACTTCCCGAGCTCACTCCTACTAAGATGACTCTTGAGTTAGCCAACCGTACTATAGCTTATCCGGTGGGAATTGTGGAGGATGTTTTTGTTGGGGTTGATAGATTTACCTTTCCCGCGGATTTTGTGGTAGTTGATTATGATATGGATCCTCGAGTGCCTTTGATTGTTGGTAGGCCATTTTTGAGAACGGGTCGAACTCTAATAGATGTGGCGGAAGGTGAACTCATAATGTGGGTGGGAGATGAAAGAGTTGTGTTTAACATGGGGAAGTTGTCTAAGAAATCCAATGATCCCGAGACCGTGAAGCATATTGATGTTATTGATAAGGAGGTAAATTAAGTTGATATCCTTGATGAAGTTTGTGGTGAATATTTTCATGAAGCTTGCACAAGTGGTAATTATGATCCTCCATATGTTGAGACCATAGCTTCTATTACTTCATCCTTGGATTTTCATGAACCTCAAGAGCTAAACTTTGGTGACACTCCATATGACAATCCATTTTTCCATAATAATGACGATATTCATGCGTACTTTAGTGATGAAGAATCTCTTCTTTGTGATACACCAATATATGATGACTATAGTGATGATGAGATTTCTACTTGTGATTCTCCATTTGTTGATGATCATACTTCTTTGGGTTTTGAGGAATCACCAATCTTTGATAGACCTATCTATGACGTTTATGGTGATGAGGAGGATTCTATCATTGATGAGATTGATGAGTTTTTAGAGGTGGATATACCTTTTGAGTATACTCTTGCATATCTCGATGAGGAGGGGGACATACTCTATTTAGAATCTCTATTGCATGAAGATCCTTTACCTTCTTCCTTTCCCACCTCAACCTTTCAAAGTGATAAAGGAAAACAAGTCATGATGGTTCCTTCCAAGAGCTCGTTGTTACTCATGCCTCCACAACCTTTCTCTTACCATGTGAACTACAAAGGAGAATCTTCTAAGGCAACCAACACTTGTTGTTTTCCCATCAAGGAACGGATTTTTGATCCTGGCATAGAGCTTGCTAAACCATCTCAGTATCCGCTTGATGCAACAAAAGGAAAACTTGTGAAAGATTTGAGAGTTTTACCCTATCACCTTGTGAAGAACATATGGGAAACCATTTTGGAAAACCACACCTCACCCTTTTCACCATTGCTTGGGAAGTTAGTTGTGGCTTTGTGTTATAAGTGGGATGGTAATTATGTATTTGCTCCTGAGGGATATTTATGGCGTTTTGATAAATGAAAACTTGTTTTACCTCATCATGGAGATTTTTCTTAACAAGGGACAAAATTTTTCTTCTCCATGATAGTTATTAGGCACTTTTAAGTGTGGGATGGGTCGAGCTAGAGACTCCTTAACTCAAGCATCGTATAACTAGGTTTAGAGTATTGTAGGTTACCAATAAGCGTATAGAATTGGAGATGAGTGTAGGGGAGACCTTCTTTTGTCTTCATGTTGTTTGTAGGGTTGCTCACTCATTTCATGCTTTGGCGCTTATGGAGGAGGCCCTTTGTATCCGGTTCACTTCGTTACTATTGTGACCTTTCATTGACACCTTGTGCTTAAACATGAATTTACCAATAGTTGACCTTTCCTTAACTTGGGTTAAGCAAAGTCTATTCATTGTCATAAGTGTAGGGGAAGTTTTTAACTTCCATGCTCTTAAACATTGAGGACAATGTTTAGCTTAAGTGTAGGGGGGGTCTTCTATCGAAGTGACCTTACCTAGAACTTGTCATTGTCTTTCATGATAACCTGGAAAATTAATTTTTCAAACATTTTTCAAATTTTTGATCTACTTTGGCCACCAAAAATATGCATTCATAATTTTTGCATTAATCATTTTTCATTTGCATAACATATTTGCATTGTATGTATTTCTTCTTTTATTTTGCATCAAAAATATATAAATATATAAAAAAGATATAACAAAAAAAAGGTTTAACAAATTTAGACTTCTTTGACATATTAGGCCCGCCATGGATATTTTGACTCAACCCGAGTTTGCTTATCTTAGCATTCTCTAGCTAGTATCATTAACCATGTAGTCCTTCATTGGTCTATTAGGCTAAGCATCCACCAATCCCATTATTTGAGATTTTAAATTTGTGGAGAATGGGAAATGATAGAGTTGAAGAAAGTATAAAAGGGTTAGATAAACCTCATGATAATTAATTGTGGCTAAACCCGTCTCTTCTTTGCCTCTATTTTCTTCGCATGCATATATTGTTAATAAATAATCAAGAACGGTTTTAATTGGTTTGTAATCTCTTGTGCATTTTTGTCTAATCATTCATGGTTGATACAAGTACGTCTTAAGATTCTAAGTTAGAACGTTTTATATGTACTAGACTTATGTCATGCTCAATATTTAGCGGGTGTTTTTCTTTTTATTCTTTTAAACTTTCTTAGTAAGGAATAAAGAAAAATAAGAGCGACTTATGAAAAAAAATGAGTGGCTAGAAAAAAAAAGAAGAAAAGAAAAGAAAAAAAAAATATATGCAAGACTCCCAAGAGGGGCAGTGTGGTGTTAATTATAGTGACTATTGAGTTCCAATATTACCTTGACGGGTTGCGGGGATTCAATAGATTGCTCCAATCCAATATTACCTTGACGGGTTGCGGGGTTGAAGATCCAAGGTATCAAAAAGGCGGCGGATGTAAATTATTGCGTGAGTTTTATTTTTTTTCTTTCCTTAGCGAGTGTGTAGCTACTTATTAATGCATGACATGAGGATTTTACACATAAGGCGAATGACTTATTACTCTTGAAACAGACTTATATTAATTGTGAGCGGTTTTTCAAGTAATGGATGAGAGGATTACTTAGGATTAAAACCGTGCTTCCTTTTTTGGATTTTACATTTCTTATATTTCACGCTTCAAATAATGACAAATTTGCCTTCAAGCAATTTGCTCAAATAATAAGCAGTTCCACATTTAATTGTCATGAATAAGTTGATGCACTTTTTGCTTGTGAATACAATGATCCCATTTTTAAGCTTGGTATGGGGAAAGTGAAACTTGAGGGTGATAAATGTCCATGGTACCCAAGCCCTAATCTAAGACATTGATTTCTTCATGAGTTATTTCCATCAAAACCATTTCAAGAAAAACCGAAAGATATAAATACAATTGTTTCTTGTGCATTGCATTGTTAAAAATCAAAATCATGCATCATATAGTGTAGAGTAGTGTAGATGAATTCCATTATGGCCAAGGTGGATTAATTATGAGGAGAATGTAAATTTGTGCTTTAAAAAATAGCATTGCATGAGGTCATGGCAATGTTCAAGTGTAGGGGATTCGATATGAGCAAAAACTCATATCAATTCATCAACAAATCACCCTAAAACACATGAAAAATACCTAACCTTTGTGCTATAAAGCGGAATTATGTGGTATGTTTTGTGTTTGTGTATAAATAGGTAAGAAGGATACAATTTCAAGCAAACAAGAAGAAATCAAGCTTATTTGGATGAAAAAGACAAAGAAGGAGGATCAAAGATGACAAGTCATTTGAAGACAAAGGACCTTTCTTGACAAACTTTCAAAGTTGAAGGGCTAAAAGTGCGAAGTTAGAAAATTCAAGAACAAAGTCAAACATGGTCAAAGTCAAAGTCAACAAGTCAAGAGACTGAAGATGTTTACTTTTAAAGATGAAGGACTCTAAATGACAAAGTCTCTAAAGTTTTCACAAGATATTTACATACTGCCAAGTCAAGGGATTACTTTTGCCAATGTTGGAAGTTGATGATTAAAGTGTACACACATTAACCAATCAGAATGCAAAGTAGCATGTCACACGGATTGGGAAATTGGCAGCATTAATGAGCCGTGCATCAGTCATTATTCAAACTAAAATGGTCCGAGGCTTGTGCATTAAAAGCCACTAATCATTTTCATTTAAAACACTGCTGAATCCCAAAACACCTTTCACCCTAGCCAATCACATTTCAAAAACACTTTAATCCGGATCAAACTTGTAATACTCCTACCATCACATGACACGTGGCAATTTCTGATTAGTCATAACACAATTCATACTTCATCACCCCTGCATGCATGACTATAAATACTGCTTTTGTATTTCATTTTTTTGGATACGTTGAATTTAGTGTGTAGAATTTACACACACATAGTTAGATTTAGCTCTCATTTTACATTCTCTTTCACTGTGTGTTTCTACACACAGTTCTCACGTACATTTTTAGCAGTTAGTTTGTTAGGCAGTTACGATCAATGTAACTTAATTGTAATCATTCCATTCCCAAACTCAATAAAATTCACTTCACTTCTTTTAATCTTCATCAATTCTGCAACACTACCTTTCTGGTTTACACTCAAGTTTGTTACTGTTTGGTTGAGATTCGTTGAAGCTGTGATGATGAGTTGGTGTATCGAAGTTAATTCCCTGATCATCGATTGATTTGGCGTTCTTGATAATCACATTGAGTTCGAGTTTGCCCTGTTTTCGTGCTAGTACGTGCAGCGAGGTTCCTGGTTCGATAGAGTTGATCACGTAGGCTACTTAAAGCCTATGAGTTTAGTATAGAGAGATTCACAAAGACGCATTCGGATTTTCGAGGTTTCATTGTAGCAGCAGATTGATCAGTACGAGTTGAAAGTGATATCCGGTGTTTCATACGAAGTAGTTTTCGGATCGAAGTTGTGAAGTAATCTTGAGTAGAAGTTTCGATATCAGTTTCGATTCGTTTGGTTTGATAGCTCGAAGCTGATTCGCATAGTAGAAGTAGATTCCAAGATTTGTCATTGTGTTGAGTTTAAACTTTATGACATAAAAGGATAGTGCAGCAGCTAGATGGTAGATTTCTTCAGGAAAGAGGTTCGAAAGTAGCTTCAATTTCGTTTCGTTTCGGATAGTTTTCAGTCGCTGTTTGTCGTGAGTTTTTGGCAAGTGGTTCGGTTCGATTTTGATTATGAAGTACTCGATGATTGTTTGATAGTTGTGATTTTTAAAGATAAATGGTACTGTTGGCTCGACAAGTTCGCATAGGACCTGTTCAATCAGTTTTTGGTGAAGTCGCTGATATTGGTTCGATAGCTTCGAGTTCATTTACGATAATAGTTTGTTTCGGTACACATTCGAAGGATGTGTTCGATTAAGCTAGCTCAGCGCTAGGCTTCGCCATCAACGGACTCGAGTATGGATGTACGGTTAAGCACAAATTTACGATTTATTGCATTCTCTTAGCCTACTGTTTTGTTAAAGTAGTTAAATTTGAATTGATAAGTGTAGAAAGAATGATTGGTTTACTGTTACAAGTTTAGTGAAACGTTTTATACGTGCATGCATGTGTCAAATAGTTAAGTGATATTAAGATTTGAAATTTAATAGTCAATTTGATTCACTGTTAAGATTTAACGGTTAGCGAACGTTTCCAATTAATAGACATTTTTTACTCCACTGTTGAATATTCTTGTTAGTTTTAGTCTGTTTTTGGGCTTAAGATTGCTTTGGGCTTGCATAAGTAAAAGGATAAATTCTATCTGAATTTCAAAAGCAGTGAAGTATTAAAAAAATTACTAACAAGTTACAATTTTGTTAAAAGTTTGTTAGTTTAGTTTAAAAAGTTAGTTGTAATTTTGTTGAAATTTGTTACATTTTCTAGTTTGTTAAGTTTGTTAAATTTGGTAAATTTGTTAGATTGTTGAATTAGTTACATTTTCTTGTTAAACTTGTTAGTTGGTTAATTGTGCTTTGTTTACTAGTACCTTGTCCTTATTTGAATAAAGATTTGGTATTTGCAATTTGTTTTGCGTATAAGTAGATTAATATTTTTCATTTTTTTACGTGTTGTTTGAATTAGACATAGCAAAGCCAAATAACCTTACCAACCAAAAACAATTATAAACTCGATCTTGTTAGGACTTTCAATTTGTTAAGAACTGAGAAAACGAACTTTAACTATACACATATTAGTTTATATACCCTTGGCATATGGGCCGTGTTAGTATCCTTGGTCCGGGCTTGGCTTTGTCTTGGGCTTACGCCCCTAACTTATACAATATTAGCTTAAAGTCCAAGCCCGGATAACCCGACTAACCTATTACAATACAAGACCTTTAACGACTAAGATGACCTATTACATTCTTGTTCGACTACATAAAATATAGGGCTAAAAATCGATCGTTGTCCTAACCATAATATGCTCCCCGTCACTCTAATTGATACTTTCTACAATGGTTTAACTTTTCGTGATCGTGATACGATTAATGCCGCCGCCGGTGGTACATTTATGAATAGAAGACCCGAGGAGTGTAGAGAGCTTATCGAGAACATGACCACTCATCACAAAATTGGGATTCATCCTCATCCTTAAGAAATAACCCGAGGGTCAATGTTTCTTCTACTTCATCAAACCCCGAGTTAACCGAAGTCACCCGCCAAATAGCCGAGATGAAATTTTTTTCTTAACAATGGCTACGAAGCAATATCAACAAGTTAAAGTTGTATCAATTTCTTGTGAGACTTGCGGCGGTCCTCACTCATACACCGATTGTCCTTCTACTCAAGGCAATCTTTGTGAGAACGTGTACACGGTTAACGGGAACTTTTGTACGGGAGGCTACCAAGCACGTCCTCAAGGTGACCATAATTTGCTAAGTTATCGTTCAAACAATTTTCTTTCACCACCCGGTTTTCCTCCTCAAAACCAAAATAACCTCAATCGTAACAATCAAAGCCAACCTCGAGCTCCTAATCAATATCAAACCCAAAGAAATCCATATCCACCTCAAAGAAATAATCAAGTTTATTGACCACCCACCTACGAACCACCCGCTTACCAAGCTCCACCTTTTAACCAACCCACGGCATCTAATCAAGAGATCGAAACCTACATGAGGACTAATGACGTGTTGGTGAAAAATCTTCAAAACCAATTTTTTAACTTGAAAGGTGACATGGCTAAACAAGGGAATGATCTTCGAGCCGAGCTTAGGAATGAAATGAGAAACTCTTTAAGCAATCAAACAAATGACTTAAGGGATATGATGGGTAGTTTCTTCCAAAGTAATCAACCCTCTACTTCGGGTTCTCTTCCGAGTAACACCATTGCAAATCCAAGAGGGGAGATGAAAGCACTCACTACCCGCAGTAGAAAAGGCTATAAGGAACACGAGATTCCTAAACCTACTCTGGTGATTGTGAAAAAGGATAACGAGCAACCTTCACCAATTCATTCACCTTCCAACCCCACCCCTCCACCACCAAAGGATGTGAGTGACCAATCTATTCTAAAGCCTTCCTCTCAACCCGACATACCTTATCCCTCAAGGTTGAGGAAAGAGAAGTTGAAGAACAAGGATGATATTCAAGTTTCAAACTTTCTTAAAATGTTTAAACAATTAAATTTCAACATTTGCTTTGTCGAGGCGCTCGCTCACATGCCTAAATATGCTAAAATGTTCAAAGATCTTCTAAGTGATAAGGAAAAACTTCTTGATATTGCTCGAACCCAACTTAATGAGAAGTGCTCCGCGGTTCTTTTAAGGAAACTACCAACCAAACTTGGTGATCCGGGTCGCTTTATCATTCCTTGCAACTTTCCCAGGGTAGAGAATTGTATGGCCCTAGCCGATCTAGGTGCTAGTATCAATTTAATGCCATTAAGCATTTGGAAACAATTATCTCTACCTGAGCTAGTCTCCACACGAATAACATTGGAGTTAGCTAACCATACGGTTGCTTATTCGGTGGGGATAGGCGAAGATGTCTTCGTTGGTGTCGACAAATTAACATTTTCGGCGGATTTTGTTGTCGTTGACTACGAGATGGATCCTCGTGTTCCATTAATCGTTGGACGTCCATTCTTGAGGACCGGTCGCACTCTTATTGATATAGCCACGGGCGAATTAATCATGAGAATTGGTGACGATAAAGTCGTTTTGAACATGGGTAAACTTTCTAAGCAATCTTATGAACACGGGAACGTTAATTTCATTGACGTACTTGATGAGGCTTGTGAAGAACATTTCAAAGACGCTTTTAAAAGTGGTCTTTCTCCTTTACCTCATGTTGAGAATGTAGCTTCTATTGCTCCATCATTGACTCCATTTGGACAAAGTGACTTTCTTTTGAAAGAATTTGAAGCAAATTTAGGGGATGTGGACTTAAAATATGACGATTCTCCCACCGATTGGGAAGAAGACATCCGTACCATTGAGAAACTTCTCAATGAGGACCATATTTCTCCACCTACTCCTAAAGAAGTTTAAAACGATGATCCGAATTTGACTAAGCCTTCCATCGACAATCCTCTGGATTTAGAGTTTAAGGATTTACCGTCTCATCTTGAATACGTTTTACTAAAAGACAATAAGAAGTTACCTGTGACAATCTAACATTTAAAGGTAGTGAATTATTTTCTCGTATATTATTTTGAAACTTATTTTTGTGTTGGTTGATGAACTCACCATTCACGGATTTAAATTTGGGCTTACGTGCATAATTTAACGTCCTTTACGACTAAACCAGAAACCATAGGATTACGTATTTAGGTTTTTGAACTCCGTTTTTGATGAGACAATTTTTATTAGATTCGTTTTGTGCCGTTGATTCATAATTTATAAAAACGTTTTTCGTAAAACGACCCGAGGGCACGTAAATCGAGGAAACTAGAATCGAGGAGTACCCGTAAATAAATGGGGATGAGACAAAACCAATTTTTCCCCACCCACAAATATGGGACGGCTAGACTTAGCCACATACAGCATGAGGTGTCAAGCTTAAGAAGTAAGCTAAGACACATGTCTTAGCCACTTCACAAACAAGCTACAACAACAAAAACCACTCACACAAACTAACAAATTCATTATCTTACATGCAAAACCACCAAACTCTCTCTACTCCTCCACCATTTTCGTCCCACTCTCACAACAAACACCCTCATTTGATCAAATTTAACCACAAAATCCTATGTTATTTACACATATGATGAAAACCTTTTGAAGCTCTATTGATTGGTGGTGATTTTAACATCCAAAGAGAAGATTTGTTGGTGTCTTAGGGCTGATTTTCCACAAGAAGTTCTTGGAGATAGGTGATCTTGAAGTTAGTTTTGATGTACCCCAAGTGTTGTCATCAAAAGTCAAGTTATAATCTTGGTTGGTAAACAGGATCATCCTTCCTATTTTCGTTTTTATTTTGCTGAATGTAAATTGTATTTTCTTTCCTAATGTATATGTATAGGATGATATATGATGATAAAAATATTATGTGGGGATCATGTGTTGAGAAACTTGGTTAAAAAGATTGAAAACTACATGTAAAAGTGGTAAAATCTTACTTAAATTAGTAGGCTGTATAAAAACAGTAAAGAACCTTATGTTAAATTATTAAAATGGCTTGAATGAATTAATATACAGTAAGTTATAAGACTTGTACACATGTGAGAGTTGTACATACAATGGACTCCTTAAAATGAGTGAGATATGATCAAAACAATATTGAAGTACAAATCTGAGTAGTCTGTTTTGGACGGACTGTTAGGAACATTTAGGGATTGATTGAGCAGTATCTATATCTGAGTTAATTGTATCACATAATATGTAGTTTATGTCACCCAAAAATAATCTTCTATCTTCTTGTAGAGCTCAAGATATGGTAAAAATGGTGAAAGTGAAAATAATAATCAGATTTGTAAAATAAAAGTATATAGTATAATATTAGTACTCAAGTTAATATAATATAAAATGTATACCTAAAACCCACTAACTTATATATTACATATAAATAAGTATGTAATTTAATAAATAAATGAGACATTTTATAAAAATGGCAATTTGATAAGTTTTATAAGTTATAAAACTATAAACATGAGTTTTACGTCTTTTCGGCTAAAACCGTAAAACTAACGTTTTCGTCAATTAAAACTTAGACGGTCGGACCCGTCTAATGTAAACTTTTTATAACTCATATACTGATGTATAAGTACATATTACAAGTAAAAACCGATAAAACCCGAGCTTTATAACATATGGACATTAACGGGCCAAATTAGCCTTATTGGACTATTAACCCAACTAATTTGGCTAAACACTAATTGACTTACTTATTGGGCTTAACCCACTTGGGCCCAACATGTGAGTATAGGGCTGATGTTAAAAGGATAATTGGACTAATAAAATGTATTGGGCTTATTGGGCCTTAACAAGTAGAGAAGTTAAACTAGTGAAACTAGTATAAAACACATAACACTATAATGTGTGAATAAAGATGTACAATCCCACTTGATCATCATCATATTTAAAAAATCATCATATGTATACATAGATATTATTTTTATAAAGTCATTGGACAAAAGTCTAAGACCGAGTATTATTTATATAGGTTTTCGTGATGAAGCACGCCCGTAGCCGATAAACCGCCTTTCATAATCAACGTGAGTTCATAGCCTCGCACTCTTTTAAATGTTTTATAAAATGTTTTGTAAACCCTCGAGGGAGAAAACATGCTAGTTTTTGATAAAAATAGAACACAAGTAGTCCCAATGGTATGCTTAATGATATGGACCCGAATGATGCTATGACCCAATAAATGAGATGAAATGGAATATTAGTAGTTAGGTTATGTCACTTAAAGTCCCATTAGCATGATATGTGAACTACCAGGATTTGGTAGATGCTTATGCATATGATAGTACTATTTGGGGAAAATCACCCCAGTTCGCGCCTTGACGGTTGATCCCCGTCGTACCACATTGATTGGTAAGCGAATTTATGTATGAGAAGATTTACATAGCGTGATTTTTGTGACGACACGATAACTTAGATGGGAAAATTGTTTGTCGGGTTTGCGGCCCGTTTTTTGTGATAGTAAGGTAACAATGTCATGCGGCTAATAGTAATCCAACACAATCCAATAATGATACAAATAAGGATAATAATGTTACCTATAATGGTAATATTGAGACTACGGTCTCAAGGACGGTTTAATATGTATGCTTTGCTTTATATATTGCCTGACTAGCAATACGAGGACTTACTTCTGATAGTATACTTGTGTTCTGATTTCAATGATTGTTTTATATAGCGGTTTTATTAAACTCTATGAATTCACTCGGCATTCGCTGATATGATTTTTGCATATTTTTATCTCAAGTGCTTGAAGGTAATCCAGATGGAGATCGACTCTGATGGCCCACATAATTAAAATTGTTCATTCGATCTATGTTTTGTAAACTTAATGACCTGTGTAAATTGGGACCTGTTGTACACTTGAAACTTTTATTTCGAATGAATGTATGTTAAACCTTGTACAACCATTTTTATGCGTTGTCTATCATTGGAGTTATTGTGCTATCCCGTAACACTCTAATGACTCTTCCGCTGTACCGATATGAAATTTGAGAGTGTTTCAGCTTGGTACCAGCGCTCTCGTTATAGAGAACGAAAGATTTTTAAAATCAAGGTTTTGATCAAAACTTTTTCAAAATCTTATAACTATAAACATTTTGAGAAAATATTTGAAAAATCTTTTGACTATAACGGTGCTAAAGATCTCCGACGTTACCAACAAACCTTATTGAGAAGATATATATTTTGATACATATAATTTAATTTATATATATGTATATATCGTGGTTTTGGTATGTATCTGTTTAATAAATATTTTTATGCTAATACGAGATATATATAAATGTAGATTGTCATGGCTAACCCTAATATTCCTGTAGAGAACCATGTTATTCCCGAACCTAATGTAGATGATATCCCTTATTTAGACTTAGTGGATTATGATGTAAATGAGGATATGGATGATGATGAGGAGGAACCATTTGAGGATCCCGAGCCCGAGATAGGACAAGGAGATCAGATTGCCCCTCAGGTTGATGTTGTAGAGAATGAGAATGATAATGTTGGTATTGAGAATGATGATGAGATTGGGATATATAATGTAGATAATGAGGATGACGACGAGGATGTCGAGGAGGAGATATGTATAGATGATGAGGTTGATGATGATGATGATGATGAGGCTGAGCTTATTTTCCCTAATGATGTAGTGGAGGGTGAGCCCTTACCCCCTGCAGTTGATTGGTCTGATTCTAAGTTTGAGCTACTTAGAGATGAATTGTTTGAATCGTCTCAATCTGATTCTGAATCAGAGGATGATGATGCACCTGATGATACTGATGATATTGCTACTCGTAGGCATGTGATAGGAGAGTCGTCTAGGGTTAGAGAGGCTACTCATATTGATGGTCTTGCACCTTGGGCCTTGAGACGTGATTTAGATGCTTCCCGTGTTCAGGGTAGTATGATAGAGGTTGGATTAGGTGTTGTTCAGACTCATGTTGCTTATTTGGAGTCGAAGACTAAGGTTGGTGAGAAAGAGTGGGAATTTCTTAACTTGGATTTGACTAATGTAGAGCGTGATTTAAATGAGGCTTTTAGAAGGTTATTTGTGTTGGAAAGTGGCGAGTATGCTGAAATGAAAAAAAGGTGAATACTATGGAGATTCAGTAGAGTGTAGCTCGTGCGATGCGTGAGAAGGCTGAAAAAAGAGTTGAACATATCTATTGGTTGGAACAGTAGGTTTTATACTAAGATGGTTGAGAAAGGAGTGATTCGTAAGCGCCCAGCTGAAGATGTGTCTTGTGATCGTCCAACGAAGATACCAAAGATGATGGATGATGGACCATCTGGCGGTTCTCAGTAGACCAGTCTATCTTTAGTAGTGACCTTTGTATCTTTTGTAACTTTGACTGAACCAACTTATTAGTTAGTAGACCTGGCACGAATTTTGGGCATGTATAGTGCTAGAAACTTTGATATAGGATGTAAATTAAGACAATACGTTTGTTTCTAATCCAATGAAATATGTATCTTGTCTTGAACTCTATATTGTGCCTTATTTGTATCTTGATTATGAATTCAATCCATATTATATGAATCCCTTGTTGGGTGAATGCTTAATACTTTGAAATTGTAAAATTATAGAACCATGCCGCCCAAGAAAGCTGTGACTGAGGATGATGTACGTAGGATTATTGCGGAGCAAGTTACCGCATCTATGACTGAATTTATGGCAAATGCTAGAAATGGAGCTGGCAGTAGTGGAGCTAGCGGTAGTGGAGCTGGCGGTAGTGGAGCTGGTGGTAGTGGAATTGGTGGTACTAATGTGAATGTGAATGCTAATAATGTGAATACTAATGTTGCAGGAAATGTAGGAGGACTTGGATCTAATGCACCTGAAGTCGGTGGTTGTACTTATGTGACGTTCATGAAGTGTGAACCTTTACCTTTTAATGGAACTGAAGGTGCTGTAGGATTAAGACAGTGGATTGAGAAGATTGAGTCAGTATTTCGGATTAGTAACTGTAAGGAGGAAGATAAGGTGACTTTTACTATGGCTACTCTTAAAGGTCGTGCGTTGACATGGTAGAACGGGAGAATTGCTTTCATGGGTATTGATGTTGCTAATGCTACTCCTTGGGCTTAAATTAAGAAATGGATGACTCTGGAATTCTGTCCCCGTAGTGTGATCACTACGTTAGAACAAGAGTTGATTCATCTGAGAATGAAAGGTGTGGATATTGATAGCTACACAAGCCGATTCCATGAGTTGGCCTTGCTGTGTCCTCGATTGGTGGAACCCGAAGAGATCCGAATTGAGGAATATATTAAAGGGTTGACCAATAATATCCGAGGGGATGTGACATCATCAAAACCACTGACCATTGATGATGCTGTTCGAATGGCTTACCAACTCATTGGGAAAATAATTCATGATAGGGAGGATGAAGCACGTACTGGTGAGAAAAGAAAGGGTGATGGCGATCGTGGAGATCGAGGTGATACTAGGAAGAATTTCAATCGCCGTCAAAACCAAAGAAAGGGGAATGTAAATGCTCTTACCAACAACACACCGTGCAATGATGAAAAGTGTCCTAGGTGTGGTAATAAGAGGCATGCTAGCGACTGCTGGAAGTGCCGAAATTGCAGAAAGCTTGGACAAAAAGTTGAAAGGTGTAAGAAGGGAATCATTTGCTTCAATTGTAATGAAGAAGGTCATAAGAAATCGGATTGCCCTAAGTTGAAAGCGATTGTACCTGGAAGAAACCCCCAGGGTGGTGCTTATCAACTTGGAACAGTTGAGGTTAAGAAAGAGGATCCAAATGTCGTTACTGGTACGTTTTTACTCAACAATCATTATGTTGTTGCTTTATTTGATTTGGGTGCAGATAGGAGCTTTGTATCCACTAAATTTAGTGCCCTTATTGACATTGAACCTGTTGAGATAAATACCAGTTACGAAGTGGAATTGGCTGATGGTATATTAGTGAAAACTAATAAGCTATTAGAAGGATGCTCTCTAAATCTCTTAAACTATTCCTTTCCGATTGATTTAATGTTGATAGAACTAGGTAGTTTTGATAGTATCATTGATATGGATTGGTTATCGTTGAATAATGCTACTATTTTGTGTGGAGAAAAGAAGGTTCATATTCCTCTTAGGAATAGGACGTTAGTAATTGATGGTAATCGAGGTGAATCCCGTTTGAAAATCGTTTCATGTATTAAAGTCCAAAAGTACATCAGGAACGGTTGCGAGCTATTCTTAGCTCAAGTGACCGGGAATGAGTCTAAGGAGAAACGATTAGAAGATGTACCTATTATTTGTGAATTTCCTGAGGTATTTACTAAAGATTTACCCGGACTTCCGCCGATAAGGCAAGTTGAGTTTCGAATCGATTTAATTCCTGGTGCTGCACCGGTGGCACGTGCGCCTTACCGATTAGAACCTTCTGAATTAAAGGAATTATCTGAACAACTCAAAGTGCTGTCTGATAAAGGTTTTATTCGACCGAGCTCGTCGCCTTGGGGAGCTCCAGTCTTGTTCGTTAAGAAGAAGGATGGATCTTTCGGTATGTGCCTTGATTATAGGGAACTAAATAAGTTGACGAACAAAAATTGATATCCTTTACCAAGGAGTGATGATTTATTTGATCAACCACAAGGATCTAGTGTGTATTCTAAGATAGATTTGCGGTCTGGATATCACCAACTTCGCGTCCATGAAGAAGATATTCCCATAACTGAATTTAGAACTCGTTATGGACACTATGAATTTCAAGTAATGCCATTTGGGTTAACTAACGCACCTGCGATCTTCATGGATCTAATGAATCGAGTATGTAAACCCTACTTGGACAAAATTGTGATCGTGTTTATCGACGATATTCTAATCTATTCTAAGAATAAAGAGGAACATGGAGAACATTTAAGGATTATTTTGAGTTTGTTAAAGGATGAAAGGTTGTATGCTAAGTTTTCGAAATGTGATTTTTAGTTAGATTCTATGCAATTTCTTGGTCATGTGATTAACAAAGATGGAATTCATGTTGATCCTGCAAAGGTTGAAGCCATTAAGAATTGGTCTGCGCCGACAACGCCAACGGACGTGCGACAATTTTTAGGATTGGCTGGCTATTATAGGCGTATCATTAAAGAATTTTTTTTAATAGCTAAACCCCTGACCAAGCTAACTCAGAAAAATAAACCTTTCGTTTGGGGAAGTGAAGAAGATGGAGCATTTCAGATATTGAAGCAAAAATTATGTAGTGCGCCAATTCTATCATTACCCGACGGAAGTAAAGATTTTGTAGTATATTGTGATGCATCTCTTAGAGGTTATGGAGCTGTCTTGATGCAGCGAGAAAAGGTGTTAGCTTATGCTTCTAGGTAATTAAGGAAAAATGAGGAGAATTATACTACTCATGATCTTGAATTAGGAGCTGTAGTCTTTACTCTTAGGTTGTGGAGACATTATCTGTATGGCACCAAGTGTACGGTATTCACCGATCACAAAAGCCTACAGTATATTCTCGATCAAAAGGAATTGAATATGAGGCAACGAAGATGGATAGAACTATTAAGTGATTATGATTGTGATATAAAATATCACCTGGAAAAAGAAAATGTTGTTACCGATGCATTAAGTAGAAAAGATAAAGAGCCTATCAGGGTACATTCTCTAGTCTTGACCGTGCACAATCATTTGCCTGAGCAAATTAGAAATGCGCAAATAGAAGCCTATAAAAAAGACAATTTTGTTAATGAAGGGTTTCGAGGAGAAGGAGATCCTTTAGAGGTTAGATACCTAAGTTTGGAGGCTTAAGAGATTTGATTATGTTGGAATCCCATAAATTTAAATATTCCATTCATCCTGGATCTGATAAAATGTATCATGATTTGAAGAAGTTATACTGGTGGCCGAATATGAAAGCTGATATTGCTATGTATGTTCTTCAATGCTTGACTTGTGCTAGAGTCAAAGCTGAACATCAAAAGCCATAAGGACTACTTCAGCAGCCAAAGATTCCTGAATGGAAGTGGGAGTGAATTTCGATAGACTTTATCACTAAGCTTCCTAGAACATCATCTAGAAATAACTCGATTTGGGTCATTGTCGACAGACTGACCAAATCAGCACACTTCATTCCAGTTAAAGAGCAGTTCTCACTGGAGAAGCCGACTCGTATTTATCTTGAGAATGTTTTATGCAAGCATGGAGTGCCTGTATCGATCATTTCAGACCGAGATCCTAGATTCACATCGAATTTTAGGAAATCTCTCCAATGATCTTTGGGAATGAATCCTGACATGAGCACTGCTTGTCACCCCCAGACTGATGGGCAGGGTGAAAAAACGATACAAACACTGGAAGATATGTTGAGAGCTTGTGTGATAGATTTTGGTAAAAATTGGGATAAACATTTGCCTTTAGCAGAGTTTTCATATAACAATAGTTATCATGCTAGTATTAAGGCTGCACCGTTTAAAGTATTGTATGGTAGGAATTGTAGATCTCCTGTATGTTGGAGTGAAGTTGGGGACCGATGGAGTTTGAAGTGGGTAACCGAGTAATGTTGAAAGTATCGCCATGGAAAGGCGTCATAAGATTTGGAAAGCATAGGAAATTTAATCCCCGCTATATTGGACCCTTTAAGATTTTATCTAGAGTAGGTCCGGTGGCTTACAAACTAGAGTTACCCCAAGAACTTCATGGTGTTCACAACACATTCCATGTATCTAATATTTCATTTTTTAGTTCGTTTTTCTCGGTATCGATTCGAATTGATCTAACAATTTTAAGCTCAACTTGATTGTTTTTGGTTAAAAGAAATTGATTGGTATCTATGTCTAATTGGCACAAAACAAGTAAAAAAATGAAAATAATATCTATACTATTTATACGTACTAATCTAAAACATATTGCACATACGAAAATTAAATGTACAAAATATAAAAAATGGAAAATACAAATTATTAAGCTATATCTATAAAAGTAAAAATACAAATTTTATAAAATTCCTATTTATTTTTAATTTGTAAAAAAAAATAAGGTTTACACTAAAAATAGTCTTAGTTAAATCTAAATGGGCAAACAGTTGATCTATCCATTACAATTAAAAGCTGGCCCAAGCCCAGTAAGAAACAATTAGTCCAAAACAAATTACCCACTAACTGAGTAATAACAATTCTAACAGAAAACTACTCAATTGACTGTCCATTTAATAACCAACAAGGACGGTGGACGCAATGACTAATATCACAATCAAGGACTGAAATTGACATACTTGCTAAAATATTTCAAATCATGAAAACCATCAGATTACACAGAATCCTAGCCAAAACAAAATGATTTTCTACTAACTATTTGAACAGATTACAAAACTAAACCAATTTATCAAACATATTATCTAAACCTATATTGTAATTCAATCTTAACTGCTATAAATCTCACAAAGTATCAATACTACTACTACAAAAAATATCAATACTACTACAAAAGAAAACAGAATCTCATTCTTCCAAATACATCTAAATCTCTACTGATCTAATTTCCTAAACACAATATGCAAGCATTTAGAAAGCTATAATACCTGAAACGAAACAGTTACTACAAACTTGAATCAACACATTGCACATTAAGCATTTATACTACATATTATACTACAAATTGCAGAAAATGTAACATGCTTGACCATTTACTTCCAGGCCTAGTCCTTTGACGTGAAGCGGAGCGCTGAGCTCGCTTAACACAAAACACCGCCATCTTTTTTATCTACCGATATCGACAAATTGAGCTTTCTGAACTGCTAATCACGAAATCTGCATAACCTTCACAATTAACCTGCAAAACAGAGCGAACACAAGAATCCAACTATATCCTATCTATATTTCAGCTTAACAGATTTATCAAAGAAAGCTTAATCGAAAAGTTCGAATTTCACCAACTGATTTTCAGAAAACTTATCCATATTATCTAAACTGATAAGAATCTGATACTCAGAAAAAACTGATAAGCTTTTTACTACTCCAAAATCTTTACCGAAAAATCTACAAGATCAACAAAAACGTGCACAAACTGATCTTTTTTAACCAAACTTATTATTGCCGTTATACTATTTTATCTACGTGAACAGTATCAATAAAGAAAAGAAAACAGAAATCTAGATGAATACAATAACTTAACAGAATCCAACTGAAAACTCAATACGTGAACTCAATACAAGAACTTATCTATACAAGAACTTAACAGTATCAATATGTGAGCAGTATTAAAGGAGCAAGAACTTTAAAACTCAAACTTCATTAATGGTGATACAGAGATTTATATTGAAAGAAGTCAACTGATTCTAATTAATCTAAAACCTTCCGTAACGGTACTATCAAACAAATCAAGTAAAATGAATAGTGGATATAACGTGCCAGTTTATCAAAAAGCCATGAATCTCCAATTTATCTAATTTCGTGAACAGTTTCAGTAAAAAAAAACAGAAACTTAGAAGAAGAATAAAGAAAGCTTGAATATTGAAATTTACTTCATTAATGGAAGAAAGATGAGAATCGGTTACAAAAGTTTAACAAATTCAGTTACAAATTTTAACAAGACAAGTGAAAGAAAATTTAACTATCTAACTAACTCTAATCTAACTATGTGTAAAACTACACCTAAGCTAACCATGAAAAATGAAGCCTTCGTCTTCAATATATAGCCGTCGAGAGAGGGAGTGGATGACTTCAATGACGTGTCTTGGCCAATCCAGTTGCGCCACGTGGAAAATACGAGGTTGAATCAAACTCGTTCTTCATCATCTTCCAATTTGGGGGTTTCTTCAATCTTCCTTTTTGAACTAATTAATCAATACCATCTTGTAGAGGAGAGGATAAGGAGTATTTTTGTAGTTGTAAGTTTCCTTTAATTCTTTGTGGATCGTCCTTGAATGTGGATTGCAGGTTTTGGAGTGGATGAAGGATATAAACTCTCTCTCTCTCTTCGTTGGGAAGATGACGCATATTGTGTTTGTGTTATATTGACCGGTTTGGTCAACTTGACTCAGATAAGTAAATAAACTACTTTTCACTTATTTCTCTTTGGTCCTTTTCTTTTCATTTCTTTCAAAATGTATATAAACTTTTATCTCATTTCCATTTCATCCTTTATCTTTGTAGAAAATTGCAAGTCTAGTCCTCCATCTTGTAAAAGTTGCAACTTAAGCCCTTGAAATTTGTGAATAATGCCAAGTATGGTCCTTGAAAGCTCTTTCGTCTTTTTCTTCATCTTTTTATCAAATTAATCCTTGAAAAACGCATCTTTGCTTCAAAATGTATCTTCTTTACCTGAAACACACAAGATACAAATACACGCGTAATTCTGATATTTTACAGTTAAAATAATGTATTTGACTGTGTTTTGAGTGGTTTATGGATCATTATTGATTAGTGTTTTCACACTTATCAACTCCCCTCCACTTGACCATTGCCATGTCCTCATGCAATGCAGCATTTTAAAGCTCTAAATTACACTTTTCTCATATTTAACCAACCTTGGCCATTTTATGATTTAATAAACTATACTATGCTATATGATGAATGATTTTGAATATTTATAATGCAATGCAAAGAAAACAATTCTATTTATATATTTTTGATTTTTCATAAATGGTTTCGATGGAAATAACTCATAAAGAAATCAATGACTTAGATTAGGGCTTTGGTACCATGGACACTTATCACCCTCAAGTTTCACTTTCCCCATACCAAGCTTAAAAATGGGATCATTGTATTCACAAGTAAAAAGTGCATCAACTTATTCATGACAATTAAATGTGGAACCGATTATTATTTGAGCAAATTGCTTGTGGGCAAATTTGTCATTATTTAAAGTGTGAAATATAAGAAATGTAAAATCCAAAAATAAGGAAGCACGGTTTTAATCCTAAGTAATCCTCTCATCCATTACTTGAAAAACCGCTCACAATTAATACAAGTCCGTTTCAAGAGTAATAAGTCATTCGACTTATGTGTAAAATCCTCATGTCATGCTTTCATAAGTAGCTACACACTCGCTAAGGAAAAGAAAATAAAACTCACGCAATAATTTACATCCGCCATCTTTTTGAGACTTTGGATCTTCAACCCCGCAACCCGTCAAGGTAATATTGGATTGGAGCAATCTATTGAATCCCCGCAACCCGTCAAGGCAATATTGGAACTCAATAGTCACTATAATTAACACCACACTGCCCCTCTTGGGAGTCTTGCATTATTTTTTTTTCTTTTTCTTTTTTTTTTTTTTTTCTTTTCTTTTTTTTTCTAGCCACTCATTTTTTTTCATAAGCCGCTCTTATTTTTCTTTATTCCTCACAAAGAAATTTGAAAAGAAGAAAAGGAAAAAACACCCGCTAAATATGGAGCATGACATAAGTCTAGTACACATAAAACGTGCTAACTTAGAATCTTAAGACGTACTCATATCAACCATAAATGATTAGCCAAAAATGCATAAGAGATTACAAACCAATTAAAACCGTACATGATTATTTATTAACAATTATATACATGCGAAGAAATTAGAGGCAAAGAAGAGAAGGGTTTAGCCACAAGTAATTGCCATGAAGTCTATCTAGCCCTTTTATACTTGCTTCAACTCTATCATTTCCCATTCTCCACAAATTTAAAATTTCAAATAATGAAATTGGTGGATGCTTAGCCTAATGGACCAATGAAGGACTACATGGTTAAGGATACTAGCTAGAGAGTGCTAAGATAAGCAAACTCGGGTTGAGTCAAAATATCCATGGCGGGCCTAATATGTCAAAGAAATCTAAACTTGTTAAAACCATGTTTTATTATATTTTTTTCTTTTTATATATTTTTATGAAAAACAAAAGAAGAAATATATACAATGCAAATGTGTTATGCAAAAATGATTGATGCAAAAATTATGTATGCATATTTTTGGTGGACAAAGTAGATCAAAAATTCGAAAAAATGTTTGAAAAATTAATTTTTCCATGTTATCATGAATTAAGGCAATGGTCTAGGTAAGGTCACTTCGATAGAAGTCTCCCCTACACTTAAGCTAAACATTGTCCTCAATGTTTAAGAGTATTGGAGTAAACTCCCCTACACTTATGACATTGATAACTTTGCGTAACTCGAGCTAAGGAAGAGACAACTATAGGGTATTCATTTTAAGCACAAGTTTTTGAATATCACAATAGCAAAAACTAATCGAAGTGAACCAGATACACGGGCCTCCTCCATAAGCTCCAAGCATGAAATGAGAGAGAGCAACCCTTGAAACAAACATGAAAAGACGAAGAAAGGCACCCCTCCACTTCAACTCTACTATAACATCCTTTTAATTAAACCTAACCTATTGAAAATCTACTCTACGTTTTCTAACCTAGTTATTCAATGCTTGAGTTTTTTTAACCCTAAGTCGCTAGCTCGACTCGGCCCCGAATTAAGTTGTCCTTGGGGAAACCATCATGGAGAACAAAGGATATACACTTTGAAGCACATCTCACATGATACACTCAAACTTAGCACGTTGCCATTTACTATAAGATTTACAAAATCCGCCTCGATAAATGGAACGGTCCAACGTGTCTCAAGTTTGTCCAACAGACGAAATTTCTCAAATATGAAGCACCCCAGGATCAAATACAAAGTTTCCATCTCGACAAGTGAACAACTCCAAAATAGGTAGCATCACCAAAGTAAGCTCATACAAGAAGCGCATATCAATCGAAGTCACACTCTTAAGTGGAGTAGATGAAAACCAATTTTTCCCAAACATACGTATCCCAGGATCAAAAACCTTTCCCTTCATGGGAAAATAAGGAGATGAACTCGTATCAATCATATAAGATTCCCCCTTAGATATCAAAGCATCATGAGACAATGAAGGTGTAGGTATCAAAACATTCATAACAATTATGTCCATGTTAGGCTCCTCATCATCATTAAAAGGTGGGTAATCTTCCATAGAAGGCATAGTAAAAGGAGGATCAAGATTAATAGTGTCTTGTGGAGAAGGTGTAGGCTCTAGGGTCCCAAAAAGCATGTTCTCAATAAGACGAATATCCTCCTCCCAATTAGAAGAGGGTGTATCAACCACAATATCATCTCTCTTAAGATAATCTTCAATTTGTTTATCTATCAATTCATCTTCACTAAGCAATCTTTCAGTCTTTAGAATCTCCTCATTCTCATCAATGATAGACCCCTCCTCATCACTATAGTAACCATAGATTGGTTTGTCAAAGATTGGTGACTCCTTAAAACTCAAGGAAGTGTGATCATCAAAAAATGGGGATTCACAAGTGAAAAACTCATTATCACTATAATCATCATATATTGGTGTATCACAAAGAGAAGGTTTATCATCACTAAAATCCTCATTGGTTTCTTCATCATGATGGAAAAGTGGGTTATCAAATGATGTTTCAAAAAGTGAATTTGAATGCATCATCAAATCACTTAGAGGAATAGGTGAAGGAGTCATAGAAGAAATGGAGTCATCATCATCAGAAGTAAAAGACTCATCACTATCATAAGGATCATCAAAGGGTTCATCACAAGAATCATATGGTGGTAGAGGAGAAGGATCCATATTCCCTATAGGAGCAAACTCTTCATCCAAATTAGGAATGTTATCTTGACAAGACAAATCATTGGATGATATAGCATAAGACGCGTCACTAGAATCACAATCATCATCCTCCATTTGTGTCAAGTCTTTCACAAACTCTTCCTCAATCTCATTATCCCTTTCTTTAAACAATTCATCAAGATCAAAATCACCAAAATCACTAGTAGTAGCATGAAGGTCAATATGTGATAAAATCTCAATGTGATCATGAGGAGAAAAGGTATCAACACAAAGCTCATCATATGGTTCATTGGAAACATACTCAAGCTCTTTTTGGATTGGGATAAGGTTCTCAACACTAGAAAAGGTTAATTCATCCGAATCGGTGTTTGTATTAGTGCTAAGAGGCTCGTCCCTCATGGTGAAAGAGTCGGTGGGTCCCATGTGAGGTAAAGGTGATGAAGGTGTGTATGGCTCAAGTATAGTCGGTGGAGAGATGGAAGGGTCTATAATAGGAACATCACTAAGTGTATCATCCTCAACATCTACTCTCAAAGAAGGTTCATCATCAGGTAAAGCATCGTTCGGTCTCATGTGTTGCAAGATGTATGTGCTCAAGCCTAAGATTTTCGGATCAGTTGACTCTTGCATTGTCTCAAGTGCTTGCATTACCATATTAAAAGCGTCTTTACTCAAGAAATGATAAATGCCTTGATTGTTAACGGTTTTTTTAGGACTCTGAAAATTTTCTTCATTTTGAAAATCGTCTTGATTTAAAAATTCTTGATTTTGAAAATTCTCATCAAACCCGTGATCATAATTAACCGCATATCGTTGACAATTATTTTCACTATACGATCCTCCACAAGTCGCACAAGGCCCATACATAGCTCGATATTTCTCGTCGTGTAATATCTCCAAAATAGGACGAGTATCCATGTGTGGCAAAATGGTCGAATGTGAAAACCCTTGATCTTGAAAGGTGTCTTGATTATGGCATGGAAAATTCTCATCATTTTGAAAGCCTTCATTGTTTGAAAATCCTTGATTATGAAAGGTTTCTTGATTATAGCCTTGAAAATTTTCATTGTTTTGAAAACCTTCATAATTGGAAAATCCTTGGTTTTGGTATGGCACATTAAAGGTTTGATCATGAAATGATGGTGGAGGTTGTGATGAAAAACCGGAATAGCCCATATAGTCATTACAAGTGTAGTCCATTTGAATGTTAGGTCAAAAATTAGGGTTCTCGGTTCCATTGTAAGCATATCCCTCCCCATAATAACCATTATTTTGATCACATAAATACGTATCGTGTGGACCACCACAAGTCGAACAAGGCGAATAATTAGCGTTGGCGGATCGTTGTTGCAAAATCTCCCACATGGAACGAGTATCCATGTTTAGCAAGGTGGCCGAATGTATATACAAGTATAATGACGTTTAAAAGCTTCCTCGGGGAAGGAAGTAATACACCAAAGGTGGTATGTTTACACGTGTGCGAGTACACGTGTAAGTAAACACGAGGAATGAGGGAGTAGCCCTCGGTCGACTTTGAAGAGAAAAAGATTATCCTCTTCGAGGTTCGATATGAAATATCCACAAGAAAGTATATATATAATTACTACTTGGGTGCAAGACCCCCAATAAAGCCTTCCTTCTTAGAATACTTACAAGTGAACGGGGGGTTAGGTGGTGCGAAGCACTTAAGTACCTATTGACCCTTAGATGGCATTTTATAGCACATCGCCTTTCTATTCACTTAAATGTTCGTATTCTTCGAATTATTGCCTATTGGAAGTATTTATCTATTCTTGCTTAATTAAATTGGATCGATACGCGTGTCAAGGACCGGAACGCCCCTCAACACGGTGTATTGCCTCGGCAATACTTATGGAGAATACGTATGTTGGTTGTTCTTATACGTATACGTATTTACTTATAATAATATATGGAAAATATTTTTGTATTTATTTGATTTTTTTAAGAAAAATACTATATGTACGTAAAAAGCGATGAAAACCAATAATATATATTTTTGGGTGTAATCTTTTAGGAAAAAGATTACTTTTTGGATTTTTTATTTTTTTGTTCAATTCTTTAGGAAAAGAATTGATTTTGTGATTTTTTTATTTTTTTTGTATTTTTATCTTTTTGATTTTTTTATTGTTTTTGATTTATAATACGTAAAAATAACGTTCACAAAGTGAACGGATCCCAAAATCCAATAGTATCACTCGAAATCGTTAATCTTCACGAAAAGAACCGGCAGCGGCGCCATTTAATATTTCATTTTTTAGTTCGTTTTTCTCGGTATCGATTCGAATTGATCTAACAATTTTAAGCTCAACTTGATTGTTTTTGGTTAAAAGAAATTGATTGGTATCTATGTCTAATTGGCACAAAACAAGTAAAAAAAATGAAAATAATATCTATACTATTTATACGTACTAATCTAAAACATATTGCACATACGAAAATTAAATGTACAAAATATAAAAAATGGAAAATACAAATTATTAAGCTATATCTATAAAAGTAAAAATACAAATTTTATAAAATTCCTATTTATTTTTAATTTGTAAAAAAACAAGGTTTACACTAAAAATAGTCTTAGTTAAATCTAAATGGGCAAACAGTTGATCTATCCATTACAATTAAAAGCTGGCCGAAGCCCAGTAAGAATCAATTAGTCCAAAACAAATTACCCACTAACTGAGTAATAACAATTCTAACAGAAAACTACTCAATTGACTGTCCATTTAATAACCAACAAGGACGATGGACGCAATGACTAATATCACAATCAAGGACTGAGATTGACATACTTGCTAAAATATTTCAAATCATGAAAACCATCAGATTACACAGAATCCTAGCCAAAACAAAATGATTTTCTATTAACTATTTGAACAGATTACAAAACTAAACCAATTTATCAAACATATTATCTAAACCTATATTGTAATTCAATCTTAACTGCTATAAATCTCACAAAGTATCAATACTACTACTACAAAAAATATCAATACTACTACAAAAGAAAACAGAATCTCATTCTTCCAAATACATCTAAATCTCTACTGATCTAATTTCCTAAACACAATATGCAAGCATTTAGAAAGCTATAATACCTGAAACGAAACAGTTACTACAAACTTGAATCAACACATTGCACATTAAGCATTTATACTACATATTATACTACAAATTGCAGAAAATGTAACATGCTTGACCATTTACTTCCAGGCCTAGTCCTTTGACGTGAAGCGGAGCGCTGAGCTCGCTTAACACAAAACACCGCCATCTTTTTTATCTACCGATATCGACAAATTGAGCTTTCTGAACTGCTAATCACGAAATCTGCATAACCTTCACAATTAACCTGCAAAACAGAGCGAACACAAGAATCCAACTATATCCTATCTATATTTCAGCTTAACAGATTTATCAAAGAAAGCTTAATCGAAAATTTCGAATTTCACCAACTGATTTTCAGAAAACTTATCCATATTATCTAAACTGATAAGAATCTGATACTCAGAAAAAACTGATAAGCTTTTTACTACTCCAAAATCTTTACCAAAAAATCTACAAGATCAACAAAAACGTGCACAAACTGATCTTTTTTAACCAAACTTATTATTGCCGTTATACTATTTTATCTACGTGAACAGTATCAATAAAGAAAAGAAAACAGAAATCTAGATGAATACAAGAACTTAACAGAATCCAACTGAAAACTCAATACGTGAACTCAATACAAGAACTTATCTATACAAGAACTTAACAGTATCAATATGTGAGCAGTATTAAAGGAGCAAGAACTTTAAAACTCAAACTTCATTAATGGTGATACAGAGATTTATATTGAAAGAAGTCAACTGATTCTAATTAATCTAAAACCTTCCGTAACAGTACTATCAAACAAATCAAGTAAAATGAATAGTGGATATAACGTGCCAGTTTATCAAAAACCCATGAATCTCCAATTTATCTAATTTCGTGAACAGTTTCAGTAAAAAAAAACAGAAACTTAGAAGAAGAATAAAGAAAGCTTGAATATTGAAATTTACTTCATTAATGGAAGAAAGATGAGAATCGGTTACAAAAGTTTAACAAATTCAGTTACAAATTTTAACAAGACAAGTGAAAGAAAATTTAACTATCTGACTAACTCTAATCTAACTATGTGTAAAACTACACCTAAGCTAACCATGAAAAATGAAGCCTTCGTCTTCAATATATAGCCATCGAGAGAGGGAGTGGATGACTTCAATGACGTGTCTTGGCCAATCCAGTTGCGCTACGTGGAAAATACGAGGTTGAATCAAACTCGTTCTTCATCATCTTCCAATTTGGGGGTTTCTTCAATCTTCCTTTTTGAACTAATTAATCAATACCATCTTGTAGAGGAGAGGATAAGGAGTATTTTTGTAGTTGAAAGTTTTCTTTAATTCTTTGTGGATCGTCCTTGAATGTGGATTGCAGGTTTTGGAGTGGATGAAGGATATAAACTCTCTCTCTCTCTTCGTTGGGAAGATGACGCATATTGTGTTTGTGTTATATTGACCGGTTTGGTCAACTTGACTCAGATAAGTAAATAAACTACTTTTCACTTATTTCTCTTTGGTCCTTTTCTTTTCATTTCTTTCAAAATTTATATAAACTTTTATCTCATTTCCATTTCATCCTTTATCTTTGTAGAAAATTGCAAGTCTAGTCCTCCATCTTGTAAAAGTTGCAACTTAAGCCCTTGAAATTTGTGAATAATGCCAAGTATGGTCCTTGAAAGCTCTTTCGTCTTTTTCTTCATCTTTTTATCAAATTAATCCTTGAAAAACGCATCTTTGCTTCAAAATGTATCTTCTTTACCTGAAACACACAAGATACAAATACACGCGTAATTCTGATATTTTATAGTTAAAATAATGTATTTGACTGTGTTTTGAGTGGTTTATGGATCATTATTGATGAGTGTTTTCACACTTATCAGTATCTAATCTGAAGAAATGTTTAGCAGTGAGTGATGAGAAAATTTCGTTGGATAAGGTTCGAATAGATGAGAAGTTGCATTTTATCGAAGAACCCGTAGAGGTTATGTATCGTGAGGTGAAGCAACTGAAACAAAGTCGGATATCTATCGTCAAGATCCGATGGAATTCAAAGCATGCACCGGAATTTACTTGGGAACGAAAGGATGAAATGTGGAAGAAATACCCACACCTCTTTGATTTCAATAAGAAACGGACATCAAAATGAAATGGATCACGAGGACGTTGATCCCTTTTAGGAGGAAAAGCTGTGAAAATCTAACATTTTTAGGTAGTAAATTGTTTTCTCGTATATTATTTTGAAACTTATTTTTGTGTTGGTTAATGAACTCACAATTCACGGATTTAAATTTGGGCTTAAGTGCATAATTTAACGTCCTTTACGACTAAACCGAAAACCCTAGGATTACGTATTTACGTTTTTGAACTACGTTTTTGATGAGACAATTTTTATTAGATTCGTTTTGTGCCGTTGATTCATAATTTATAAAAACGTTTTTCGTAAAACGACCCAAGAGCACGCAAATCGAGGAAACTAGAATCGAGGAGTACCCGTAAATAAATGGGGATGAGACAAAACCACTTTTTCCCCACCCCCAATATGGGACGGCTAGACTTAGCCACATACACCATGAGTTGTCAAGCTTAAGAAGTAAGCTAAGACACATGTCGTAGCCACTTCACAAACAAGCTACAACAACAAAAACCACTCACACAAACTAACAACTTCATTATCTTACATGCAAAATCACCAAACTCTCTCTACTCCTCCACCATTGTCGTCCCACTCTCACAACAAACACCGTCATTTAATCAAATTTAACTACAAAACCTTTTGAAGCTCTATTGATTGGTGGTGAACTTAACATCTAAGGAGAAGATTTGTTGGTGTCTTAGGGATGATTTTCCACAAGAAGTTCTTGGAGATAGGCGATCTTTAAGTTAGTTTTGGTGCACCCCAAGTGTTGTCATCAAAAGTCAAGTTATAATCTTGGTTGGTAAACAAGATCATCTTTCCCATTTTCATTTTTATTTTTGTAAACTTAAATTGTATTTTCTTTCCTAATGTATATGTATATGATGATATATGATGATAAAAATATTATGTGGGGAACATGTGTTGATAAACGTCGTTAAAAAGATTGAAAACTACATGTAAAAGTGGTAAAAACTTGCTTAAATTAGTAGGCTGTATAAAAACAGTAAAGAACCTTAGTTAAATTATTAAAATGGCTTGAATGAATTATTATACAGTAATTTATAAGACTTGTACACATGTGAGAGTTGGTCATACAATTGACTCCTTAAAATGAGTGAGATATGATAAAAATAATATTGAAGTACAAATCTGAGTAGTCTGTTTTGGATGGACTATTAGGAACATTTAGGGACTGATTGAGCAGTAGATATGACTGAGTTAATTGTAGCACATAATATTTAGTTTATGTCACCCAAAAATGAGAGCCACATACACCATGAGTTGTCAAGCTTAAGAAGTAAGCTAAGACACATGTCGTAGCCACTTCACAAACAAGCTACAACAACAAAAACCACTCACACAAACTAACAACTTCATTATCTTACATGCAAAATCACCAAACTCTCTCTACTCCTCCACCATTGTCGTCCCACTCTCACAACAAACACCGTCATTTAATCAAATTTAACTACAAAACCTTTTGAAGCTCTATTGATTGGTGGTGAACTTAACATCTAAGGAGAAGATTTGTTGGTGTCTTAGGGATGATTTTCCACAAGAAGTTCTTGGAGATAGGTGATCTTTAAGTTAGTTTTGGTGCACCCCAAGTGTTGTCATCAAAAGTCAAGTTATAATCTTGGTTGGTAAACAAGATCATCTTTCCCATTTTCATTTTTATTTTTGTAAACTTAAATTGTATTTTCTTTCCTAATGTATATGTATATGATGATATATGATGATAAAAATATTATGTGGGGATCATGTGTTGATAAACGTCGTTAAAAAGATTGAAAACTACATGTAAAAGTGGTAAAAACTTGCTTAAATTAGTAGGCTGTATAAAAACAGTAAAGAACCTTAGTTAAATTATTAAAATGGCTTGAATGAATTATTATACAGTAATTTATAAGACTTGTACACATGTGAGAGTTGGTCATACAATTGACTCCTTAAAATGAGTGAGATATGATAAAAATAATATTGAAGTACAAATCTGAGTAGTCTGTTTTGGACAGACTATTAGGAACATTTAGGGACTGATTGAGCAGTAGATATGACTGAGTTAATTGTAGCACATAATATTTAGTTTATGTCACCCAAAAATGAGCTTCTATATCCTTGTAGAACTCAAGATATGGTAAAAATGGTGAAAGTGAAAATAATAATTAGATTTGTAAAATAAAAGTATATAGTATAATATTAGCACTCAAGTTAATATAATATGAAATGTATACCTAAAACCCACTAACTTATATATTACATATAAATAAGTATGTACTTTAATAAATAAATGAGACATTTTATAAAAATGGCAATATGATAAGTTTTATAAGTTATAAAACTATAAACATGAGTTTTACGTCTTTTCCGCTAAAACCGTAAAACTAACGTTTTCGTCAATTAAAACTTAGACGGTCAGACCCGTCTAATGTAAACTTTTTATAAGTCATATACTGATGTATAAGTACATATTACAAGTAAAAACTGATAAAACCCGAGCTTTATAACATATGAACATTAACGGGACAAATTAGCCTTATTGGACTATTAACCCAACTAATTTGGCTAAACACTAATGGACTTACTTATTGGGCTTAACCCACTTGAGACCAACATGTGAGTATAGGGCTGATGTTAAAAGGATAATTGGACTAATAAAATGTAATGGGCTTATAATGGGCTTATTGGGCCTTAACAAGTAAAGAAGGTAAATTAGTGAAACTATTATAAAAATTTACCAACACATAACATTATAATGAGTAAATAAAGATGTACAATCCCACTTGATCATCATCATATTTATAAAATCATCATATGTATAAATAGCTATTATTTTTATAAAGTCATTGGACAAAAGTCTAAGACCGATTTTTATTTATATAGGTTTCCGTGATCGAAGCACGCCCGTAGCCGGTAAACCGCCTTTCGTAATCAACGTGAGTTCATAGCCTCGCACTCTTTTAAATGTTTTATTAAATGTTTTGTAAACCCGCGAGGGAGATAAAATGCTATTTTTTGATAAAAATAGAATACAAGTAGTCCCGATGGTATGCTTAATGATATGGACCCGAATGATGCTATGACCCAATAAATGAGATGAAATGGATTATTAGTAGTTAGGTTATGTCACTTAGAGTCCCATTAGCATGAATTGTGAACTACCGGGTTGTGGTAGACGCTTATGCATATGATAGTACTATTTGGGGAAGATGACCCTAGTTCGCGCCTTGGCGGTTGATCCTCGTCGCACCACATTGATTGGTAAGAGAATTTATGTATGAGAAGATTTACATAGCGTAATTTTTGTGATAACACGCTAACTTAGATGGGCAAATTGTTTGTCGGGTTCGCGGCCCGTTGTTTGTGATAGTAAGGTAACAATGTCATGCGGCTAATAATAATCCAACACAATCCAATAATGATACAAATAACGATAATAATGTTACCTATAATGGTAATATTGAGACTACGGTCTCAAGGACGGTTTAAGATGTATGCTTTGCTTTATATATTGCATGACTAGCAATACGAGGACTTACTTCTGATATTATACTTGTGTTCTGATTTCAATGATTGTTTTATATAGCGGTTTTATTAAACTCTATGAATTCACTCGGCATTCGCTGATATGATTTTTGCATATTTTTATCTCAGGTGCTTGAAGGTAATCCGGATGGAGATCGACTCTGATGGCCCACATAAAAAAAATTGTTCATTCGATCTATGTTTTGTAAACTTAATGACCTGTGTAAACTGGGACCTGTTGTACACTTGAAACTTTTATTTCGAATGAATGTATGTCAAACCTTGTACAACCATTTTTATGCGTTGTCTATGATTTGTGTTATTGTGCTATCCCATAACACTCTAATGACTCTTCCGCTGTACTGATATGAAATTTGAGAGTGTTACATTACCCGTCATCATTGCAAAGAAATTAAAAGAGGATGAAAAATCTCGACTTATCGATGTGCTAAAAAATCATAAGAAAGCAATTGCTTGGAAAATTTCCGACATCCGCGGAATTGATCCTAACTTTTGCACTCATAAAATTCTCATGGAAGATGACTTTAAACCCGCAATCCAAAGTCAAAGATGGGTTAATCCAAAAATTCTTGACGTCATCAAGAAAGAAGGTATCAAACTTTTAGATGTCGGAATGATTCACCCTATTTCGGATTCGCCATAGGTTAGTCTCGTCCATTGTATGCCTAAGAAAGGCGGAATACCCGTTGTTCCCCATGAAAACAACGAGTTGATTCCTACTCGACTTGTCACGGGTTGGCGAGTTTGCATAGATTATCGCAAGCTCAATGATGCCACCCGTAAGGATCATTTTTCTCTTCCTTTCATGGATCAAATGCTCGAGCGTTTAGCGGGTAATGACTACTATTGCTTCTTAGACGGTTTCTCCGGGTATTTTCAAATTCCTATCGATCCAAAAGACAAAGGGAAAACCACATTCACTTGTCCTTATGGAACATTTTCTTACAAAAGAATGCCTTTCGGCTTATGCAATGCTCCCAGGACTTTGCAAAGGTGTATGATGGCTATATTCCATGACATGGTTGAAGAAACTATGGAAGTCTTTATGGACGATTTCTCGTTCTATGGTGATTCTTTCTCATCTTGCCTTGCGAATTTAGAACGTATGCTTAAACGGTGTGAAGACACTCGTCTCGTTCTTAATTGGGAAAAATGCCATTTCATGGTAAAAGAAGGCATTGTCCTTGGTAATAAAATTTCAAAATCCGGTATCGAAGTGCTAAAGTTGATGTCATTGCTAAGTTACCTCCACCTACCACCGTCGAAGGAGATAGGAGTTTTTTAGGTCATGTGGGATTTTATCGTCGTTTCATCCAAGATTTCTCTAAGATAGCTCGACCAATGACTCATCTCTTAGAAAAGGATGCTCCTTTCATCTTTTCTCAAGAATGTATCGATTCTTTAGAACTTCTTAAAGGTAAATTAACTAAGGCACCGGTCTTAGTCTCTCCAAATTGGGAGTTACATTTCGAGCTCATGTGCGATGCTAGTGATTTTGCTGTCGGAGCGGTTTTAGGTCAACGAGTGAACAAACACTTCCAACCAATCCATTATGCTAGCAAGACATTGACGGGGGCTCAATTACATTATACCACTATCGAAAAAGAGCTTTTAGCCGTAGTGTATGCTTTTGAGAAATTCCGCCTCTATCTTGTGCTTTCCACCACCATTGTTTACACCGATCATTCCGCCTTGAAATACTTGTTGACCAAGCAAGATGCTAAACTGAGACTCCTTCGTTGGGTTTTGCTCCTACAAGAATTTAAAATCAAAATTCGTGATAAAAAGGGAGCGGAAAACCTAGTCGCGGATCATCTTAGTAGACTCAAGGATCCTTATCAAGGGGAACTTCCAAATCAAGAGATTAATGAATATTTTCCCCTTGAGACCTTAATGTCTATTAACTCTAATCTTGACGATACCCCACGGTTTGCGGACATTGCAAACTATTTGGCGGGTGGTTTTCTTATGGAAGGGTAAACGTCCTAACAAAAGAAAAAATTCTTTAAGGATATTAAACACTATTATTGGGACAACCCTTACCTTTTTAAGCAATGTGCGGATCTTGTCATTCGTAGGTGTCTTGATGGGCCGACAGCTTTAATAATCCTTGAAGCTTACCACAAAGGACCTACCGGTGGTCACTTTGGTCCTAACTATACCGCGAAGAAAGTTTTCTACTCTGGATTCTATTGGCCCTCCATTTATCATGACACTCATGAAATGGTTAAGCATTGTGATGCTTGCCAAAGACAAGGCAAGATCACACATAAAGATGAGATGCCTTAAAATTTCATCCAAGAATGTGAAATCTTTGACGTATGGGGCATCGACTTTATGGGGCCATTTCCATCATCTAAAGGGAACAAATACATTTTTGTAGCCGTTGACTACATATCCAAATTGGTTGAAGCAAAGGCTTTACCTACTAATGATGCGTGGGTGGTTGTGAACTTTCTAAAACAATTATTTGCTCGATTCGGTGTTCCTCGTGCTATCATTAGTGATCGCGGGACTCATTTTTGCAATGATCAATTTTCACGAGTCATGTCTAAGTATGGTGTCAATCACCGCATTTCCACCGCGTATCATCCACAAACTAATGGTCAAGCCCAGATCTCTAACTGTGGACTTAAGAGAATCTTAGAGCGTACTGTGGGAGAGTATCGTGTCGTATGGGCCGATAAGTTAGATGATGCTTTATGTGCTTTCTGTACTCCTTATAAGACACCTATAGGTTGTACTCCTTATCGCCTTATGTACGGAAAGGATTTTCACCTCCCTATTGAGTTGGAGCATAAGGATTATTGGGCCTTGAAAATGGCTAATTTTGATATTAACAAAGCCGGTGATCTTAGGAAAATCCAACTCAATGAACTCAATGAATTAAGGAATGAGGCTTATGAAAACTCTTTGATCTATAAGGAAAAAACTAAGCTCATTCATGACTCCAAGATTAAAAACCAAGAGTTTCACATAGGTGATCAAGTTTTACTCTTTAACTCTCGGTTGAAAATCTTTTCAGGAAAGTTTAAGAGCCGTTGTCCGGTCCATTCACCGTTTCCAAAATCTTCCCTTATGGCACCATTGAGTTTTCTAAACCAAATGGGCCTAACTTTAAAGTGAATGGCCAACGTGTTAAGTTGTACTTTGGCGAGGACATCTCTCATGAGATGATTCCATCCCTCACCACGTTTCCCTTGAATTAGTTATGGGTCGAGTCAGGCTCGTGACTCGGTTAATAAAAACAAGCGCTTCTCGGGAGGCAACCCGATGATCTATCCTTTACCTGTTTGCATAGTAAGTGTAGGGGGAGCTACATATGTGTTTCTTGTCTTGTTTCTTATGATGTGCAGGGATTAAAGCTTTCAAAGAACCATTTTGATGATATTTGACGACCCGTGATCCCGTGTTCCCGGTTCTATCCTAAAATTTTGTGATTAAATATTTCATATCTTTTATGTTGACATTGAAATCACTATAGTCGTCTCTTCCTTAGCAAGATTTAAACAAAGTGCACAATGTCCTAAGTGTAGGGGATTTTACTCCCAGATGCTTAAAAATTGAGGGCAATGTTTATATCAAGTGTAGGGGACTTCTATCTAAGTTAAGTGGGCATTTCCATGAATATGTCCTCAATTTTAACCGAAAAATTTAATTTTTCGACGTTTTTCAAAATTTTTGATCTATTTTGGCGTAGTAGTATTTTTCATATATTTTCTTTTATGTTTTTTCCTTTTGTCATCGCATCGTATGTATATATTTCATTTCAAGAATAAAGTCAAAAAAATAAAATAAAGTTAAATAAAATGGTTTTAATGAGTTTAGATGTCTTTGATATATTAGTATCATCGTGAATCTTTTGACTCAACCCGATTTTACTTATCCAAGTATACTCTGGCTAGTATCCTTAACATGTTTAAATCAACTTTTGATAGGCTTTTATATAGGGAACTTTAAAACACGAAAGTCTTAACTCATACGGGTTAAGAACAAGAACTTTTTGCAAGCTCCTATAATTGATCCTAAAAAGTCGTTTATCAAGGGAACTTTAAAATGCGAATTCTAAACTTGAAAAAGTCAAAGAAGTTGCAAGATCCTATAGATGACTTGAAAACCCAAAACTTTGATTTAATAGGCTAAGCATCCACGAGTCTCATTACTTGAGATTTTAAATTGTGGAGAACGAGAGATGATAGAGTCAATTATAAGTTTGGTATTCTTTCCTGAATTTATGTGAGTTAATTATAAGCTTTTTCTCCCATCGCTTGTTAATAAATATATTCGCAATAGGTAAGGTTGTACGATTTGAAAAGTTACTTAGCTTCTATCACAAGATCGTTTAAAAGTTGCTCGGGATTAATTAGAGTTTATAGCCAAGGCATAACTTACTGAAGCGGGATGCGAAGATTGGTGAGTCTAAAAAGGTCCTAACAAGGCATGAGGGATACATTTTGTTGCTAAAAATCCTAAGTGATGTGAATAATTATTTGTCAAAAATGAATATGAAGGATCGAGACACACGACGAAAAGCAAATACTCCCCTAAAGATCATGGAGAAGTCTATGCGAAAAGACCCTAGCAAGGTATGAGGATAAATAGATCCAAGTCCTAAAAGGAGGCGGATCGTTGTATATAAAAAATCCCAAATAAAGATTGGAGAAAAATGAAGAAGTCATGGTCCAAGTTTGAGGAATCTCTCAAAAATTTCAAGTGAAGAAATTCCTATTATGATGAGAAGACCATTATTTCAAGAATGTCTCTCAAGATTCGAAGTATGAAGTAAATGCCAAATATCGGTCCGAGAAAGGTCTCAAATCATGAAACGAGTTATGCCAAGATATGAACTTTATGAGATTTCGAGAAGCAGTTTTAAAAGATTTTGTCCTTTAGCTAACTATTGATTAAATCGTCCTACTTTATTTTCGGCCTAAATAAACTATCAAAATAAGTCAACAATGCATCCTCGTGATCATTCAAGACAACAATAAAATATAAGAGATACACCTAGGAATAAGGGAGTCTAAGCGAATAATTGAGCCACATGAGTGAGTGTTAGCTTTACTAACTTATAATAACAATGATCTCGTTTTTAAGCTTAGTATGGGGAACGTGAAACTTGAGGGTGATAAACATTCATGACAACCAAAGCCCTAATGTAAGTCTTCGATCTCTTTACTTGTTTCGTTCTTCTATTATTTTGTAATTTTCTATTTTTATTTAGTTTCATTATTGTCTAGTATTTAATAACGGCTAAGGTGGGTTAATTAGGTTGGAAAATGTTAAGCTTTTCTTTGAAATTATGCATTGCAAATGGTCAAGTGTAGGGGATTTAATAAGTGTGAAAACACTTACCCTTTTACCACTTAACTATAATAAAAACAAGACCAAAACGTGTATTTAATGTCTTCAAAGGCGAATTATGCGTGGTTTGTGTTTTTATAGTGTTTTAGGACAAAAATATGAAAAAGGAAGAAAACACGGGCTTTCACGGGCTTTTATCAAAGAAAAAGACAAAAGACGAAGTCAAAAGATCAAAAGTGCAAGAAGAACGGAAGTCAAAGGCCTATTCTGAAGATTTATCGAAGAAAAAGTCTAAAGACAGAAGTTTAACGAAGTCGAAGAACCAAGTCTACTAAAAGAAGAAAATTAGAAGACGAGTTCATTTTATCATTCGACTAATCCCGAGACAAAGTCGAGAATGACGAGTTTATTGTCAAAGACGAGAAGACAAAAGAAAGAAAGAAGGAAGCATCACACCAACCACTCCTTTCCCCTATAAATAGAAGACCCTCATTCATTTGAGGGAGTTAGTTTTTTTAGTTAGTAGTTAAATTTTATTAAGTTTTAGGAGTTTTACTTTCTCTCTCTAGTTTTTCTTTCATTTTTCTTAAGCTTTTCATCTAAAAACTTGTGTTGTTGATTCTTAATCTTCACCTCTAATTCAAGTTTTTTATATTAACCTCACTCTTCCTTTCTTGTTTTGAAATCTATTGGTTGGTTTGGTTTATCATGTAGCTTATTTGATCTTAGTGCTTATTTTGAGTTTGGCTTATTTTTAAATTAGTGGTAGATTAGTGATTGGTTGTTTCGTTTTAAATTTGATTCGTGTGATTTCTTTGGTGTTTGGATCAAGTTTTGGCTTAAAATCCCGAATTCGGTTTAATTGAAGCGAAGAACAGGAAAAGTACCAAACAGATTGCTTTACTTCCGAATATTTGTTGAAATTCCGAAGTTTTTAAGAGGGTTTCTATTTTGCGAAGTCACTTTGGAATTATTGGTCATTTTGAGAAGTCACTTTTGAATATTGGGTATATTGCTAAGTTACTTTGGAATAAGTGAGTTATTGCTAAAGTATTAAGTGAGTTATTGCTAAAGTAATAAAGTGAGTTATTGCTCAAGTAATAAGTGAGTTATTGCTAAAGTAATAACTGAGTTATTGCTCAAGTCAAATTATTGAGACGATCCTAAGCAAAGTTAATTCTGAAGTGCTTTATTAAGATTCCGAAGTGTTATTATTCCGGATAAACTCCATTTTGATCTCGGATTAGCATCAAGGTTAGATATCCTATTTTATTTTTATATCTATATTTATGTTTAATAATTTTAGTATTTATTTTACAAGTAGAAATAGATAACCAAAAGCTCTCCCTAGTTACCAAAAACGACAATTCCACCATAAACCGTGATCAATTCGAATTGAATCGAGTACGCACAACACACAAAACACAACACGAACATATAAAAATTCAGTTATTATCTACATCAAACACATAATTCCCTAACTTCAAGGAACTCCCTTTTAGTATAGAATTTGTGCTAACAATCCTTACATCGCCTAACTCCACATTACGCTTAGTTGCTAACTCTATTGGTTCTTAATCGATAAGGCGACCGAATTTGTATATCTACAAAACTCCTATCTGAACCAGAATTAAACAATATACTAGCATAACGTGTATAGAGCAAAACGTACCATTCACCACGTTAGGACCTTGAGGCTTGTGCACGTTTCCTACAGCATAAGCCGGAGCAGCAACATTTCATCCTTGTCGATTTCCAGCCTTAGGACAGTTTCCTTGTTTGTGTCCCTTCTCACCACATCCAAAGACAACCATTAATCTTGTGGCATTTGCACCCATTGCCACGCCTCTTGCTCGACATTCCACATCCCTATGCCCTGCCTTTCCACACTTGTTACACACATGAGGTCAATTCCCCACGTGATACAAACTACAACGGTCACATTTTGGATTGACCTTGTTTCCTTTTGGCACTATGGAAGCTCTCACTCTATCATTCCTCCTTCGGTTAAACTGTTGATTTCTGTTAGCTACTTGGGTGTTATTGCGGTAACCACCACGATTCTGAACGTGTGCTTGACTTGTTTGAGCCGTCTCCCATTTCCTCTTGTTACCTTCAGCCACACTATCTTTCTTGTCTTGCACCTTCACATCCATTAGAGCATGAGCCATTTGGACAGCTTCATCAAAAGACTTCGGCTTCGACGAAGTAGTCTCACCCTTTAGTTTGCTTGACAATCCTTTGATGTATTGCTTCATCTTCTTGTGGTCATCCGCAAAAGTATCAGGGCACAACAAGCTCAACTCATTAAATCTCCTTGTGTAAGCGGTGATGTCATTGTTTGTCAACACTAGATGCCTCAGTTCATCCTCTAACTGACCCAATTCCTCTCTGGGACAGAACTTTTTGGTCAAAAGCTCCTTTGTAGCATCCCAAGTCCTCCTATTGGCCACTACCAGCCCAACAGTAGCTACTTGATTGTTCCACCAACTCAAAGCGTCATCAAGAAAAGTAGCAGTCGCGAACTTCACTTTATTAGCCTTAGAGCACCTAGTTATCTCAAACGTACTCTCAATATTCTCCACCCAACGACGAAGTTCTAACACTCCTCTAGTCCCACGAAATTGAGTAGGTCCGCACTTCATAAAACTAGCATAAGAACACTGCCTTGGGAATTGTTGTCCTCCAACATTTCCACCAGCATTGCCACCTCCATCCTTTCACGATCCCTAGTTTTGTTAGCGCTCTTCACACCTGAGTAAAATCTCTGAAAAGCCTTCTTATTTTTCTGAAACCTCTTAATCACCCTAGTCTCCACCACATACCTCTCGTACAACAGTCGATCGAACTTCTTCAAACAATGCTCCGTGTTACTGTAGATCCTTGGTCCAGGACAGTTGACCCTTGCTATGTTCTCGTGGAGAGAACGAGCATTAACCGCAATACTAGAATCAGCTTGATCATCATCACTACTATCACGAGCAACTACTGGTAAACCCCTCCAATAAGCATCACATGTAAGTGTAGCAGAACGAGAACGAACCGGTTGTTGCTCAGTCTGTCCAACTGCAGCCACATGAACTTCATCCTCCACAGGATCCTCTTCCGGGTCCTCATTACTGTCAATCTCATCTTTTCCAACCTCATTCGTTTCAACTTCATCTGATTCAATCCTTCCATTTTCGGCTTGCGGGTTAGGAGCATTAGGTCCACCTTCAGCCCCTACAACGTATTCGTCTCCCTTATCGTTCGGCGGTATATCTGCCATTTCTGCAAAATACAGAAAGTTCGAGGGTATATAAGGTCATTATCTTAAATATATACATGCATGCACATGCAATGCAAATGTAGTATGTATGCCAATATGCAACAAAATGATAGCCATGCAAATGCAATGCAAAATTACGATGTCACGTACTCCGCGCACGTTCACAATACCTCCATATAATACCATAGTACCATAGTACTTACTTAATAAATATTCAGGAAACTTCAGTTTCAAAAGGGATACATCTCAAAATAAAACAATACTAAAAGAAATCTTACCGGAGCCATGCAAGATAGGTGTGTGATTTGGAAACAAAATACTTACGACACCAAAGTTATAGTTTAGGATCTTTTTCAAAAACAACATAGTTCTCTATAACTTGTGGCTCTTATTACCAATCTCTAACACCCCCAATTTAGCTTGCGCAGCAGAATATCACAATTGGGTGTTAGTTAAAGAATCATCCCACACAAGCCATATTGAACGACTCAAAAGAGACGTTATAAGCATAAGTAATTTAAAAACATGTTAAATTACAACAACAACATAAATTGTCTAAAAGTTTCCATACCCAAAATATAACAGAGTAATGTTAGGTCCCCACAAATCTCAACCTGTTTAAAACCAACCCACATTGTTTACAACACATACAAGAAAATACAAATTCTCTTTGTTAAAAGGGAGGAAAACCAGTTAGACCGTCCACAAGCCACACCAACATCCATTGCATGCTCCGCCTCTATCATCCTTGATTACCTAAAACACATGCTTAAAATCGTCAACATATAATGTTGAGCGAGATCTATAGGTTTTACAAAATCATAGTTGAACATAAGTATAAAAATCATTCACGATTATTCAATAGTATGCAGATCCTTACAAACTATAATTGGGTATTACTCATTATAGCATAGACTATTTAATTATGTTTAAGCTCATGACACCGACCCCGTAAACTAATTACCCGCACCAAATGCCGGCATGATTTAAGTGAAACCATTGCCCCTCTTAGGTATTCGTTGCCAATCATACCTTTTTCTTGACACAAGTTATCCAACCACAGAGGGTACTCAACGTACTAGCTCTCGTCTAGGATAGGGTCGTCAACCCAATAGTACTATCAATTGTTCAAGCTGCTATTTCCAATCCATATTAGGATCAAAAAATAATTAACGGTTCATGAATTTAGGGTCTTTGGCAACTAGCTACTCAACATAATTCAAAACATCATTCGGGTCCAACTATCATTCATGACTTATGTTCCTTTTCATTTAAATAGCATGTATCCCCCTCGCGGGTAAAAATCATTTAAAATAAAGCAAAGAGAGAGGCTATAGACTCACCTTAAGTAGTAGTGGTTGTATTAACGGAGACGTAGACGGAAAACAATCACCGACGATGAGGACACCCCTTGAAATCAATTACAACACCTAACAAACAAATCGCGTAATGAATCATAACCTTAATGTACCTTCAAGTACTATATGTAACTAATTAAGAACACTAAATGTTCATATAAACTCATGCTAAAATCCCAAAAAAGTGATATTTACTAGACACATTCATTGTTATACGTTATTAAAACTATTACTCGATTTATAATTCTGCCGATACATACCTAATGTACGGACTGAATTCTCATACTTAAACATCACGAATTTTTACGAAAATCGCAGTAGACTTCACTTACATCATGTAAAAAGCTCATAAAATTTTTCATAAAAAGATATTACTTTTAAGTCACGCTGCCCAACACATTTCCAACCTTGAAAATCCGGGCAGATTTACACCCGTACGTTGTAAAACCAATTTGACTCACTTAACCAATTCCGTTGCAAAACCAATTTCTAAGTTTAAAAATAGACTCAGAAACTCATGTTTTGAGCTAAATAACAGCCCTAGACAATTTTTAAAACTCTACTTATAGTCCCGAGATTTGACCTAAAATCGAACACAAATTCAGATTATGTCGACTTTCATCTCCCGATACACAAAACATCAAACTAACGTAACTTTTGACTCGTTTGGAGTTAAAAGCTCTATCTTAAATCAAAGCAAGTCTAGAAAGAATCTCTACAACTCTATCCTATAATAAAAATCTGGACACAAACTTAAAACTATGAAAAATAGCCTTGAATAATCTGTTTGAAAAAGACACTTTACAAATCACCTTTTTACCCATTTTCAACTCATACCATCTACTCCTATGATCATAAAATAATCAACAAACAATCATAACCCCTCAACAACATCCTAAATCACTTGAATGATTCATCCACACAAAAACCCATTTCATAAATGCTACATGCAATCTAACCAACAAGATTAAAAAGCATCTAAACATGTATTTAAACATAAACCCATAAACTAAATAAATCAAAAATCAAAATCAAACAAACACCCCCCCTTAATGAACAAAAACACCAAAAAAAATATTTTTCTAGCCTTTTTAATCAATCCCCTTTGTTTATAAACACTTTTTACAAACATAAACACAAGATTTTTAGATCAAAACTCACTTAATCATGAACAATAATTTTGAAAAATTTAAGATGATGCATGCATGTTTTTAATGGATTAGAAGACTCACAAGATGATTTAGAAGGTGGGTCTTCAATTGGTTTTCTCAAAAACCTAGAAAACATGGTGGTGGTTGTGATGGTGGTGGTGTAGCCGTCGGCTAAAGAGAAGGAGAGGGAGAGGGGTGAAATTCTTTAAATGATTTTGTGTTGTGTTTGTGTTTGTTTCCCCCTTTTGTAAAAATGGAGGTACCGCTTTTGCAATTTTAGCTTTCTTTTGGCCTTAATGGAAAACTTTAAATTAACCACTCAAGGGTGGCCTAGTGGCAAAAAGATTTGTGGCTATCACTCCAAAGTGTGTGGGGTCTCAAGTTCAATTCCCGCTAGGTGCAAACAACCTTGAAGTGGCCACGCCAACCTCCTGAAAAGGGAGGGCTTTACCTGGTTTGAGTCTGTGTGGCGGTGGGCTCAAACCCCGTGGATTAGTCGGCCAATGAGTCGGAAATCACGGTTACCAAAAAAAAAAAAATGGAAAACTTTAAATTAAAGAGCGGGATTCAACCCAATTGTCGGTTTTGAATTTTTGCGGGAGTCAGGGTTCATCCTGGCTACTCCAAAATGATATTAAATGGTTTAAACGCACCCAAAATGGAATGAAAACGGTTCCGACTCGACTTAACACGAAATAAAAATAAAAACTTCGAAAAATCCAAATATCGATCAATCGATAATAAAAGTTCAATTTTGGGCATCCGTCGTTATCGTAATCGTCATCGGTTCCTCTTAAATTGTAAAACGTTAGAATTAAGACCTCCAACATTGGTTTCAACTTAAACCGTCAAACATATTATCAACAAAATTCTAAAAATTTCAAAAATATACGTAAAATAGGATTAAATAATGACGTTGATTTCTGGGGGTGTTACAATCACATAGGTTAAAGCACATAAAACTAAATCCATAGATCATCCACATGAGAAAATCATGAGGGAAAAGAAAAGAAATACAAGAAATAAAATCACAACTAACTACTACAAAGTTAGCTAAACTAGGTCTTGAATTCATAGTCCTCTTTGGCTTGACCTTCTTTAAAAAGCATGTTATTTTGAAAACCATCATTCATCTCCTAGGATGAGGAGAAATGGAGAACAAGGCAAGCAATAAATCATGCAACCTTCTATGAAGACCAAGCATCTCCAATCTTAGGTTTTAAATGATGTAGTTATTATAGAGACAACATGGGCAATTTGCACCATGAGCTTCTAGGAACCCAAAGAAGTAAGGAACACCCATGAACTGAGGAATTGGAATGCCCAAGATAGGGGCATTAGTGTTTGAGGGTGGAGGAGGTGGTGGAGGCATAGTGTCCAAGGGTGAGATGGGAGAATTTAGTGGAGTGAAAGGAGAGGTAACCAAAGGCTTAAGGACAAAGGGAATGCTTTGTAGAGGTTGAGGTTGAGAAATCCCATCCAAAGGAGGACTAGGAGTGAAAGGTGAAGAAAGCTCATTCATTATTGATTGGAATCAAGAGGAGGTAGAACCATGTGAATGGTTAGTACAATGAGTTGTGTTTGTCTTGCATGGAGCAAGGGGTGGTGAAGGTGAAGAGGAAATGAGAATAGGAGAGATCTCATTTTTGGGAGTGTGAAAAGATGAAGAACCAATGTTATGTAACTTAATCTTAATTTTAAGGCTTCTTTTAGAAGAGGAATTTTTGGAAAAATTGGATGTTCTAGTGGACACCATGGTAGTGTGTTGAGGTTTAGAGAAGAGTTGAAGGGATGAAGAATACAATCAACAAGAGAGGGCTTAAGAAGAGAAGGGAATGATCCAAAATAGTAATGGGCTAAAATCATTTAAGGTGAATAATGAAATTAGGTATCCTGGTTTAGGAAGGTGCAGGTTTTTGCAAAAATTTTATCAAACTTTTACACAGATTAAGGAAAACAGTGTAAAGAAAAGATTATGTCGAAGTAGTGACAGGCGGTTCCTTATCTAGGGCCGCGATTCTTTATCGCTAAGGAACCGCGGATTCGATATGGAACCGCGACCAGTGGTGTCAAAAATTTGCACTTTCTGAAACTTTGTTTAGCCTAGATTTCCCACAAGTAAATAGCAAGCCAAAGTTAACTATAAATCAAAATCTAGGAAGCTAACAAACACAAATTATGCACAAAGCGATGTAAATCAAAAGATCGATTACATAGTTAATTAAGGATTAAAATAGTTAGTAATCCAAACAAGTAGTAATAGTTAATACACACATAATAAAAAAGAGAAGTTCAACATCACAAAACATGTACAACATGTTCATTATGAATCAAATCCAAGTCATCATCTCTTCTTCTTTCCAAGTCCTTTGATCAATTTTCCCAAGTACTTGAATCCACCTCTTGACTCTACTCGATGATCATGCAACTCACCTTGTGTTCTAAGATTTGACCGATAGACATCCTCAAGATTAAGGTTCTCCGGAATTTCACTAGTAGCATTATGAGGAGGAGGAGAAAGGTCTTCTAACCCGTCCATTAATGAGTTAGTGGATGGGTGGGAGTTACACGAAGAGCCGAAATGAGCACTTGTACCTATGTCATAACCATCACTTGTTGGCATAAAAGTGTACTCATTATTGGACTCTTGTTGGTCGGATTTTCTTGAACCTCTATGACTTTTAGGCTTTCTTTCATATACCTATTGAAAAGGTAACATTGTAGATTTGCTAAAATAGATCTGGTGGTCTAACATGGTGGAAATAGGTGGTGGAAGCCATTGATGAGCTTAGAGAGAGAGAGAGTGGTTTTGTGAAAGAAAGAAAATGAATTAAAAGTGAAAATGAGACACAAGCAACACCCCTCCTTGGAAGCTAAGGAGGGGTATATATAGTCACACACGCACCTTAAACTATACATTGAACCTAGTCTAGTCTAAGCGTGTGTGACTATGATAACTAACGGGAATTCTTAAATGTCGTCACATAAAGTGAGTTTCCAACAATCTTCCCCCATGGGACGACGTGTAGAATTCCTTACAATATTCTTCCTAACAAGTACAAAATGATTAAGAACAAGAGCTTTCTTGAAGCATCCAATGCTGATGAAGTCTTCTGAGGCTTCGTCTTCAAAACGACTCATCTTTAAAGTAACTTGTAGAAGAAATACTTTAACGGCACGAGCTAAGTAACCCATACACTTCTGGTTAAGGAGAAGCTTCTGAATTATCTTCCCCCTAATTCATGCCACGTAAACTTGATGTAGAAGCTTTAAATAGCTTCCCCCTAAACCGACAATCCTCGTAAGCAACTTCAAAGCTTTCAATAAAGCTTAGAATGATTAAGCGCACAACGGAATCTAACAAGCAAATCCCATCATATAACATGATAATGTTGCTAAGAGGGATTGAAAGTTTGGGGCACACCAAGTAGATCAACAACTTTTCAACTCATGCTTGAATAATTCTTCTGAATTTTTCTTCCCCCTGAGAGTTCAAGTTATACATACCAGAAAGAATCAAGACACTTCTTCCCCCACATAGTTGAAGAAGGTAAATCAATCCCAATTATGAAGCTCAAATACTGAAGTGGACACTTTATCCCATTCATGAAGCTGACATCGTAACACCAGAGTCAATTAAGTCCCGGAAATGCACATGTCTTCTTTCGGAGATGCACCAGAGTCAATTAAGTCCCGGGAATGCATATAGGATAATGATGATGTTTAATTGCAACAATCAAACAATTAAACCTCGAATCAGTAGTGTACTGTTTGGAGATTGATAACGACACGAGTTAAAACACTGATTTTCTCTGCGGCTATGACAAATGTCATCCCGGAATATCTTCAAATCAAAAGAAGGTATGAAGTTCATCACGTGTACTCGTTGTGCGTTTAATGTGTCTTATTCTTCCCCCTTGATGGTTTCGAAACTCGGAACCATCAATAAATTGTACGCACATGAACCTGAAATCTCGTGAGAATAATAAATAAGCTGAATTATATATTTTGTGAGAATCAGCTGTTGATCGAAAATCTCTTCTCATAAACTCTCCATGGCCACCTTTACCATCCCACGTGAAAGCAATTTGAAGTGACCACTGAAAGAATGAACCGGATACATCAAACGTGAAACTGAATAAAAATCCTTCGATCTTATGACTTAAGCTTGCACTATTGTTGAATGAAGAACGGTGGAGAAATCTCTAAGTACTCAATGCATCACTGAAGAAGTCTATAAGCACAACACCTCTTGAAATTATCCACGTCGACTAAGCGCGTGACACTGAGTACAACAATGTAACCCCTTTAAGTGATAGTTATCCGAGTCATCAACCATCCACCCCGAACCCGGAAACCAGATAACCAAGTCTTCATTCTAGGATTAAGCACGACCAAGTTATCTATTAAAAGATAAAATAAATACACGCCTTCGAAAAATCCGTCTTCAACGTCACATAATTAATACCCGATCAAACAAAATCTGTAGCCACTAAAAAATCGCCCATTTTTTCTTGATCTCATCTCAAATAAATTCTCGTCACATTTGTCACGTTACTTTGTCACGACACGATGTCACATTTAAATCCCGTCAATATCCACAAAATTTTATTCAAAATACTTAATTTTGAAATGAAAACTTGTTTATATTGTGTTTTAAAACAAACAGCCCATAGCCATATGTAAAAAACCTCGAGTCCAAGGCCCAAGTCGTGGCCCATATCAAAAAGCATACACCCGGTCCAATATTGTGAGGTTATAACCAAGAAAAATGAGGCCCAATTGTGGAACCCGGTCCATCATCACCAAGTTATAACACTTCCAATCCTAAAACTTCTCACACAATTGACTTAACCTAAACACATACCTCGTTTCATCCGCCCCCCTTTCTTGTAAACTCCGTCCCTCACAACATCACCTCAAACATATCACCCCTTTTCTCTCCACCCATATCTCATCTGCTATCACCCATGTAACTTATCTCCTACCGAACTCAAACAGTTAACCCGAATTCTTCTCAAACACATACAAGACTTCGTCCCATCTCAGTCCTTCATCTCAGTCAACAAGAAATAATAAGAACCATCATCATGTAAACACGTAGCAACAAGATCTTTAAGTGAATAAAGGTCTCGGGTAAGTTAATTTCAATGGTTGCATGCTGGTTTTTTTTTACTAAATCATAACAAAGAGTGGTTTTAACAGATTTGTTAAAAACCATTCTTATATTCGTATAGTAAATGGGTAAAAACCCAATATAAGATCTATGATGAAGGATTTAATTTCGTGTGTAAGATCTTAATAGATCTATGGTTGCATGTGCAAAACACGAGAAAAAAATGAAACTGAGATCGAGATGTGAGATTTCTGTTTTTGGTCGAGTTTAGGTCAGTTCTTTTTAGTCCGAGTCTAGATTGGATGGGGGGTTAGGAGACGATGGGTATTAGGTTTAGATATGGTGTTGAGGTGTAAAAAGGTTGGAGTAATATTGAGTCGGCTCAGGAAGTAAACTGAGTCAACTCGGTAATTACCGAGTTGACTCGGTTGTGATGGTATTGATTTTGGTCACATTTTTGGTTCACAAGTTTTTTAAAACACATGGTCCATCAGAATGTAAAAAAACAATCCCATCGGAATATTTTTCAAAATAGTCCATCGGAATGTTTTTATTTTTGAGTCAAAATAATGTTTAGGTCATCATCGGAATGATTTAATCTGAATCCCCATCTGAATCCCAATCTGAATGTTCAATCTGAATGACCATCGGAAAGACCGATCGGAATGACCAAATAAATAGTCTAATCGGAATGTCCTACTCGAAATCCCCATCTGAATCCCAATCAGAATGTTCAATCTGAATGACCAAATAAATAGTCTAATCGGAATGTCCAATCAGAAAAGGGTTTTGAAGAAACCGAAAATGGTGGATCTGCCCAATTATTTTGTGTTTTGTCCTTTTCCCAAGAAATTAGATCTGATAGATGTAAAAAGAACAAAAAACTGTAAAAAAAATGGTCAAGTGTTTGATGACTACTTGAATAAACACTAACATGGACCAGATATGACACTGATTTGATAAAACCAGTGAGACAATGAAAACCAATAACAAAGATTGAGACTGTTTGGACACCAATAAGACGTGACAAAAAATTTTGACAAATCAGACCAAAAAAAATGATATAACGAGACACAAAGAAAGAATTAGACCACCAAATCGAATATACGAACACGATCCAAGGATGGAACCGAGGCTCTGATGCCAAATGTAGATTTGCTAAATAGATCCGGTGGTCTAACATGGTAGAAATAGGTGGTGGAAGCCATTGATGAGCTTAGAGAGGGAGAGTGGTTTTGTGAAAGAAAGAAAATGAATTAAAAGTGAAAATGAGACACAAGCAACACCCCTCCTTGGAAGCTAAGGAGGGGTATATATAGTCACACACGCACCTTAAACTATATATTGAACCTAGTCTAGTCTAAGCGTGTGTGACTATGATAACTAACAGTAATTCTTAAATGTCGTCACATAAAGTGAGTTTCCAACAAACATAACCTGTTGAACCGGTTGAATGCGAGAAAGATCGAGATTAGGAAAGTCACGAACAACCCTTTTTAAGAGGCGAGAAGGAGCATGGCATAAGGGATATTTTTTTTGGCTTAGAGATATCATAATTGATCCGTCAAGCGATAAAATATGCTAAATTGTACTTGGTTTCGGTTAAGATTCAAAATATCATATGCACTAAACATGCCAGAACATGATCCCGGTTCCCACCAAGACAAAACACATTTTTCCTAAGGATGTTGGCCCATTGGACCATATCATCATTAAGATCGCTTAAGAGAACCTCATGACGTTTCACCGAACGTCTTTTAGTATGAAGGCTTCTTACAACGGTTCCATTACGCTCTTTGGAAATGATGTCAAGGATGAAGTCAAGGACAAATTCCAAGTGGCCTTTTGGAGGACAATCGTTGGACTCAAGGAGAGCCTCAAGATTCCATTTAGCTGTGAAACGACAAGTGCCCTCAAATGGCACACCGAGAATTTGACCAAATGCTTCGAGAGAGTATTGAATGAGTTGACCATTCAAGATGAACATAACAAATATTCTACCATTTTCTATGATGAGAGAATAAGTGCTAAAGAACTCCAAGAGGAATTTGGGGTAAATCTCTTCTTCTATGTATAGCAAACAATCGAACCCAATTTGTTCAAACGTATACTTAATGTAAGGATAATTCCTAATGTCCTCTTGGACAACTCTACCCTCGTGGAAACAACGAGTTTGAAGGGAATGATAGGTGTGGGCAAGTTGAGTTGAGTTACAAAAGTCGGCAAGGTTAGGCATATATTGTCTAGTGTCTTGGTCATCTTTTTGATATCTTAAAGGCATGATTTGTACCTAAATACAAAACAAATATTTGTCCAATCACTCATATGTTACATATAGGCTAAGAATAAAAAATATGAGGATGTATTTCATCAATCTCTTGACAAACAAGGTTTAATCCTTATCATTCTCATACTCACATTGTACCTAGTTCATTATTGACAATAACATATTGATCATGTAAGATCAACAATGAACTTTGAACATTGGTTTTTCAAAACAAGGTTTTTAGGTAAGCATTCAACAATGCCATTATCAACTTGTTCATGGGTTCATATCAATTTCATTAATCAACCAAAATTATTTAGTCAAAATTCGGATTTTTTCTACAAGTGGATTTTAGTGAAATTTCAATGAATATGAACTTAAGGAATCATAGTAACAATACAATGTCAACTCTTATTCCTAGTAAGGTTCTAATTCAATGTCAAATTTAAAAAGCCCCAATTATGAATGTATGAACCCTAGATGAAATTATATGAAATTGAAAGAAATGACTTACAGATAATTGATCTTGGATGAAGGATGAGTGAAACCCACAAATCGAAATCAATTGATCTTGAGTAATTGAAGGTTTTGGAAAAACAACAATGGTGAAAAACTGGGTATTTTCATTGGCTGTGTGTGTGAAGGAGAGAGGTTTTGTTTGAAAAAAAATATTTTAATAAAACTGGCGCTTTAGCAAAGTTTCTGCCCACGGTTCCTGATCGATAAGGAACCGCGCATTTGAACCACGCATGATAAAGAACCGCCTACAGTGGCTGGTTTTTATCAAAGAAAAACAAAGAATTTTTGAAAACCAAAATTTTTAATGTACTTAAAAATATATCTCAAACCTTTTAGGATATCATTGGACACCACAACACTAGGTAATAATGCTTTATTGAAGGATTACGAGTTGAATCGAGATAGGAGAAGACCAAAACGGACAAACGACTAGTCGTAGAAAAGAAGCAAGGGGAAAGGAGTCAAGGGAAATGAATCAAGACCAAGAACATTGCTCAAGAGACAAATGACATTCTTCAAATCGAGGAGCCAAAGAACTTGTGTCATATATAGTGGTTTAAGATGTGCCTTTCTGGCGAAAGTCTAAACGGCTTTGGTAATGAATTATACCAAGCAATTTTGATGCATAGAATAAGATCATTTTCAAGAGTAGTCTTATTCCATTTCAAAATATGAGCAACATATAGATTCACTTTCTCTCCCACATGATCGGATAATTATTATTAGGATTAATAATAACAATATCCTTGGAATATTTCAATTCCAAATGTGTAAGATCCACCTACAACTTAATGAAGTAGTTTGGTATCTCAAGGGATTCACCAATCATCCTAGAGATGAGCTCAATTGTACAAGTTACACAGGATATTGGGCCTACTAACCGTAAGGGTGCAAACCATGGAAATTATGCTTGATACTTTAAGCTTCTACAAACTCACCCTACATCTCCATAGTGAGTCAAGTATCCAAGCAATGAAGGTTTGAGAGGGAAAAGGAAAGAATCACAAACCACAAATAAATGTCAAGGCAAGGATGCCAAGAACAAGCATATAGTAAATTAATGAACAAAAGAATGATCAGTAGAGCGTGTGGAAGAACGAAAGCGTACCTTGGCCACAAATAACATTCCAAGCTTTCAAGGAACTAATGCAAAGACAAACTATGACTAATAGTGATTACTAAATCTTCAAGTACTAATATCACTCCTATCCCTCTTGATATCATCATTCAATGATGTTGGAAATCAAAGAAGATGAGTCTTCTACAAGTGTACATAACTCAATCCACAATCAATTGAATGATTTGTCTTCATGAGTACCTACACATAACAAGATGCAAACTAGTAGATACATTTCAAGAGTAAATCTAGAATGAATTAATACTACTAATCTAAATGAGATGCAATATTATCAACTTAAAAGGCTTATTTTCAACAAAAAAATAGTTTTGACCAAAGAAAAACTTTAGTACAACTTAACCTTCTAATTTGAGGATAAAATGGATCGATACAAGTTTTAAAGTACAATATACTTCAAAGATCTTGTGTTACCATCGCTCTGATACTAATTGTAGAAACTAGAAGGGGGGGGTTGAATAGTTTCTCATCGGTTTATCTCCTAATTAAAATTCCTTCCAATTAGATGAGTGGAAAAACTATCTTTACTTGAAAGCCAGTTGCATAATGATTTGGTTCAATTCTAATGCATTAACAATATGTACTAAGTATAATGATAATTAGGGGTGTTCAAAAAAACCGAGAAACCGACGAACCGAGCCGAACCGCTCAATCCGAAACCGAAAAAACCCGAAACCGAAAAAACCGAAAACGAAAAAAACCGAAACCGAAAAAACCCGCTTATAACAGTTCGGTTACGGTTTTCAATTTTAGATATCCGTGGTTAACCGAACCGAACCGCACATATTATACTTGAAATTTTTTAACTAAATATTCAAATTATAGTACATGTATTAATTGTATTAGTACCCTACTTTTATTATACATGAAATTTTTTAACTAAATATTCTAATTGTAGTTACATGTATTAAACATGTATGTGTAAATTTAATTAATGTGATCGTAGTTTATAAATATCGAATAAATATTTTTTAGTTAATATGTTATTTATGAATATACTAATGCACTTTTTTATAACAAAATAATTTTTATATGATTTTTATCTATTTAATGTCGTTGAATTATACGAAAACGACATTCTATGTTGTAAACCATGTTATTATTTATAAACTAAAACTTTATGAAACTTAATTCATGGTTAACCGTGACCCGAATCGTGGGTAACCGCTCATTTCGGGTAACCGTATGTCCGGTTAACCGCCTTGTACGGTTCGGTTACGGATAGTAAATTTAACTAATTGAACCGCGATGGATAGTCAAAATCGTCTAACTAACCGAACCGAACCGACCCGTGAACACCCCTAATGATAATGAATGTATGTAATGAGTAAGGAAAGAAACAACCTAGTAGGAAGACACCAAGATTTATAGTGGTTCGGAAACGAGGTTCTATCCTCGTTCCTACTCCACTCCTCGAGTACACCTTACTCGAGATTTCCACTATATCCACAAGGTCCCATCTTGGCGGAGAAAACCTTACAACATCGCTTACATTATTTTCCTACACTAAGCCAAATGTCAAGAACTAATCTTAGCTAGGACCAATCTACACAACGTCGCCCACTTCACAATTTTACGAGACAAGGATAGATGTCGAGTTCTAATCCAAAGCTAGAACCAATCTTCACAACGTTTCCTACTTCACCATTTTCCGACACAAGGCTAGATGTCGAGTTCTAATTGAAAGCTAGAACCAATATTCACGACTCTTCACTTTGAAGCTAAGTGAGAACATCACACAACACAACTACTCATCACTTTATACTTTAGTGAGAACTCACAATACAAAACCACATCACTTTATAGTTTAGTGAGAACTAACACAACTTATTACAACTCAACTAAACATATCCAAGTACACACATGTAGCTTGGATCTACACAACACAAATCCAAGCACACATAGATGCAAAGGAATTTCACAACTCTAGTCCAGGTATTTACACATAGCTTGGATGAACACAACTAGTCTAAGTATTCACCAATACATTGGATTTACACAAGACACAAATAAACAAATGATGAACATGATTAGATCTTTAGGAGAGAATGATCTTCATCAATGCTTCATCTTTAATCACATCACAAGTGTGTGAGTGATCTTCTCTTTGGACAAGGTAAAAAAGGAGATCAAGAGGATAATAATAGGTAAACATACTTAAAACATTAAGTGATCATTTACAAATGATTAGGATTAGAAACTAGAAAGAAGACCGAAAAAGAGGTCCAAAAAGGGTTAATGAAAGTACATATTTAATTCACTATTTATAGGAGACAAGATCCCAACGACTACCTGGGGGAGGTTCCTTAACTACCCAGGCAGTTCCTTATCGATAGGGAACCGCGTAGGCACTTAAGGAACCGCGGAGAGTAGACTCCGCTCCATTTTGTCTTTTAGTGAATTTGAAATAGCTGAGGCTGTTTAGTAAGTGTAAAAACACTTATCCTTTTACCACTTATTTCCAATAATAACAGGACCAAAACGTGTATTTTATGTCGTAAAAGTCGAAATTATGTGTGGTTTGTGTTTTTATTGTGTTTCAGGATTAAAATATGAAAAAGGAAGAAAACGCGGGCTTTCACGGGCTTTTATCGAAGAAAAAGACAAAAGACAAAGTCAAAAGATCAAAAGTGCAAGAAAAATGGAAGTCGTAGGCCTATTATGAAGATTTATCGAAGAAAAAGTCTGAAGACGAAAGTTTGACAAAGTCGAAGAACCAAGTCTACTAAAAGAAGGAAATTATAAGACGAGTTCGTTTTATCACTCGACTAATCCCGAGAAAAAGTCGAGAAAGACGAGAAATTAAAAGACGAGAAAAAAAGGAAGCAACACATGCATTTTTCCAACTCCTATATATAGTCTTCCATTCCTTCATTTTGGGGAGTTAGTCATTTTAGGAGTAGATTAGTTTAGGAGTAGGAGTAGATTACTTTCTCTCTCTAGATTTATTTCATGTTGTTAAGCTTTTCTTTCAAGTTTTCTTACTCTTTAATCTTTAAACTTGTACTTTTGAATCTTTAATTTTCATCTTATTTCAAGCTTTTCACAATCATTCTCATTCTGCCTTTCTTTATTTTTAATCTTGTCTAATTTTGATAATCATGTAGCTTGTTAATCATGTTCTTTGATTTATTGATGTTTGTGTTTGATTGTGCTTATTGATCTTTTAGTGTTTGATTTTTATAGCTTAAAGTGTTTTAGTGCTTATTGTGTTAATTTTCTTATTTTTAATTAAGTGCTTTTTAGTTAATTTTTATAAAAAGTTGTTTTTAAATATTTTTATTATTTAGTTTTTTTAAAAGTTTTTAAATTTTGGTCTATTAGCTTTTTCTTAAATTTGATTTGGTTAAGTTTTTAGATAAGAGCTTATTCGGTTTGCTTATTGCATTTTACATTCAATCGGAAAAGGGTTTACCTTTTCCGATGGTTATTCCGACTGTTTCATCAGAATAGGGTTTATGTCACATTCCGATAGATTTTACAATCTTTATTCCGATGGAATTTAGTATACAACATTCCGATAGTTTACTCTTTTAGACATTCCGATAGTTTACTCCTTTAGACATTTCGATAGTTTCACCTACATACATGCCTGCATGCTTAGGTGTTTTTGGCGCCAAAATAGAGGTGCTTGCCTAGGTGCTTCAGGTGCCTGCCTGGGTGCTTGCTTATTTATTAGTATTGTTCCGTAATCGTTTAGTTTTATCTGAAAGTTGTTCCGATTTTTATTTTGAAAGTCACGTATTTTTAGTTATATTTTTCGTCGATTTTTAGTATTAGTATTTTTTCCTAAAGTTTAAGTTTTATCTTTTATTTAGTACCCGCTTTAGCTTTTGCCTCGTTCAGTTTTAAAGTACCCACTTAGTTTTATTTTCTCCTTTTTCATTTAGTTAATTTTATTTTTCAGTCGAAAGTTAATTTTTTTCGTTTAGTTTTATTTTTATTAATTGTTTTGTTTTAATTTATGTTTTATTATTGGTTTTGCTCTTTTATTATTAGTTAATTGTTTTTAACTTATTTTTATTACTATTCGCATTTACCTTTTACTTAGAAATAGATAACCAAACTTTCCTTTTTCTTAACCAAAAACAATTGAGTCGCACTTTGAACCGGAAATAAATTCGATTAGACACCGAGAAAACGAACTTTTTAACTAGCAAAAATCTCACTATCAAATGGCGCCGCTGCCGGCTCTTTTCGTGAAGATTAATGGTTTTTGTGAGAGACGTGTTGCCTTTTGGGATCCGTTCACTTTTGAACGTTATTTTTCTTGCTCAAAATTTTTCAAAAATCCATAAAAATCAAAATTTCAAAAATACAAAAACATTTAAAAAGTCATAAAAAGCATTTCTTTTTCAAAGTTTTGCACCAAAAATATTCCTCTTAACCCTATATTGTGTTTAATTCTTTTACTCAACCCCTCTTATTTTTAATTTTTCATGGATTCGTATGTCTATTGCGTTCGGTGTGGGAGACCATTATATGGTTTTCAAACATGTCAATGGTGTACATGTGAGCGGTTCGGGAATGATATCGACAATACACAATTTGGATTTTGTCTATTTTACAATTCAACCAATTCATACTTCACCTCCACTGGCACTATCTCACCCTCTCCCATATATGCCGATCCATATCCGCCAAATGAACCGTTTTTTTTTCTCCATATCCATGTTGCCACAATCGTGGTACTTCTTATTGTCAGCCAATGAATTATTATGAGCCACATCCGTGCTATAATTCCTGTTTTCAAAATTTTGAGCCCCCACAACACTCCCTCGATCATCAACCCTCTTTTGCATTTCCTGCTGAGCAAATTGCCACTCTTTTTGACAACTTTCAAAGATTTCAAGCAGCTTTCAATAAATACATCGAAAAATGTCAAGAGGATCAACGACAAGAACAAGTAGCTAATCTTAGTGCTTATACTCCTCCTCTTGTGCGTCCTTACTACTATTATGATGATGATGACGAGGATGATATCTATAATCTCAACCCATCTTCTAATATTACTACTCCTACTCTTGATATCCCTAATGCTTCTAAGGATAGTGATACATTGAGTGAGATTAGTGATTTTGGTCTCGAAAAATTCTTTGATGAGGTTTGTGATGCACCGACTTTTGTGGAGCCTACGGACGAGGTCGCTCTTAATGATGATTTTTCTCCATGCTATGAGAATTTCACCTTTGAAATTTCTCAATCTCCTCCGGGCGATGAAGGCGATGTTGATTTATTCTCTCCGACATACGAGAAGTTCACCACTGAACTTGGGCTTGTAGATGAGGTGGAAGACGTTATTCTTCGCGACAAATTACTGAAAGTTCATCTTCTTATTGCTAAAATTGAAGCGTTGAATTCTGCTCCTATTTCTGAGTCTTTACCTCCGTATACTTCAGTTAAGAATAATGATATAGTTGAGAATAATGATACAGCTATGGAGGAAATCGACATTCTCTCAATACCTCCGGGTATTGATGATGATGATACGGAGGGGGATATTATTTTTGATAATTTGCTCCATGAAGATATTGTCCCAAGTCCCCCTCCCGAGCACCTTTTATCCCAAACTTTAGAAACCATTACCGAGGATGAGTGCTTTGACCCGGGGGGTGACATTGACAATTTCATGATTGACATCTTTACGGCTTTGCCGCTCAGTGATCATCCATTGTCTTTTGGGGATGACATTTTGATTCCTTTACCCACCCCACCTCCCGTGGATCATGATTTCACATACTTTTTGTATGTTGAAAGGACTTTTCTACCCTTTAAGACTTATCCTCTGGCCTCTCCTTTATTAATGTCCTCCGGGAACGAGGACAAGGTCTTTGATCCCGGTATTACATTCGAGGCTTCCCTGTGGACCATTTAATTCGGGGACGAGTCAGGCTCGTGAATCGGTTAACAAAAACAAGCGCTTTTTGGGAGGCAACCCGATTATCTATCTATCTTTATCTGTTTTTTATAATAAGTTTATGGGGAGACCCTTGTATGTGTTTGTTGTTTTCTTTCTTATCATGTGCAGGGATTCGAGATTTCAAAGATCCATTCTTGATGACTTTTGACGACCCGTGTTCACATCTTCCCGGTTCTATCCTAAACTCTTTTGATTCATTATTTTATCATTTATGATTGACACAGGAATCACTTTAGTTATCTCTTCCTTATCAAGATTTAAACAACTTGCACAATTTCCTAAGTGTAGGGGAGTTTACTCCCACATGCTTAAACATTGAGGACAATGTTTATATTAAGTGTAGGGGGACTTCTATCGAAGTTAAGTGGGCTTTCCTTGTATTTGTCCTCATTTTAACCGGAAAATTGATTTTTCGATATTTTTCAAAAATTTTGATCTATTTTGGCCTAGTTGTATTTACCTTTGTTATAGTTATTTTCTTTCTTTGCTAGAATAAATTTTAATAAAGTTGTTTTATTTTTAAACGTTGTGAATCTTTTGACTCAACCCGAGTTTACTTATCTAAGTTTACTCTAGCTAGTATCCTTAACGTGTTTAAATCAAGTTTTGCTAGGCTTTTATATAGGGAACTTTAAAACGCGAAAGTCTTAACTCTTACGGGTTAAGAACAAGAACTTTTCGCAAGTTCCTATAATTGATCCTAGAAAGTCGTTTATCAAGGGAACTTTAAAATGTGAATTCTAAACTTGAAAAAGTCTAAGAAATTGCAAGATCCTATAGATGACTTGAAAACCTAAAACTTTGATTTAATTGGCTAAGCATTCACGAGTCTCATTCCTTGAGATTTTAAATTGTGGAGAACATGAGATGATAGAGTCAATTATAAGTTTGGTATTCTTTCATGAATTTATGTGAGTTAATTATATGCTATTTCTCCCATCGCTTGCTAATAAATTTAATTGCAATAAGTAAGGTTGTACGATTTGAAAAGTTACTTAGCTTCTAGCCCAAGATCGTTTGAAAGTTGATCGGTATTAATTAGAGTTCATAGCCAAGGCATAACTTATTGATGCGGGATGCGAAGATTGGCAAGTTTGAAAAGGTCCTAACAAGACATGAGGGCTACATTTTGTTGCTAAAGATCCAAAGTGATATGAAGAATCATTTATCAAAAATCAATATGAAGGATCGAGACACACGACGAAAAGCAAATACTCCCCTAAAGATCATGGATAAGTCTATCCGAAAAGACCCTAACAAGGTATGAGGATAAATAGATCCAAGTCCTAAAAAGAGGCGGATCGTTGTATATCAAAATCCAAAATAAAGATTGGAGAAAAATGAAAAGACGTGGTCCAAGTATGAAGAATCTCTCAAAAACATCAAGTGAAGAAATTCCTATTATGAAGAGAAGACCATAATTTCAAATACGTCTCTCAAGATTCGAAGTATGAAGTCGCTGCCAAATATCGGTCCGTGAAAGGTATCAAATCGTGAAGCGAGTTATGCCAAAATATGAACTTTATGAGGTCCCGAGAAGCATTTTTAAAAGATTTTGTCCTTTAGCTAACTATTGATTAAATCGTCCCACTTTATTTCTAGCTTAAATAACTATCAAAATAAGTCAACAATGCATCCTCGTGATCATTCAAGACAATCATAAAACATAAGAGATACACCTAGGAATAAGGGATTCTAAGTGAATAATTGGGCCACATGAATTTGTGATAGTTTGCTAACTTATAATAACAATGATCTCGTTTTTAAGCTTGGTATGGGGAACGTGAAACTTGAGGGTGATAATCATTCATGACATTCCAAAACCCTAAAGTATGTTTTTGATCTTTTTACTTGTTTTCTTCCTTTGAATATTTTATAATTTTCTATCTCTTTAATAAAGGCCAAGGTGGATTGATTATGATGGAAAATGTAAATCTTGCTTTGTAACTAATGCATTGCATGAGGGCATTGCAATGGTCAAGGGTAGGGGATCTAATAAGTGTGAAAACACTTATCCTTTTACCACTTATTTCCAATAATAACAAGACCAAAACGTGTATTTTATGTCGTAAAAGTTGGAATTATGCGTAGTTTGTGTTTTCATTGTGTTTCAGGATAAAAATATGAAAAAGGAAGAAAACGCGGGCTTTCACGGGCTTTTATCGAAGAAAAAGACAAAAGACAAAGTCAAAAGATCAAAAGTGCAAGAAGAACGGAAGTCGTAGGCCTATTCTAAAGATTTATCGAAGAAAAAGTCTGAAGACGAAAGTTTGACAAAGTCGAAGAACCAAGTCTACTAAAAGAAGAAAATTAGAAGACGAGTTCGTTTTATCACTCGACTAATCCCGAGACAAAGTCGAGAAAGACGAGAAATTAAAAGACGAGAAAAAAGGAAGCAACACATGCATTTTCCACCTCCTATATATAGTCTTCCATTCCTTCATTTTGGGGAGTTAGTCATTTTAGGTGTAGATTAGTTTAGGAGTAGGAGTAGATTACTTTCTCTCTAGATTTATTTCATGTTCTTAAGCTTTTCTTTTATTTTTTCTTAATCTTTAATCTTTAATCTTGTACTTTTGAATCTTTAATCTTCATCTTATTTCAAGCTTTTTACAATCATTCTCATTCTACCTTTCTTTATTTTTAATCTTGTCTAATTTTGATAATCATGTAGCTTGTTAATCATGTTCTTTGATTTATTGATGTTTGTGTTTGATTTTGCATATTGATCTTTTAGTGTTTGATTTTTATAGCTTAAAGTGTATTAGTGCTTATTGTAATAATTTTCTTATTTTTAATTAAGTGCTTTTTAGTTAATTTTTATAAAAAGTTGTTTTTAAATATTTTTATTATTTTGTGTTTTTAAAAGTTTTTAAATTTTAGTCTATTATTTTTCTTAAATTTGATTTGGTTAAATTTTTAGATAAGAGCTTATTCGGTTTGCTTATTGCATTTTACATTCCATCGGAAAAGGATTTACCTTTTTCGATGGTTATTCCGACTGTTTCATCGGAATAGGGTTTATGTCACATTCCGATAGATTTTACAATCTTTATTCCGATAGAATTTAGTATACAACATTCTGATAGTTTACTCCTTTAGACATTCCCATAGTTTACTCCTTTAGACATTCTGATAGTTTCACCTACATGCATGCCTGCATGCTTAGGTGTTTTTCGCCAAAATAGAGGTGCTTGCCTAGGTGCTTCAGGTGCCTGCCTGGGTGCTTGCTTATTTATTAGTATTGTTCCGTAGTCGTTTAGTTTTATCTTAAAGTTATTCCGATTTTTATTCTGAAAGTTACGTATTTTTAGTTATATTTTTCATCGATTTTTAGTATTAGTATTTTTCCTAAAGTTTAAGTTTTATCTTTTATTTAGTACCCGCTTTAGCTTTTGCCTCGTTCAGTTTTAAAGTACCCACTTAGTTTTATTTTCTCCTTTTTCATTTTGTTAATTTTATTTTTCAGTCGAAAGTTAATTTCTTCGTTTAGTTTTATTTTTATTAATTGTTTTGTTTTAATTTACGTTTTATTATTGGTTTTGCTCCTTTATTATTAGTTAATTGTTTTTAGCTTATTTTTATTACTATTCGCATTTACCTTTTACTTAGAAATAGATAACCAAACTTTCCTTTTTCTTAACCAAAAACAATTGAGTCGCACTTTGAACTAGAAGTCAATTCGATTAGACACCGAGAAAACGAACTTTTTAACTAGCAAAAAATCTCACTATCACTGTTTAAACCTTCAAAGGATATTCTTATGGAATTTGGAATATGCCATATTCAAATTTAAATTTGCATTTTAATAAAATATTTTCTTAAAAATAAAGTTTTTAATAATCTTTTGTTACATTTGGCAAAAGTGAGTTTTAAGGCTAATCACTTTTATGATCACTGAGCATGATTAAGATATGTTAGTGTAAGGAGTATTACCTTGATGATAGTGTTTGTTAGATAATTCATTTTATGATTGTGTTTGACAATAAATGTCTTTGTAATTTGTCGTGATCAAAACTAAGAAAGATTAATTAATACTAACAATGTTTTTAGGTATTGCTTTGCATTAACAGGATTAACTATGTCGGCCACGTGGACCTATGACCATAATGACACCCCTAGCTACATACCTGACCACCATAGATCCAAACACTTTACTTCCTCACAAAAATCATTGTGCAAGGAAATAGAAAATCGGAACTTCCATGAAGGACATTTGGATCATCCATCCTTTACAAATAACACCAATATTCGTGAGGTGTTCTCTAGGATTAACTTTGAGTGTCTTTTAGATTAAGATGAACAATTTATCCCAAATTTGTTCTAGAGTTCTATATGTCAGTAAATGTAACTTTTGATGAAAATCATATCCTTTTCGTGAACTTTTAAACGAATGGCATTGATTACTCCTACTCCTTAGTTCAATTTGCTAGCATCATTAAGATCCCTAACCAAGGAACATGCTTTTACTCGGATCTTCACTCTCTCACAGCCCTTGAGAAAAAAAACATACCTAGAAATGCTCAAGATAAGTATGACTAATATTTGTTTTTTAGTATAAACGTTTTTCCTCAAATTGACTCGATTGATATCCAATTTTCACGTAAAGATTAATCATTTTTTGGTTCAATAAAAAATTTGGTATTCTATTTCTAATTCAAACAAGCACGTAAAAATGGTAAAAATTGTATCTAGTACGTATATGTACTACACTAAAAACAAGGTGCACGTACCACAATTAAAACACAAAGTACAAATATGTAAAGCACAAAAATGTAAAATAAAATGTAAATTTTATTTAAGAAAATGCAAAATCTTAAAATACCCAAAAACGTAAATGTAAAAATTCCAAAGTATGAAAATTGTTTTTTTATATTTTTTATTATTTTTTATTACTTATTATATTTTCTATTTAAAATCTATTTTTGAAAATTAAATTTGAAAAGTATTAAAACCGGGTTTTGAAATCATTAACAACCCAGTCCAAGTTCTAAACCAAAAACCAAACGAGCCCAAATCCAATAGCTGGCCCAATACACTAACCCAGCTCAGTAGTTTTTTAGGCCGAATAAAATGAAATGGAAAGAACAGGGATATGTATGCAGTTAACTATTCGTGCTATACAGGAAACAAGTAAATAAAGGAGGGGCTGAATAGCAATTAAAAAGAAAGTTATAACCAAAATCAGGCTTAATGAAGAATAAGCTATTCCAAGCTTATTATTGGACCAAATAAGCTCAAACAAGTTCCAAATTGCTTAAAATTTTGAAATTTAGCTAGCCAAAATGAAAATTAGCCTATGAGATAAGCTCAATTGCTTAAACATATTTTTCAATAAGCACTTGTTTAAGAGTTAGAAAGATTAGATTATCCACTTAAGCTAAAACTTCTTGACAATTATAATAAGCTGAGAAAAATGGGTTCTATCTGAGCACTTATTGAAATTTCACTCTTAATAAGCCAAAACAATCTTTTGACCAAAACAGCTTATCAATAAGCAATGTTGAGTTTTTTACTTTTTCCAAAAAGCTCACAACTTTCCAGAATTGATATTAAGGTGATTATTAGGAACTTTTGTGAAAGAATTAAGCTAGTATTAAACTAAATAAGAACTATTGAAATTCTAATAAGCAAACAGTAGGTAAAATGACTAAGCAGCTACTTTCAAAGGCTTATTGTTGGCTTATCTAATAAGCTATAGTGGAAACTTATAACTAGAAACTTAATATCTATACTATGAGCTATCTTTTACCCCTAATTACAAGTCCTATTGCTTACTAATGAAGAATCTAAAATTTATTAAAGATGACTGATTAGGATGTATGTATGACAGTTAAACCATAAGTGTTCACCACTTCTTAACTTGTTTCTTAACTTGTTTGACCTGTGTATAGACAACTCTTTGACTGTTTTTATGCTTCTATTAGGAACCTAAAGTGATGCTAAAACACTTGAGAACACAGCTTACACAATAAGCTCACAAACAGCTTATCCAAACACACCTTAATATGCTAAAACAGAAAATTATCAAACACTAATGGAGATCTAGTGGATGATAAGGTAAAACATATAACATGAACTCTAAAACAGATCAAATGAAGAAGATTCAAGCATATCTATCAAGCTATTACACACATGATCATACAATCAAACAATAAGCCTATTTTTGCCTAAAAATGTAAATTGAAGTAAACCTCACATCCATGCCAGAACTTGGATGTAGGATGATCAATACACAATCACTAACACTAGATCAAGCTCAAACGCTACCAAAACACAAAAATTCATAGAGATGAATTATGTGAATTCAAAAAAACTTTTTCCTCCAAAACATTGAAACAGCAACTCAATGGATCAGTTGGTGAACTAGTGGCTACAAAAGTTTATAAACAAGCATAACATCACATCACAGCATCAAAACAAGCAGTAGAGCTCAATGAAGAAGATTATGAACAGTTAACAATCGCGTTTTTATTAATGTGAAGTGAATTGAGGTACAGGATTGGAATGAAAGGTTTACAAATGCTATACTAAGTACAAAAATGCTAAATGAGAGGAAATTTGCGTTAAAACTAAGCTGGAAATTAACTATGAGAAAAAATGATAAACATATTCTATTTATAGGAGGAGCGGGGTTGGTGAGGTGGTTGGGAAAGCGTGTAGGTGACAGGGGAATGTTAGACTGACAAGGTGTCAGTCTATGATTGTCTAATTAGCCAATGAGGTGATGACAAGTGGAATTAGGGTTTGTTCGACAAGAATGATTTGGGTTTTTTTTATTTATGTCACGACATCATGATTGGGTTATACCATCGTGTTTGTCTGCTCAAAACAAGCAACTTTAATGTTTAAACCTTTCTCTGAAACGTCCTCTAGCTCTAGCTACGATTTGGTGAAGGGGATGGACACGTGGCATGTTTTGGTTGGTGGCTTTTTCTGATAAAGTACCTGCCAGCTTAGCAATCCACTAACAATGAAAGGTGTGTTGTGATTTGCTGAAGCATGTAAGATTGGATTCAGATCCGTGTGACTAGTGCTCTCTTCTCACTGGTCCACATGGATTAGGTTTAATAAAACTTTCCTCTTTGGCAGATTTAGTCCCTCTGTTTTGCAAACTTTAATCTTTTGCCCAAATCTTCATAAACTCTCCATCTATATCCCTTTGACTATCACACTTTTGGTACTTTTGACTTTATGTTGACTTTTTCTTCGTAAAATGTCAGTGAAATCCCATGTTTTCTTCATATTTGTCCTTTTGTACCTATTTTCAGCATAAACACAAAACCACGCGTAATTCCGACTTTTACGTTTATAAACTTACGTTTTGGTTTGGTTTTTCCTTGTTTTAAGTGGTAAAAGGGTAAGTGTTTACACACTTATCAAATGACCCTACACTTGACCATTGCAATGCCCTCATGCAATGCACGATTTTAAAGCACAAATTTACATTTTTCATCATAATTAACCCATTTTGGCCTTTTTTATATTATATACATTCTACGACACGATACTATACTAATGGGAACTTTTAAAACCAAAAAGATAAAAGATTTTCAAGAGAATGAAAAGATATACAATTTCACTTTATTTATTTACTTTGAAGTTGTTCGATAGAAGAAACTCGTAAGGAAATCAATGACTTTGATTAGGGCTTTTGGTATCATGAATATTTATCACCCTCAAGTTTCACGTTTCCCATACCAAGCTTAAAAATGAGATCATTGTTATTCTTAAGTAAAAGTGCATCGAATTATTCATAAAAATTAACTGTGTCAACTATATACTCCCACTTATTATTCCTCTAAACCGGTTATTATTCGAGCAAATTGCTTTTGAGCAAATTTGTCTTAATTTGGCGTGAAATATTAAAATTGCAAGATCTCAAAATAAGGAAGCACGGTTTTAATAGATAGATAACCATCTCATCCATTACTTGAAAACCGCCCACAATCGATATAAGTCCGTCTCAAAATATTAAATTGATCGTCTTATGCGTGATAAACTTATGTCATGCTTAGATAAGTAGCTACTCACTCCCTAAAAAGAAAAATAAAACTCACACAATAATTTATATCCGCAGCCATTATAAGACCTTGGATTCTCGATCCCGCAACCCTTGTGAGAGTAATATTTAGACCTGATAGAAACTTTACACTTCGCTGCCCCTCTTGAGAGTCTTGTATAATTATTTTTTCTTTTTTTTCTTTTTTTTTAGCCACTCATTTTTTTCAAGCCGCTCTTATTTTTCTTTGTTCCTCACAATAAAATGACACCCGCTAAATAGTAAGCATGACAAAATTCTAATACACATAAAACGATCTAACTTAGAATCTCAAGACGTACTTATAGCAACCACGAATGATTAGCCAAAAATGTATAAGAGACAAAAAACCGAGAAAACCGTTTTTGATTATTTATTAACATATATACATGAGTTGACAAGAAAGTAAAGGTTACTGATGGGAGTATAATAGCCATAAATAATTTCTATGAGGTGAAGGATACTAGCTAGAGTAAACTTGTAAGTAAACTCAGGTTGAGTCAAAATATTCACGACGGGCCTAATATGTCAAAGACGTCTAAACTCGTTAAAACCATATCCTTTATTCATTTTTCTTTTTTTTTTTCTTTTTGACTTATTTTTTTTAAGACTATATTAGGAATACATACATACGATACGATAAAAGAAATAACGGAAACAAAGGAAAATACTATTAGGCCAAAATAGATCAAAGATTTTGAAAAATGTCGAAAAACATAATTTGCCAATTTTAATGAGGACATATTCATGGAAAAGCCCACTTTACTTCGATAGAAGTCTCCCCGACACTTAAGATAAACATTGCCCTTATTGTTTAATCATGTGGAAGAATAAACTCCCCTACACTTAGGACACTGAGTACTTTTTTTAAATCGAGCTAAGGAAGAGACAACTAAAGTGAATTCAATTGAGTCGTAATACTTTGATATATCGATGAAAAGCACCAAAAGTGGAATGATATATCACGGGTACACGAGATCACATGTCGCCCCAAAAGCATCAAAAGTAGAATGATATATCGATGAAATCCCAGCACAATCACCACAAAACAACACGCTATTTGGCTCCCACCTACACTACTCCTCAACTACACTTATTGGACGAAAAACTAAGGAAAATCTAACCTAGTTATAGGATGCTTGATTTAATTTTCAAGAGTCTCTAGCTCGACGCGATTTCCCTAATTAATTCAAGGGAAATGTGGAGAGGGATGTAATCATCTCATGAGAGATGTCCTCTCCAAAGTACAACTTAACCCGTTGGCCATTCACTTTAAAATTGGACCCATTTGGTTGAGCTAGCTCAATGGTTCCATATGCAAAACTTTGGGCCACGGTGAATGGACTGGACCAACGGCTCTTAAGTTTGCTCGAAAAGATTTTCGCCGAGAGTTAAAAAGTAAAACTTGGTCACCGACGTTGAACTCTCGGTTCTTAATCTTTGAATCATGAATTTGCTTAGTTTTCTCCTTATATATCAAAGAATTTTCATAGGCATTGTTTCTAAGGTCATTCAATTCTTTAAGTTAGATTTATCTATAGTCACCGGCTTTGTTCAAGTCAAAATTAGCCCATTTGAGAGCCCAATAAGCCTTATGCTCCAACTCAATGGGGAGGTGACACGCTTTCCCGTACACGAGGCGATTAGGAGTACAACCGATAGGTATCATATAAGCGGTACAGAAAGCCTACAAAGCGTCGTCTAATTTATCGGAGCAAGAAGCACGGTGCTCTCCCACGGTTCGCTCTAAAATTCTCTTAAGACCACGATTGGAAACCTCGGCTTAGCCATTAGTTTCTTGATGATACGCGGTGGAAAGTCGGTGATTGACACCATACTTAGCCATGACTCGTCCGAATTGATCATTGCAAAAATGAGTCCCGCGATCACTAATAATAGTACGAGGCACACCAAATCGAGCAAACAATTGTTCATGAAGTTTACTAGAACCCTAGCATCATTCGTAGTTAAGATTTGTCTTTTTCATGTTCATTTTTCTCAAATCAATTCGAATTGATTTAACGTTCTCAATTGTGACTTAATTGTTTTTGGTGAATAATAGGCTTGATTGGTATCTATTTCTAATTGGTAGAAAGCATGTAAAATCTAACACCCCCAATTTACCTTACACATCGGAATATCACAATTGTGTGCTAGTCAAAGAATCATCATACACAAGCCATATTGAATGACTCAAAAGAGACGTTTAAACATTAAGTGAATTTAAACCATGTTAAATTACAACAACAACAACAATGTCTAATTGTTTCTAGCCCCAAAAGTTATAACAGAGTAGCGTTAGGTCCCCACAAATCTCAACCCAAAAAAACCAACCAAATTGTTTTACAAGACACCATGAAATATAAATTGTCTTTGATAAAAAGGTTGAAAAACAAGTTAGACCGCCCACAAGCCACAACAACATCCATAGCATGCTCCGCCTCAGTCATCGTTGATTACTTGAAACACATGCTCAAAATCGTCAACAAATAATGTTGAGCGAGATCTATAGGTGTACAAAATCACAATTGAACATAAGTATAAAAATCATTCACGATTATTCAATAGTATGTTGATAATTAGAAACTATTATTGGGTATTACTCATTATAGCATAAGCTATTTAATTATATTTAAGCTCATGACACCGACCCCATAAACTAATCACCCGCGTCAAATGCCGGCGTGATTTAAGTAAAGTCATTTCCCCTCTTAGGTATTCGTTTCCAATTATACCTTTTTCTCAACACAAGTTATCCATACGCAGAGGGTACTCAACGTACTAGCTCTCGTCTAAGATAGGGTCGTCAACCCAATAGTACTATCAATTGTTCAAGCGGCTATTTCCAATCCACACAAGGATCAAACAATAGTTAACGGTTCATGAATTTAGGGTCTATAGCAACTAGCTACTTAACATAATTCAAGACATCATTCGGGTCCAATAATCATTCACGACTTATGTTCCTTTTCATTTAAATAGCATGTATCCCCCTCGCGGGTAAAAATCATTTAAAATACAGTAGAAAGTGAGTCTATAGACTCACCTTAAGTAGTAGTGGTAGAATTAGCAAAGACGTAGATGAAAAACAATCATCGAAGGTGAGGACGCCCCGCGAAATCAAATACAACACCTAACAATCAAACGCGAAATGACCTAATATCGAACATAAATTCGGATTGCGTCGATACTCACCTCCCAGTACACAAATTTTCAAACTTACATAACTTTTGACTCGTTTGGAGTTAAAAGCTCTATCTTATACCAAAACGAAAGTAGAAAGAAGCTCTACAACTAAATTCTATAATAAAAATCTGGACTTAAACTTAAAACCACAAAAATAGCCTTAAACAATCTGTTCTAAAAAGACACTTTAAAAATCATACCTACACTTGTTTGAATCATCTTCATCAAAAACCCAATTCATAAACAAACCCTTATATACATGTTTAAATAAATTCTAAAGCTTGAAAACATCATTATAAACATAACCTCATACACAAAATAAATCAAACACCAAAAATGAAAGAAACACCCCCTTGGTCGTGGGTTTTGGGGATCAAAAATACCAAGAAAAATGTTTTTCCATCTTGTTTTATTAGTCAATTATCCTCACAAACACTTAAATAAAAACATGCACATAGTTTAATTAGATCAAAACCCCATATTTAAAAATCATAATTTTTTGGAAAAATCAAATGGATGCATGTATATTTATAATTGTTAAAAACACTTACAATGAGATTCTAAGATGTGGTCTAGTGTTAGTTTCTTCAAAAACTAAAAAAATGGTGGTGGTGTGGTGGTGGTGTGGTGGCCGACGGCTAAGAGAGAAAGAGAGGAGAGGGATGAAATTTTTGAAAGTGAAAAATGAAAGTGTTTGTTTGGTTGCTTCATTTTGTAAGTTAGGAGGGACTAAAGTTGACAAGTTAACTATCTTTTGACCCTTTAGTAAAACAACTATTTACAGAGTGGGAATATAACCTACTAGATGGTTTTGAATTTTTGCGGGAGTCCGGGTTCGTTCCGGTTACCTCAAAATACTTTTAGATGGTTCAAACGCAAACAAAATAGAATATAAACAGTTCCTTTAACACCCCCAGACCGGGTATCACAGTGGTGGATCGATGAGCAAATAGCTTACAAAGCACATATCATAATTATATGAGTTTTGAAGAACAATTGACGTAAACATTGATTTAGTACAATCGTGTAAATCATTGAATAACATTTGTTATGAATATCCCAGTAAAAGATAATCCCCCATCATTTTTATGCTCCTAAATGATGCTCAATCCATGCTCAAGTAGTATTGCTGAATAACCTGGGAAAAACATGCTTAAACAGTCAACATAAAGTTGGTGAATTCATAGAGTTTTGTAAAAATCATAGTTTAGGATTTTAAGTTGTCCTACATGGTATTGTTCAGTATTTGATATAAAAGTCAAATTTAATGTTTTCAATTATTCCATTCCTTAATGTACTAAGCAGTATAAATTCAAGTTAAGTAAGTTTTGCTAAGCAGTGGAAGATTAGGTTTAGTGTTTCCTATATTTCCATTTCCGTATTTTACTAAGTAGTGTAAAATAATTCAAGTTTAATATATCCAATATATCCATTACAGTATTTTTACTAAGTAGTGTAAAATAATCAAGTTTAATATATCCAATATATCCATTATAGTATTTTACTAAGTAGTGTAAAATAATTAAGTTTATATACCTAATACTATCATTACAATATTTTACTACACAGTGTAAAATAATCAAGTTTAGTATATCTAATACTAAGCAGTGTAAAGTAACCAAGTTTAACATTTCCAATCTTTTCATTTCAGGATTTCATTAAGTAGCATATGATTAAGTTTAGTAACGCAATTCTTACAGATAGTATCAATGCACAAAGCATATATACAAAAGATAATTACATTTTCTATTAATCGAAACTGAAGCTTAACCTTCCATAGTTCTCAACAGATGAGAACGTAGTGTCCTATAAAAAGACACCCAAACCTAGTTCCAACATGGTATACATCTGTTGGCCCGGCCAAGGCACAGTGAGCATGACTCACCCAGATGGGGATGGTCAATCCCAAATAGATCTATTTATAACATTCGGGCGATTTACAACAATTTAACATTTTTTATAATAGGTAATCGTAATTAAGAGTATCATTCAATTTGCGTTCTATAGAATAAATATCTATCATATTATTTAATCAGATTACAGTTCTATTCACGTTCTATAAACTAAATATATATATCAATCATATTGTCAAAACGGGTTACAGTTAAATTTACAATCTATAATTAAATTATAGTCATATTGTCAAAACAAGTTGCAGTTATTTAATAGCATGTCTCCCCCTCGCGGGTTTGAAAAATCACAAAAGATTTAAAAAGGGAGGCTATGAACTCACCTGTATAATATAGCTCGAGGATGATCAAGTATACAATCACAAAGCACACAGTACATCAAATACCTAAGCAATTAAGTATGTCTCAGTATATGCATAAATAATAAATGCATGCAGTCTAATTGGTCATACGTTTATTCTGTTCATTAATATATTAAAGTATATTTAATTATTAAATATACTGTTATGAAGATGGTTACCCCTGATGTTTATAAAACTTATACGATATTGTAGCCTCTGTAAATAAATTATTAAGTTGGTTAAATAATTTATTAGGTTACAAAAATAATTAATAAAAGTTATTATTAATTAAATCCCGGTTTAAAACAGGTTGCTCGTAGTAAAAATATAATATTGTTATTCCTAAAGATTATAAAAATAGTCCCTCGTGTACCAAATATGTCAGTGGAAACAGTAGTTATGTTTAAAGTTAACGGTTGTAATCTTTTAAAGTTAATCAGTGGAAACTTTATAGCTAACAGTGGGAACTGTATAGCTAATCAGTGGAAACAGTTTTAAAGCTAACAGTGGAAACTGTTAAAGCTAATAGTGGGAACTATATAGCTAACAGTAGGAACTGTATAGCTAACAGTGGGAACTTTTTTTAGTTTGATACTAACAGTGGTAAGTTTATAGTTATAATACTAACGATGGTAACTATTATACATGCATATTTACATTACAACTAACGGTGGGAAATACTACATGCTAGTTTACATTACTACAAGGCATACCCCTATCGTCACAAGCTTGGATCTAGCATGCTAGTCGTCATCAGCAGTCCCAAACGCTCCCTTATACCTGCTGTTAATCCCAAACAGCCTCTTAAACCTTCCTGCAATCCCAAACGCCCCCTAATCAGTAGATCTGAACACCCCCGAAGCTATGTAACAGCAGATCTTGGCCGCAAACGCCTTGCATGTCGCTCTTGACAGCAAATCAAAGCAGATCTGTACGGATCTAGGCTAATCCAACGCACCCTTGTTTGTTTCTATGCCCAAAGCAAGCACCCCTTCATGCTGTTTGTTAAACAGCGGATCCAAACAGCCCCTGGTGGGCTTGTATATGCAGAAACAAACACCCCCAACAGAGATGAGGATCTTGTGGTGGATGGTTGGTGGCGTGATGATAATGACGGGGCTGGTAGTGGATCTAGGTGGTCACAAAGATGGTGGCTACGTGTGATGGCAGTGGGGCTGCGAATGGAGATGGCTGCTGGTGGATCTAGGGTGGCTCGTGGCTGATGAAGTGGGGGTGGCGGCTAGGGTTGCTGGTGGTTGGACGAGATGGTCAACAACACATACCACAATGGTGGTTGGTGGCTGACGGTTGGAAGGCAGCAGAAGGCTGCGATGGCTGGAGGGTGGTTGCGGCCACGAATCAAGATATAGTGGCGGCAAAAAGTATAGATGGTGGTGGCAGTTTGAGAAGATGATGGTGCCACGGCTGGTGGCCATGAACAAGGTGGTGAGTGGCGGATGGAAAACAAATCCGAGACAAACACCCTTAGATTAGGTGGCGGCTAGGGCATGAATGGTGGTGATATGCATAGATCTATTGATCTATATATTAAAGATGGCGGCCAAGATTTGTGGTAGCCGGAATTTATCCACCGGAAAAAGTGGTGGCTGCCACAAAGAATATGTGTGTGTGTTGAAGATGGAGGCTAGGGTTAGGGTTATGAGCGTGAAACCCTAATGCACCTATTTATACCCTTCAAAGTTATAAAAGTCAATATGTAAGGTTTAGAATAGTTAAGGGCTTATGTTGCAATTATTTTACAAGGGCCTAAAGTGTAACTTATATAATAACTTTCGTTATTATACGGTTCGGGGCTCGTTTACATCTTATAAAATTTGATCCGTTTTACGAAAGCCGCGCCATAAATCTTAAAAAGATTTCTCCGTTAAAGTGAAGTATTTATATGACTTATTAATATAAATAAAGTGTTCGTTTAATTAAAAGACGATTTATTATCGTATATCGTTGTAATAGGATAAGTATCGTTTTAATAGAAATACTTCTCATTTATTCACTCCGTAGATAAATGTAATATTAAACAATTTAATTAAATTGTTTATCAAGTATCTCTCGACAATAATTTACGTACTTAAATTATTAAATTGTCGGTACGCGGGTTGTACGACTTTTGTCTTGTTTTCAGTTCAAATAACTTTTGTATTGTTTCAAAAAGGGGTTTTGAAACATACTTCATTATTATTTAATGGAAGAAAAATCTCGGGTTTCACACCATCCACATGCCATCTTGAGTTTCGTCCTCGAAACTCGATTAATGTTACTAGGTTGAGAAATGTTCTAGTGTCATCGGGTGAGCTTTTATTACATTATTCTCATGGTAAAATGATGGATTTTACAGTTCTAACTCGACTTAACATGCAATAAAAATAAAAACTTAGAAAAAAATCCAAATATCGATCAATCGATAATAAAAGATATATTTTGGGCATCCGTCGGTATCGTTGTCAGTATCGGTTCCTCTTAAATCGTCAAACGTTAAAATTAAGACCTATAACATTGGTTTCAACTTAAACCGTCAAACAGATGACCAACAAAATTTCTTAAAAATTTCAAAAATATACATAAATTAAGGATAAATAGTGACCTTGGTTTCTGGGTATCACATTAGAAGTGTAAAAAAATATCTCTCTACGTATACGTACTAAACTAAAACATATAGCAATTACCACAATTAAAATGCACAAAGTACAAAGTACCAAAATACAAATTCATAAAACTTGTATTAAAAATGTATTCTAGAGATGACTTTACTTCTACTACAATAAAATGTAAAATATAAAGTGAAACAGATGCATAAACAGAATTTAATATTCCTAAATTAGCATTTGGCCTAATTTGACTAATACAATTCTTATTTCTTAGATCACCGAATTTAAATGCTATCTAATTTGACCCAGCGCTATTAGTGGCCCAATAAACGAAACTTTAGTCCATTATGCTATAAGATTTAGCAAAGTACTAAAATGAGGACTGAAGCTCCTATACAGTACACACATCGAATTAGAAATCTCCTACACTCATTCTTCTTAAAATCATTTTAGTGAAGAGGTCGAATCTCGGCTACTATAATTTTGAGATTACTATTTGATGAAGAACTATTCTCGAATCAAATCCTATCTCCTTAGTAAACTCACATGAATCAAGAAAAGTGATAAATTCTATGCTACCAAGTTTTGATTCTAAATTGAGCTTATCCAGAAGGAACCATCAGCTATTCTAAACAACTGAATTCTGAGTTAACCAAAAACAGAACATACAAAATAGCTAATTAACAAGATTCAAGTGAATTTAACCTTCACTTCACACTTACATTTGCAACTACTTATCTACTTAAAGGAAACCAATAAAACTAATCGGAGATATGGCTATGGTGATCCTGTTTGACTTCTATAAGGATGAAACTTTTCGCTAATCTTATTTTTGACTATAACATCAAACAGCCCTAATCCATTACCATTATCTCAGCGAGAAAAGTACTAAAGCCAAACACTGATCATCACAATAAACTGACTATCGCTAAAGCTATAATTCCAATCATAGTTTAACAACTACGAAACAAAATCAAACTGCTAGTAATAAAAACTAAGCAATACAACTCAAAACAGATTTACAAACTATGAATGCAGAAAATATGAATCGTGCTTAAACAAGAGTTCAAAGCCTTCGTTGTGGCGAAACACAGCGTTGAGCGGGCTTGATCTAACTAACACTACGCTGACTGAACAGGAAACATCAACGGACCTGCAACTTTATCAGATTAAATGAAACTTGTTGAACTAATCTACCACCAATCACCTGCATAAACAGAATGAAAAGAAAAAAAAACGCGAACTTGTGAACTGTTGAAATCTCTACTCTTACTTGACTGATGAGAACTTTTAAAGATTATTAAAAATCTTTTCCTAAACTCTATGGAGCTTTTGATTAACATCTTTTTAAAAAACTTAGCTCAAAAAAACTGAAATCAACTAATAATCGATCAGCTACCAAAATACTTTGAAGAACTGAGTTTTTATATCCTCATCGAACACCACTAGCTGAAACTAAAATGCTGAATTTTTCTACCTCTAAATGTAACTTGCTGAATTCAGACTAACTTTACACTATTAAACTTGTGAACTTATTAAAAGCTGAACAGAAATATATCAAAAGCTGAATTGAGAGCTTTAACAAAATCAAGTTGCAAGAGAATTCTCAAGAATAAGAAACTTGATAATAAAACTGTTACTACCAACGACTTACAGTTTAACGAACTATAACCGATTAGTAAACAGAATAACAGAAAGTTGGAGGAATTTAATTAATGGAAGAAGAGCTCATTTAGTAATAACAAGAATCAGTAAAGATGATTAAGAAAGCTTAATATTTCATTAATGGAGAAAAGTGGTTACAAGTTTAACAGCAAGTAACGGATTACAACTATATGTAAATGACTTTAACTAATCTTGAACTGAAATTTCTAAAAAAAAAGTGTAACTAACTACTAGCTACTCCTAAACCTAATTTTGTGTAACTACACCTAGTCTAACCCGTTACAAATGAGGTGTTAACAAGGTATTTATAGCTGAAAGTGGAATGAAGAAAGGAGATGCTTGACGTGTGTTCTGCCCAATCACATTAATCCACGTGGACTTCGAGTTCATCAATAATTCCCAGAATTGGGCGTTTCTTTATTTATTGATCTTGATATAATTCAATCACATCATGTTGTAGAGAATGATGTTGTTATAGACCGATTATAGATGGTCAATCTCCCAAGAAGTAGATACGAGAAGCAGAGAGATAAGGCCCTTGAGCGGGCAAGACTCCAAGAATACTAGAGAGAATCTAAAGACTTTTCATTTCATTCCCTCATTTAACAAGTACTTACAATATTTATAGAGCATGAAATAAAATTACTAAGTGGTTAGTGGCTAACATGGGTATCCACTACTCTTAAAACAAGGACACAATGCATGTAACAGTAATGCATGAAAATAACTACTAAAAATATTAAACGTGATTAGCATGCATAATTGATGGATACGTTAGTTGATATTTTCTATGACTTGGTCTGCTTATGCACGTATCAATACTCCGCGCCTCAAAACGAGTCTTGTCCTCAAGACTCATGGCTCCGCGCCTCAAAACGAGTCTTGTCCTCAAGACTCATGGCCTTATCTCTTGTCTCACGTGGCTTCCAAGGTGGGTCATCTTCGGGTACAAGAAGAACAAATTTTGGTGGATAGCATGGATGACCGGGATGATATGTGTTCGCACATCGGAAACCAAAGGTGACGAAGAATGATGGTGAAGACTGAATTCGTTTAGCTTGTAACTTGTCCTCCATCATGGAAAAGTCATGAGTTTGATCAAGGGTGGTGGAATAAAAGGTGATTATATCACGCTGGGTGATAGGTTGCAACATGGGACGAGTGTAGGTCTTGATGATGGGTGTAGTAATGTTGGCAGTAGTAATGGTGTTTTGGGTAAGGGTGTTTTGGTTAACAATGTCTGTCGAGGTTCTTTCATCATGTTTGAGGGTAAGTAACTCAAGCGTGGTGTTTTCGGGCTTGTTGATTTTCGTAACCAGAAAGGATTTGTCGGTGACGACATGAGCGGTTGTGGTCTCGTCGGTGTTGGTGTCGTAGGTGGAATCATGAAGTTCAAGTTTAGGGATCGTGGATTGCCAGTTGAGTTTCTGGAATGCGGTTCCATAGTGGGTTTGGAGAATATAGACGAGGGCATCAACTTTTGCATTTAGGACGGATAATTGATCTTGAATGTCTGTGGTTGGTTTAGATGTTGGAGGCATCGAGTAAGTCGATGAAAGCACCATTTGTTATAGACCGATTATAGATGGTCAATCTCCCAAGAAGTAGATACGAGAAGCGGAGAGATAAGGCCCTTGAGCGGGTAAGACTCCAAGAATACTAGAAAGAATCTAAAGACTTTTCATTTCATTCCCTCATTTAACAAGTACTTACAATATTTATAGAGCATGAAATAAAATTACTAAGTGGTTAGTGGCTAACATGGGTATCCACTACTCTTAAAACAAGGACACAATGCATGTAACAGTAATGCATGAAAATAACTACTAAAAATATTAAACGTGATTAGCATTCATAATGGATGGATACGTTAGTTGATCTTTTCTATGACTTGGTCTGCTTATGCACGTATCAGATGTGATGAATGATTCTTCTTTTATATGCTTCCTTTGATCTCTTGTTATTCCTTCTTGAAATTGGTTTTAAAGATATTGGAGGAGAAAGGATAAAACCGTCGCTCTCTCTCTTCCTCCTTTTGTTGAATACGATATACAGGGATAAGATTATTTATCAAAGCCTTTCTTCCATCTTAAGTCCCTCAAATTTTAAATCTTTTCATTTGTAAATTTGAACACTTTTAAGCTTAATACAAATTGTACTTTAAATCCCCAAGCTTTGTATATTTGGAAACTGTGGTCCTCCCCTTTTGATATTTTCTTCGTCTTTCTCTAGATAAATCCCGAGAAAACGCGTGTTTGCTTCATAATGTATCTTCTTTACCTGAAAACACATAAACACAAAATACCAGCGTAATTCCGATATTATAAGATATAAACTGATATTATTTTCCGTGTTTTATGTGTTTTTGGGTTATAATTGATGAGTGTTTTCACACTTATCAACTCCCCTCCACTTGATCATTGCTATGGCCTCATGCAATGCAGTTTTTTAAAGCTCTAGATTACACTCTTCACATAATTAATCCACCTTGGCCATTTTATGATTTAGTATACTATACTATGCTACATGATGCATGATTTTTAATTTTTAGGAATGCAATGCAAAATATAAACTCTATTTATATATTTTTGTATTTTCTTAAAATAGTTTGATGGAAATAACTCATAAAGAAATCAATGACTTTGATTATGGCTTTGGTACCATGAATACTTATCATCCTCAAGTTTCACTTTCCCCATACCAAGCTTAAAATTCATAAGTGAAAGTGCATCGACTTATTCATAAAAATTAATTGTGTTAGGATTATACCCCCACTTATTTTGCCTCTAAGACCGGTTATTATTTGAGCAAATTGCTTTTGAACAAAATTGTCATTATTTAAAGAGTGAAATATAAGAAGTGTAAAATTTGAAAATAAGGAATCACGGTTTTAATCCTAGGTAACCATCTTATCCATTACCCGAAAAACCGCCCACAATTGATATAAGTCCGACCCAAAATAATAAGTCATTCGCCTTATGCGTAAGATCCTTATGTCATGCATTAATAAGTAGCTACTCACTCGCTAAGAAAAGAAAAATAAAACTCACGCAATAATTTATATCCGCCGTCTTTTTGAGACCTTGGATCTTCGATCCAACAACCCGTCAAGGTAATAATGGATTGGAGCAACTATTAAATCCCCGCAACCGTTGTGAGAGTAATATTGTAATTTAATAGCTACTATAATTAACAATTCACTGCCCCTCTTGGGAGTCTTGTATAATTCTTTTTTCTTTTTCTCTTTTTTTTCTAGCCACTAATTTTTTTATAAGCCGCTCTTATTTTTCTTTATTCCTCACAAATAAAATGAAAATAATAAAAGGAAAAACACCCGCTAAGTATTAAGCATGACATAAGTCTATTACACAAAAAATGTTCCAACTTAGAATCTTAAGACATACTTATACCAACCACGAATGATTATTTAAAAATGCATAAGAGACGACAAACCAATTAAAACTGTTCTTGATTATTTATTAACAATATATACATGCGTTGACAAGAAAGTAAAGGTTACGAAAGGGGATATAAAAGCCACAAGTAATTAATATGAGGTTTATCTAGCCTTTACTTACTTTAAACTCTATCATCTCTCGTTCTCCACAATTTAAAATCTCAAATAATGAGACTCGTAGATGCTTAGCCTAATAAACCAATAAAGGTCTACATGGTTAAGGATACTAGCTAGAGTAAGCTTGAAAAGCAAACTCGGGTTGACTCAAAATATTCATGGTGGGCATAATATGTCAAAGACTTCTAAACTTGTTAAAACCATTTCCTTTATTATTTTTTTCTTTTTATATATTATTGAAGAACAAAAGAAATAAAAGATAATGCCAATGTGTATGAAAATGTTATGAAAAAAATGATGAATGATACTTTTGTGGCCAAAGTCGATCAACAATTCGAAAAATGTTGAATATTTTATTTTCCCAATTATCATGAGAGCAAAGGCAATGGTCGAGGCAAGTTTACTTCGATAGAAGTCTATTGAAGTGAATTGGAGTGGAAACTCCCCTACACTTATGACATTGCATACTTTTCTTAACTCATGCTAAGGAAAGGTCTACTAAAGTGAATTCATTTTAGACATTATTAAGAGTCAATTTTGAATCACAAAAGTATCAAAGTGAACCCAACACGTGGGCCGCATCCATAAGCTCCAAGCATGAAATGAGAGAGAGCAACCCTACAAACAAAAAAAAGACAAAAGTTGGGCACCCCCTACACTTCATCTGGACTATATTACCCTTTTATTATTCCTAACCTACCGCACTCTATTCTAGATGATCTAACCTAGTTATTCAAGCTTGATTTAAGGAGTCTCTAGCTCGACCCTTCCCACAATGATTTAATTCATGGGGAAAATGGGGGTCTCTTGGACCATTTCAACGGAAATGTCCTCCCCAAAATAATGCTTCACACAATGACCATTCACTATGAAATTTTGGCCATTTGGTTTAGACAACTCAATAGTACCATATGAAAACACTTAAGCTATAGTGAATGGACTGGTCCATAAGCTTGCCCGCAAAAAGTTTCAATCGTGAGTTATAGAGTAAAACCGACTCTCCAACTTTAAACTCATGGTTCTTAAGCTTGGCATCATGCAATTGCTTTGTCTTTTCCTTGTAAAGTAATGAGTTTTCCTAGGCATCGGTTCTAAGTTCATTCATCTCATTGAGTTGGTCCTTCCTATGTGAACCGGCTTGATTAAGATCAAAGTTATCCCATTTAACAGCCCATGAATCCTTGTGTTCCAACTCAAATGGGAGGTGTCATGCTTTTCCATATAAAAACCTATAAGGTGTGCAACCTATTGGTGTCTTAAATGCGGAATGAAAAGCCCACAATGCATCATCAAGTTTATTCGACCAAGAAGCTCGATGCTCCCCCACCGTACGTTCCAAAATTCTCTTTAAACCACGATTTGTGATTTCGGTTTGCCCATTGGTTTGTAGGTGATACGCGGTAGAAAGTCTATGGTTAACACCATACTTCTTCATGACTATTGTAAATTGATCTTTACAAAAATGAGTCCCACGATCACTAATAATGGCACGAGGTACACCAAATCTAGCAGATAATTGCTTCAAGAATTTCATTACAACTCGAGCATCATTAGTAGGTAAGGCCTTAGCCTCAACCCACTTGGAAACAAAATCCATCGCTACGAGTATGTACTTATTCCGCTTAGAAGATGGAAAATGTCACATAAAATTTATGCCACATACATCAAATATCCCACATTCTTGTATGAAATTTTGTGGCATCTAATCTCGTTCATTAATTTTCGTTGTCTTTGACATACATCACAATATTTCACCATCTCTTGGGCATCCTTGTAGATTGAAGGCCAATAGTACCCCGAATTAAAGACTTTCTTAGCCGTGTAGTTAGGCCCAAAATTTCCCCCCGTGGGTCCTTTATGGAAAGCCTCTAGGATCTTGAAAGCTTCGGGCCCATCTACACAACGTCTTATGATTTGATCCGCACATTGCCTAAAGAAGTAAGGGTCATCCGAAAAGTAGTATTTAGCTTCCTTGAGAAACTTCTTCTTTTGTTGGGAAGTAAGACCCTCAATTAGCACATCCCCCACAAGATAGTTTGCAATATCCGCAGACCAAGGGGTGGTATCCTCTTATGAAGATATAGACATGAGTTCCTCAAGTGGAAAGATTCATTTATTTTCTTATGAGGCAATTCTCCTTGAAAAGGATGCTCAATACGACTCAAATGATCCGCGGCTAAATTCTCGACACGCTTTTTATCACGAATCTCTATAGAAAACTCTTGGAGCAACCAAACCCATCTTATAAATCTAGGCTTAGCATCTTGCTTTTCCATAAGGTACTTAAGGGCGGAATGGTCCGTATACACTATGGTCTTTATAAGAACAAGATAGGGGCAAAATTTCTCCAAAGCATACACAATGGCTAACAATTCTTTTTTCGTAGTAGTGTAATGCAATTGAGTACCCGTCATTGTCTTACTAGCATAGTGTATAGGTTGGAAGTGTTTGTTTATCCTTTGTCCCAGATGGCCCCACCGGATAATCACTAGCATCACACATGAGCTCAAAAGGAAAATCCTAATTTGGTGAAACCAAAACTGGAGCCTTGGTCAATTTTTCCTTAAGGATCTCACAAGATTCTAAACACTCTTGTGTGAATATGAAAGGAGCCTCTTTTTCTAAGATGTGGGTCATGGGTCAAGCTATCTTAGAAAAGTCTTGTATGAACCATCTATAAAAACCCGCATGTCCCAAAAAACTCCTAACTCCTTTCACAGTAGTTGGTGGAGGAAGTTTAGCAATAACATCGACTTTAGCACGATCCACTTCTAATCCTTTCTTAGAAATATTATGGACGAAAACTATCCCTTGTTTGACCATGAAATGGCACTTTTCCCAATTTAGAACAAGGCGGATTTCTTCACACCTTTTAAGCATACATTTCTAAATGGGAGAGACAAGAAGTGAATGAATCTCCAAACACTAAGAAATCATCCATAAACAATTCCATGGTGTGCTAGATCATATAATGAAAGATTGCCATCATACACCTTTGAAATGTCCTAGGAGCATTACACAAGCCAAAAGGCATTCTCTTGTAAGCAAATGTGCCATAGGGACAAAAGAATGTGGTCTTTTCTTGATCTTTTTGATCAATGGGTATTTGGAAATAACCCGAGAATAGATCAAGAAAGCAATAGTATTCATTTCCCGCTAAACTCTCTAGCATTTGGTCCATGAAAGGCAAGGGTAAATGGTCTTTCCTAGTGGCATAATTAAGCTTTCTATAATCGATACAAACTCTCCAACCCATGACAAGTCTTGTGGTAATCAACTCGTTGTTTTCATTTGGAACAACGGTGATTCCACCCTTTTTAGGCACACAATGCACTGGGCTAACCCATGGTGAGTCGGAAATTGGGTAAATCATATCCGCATCAAGGAGTTTGATAACTTCCTTTTTGATGACTTCGTGGATTTTTTGGTTAACTCTTCTTTGGTTTTGAATGGCGGGTTTATAATCACCCTCCGTAAGGATTTTGTGAGTACAAATGTTAGGATCAATCCCCCTTGGGTAGGATATTTTCCAAGCAATAGCCTTTTTGTGCTTCTTATGAACTTCTATAAGCTTTTTCTTTTCAACTTCCTTCTAGTCCTTAGTAATGATAACGGGTAGCTTATCCTCTCCCTCTAAGAAAGCATACTCAAGGTTTGATGGAAGATCCTTAAGATCTAAGGTAGGTGGACTCTCAATAGAAGGTTTCACTAATGATTGATCATCATTGGTAACTTCCTTAGGAGTATGTGGAGAAGTATTATCCTCATTGATAAGTTTCTCAATGGTACGAATATCTTCTTCCCAATCGGTGGGATAATCGTCATATGGTAAATCCACATCTCCTAAACTTGCCTCAAAATCTTGTAGAAGAAAATCACTAACTCCAAAAGGAGTCAAGGAAGGGGCAATGGAAGCTACGGTCTCACAATGTGGAATGTCCTCATTACTACTCTTGCAAGCCTCATGAAAGTGTTCATCACATGCTTCATCAAGAACATCTACAATGTTAACGGTTTCACAACCTTGAGATTTCTTAGTTACTTTTCCCATCTTAAACACAACTTTCTCATCCTCTACCCTCATAATGAGTTCCCCTTCTGCCACATTAATAAGAGTACGACCGGTCCTTAAGAAAGGTCTTCATACATTGAGGGGGACTCTAGGTTCCATATCATAGTCAACAACTACAAAATCCGCGGGGAATGTGAATTTATCAACTCCTACAAAACATCTTCCGCAAACCCCACCGGATAAGCAATTGAACGGTTTTCTAATTTGAGTGTCATTCTAGTAGGTGTAAGCTCGGGAAGAGAGAGTTGTTTCCAAACCGACAAGGGCATCAAATTTATGCTAGCACCAAGGTCCGCTAGTGCCATACAATTCTCTACCCCCAGGAAATTACATAGAATTAAGAACCGGCCGGATCACCAAGTTTAATAGGTAAAGTCTTCAACAACACCGCAAAACAATTCTCGTTCAATGAAGTGTTAGGCATATCAACCAATTTTTCATTGTTTAGAGAAGGTCCTTAAACATCTCGGCAAACTTGGGCATGTAAGCTAAAGCCTCCGCAAAAGATATGTTGATATTCAATTGCTTAAACATCCTCAAGAAGTTGGATACTTGTATGTCATCTTTGTTCTTTAGCTTCTCTTTCCTCAACCTAGAAGGGTATGGTAGATTTGGTTTGGGTAAAGGTTGAGTAGAAGGTGTTAAAGGACTCTCCTCTTGGGTTTCTTCAAGGATAGGTGTAGAAGGGGTAGGATTGGTTGATGGTGGAATGTCACAAGGAGGGACCGTGGGAGGAGTCACCAAAGGGTGAGTGGGAGTGCTCATTATTACCTTTGGGCCTTGTTCCCCCTTTGATGGTGGAGGAATGGAAGGTCCCACGGTGGTTTTCCCGCTCCTTATAGTGATTGCATTAACATTGGCCCTAGGATTGGTTTGAGTATTAGAGGTAAATCACCTTGAGGTCTTTGGTTTAAGAGCAACATGAATGTCTTGTTTGTCTCCTCTTGCATTGCCTTCAATTGAACTTGAGTTCTTCTTTCACTCTCACGGATCCTTCTTTCATTCTCTTGTTTTATCTTAAGAAGTAGCTCAATGGTTTCATTTTGTCCATTCCCTTGATTGTATCCTTGGTTTTGGAAAGGTGGAGGTGGATTGTGAAAGCCTTGGTTATTTCCATGAAAGTAGTTCCCTTTGTTTTGAATGTTATTTGGCCCTCTATTGTTGTTATTCCCTTGATAATTTCCTCTAGGACCTTCGTTTCTATTGAGCATTTGTGGATTGTTTGGTTGGTTTTGGGTGGGTTATTGGGGAGGGAAACCCGGTGTAGCAAGGTAATTGTTGGACTTGTATGAAAGGTGATAAGGATTGATGTTTGGTTTAAAGTGTGCTCTTCCATCATCATTATAAGCGTATCATTCTCCTTTATATCCTTGAACTTTGTCACATTTCAAGTATGAGTGAGGGCCTCCACATTTCTCACAAGATAAGGTGATGGCATTGACATTGTTGGTAGAAGAGTTGTTCAATTAAAGTTTCATAAACTCTTGAAACATATCATGAGATTGGTTAAACTTTTGAAGTATTTGTTCATCAATTGATTTTGTAGCACTCCCTTGCACAACATGTACCAACTCTTCTCTATCCCTATTGCTTTAAACCATGGATTTTGTCTTAGTTATATCCCATGCATCTTAAATAGACTTAGCAAGAATGTTTCCACCCGCAGATGAGTTAAGGGAATCTTGATGGTGTGGTCTCAAACCATTGTAGAAGGTGTTAATTTGGTAAACTTGGTCAAAACCGTGGTTAGGGCACTTACTTAAAATCTCTTTGAACTCTTCCCAAGCTTCACTAAAGGTTTGAAAGCCTATGATTTGGTTCCTTAATGCGGTGGTTCGTAAAGGTGGAAAGAAATTGTTCACAAATTTCTTCTTTAAGTCCTCCCATGTGAGAATGCTATTAGAGGGTTGCTTATCTAGCAAAATCCTAGCATTTCCCACCAAAGAGAAAGGGAATAATATCAACTTAACCACCTCTTGAGGGACCCCCATTATACTTGATGGTGTTACAAAAGGACATGAATCTCTTGATGTGGTCATGAGGGTCATCCATAGGTCTCCCTAGGAAGGGTATAGAAGAAACCATTTGAATCATGCATGTCTTAAGTTCAAAATTGTTAGCGGCTATCTCGAGAATGACTATGGCATCCGCATTCCCATCCACGTTGGACTGTAGAATCTCAATCAATGGTCGATTGTCCATGGCTTCATTTAAGTTGTCGAAAGCACGATGCTCGTGATCGGCTTGTGGGACGGCTTTGTTCTTATTCTTCTTCCTTTTGGAAGGAAGTGGTACACCACTAGGTATATGTGTACGCGCTCGAGTGCGCATGCAACTCAACACGAGGAATGAGAGAGGAGCTCTCGATCGACTTTGAAAGAGAATAGATTATCTCCTTCGAGGCTCAATAGTGAAAACTATTGAGAATAAAATTAGCTACATCACTATACCGCTGACAAAGGGATTTCAGACGCTGACAAGAAATATTCAAGCGCTGACAAGAGAAATCCCAACTACAACAGAATACTTAGTCAACATGTTTTTATATGTTAGGAAGATATGCATTGTATATTGTATTTTCTATGTTTATCTTAATATCTTCCTAGAATAGTTGACAAGTTTGCTTATTATACAAGACTCTTTATGTTATAAAAGGAGGTCTTAGGGTTTAGTATTGATATACGTTTTACACTTTCATTGTACTCAAGTTTTATCAATCGAAGTGAAAGTTTGGTTTATATTGTGTTTAACATTTTTCTTTGTTCTTTGTGTTAATTCCGCATAACACTTAGATTGTTGTTAACACAAAGTTTCTTTATGTGTTAATCTTGATTCAATCTCGTTAACACAAAGCTATTCGATCTAAGTTTGGGATCAACAAGTGGTATCAAAGCTTGTTGAGGAACTTTGATCAAAAGAACCCTAAAAACCCTAAATCGATGAAAAACCTAATTTCATCTGAGCATCATGTCCACCTCAGTCGTATCACAATCTTCAAATCACAATCTCAAGATTCCCATACTTGATCTTGATAACATTGAACTGTGGAAATTCAACTTTGAGCAATATTTACAAGTTGATAACTATGTTCTTTGGGAAGTTATTAAGTATGGCAATCAATTCAATAAGGAAGCAAAGATTCAAGCTGCTATAGAAACACGAAGAACAACTGGACAGACTGGTGATGATCTCAAACCAAAGCCTAAAGATGGAAGAGCTGTTTCTGTTACTGAAGTGGCAGATAGAAGGAATGACATGAAAGCCTTAAGCACACTCAAACTTGCTCTTGGTCCTAAGGAGCAACATAAATTCAGGAAGTATGAGTCTACTAAGGAGCTTTAGGAAGCTCTTGAAACCATCTATTGTGGTAATGAGGAAACCCTTAAATAAAGGAAGAAGCAGTTGATGATTGAGTATACTGTCTTCAAAGCTCGTCCTAATGAGAATCTAAGTGAGGTAAGAAGTCATCCTCAAGACATCACTAGCAAGTTGGCATTCATGGGAACAGAACTTGGAGAGCAAGATATCATAATTACCTTTCTTAGAGGTCTTGGTGATGCATCGGAGATTCATGCAAAATCTATCATTGCCATCAAGGCTTACAGGAATGCCTCCTTTGATGATATCTACAATCAATTAAGGACAATGGAACCTGAAGCCATTCTCAAACAAGGAGGAAGTTCAACATCTGGAAGTGTGGCATTCATCTCTCAAAATGACTCACAAACCACTGACAATGTTTCACATGTAAGCGACTTGAATGTTCATCCAGTCATTGGATCAACATATGTCAATGGCTTAACTTCAGCCGCTGACACCTACAATGTTTGTTCCCCAAGTCTCAAACCAGCTGTTATTGACTTGGATACTGTGTGTGCATACATTGTTGAATAACCCAATGGTTCTCTAGTTACTAATGAGGATCTTGAGCAAATTAGTGATGCTGATCTTGAAGAGATGGACATCAAGTGGAGTATGGCACTTGCTAGCATAAGAGCCAATAGATGGAACAAAAGGTTTGGAAGAAGAATGACTTTCAATGGCAAGGAGACTGTTGGATTTGATAAATCCAAGATTGAATGCTATAACTGCCATAGGATGGGACACTTCATAAGAGAATGCAGATCTCCATGTAGAGCTGATGCTGGAAAGAACTCAAGTCAAATCATCAAGGTTGAAGATGCTAGATCAAAGGCTATGGTATACATGCATGGGATTGATGGACTTGGATGAGACTGGAGTTTCGTGGCTGATGAAGTGGTACAGAATCAAGCTTTGATAGCTAACAAGGAGGAAGAGCATGTACAATATGATCTCATGTCCAATTCTTCCTCTTCATCAGATAATGAGGTATATGATGATGCCTTTTGTAGGAAGGGTTGTAGGTTAAACACTGAAAAGCTTAACAAAGAAGTTTTAAAATATAAATCAGATGTGTTTGATGTAGAATTCAGACTAGTCAATTATAAAAGGGGACTTGCTCAATCTGATGGGATAGTTGAGGAGTATAAGAAAATGGAATTTGACCTAAAAGATCAAATTAATGTTTTAACTAGAGATCTGAAAGTTAGTAATTAAGCTAGGGATTCTTTAATGAAATCTAGAGCAGACTTACAACTTAAGTTAGATGAAGCCATCAGGTCTAAAAAATGTATGGTTAAAAATTGAAAAGTTTGAAAAAGCTAGCCAAACTCTAGAAAAATGTGTAAGTGAGCAATGACAGCATGGGGACATATCTAGGATCAGGATGAAAGAGTATCCTGCTGTCCCACTACCTGCTGGAAACTTTTATGGTGTTCTTAAAAAGGATCTCTCTTGGGCTGGCATACCTGAATTACAAGAGGGGGAATTCATTCCTCCACCACGTGTGCTTAGTCCGGGTGAGGAATATAGGAAAAAGGTGGTTGGCCTAGAACAATGGAAAACAACTAACCCTTTTCTATTTGTTAAGGGTGGACTGCTTAATGATGAACCAGTTGAAACTAAACCCATAGTTGTGACCACCCCCATCGGTGGTAAAACTATTGATCTTGGCTCAACACCAAAAGGTAAACCTAGTGTCAAGTATGCTGAAATGTATAGAAAACCTAGGTCACCTCAAAGCCAAGTGAGTGTTAATGGGACAGGGTTTTATCAGTACAATCCTAAATTTATGTCTAAAAAGGCTTGTTATACATGTGGGAGCTTCTAACATTTAGCTATTAATGTGTCAGCGGATACAATTCACCCGCTGACAATTGGTCAACAATGGTCAAACCTAGAACTTTTGTCCAAACAAGTCCTCAGGCCACTAGACTTTAAAATAGGGGTGTTACAGATTGGCATCAGAGCTTACAGTTATAGAGGATATGGTTTTTCCTAAACTATAACTGAGATTTTAAAAATTCAAGACTATCAGCCTTCAACAGCGCCAACGTAAGATTTTGTTGGGTCTAAAAGATGTAGATCTTGCAGCCTGTCAGGACCGGTGAATGACTTCTGTAATCACAAGTCAAATCACAAAGAGACTCTATACACAATATGAATGTAGAATATAAATATAAACAAGAGAAACAGAATAACTATAAAGACTTGATCCTTTCTAAGGATTTCTAATATTGATAAAGACTAGAACTACGTTTTGTAAAGATGTGTCTAACCCTTCTGCCTAAGGTTCCTTTTATACCACAAGGAAACCCTAATACAGCATACAAGAAAACGTGTAAAACTGATATGCATATCTTCTCCTAATATAACTCATGCATATCCTAACAGAATATTAAGTAAATAATAATGTTTGACTTCGACTAGGACCAGGAGCAGGACTTGCTCCTACTACGACTAGGACCAGGAGGAACTACATACCTCCTAGTCTACCTATTCCATATAACTATTACAATGGTCCTAACAATCCTCCCCTAAACTTGAATTTGACCTGTTGAGTTCAAGTTTCCTGGAAAACGTGCAAATAAAGCCCGAGGATTGTATCAGCAAAACAAACAGCAGCAGCAACAAGATAAGAATCAGAAGAACAGCCGCATGAAACACTAGAAGCTTCTCCAAAGCTTGTAACAAATCAGCATCGTGTTGAATCTTTTCAGCAACATGAGCAGATTTGATGAGCCTTTACCAAGTAGCTGCTCGCTCTTGGGCTAGCTAGTCATTCTGGTGGAATAAGCATCACCCTGGGAGACTAGAACCCAGCCCAACTCTTAGAACGTGAATCAATGGTGAGTGGGAGTACCCTGATGATTTTAGGCAAACCATCACAGCCGTCAACGGATTTGATGCGTCTTTACCAGAAGCCGTACCCCTCTGGACTCGCCAACTCTTAGCAATAAAGCATCGGTGAGTTGAACACCCTATAGCTTTAAGCAAGCTATTACAGCTGTCAACGGATTTGATAAGATCTTTACCAAGAGCCGTACCCCCCTGGATTAGCCACTTTTCAGTCCAAGACTATGGCAAGTGAAAACCATCCAGTTTTGGGTAACCTGACAACCATCAACGGATTTGAGAATCGCACCAGGAGCCGTACCCTCAAGGTGAATCAACTTTTTCTTGTCGATGAGACATGGTAAGTTGAGAACCATTTGTTGTGTGGACCACGTCCAACACCAAGTGAAACCAAGTACCAGACCAATCTCAAACCAGGAACCACATTTTGAACCAGCCAAGGGATATTATGTACAAGTATAAAAGCTAAACTGTGTTAAAGTATAAGCAGATATTATAAAAAAAATTGTTTTGTTTTTTTTTTTTTTTTTTTTTTTTAACTATAAAGAATAAAAGTCACCAATCACTATACATATTGGTGAAAAGAATCAAAATAAGAACAAAAATCAAAGTATAACTACTTACAACCCATTTACCTTACACACCAGAAGCTGCCTTCTTATCCGCTAACAACCGTGCTTGAATACCCTCGACCAAAGATGTGGCCATACTCGACTCATTCCCAGAAGGAGTAGTAGAAATCTGCAAATGACTTGCCAACATTGCTTCCATGGAAGAAATAGTCAAAGGATACACAACATCCGTCAACATAAACACCACATGACCAGAACCTAACTCCAACACATGTACTCCACATCCAGCATAGAGCTTCCAACGAACAATCTCCCATTGCATTTGATCCTTCCATACGCCCAAAGAAGTAGCAGATGGAGGAGGATCCAACATAAGCTTGAGATCAGCCCAAAGACGAATACCAGGCCAGGAAGACACCGCCATGGGGTCAAATGGCATACTAGAATCAACAAGCCCAAACAACGCCATAAGATCCATCCGGTCTGCCCACGATAACACACCCTGCAAACTCGTGACCAATCGCACATTCCCATCACTCAAAGTAATCCGATGGGAGACGCCACCAGGAAGTGTTGTAGACCTCTCAACTGTATAACCCGTAATGCTTCCATTGCCTAAAGGTAAGTCAGAATCGCTATCCGAAGCTGCATCAATTAAGTTTTCAGGATCACGCTTCTCAAAAGGAACTGATTTATCGCGGCGAACACGACGAGTAAGTTTCTGGCGAGTGGAACGTCGAGGCGTGGGAGCCGAAGAAGTGGATTCAACCTGCACCTGAACTTCAGCAACAGCAGGAGAAGCAGTAGAAGTAGACTCATGAATATGACCACCCAAAGAACCACTAGGTGCTGCAGCAGAAGTAGGATTAGGTTGTGTGGCAGGAACTTGTGGTGTTGAAGATGGCACATCAGATGGAGCAGCAGCAGATATGGTGGGATCAACAAAAGTGCTTTCAGGAACAGGAGTGGTGGAAGTACCAGGTGTGGTGGGGGAAGCATGAGTGGTGGTGGTTGTAACAAAGATGGTAGTAGCAGGACCAGTAGTAGAACCAATAGGAGCAACCAAGGGTGTAGTAGAAGGACCAACAGAAACAGCACCAGAACCAGAAGAACTACCATTGGAACCAGGAATGGGCACCGATGGAGAAACAGTAGAAGCAGCAGGCATAGAAGCAGTCACCCCACGAGGATGGTAAACAAATCGTTCCGGTATAGGTTGACTCGCACGCCTCACCATATTTTCATAAAGTTTCTTGAGCTCATCAAAAGTCAAAGCCCGCACCCGAGCCCAAGTCCAAGGAGCATTGAAATGAGCAGCAGATTGATATTTGACATAACGTTGCATCTGCTGACGCTGCTCAGCCTGAGAAAGAGGTCTGTTCCTACGCTGTTTCTTGAGTTCCTCAGCAAGAGTCAACTGATGCTTACGCATCATTACCATAGCACGCGGAATACAATTATGTTCATCAACATCATCACCCAACAAATCTTTAAACTGAGCATAATCCCGAGTGAGAACAGTTAACACTTGCATCCATTCACCATCAGTCCAGTGCATAGCATCATGCTGAATTTGCGCACGCCTTCGCTCACGGAGCTCTTCCTCAGCAGCATTGTCCGCCTCATCAAGCTCAGCCTGAACCCGACGAGCAGCCTCTTCACCAAGTCTGTCTTCTTCAAGCTGTCGACGAGAGCGCTTGCGGATGGGAGATAGAGGATCAGTCATTGGAGCTTTGCCCTTTGGATCATGAGAGGGATCAGCATGAGAACCAGCAGCAGCATCAGAAGCACCACCCATAGAAGGGGGAACAGCACTAGAAGAAGGAGCATTGGAGGACATTGGAGGACCAGGCAGATCATCATAAACTTTATCAGCAAAGGCAGCCTTTGCCAGCAACGTCAAGCCATCCGCAACATTCTCCGAACCCTCATCCTCAGAATCTGAAAGGACCACATGCTTCTTTCGACGACGCTGTTGATTCTCCAAGACCTTTATACGATCGGCCAGAGGAAGAACAAACTCTCGTGTGAGCTTCCGATGTTGGTTCAAGTCAGCTTCCAAGCAAATCATCCTCTCATGGTACCTGTGCATAAGATCTAGCAAAGATGTCAGAGTAGTAGGCTCCTCTGCCTGCCCACCAAGAGAACTTGGATCAGGGAAAGCATCACGGGAGCCCGAAGCAACATTGGGGTCAAAGTGTGGAGAACTAGCAGCAAAGGGGATATCAGTCGAGTGTGAGGTAGGGCTAGGAGGTGGAGTCTCCACAAAAGGAGACCTTTGTGGGACTGAGGAAGTACCAGCTTTGGGAGGGGATGGTTGTTCAACCACCACCTCCTCAACAAGCTCCTCCTCGACCACAGGAGTGGCATCACCAGCAGGAGTCTCCTCCTCCTCCATGGGGTCATCATCTAACACTACCAACTCAGGAGCCTCCTCCTCCTGACCTATAGGACCCTGAGCCAAACCCATCACGGCTTCAGTCAGTGGCCTCCAATCCCCAGTAAACCCATGCATCATATTGTAATACACTTTCGCTGTTAGTTTAGATGGTACATGCTCAGCCGTATCACGTGGAATGCAAACAAGTATTTGTTGAATAAACCTAGGGTACATAAGAAATTTCTTCCTAGAACCCGTAGTGGACAAATTACTAGCCACCCCCTCAAATATATAATGTGAAAAGTTAAACACTCTACCCTGGGCTAAAACATATAAGACCAGTAGCCAAAGGAGTAGGGAACGCATCCCAACTCCCCGACTTGGGACTCAAACAATGGATTAAATAGTGAACCAGAAGCTTCCACTGAGGGGAAAACCTATTCTTTTGGAAGTTAAACTTCCCCCCATGGTCATAACCTATGGCAGCCATACCCTCTAAGACTTCCGAATTGGGAAGTAATACAACACCCCCCTCATCCTGAAGATGAAGAGAAGAGCGAATGGACGATTCAGTGACCACATAAGCACGTCCATCTATGGTAGCATGGAGTGCCCGTGGACGTCCAGCCACATTCACAAGCTCAGCAGACGCCCAAAATTGACGTACCACACTATCATATATGGTAGGACAAACAGTAAAAGCAAACCTCAAGTTTGAAGCTTCAATAAACTCCAAGATATCAGCAAAATGTTCACTATTAGGTCCATCACCAAGATAAGCAACACGATTATGAGCAGGTTGATAAGCAAGAGCAGCCATGGATCTAGATGAATGGATTGAAGAAGGATTTGGATTGGGATGAGAGGAGTAGAAGCGGTTTTTGTGTGTGTTTTAATTGTAATGAGTGTATGTTGACCATATAGGAAGAAAAGAGTAACTTTTCATTGACCCCTATTAATGGGGGGTTGCCCTTTCAAATTAAGCCATAATGGCATACTAACCACTTGCCCTTTTTAACATAATAACTTACCCCCAATTTATTTGATGAATTCAAACTTGTAAATATCAGTATTGGAAGCGTTGACCAAAAGTCAAAGTGCACAATAGTCGGACCAGGAGCAAAACGTGATTAATAAAGGACAAAAGGAATGAACAGTAGCCAGACCAGTACCAGTACCCATAGCCAAACACCACTAGACTTGGAAGGATTTGAGACTACCAGAAGGCATCCAATCATAACTAGAAGCTGACCAAATAGGACCAGAAGCCAGTCATGTAAGGCCATATCCATCAGAAGAGAGCAAAAATCCGCCATCAGAAACACCACACACCACCATAACCAAGAAATTATGTTGTTAAATCCTACGAATACGTTAGACGGTCCTAATATATACACAAAGCCTCCCCTTAGGCTTTGCCTCCCCTCAATCCTAGACTTCAAGGATTGACCATCCCAATATGAACCACCAAGTGGTTAAACCGAGGACCATCAAAAGCTTTAGTCAGCAGATCAGCAACATTGTCATCCGTATGAACTTTAAGAACCTGTATCAGCTTCTTCTCATTGGCATCGCGTATAAAATGATGCCGAATCTCAATATGTTTCGTCCGCTGATGAAATACAGGATTCTTCACAATACAAATAGTGCTTTGATTGTCAATAAAAATTTTGGTATTCATAAAATTGAACCCATAGTCCAACATCTGATTTTGGATCCATAAAACTTGACCACAGCAACTAGCAGCAGCCACATATTCAGCTTCTGTTGAAGAAGTAGCTACTATTGTCTGTTTCTTACATTGCCATGAAATAAGCCGACGACCCAAAAATTGACAACCACCAGTAGTTGACTTCCTATCATTATTAGCACCAGCATAATCACTATCACTGTATGCTTCAAGTACAAAGGGGGATTCTCTAGGATACCATAGACCCAATTTAGGTTGAGCCTTGATATACTTGAAAATCTTCTTAACTGCATTTAAGTTCGAAACCGTTGGAGTCACCTGGTGTCTAGAACAAGCACTTACTGCAAACATAATATCCGGACGTGATGCAGTCAAATACATGAGAGAGCCAATCATAGACCTGTACATATGAACATTTACGGGTGGATCTGGCTCATTCTTAAGTTTGATTTTAGCAACTTCATAAGGAGTTGCTGCTGGTCGAAGAGGATCCATGTCAAACTTTTGAAGAATCTCATGAACATACTTATCTTGACTGATGAAAATCCCATCCGATTGTTGCTTGACCTGAAGACCAAGGAAAAATGACAGTTCTCCCATGGCACTCATCTGAAATTCGCCTTTCATCAAGTGTTCAAACTCATCACACCACTCCTTCCTAGTAGAACCAAAGATAATGTCGTCCACATAAACCTGAACAAGAATAATATCCTTGGAGTTCCGCCGAAGAAATAGTGTTTTGTCAATTGTACCTCTTCTATAGCCATTCTTTAACAAGAAAGTGGAGAGTCGCTCATACCAAGCTCTAGGAGCCTGATGTAACCCATAAAGAGCCTTGACCACCTTGTAGCCTTTCTTTGGATGAAGTGGATCAACAAACCCCTTAGGTTGAGTAACATAAACTTCTTCGTCAATTTTTCCATAGAGAAATGCACTCTTGACATCCATCTGGAACACTGTAAAGCCTACATACGAAGCAAAGGCCAAAAACAGACGAATGGCCTCAATCCTTGCAACATGCGCAAAGACTTCAGTATAATCAATGCCCTCAATTTGAGTGTGTCCTTGTGCGACAAGCCTAGCTTTATTCCTGACCACAATTCCCCGTGCATCCTTCTTGTTTTTGAGAATCCATTTGGTATTGATAGCTGTCTTCCCATCCGGTAAGTCAACCAGAACCCAAACATTCTGAAACAAGAATTGCTGCATTTCCTCCTGCATAGCCTCCACCCAACTTTGATCCTCAAGAGCATGTGAAACAGACCTAGGTTCCACCTGTGAAAGAAAACAAGCAAACAAACAGTGTTGAAAGTCCGTATGATTATTACGCTTTTGATCCTCAATATAGCCCACAAGAGCATGATGATCAGACGAGGCCTTCTGCTGCATTCTACGTGTCTTGACGGTAGAAGCAGGATCGCCAATAATTTGAGTGGTAGGATGGTCTTTATGTGGTTGCAAGACTGGATTGGAAGAAACCTCCACTTCTGGTGCCAAGTTATTGAGATCACCAACAAAATCAGCATCATATGAAGCGTTTTGGAAAATCCCGTCTACTGGTTGTTTATGTATATCATCCAGCTTGGTAGAAGACTTCTTCTCATGGTTCCCCAAATCAGAAGGACTGGAGAAACGTGTATTGGAAGCAGACTCACTAGCCGGAGTACCAGTAGGTGAGTGACTAGCACTAGGAGCAGAAGCTGGAGTACCAGGAGCAACCTTATCAGAATGCTCAGCCAATGGAAACTCAAAACTACCTTGAGCAGCTGCTTTAGTAGCTTCTTGTTGTTGCTTGAGAAGAGTGTCAAGAGCTGCTTGGGAATCCTGTACATCCAATAGAGTTGCTTCACTAGGAGGAGAGGGAGAGACCGTGGTGGAATAGGATGGAACCACAAAAATGTCATCCTCATCATCTGAATCAGAGATACTAGAAGGAACACCAGTACTAGAAGTTGCAAACACTTGTGGTCCTGCATCATGGTTAGTTTTGAAACGAAAATATCCTAACGAATCACTAAGATAATCAAGATCAAAATACCATTCTGGACCTGTTCCTTGTACGTTTGTTTTCTCCTCAACATACCTGAGATTAATAGTTTCAACTATCCGTTTGGCTTGAAGATTGTAGACACGATACGCCCGAGAATGAGCTGAATATCCCACAATATATCCTTCATCAGCCTTGCCATCAAACTTCCCCAAATAGTCACTAGTATTTAGAATGGTGACTGGACACCCAAAAGGCTTCAAATGAGCAATATTTGGAACTTTGCCCGTGAGCAGCTCATAAGGTGTTTTCTTGTGTGGATTGGTAATAGACACCCTATTCAAAACATAACTGGCCGTATTAACAGCTTCTGTCCAGAACATGGTCGGAAGCTTGGAATCGGCAAGCATAGTTCTGGCTGCTTCTATTAGTGTCCGGTTCTTTCTTTCTGCCACACCATTCTGTTGAGGAGTCCTAGCAGCACTATAATCTCTTTTGATGCCCTTAGCATTACAAAGTGCGATGAGGTCTCTATTTTTAAACTCGGTTCCATTGTCGCATCGAATACCTTTAACTTTCTTGGACAACTGATTCTCTATCAAGGTAAGAAAATCTCGAAGAATTGAGTAGGTCTCACTTTTGACAGTCATGAAAAACACCCACGCAAACCTGCTATAGCCATCAGTCACCACCAAACAGAATTGCTTGTGGTCTATGCTTCTGATGGAAGTAGGACCAAATAGGTCCATGTGTAAAAGCTGCAATGGTTCAGTAATGAGACTTAAAGCAGTAATGGCCTTGAAGGATGCTTTGTGTTGTTTGCCTTTGCTGCAAGCAACACAATTTATGTCATTTCTAAACGTCTTGGGAGGTAAACCAGAGACCAGATTCAAATTTGCAAGTTTGTGAATGGTCTTGAAGTTCACATGTCCCATCCTTCGGTGCCATTTTGTGGCTTCATCTTCCGAGGCTTTTGCAACCAGACATGCTAGTTGACCAGTAGGGTTGACTTCATTCAACTTGATGCTATATAGATTGTGTCTTCTAGGGATTCTGAGTAAAACTTGTGAGTCATCCGGAAGCTTAAAATCTTTGGAGAGCACAAGTGCATCAGTATCGGTGAAGAGTACAAACTGCTTCTTGTCACAAATCTGAGAGACCGATATCAAGTTGAAGTGTTGAAGTGCTTCCACATAGTAGACCTGCTCAAAATTGAGATTTGGAGTCTTTATCGTTCCCTTGCCAGTGATTCTGCCTTCACCTCCACCAAAATAGACCTTGCCCCCATAAAATGGTACAAAGTTAGAGAGAAGGCCTTTATTGCCAGTCATGCTCCTGGAGCAGCCACTATCTACAATGCCTAGACTAGGATCCTGGTATGGAGTAACCTACAACAACAAGATAATCACAATGCAAAAGTTAGTGTCTTAAGGGGACCCAAACCTTTTCAGGTTTGAGCCTGCCTTGTGGATCATTAGAAGAATGCCAAGAAGATTGATGAGATCCACCATTGTTCCTTGGTTTCCTATTCATCATATGGGTATTATTAGTTGACCAGGAACAACCTGCTGAGGGCTTAACAGCAGTTCCCAAATTTCCCAAACCAAAATACGTGTGGTCAAAATGATGCGCATAGTTTGGATTATAATTTGGAAAATAATTACTAGTTGTTTGGAATCCATTTTCTCTCCAATAATCAGACATGAAAGGAGAGGATACTCTAGAAGTATGAAACATTGGAGCACTAGGATTAAGTGTTCTAGTAGCATATGGAGCAGCTCCTGGTGATCCAGAAGCAAGTAAAGCATGATTAACAGATGCATGTGTGTCATAATAATCACAATCTTTAATTAAATGAAAGGGACTGCCACAAACAAAACATGTTTTGAAAGACCTTTTATTAGAATGAGACTGTTTCATACTGCCTACTTTATTACACACAGGTCTAGGAAAAACATTCTTCCTAGGACTCAATAAACAAGGACCAGACACACTTGACTTGACAGCGACTTTTTCTTCACACTTCCTAGCACCAGTAGCAGCATGTTCATTCGACTTGGAACTCGTAGGTCTTGACTCTTCACTTGAACCATTAGATGCAGAGTCACCGGCTTTGTCACTGAAAGTACATGAGACAAAGTCGTTAGTATTAGTAGAACTTGTTGGGGACTCAAGCATCTGTGATCCATCCGAGTCATTATGCCATGAGGTGGGCATGAAAGTTCCAGAAAGAGGAGGAGGAACAGCATGCATTTCTGCTGCTGGTTTAAACCTATTGTAACTAGGTTTGCCCTCATCCTCTTTGTCGGCATCAAAGACGCTTGAGAAAGATAAATCAAATACATCTTCAGAATCAATATATTTTTCAAATCCTAAGCCTCTTTTAGTTCTGCCAGACATGCTACTATCAATTAATTTTGAAAGATTTTTAGGTGCCTTTTGCCATTTGTCAAATCTTAACATTGTAGCATCTAATTTAGCTTGTATCTCCTCTTTTTCTTTGATACTAGCATCCCTTTCAGTTTCTATATATTTAAGCATATTTGTAGTGTTTTCTAAATCAATGCTTAGTATCCTGATTTTATCCTCATACGCACGTTGTGTATCTTGTAACCACTTCTTTTGTTGTTCCAATGTGTTTAATGAAGCTTTATAGGCTTGTACCTCTAAGTAATACTTATCATTTTGTTCATTTACTTCATTAAATTGGGACAACAGTTCTGTGTATTTATCATGACAGCCAAGAGGACAATGTTGTACCTGAGGTGAGATGCCCATAAGAGCAAACTCTTCTGCTTCTTCTGCATCAGAGAGATTCCCAGCAATCATTGCCAACACATCAGTCGTGGATTCCGCTGATTCCAGAGTAGAAGCCTGATGATCATTCCAATTGACCATAGAGTCAACAGATACCAATGCTTTCTTGTCATCTTTGACCTCCTGAACCTTGAAAGCGGAGTACCTGCTCTTCTCCTGATCATTCTTGCTAGGGCATTCTCTTGCAAAGTGACCCTGTTGCTGGCAGTTATAGCACCGTACCTTGCTTTTATCGAATCTTGCTGGCTCCCGAGGGTTGTAATTAAACTTCCTTCCTGCTTTCTTCTCAAACTTGTGAACCCTAAGAGTAAGCATGGCCATCTGCCATTTAAGATCTATCTCGTCCAGATCAAGCTTATCGATCTGTTTAAAGTCATCAAAAGCAAGTTGTTGTTCAGCAGTAACATCAGCCACAAAAGAATGAAGAACAGCTTCTACCATACTACCAGACTTGGCAACAGGATCAGGAGTAGAAGACATGGGACTAGAAGCATATGACATGGGACCAGTATGCTGAATAGTATGCTGGATAGTATGCTGGGGAGACACATTATTGCTCTGGCTACTTGCATATGACATGGGACTAGATGCCATAGAGCTCACAAAGGCTAAATTAGCAGGGGTGGGAAAAGAGTCACTCGGATATCCTCTCACATGAGGTTCGAATGTTCTGAGCCTATGAAACAAATCATCAAAACTGAGATAATCAAGCCCACCTTTGGCTTTAAGAGAGATTACCACCTGGTTCCAAGAGTAGGGTAAGGCTTTAAGAAACCTTGCATTGACATCACCATCATTAGGCTTGGACCGAAGTTGATTCAACTGGCTCAATATCTTCTGGAACCTATCATACCCTTGATTCAGACCTTCAGTTTCTGAGATTTTGAACTCTGTGAATTCATCTCTCAGCATGGACCTTCGCATTTTCTTTGATTCCTCATTCCCGCCAAACCTTGCTTTTATGCCATTCCAGATTTCTCTGGCATCATCCAAATGGTAGAAGTCACCCATGTGATCTTCAGGAAGAGATTGAAGCAAAATTGTTTTTGCTTTTACCTCCTTCTGAATAGCGATGATTTCCTCATGAGTTTTAGGGTCAAGAAGAGTAATATTACCGTTCTTATCTCGTCCAGTGAGCTTTCTGCTGTTTCCATTCAGAATGATCTTCCAAAGATCTTGATCAGTGTTAGTGATCCACCATTCCATCTTCATTGCCCAGTTATCATATTCACCTTTCTTCAGAAGAGGGAATTTTCCATTCGTGTTGGAAACCGTAGCCAGGATCTGCTGAGGTTGCACAATTTTAGGAGTGCCTTCTTCTCCTGTTTGAGTAGAAGTTGAAGCAGACATGATAAACAGATTGTTAGTAATAAGAGAACTTGATTATGCTTGTATAGAGACCCTCCCAGGCTCTGATACCACTTGTTGGGTCTAAAAGATGTAGATCTTGCAGCCTGTCAGGACCGGTGAATGACTTCTGTAATCACAAGTCAAATCACAAAGAGACTCTATACACAATATGAATGTAGAATATAAATATAAACAAGAGAAACAGAATAACTATAAAGACTTGATCCTTTCTAAGGATTTCTAATATTGATAAAGACTAGAACTACGTTTTGTAAAGATGTGTCTAACCCTTCTGCCTAAGGTTCCTTTTATACCACAAGGAAACCCTAATACAGCATACAAGAAAACGTGTAAAACTGATATGCATATCTTCTCCTAATATAACTCATGCATATCCTAACAGAATATTAAGTAAATAATAATGTTTGACTTCGACTAGGACCAGGAGCAGGACTTGCTCCTACTACGACTAGGACCAGGAGGAACTACATACCTCCTAGTCTACCTATTCCATATAACTATTACAATGGTCCTAACAGATTCTTATCCCTCTAGTAGCATATCTTATGTTATTATGTTATAAAAACTACAAGGATGTCTACATCGACCTATATTCTCATCTCCGATGATGATGAAAGAGAAATCCCAATGTTCGCTCCATCTCAAGCAGATGTGCGTGTTACGAATTTGTGTTTTTACGATACTCCTGAAGTACAAGAATATTTCTCACATCAAACTGAAGTGATGAATAATACACCTTCACCTACGTCTCATTTTCTGTTACCTGAGGATCTTTATTCGTCTCCTAATCGAAGTCGCGAAAAGCCTTATGAAACTAAAGAGGTCTCCAGAGCATGGATTATGGAAAAGCACAACCGACAATTATCTGCAATTGCAAGTCATCTCGATGAAACATCCTTAGAAGCTTTCAAGAGAGTAGAAAGTAATATCATAAATTTAATAAGAGGAAGAAAAGAAATTGAAGAGCATTTTACGCAGTTGGAATATAAAATGGACGTTACCCGACACCAAAATATTAAACTAAGTAGAAGAATGCATCATTACGAAAGAACAATGGCAAGACTTGATAAGGAGAACGCCGAACTGAAAGAAGGACTTACGAGAACTGGGCTTAATTTAGAAACACTCATCGAAGACCTCAAAACTACTCAACAATCTGACTCCGGATATATTTTGGAAAGAATGAAGGAGATCAAAATGAGAAATTAAGCTTAGAAATCAGGTCTCAGTTTGTAAATATGTAGAGTTTCCTTTATGTAGCAGCGATGCTTATCGTGTAAATATGAACGATAAGTTGTTAATAAATAAAGAGATGTTCTTTTGTTCTTAAAAACTCTTGTCATTTTGTCTTAGTTTTATCATAATTCATATTATGAATCCTCATATATGAATTTGTTTAAAAAATTCGTCATTCATATTATGAATCCTCATATATCAAATTGTCAAAAGAATGAGAAATCAACAATGATATATTAAATTTATTCCATACTCCATGTATGAAAATTTAAATAATATCAAGTGTTATTATGTGGTAGGATGGCTCCAAAAAGAGCATCAACATCTGTGAAAGTAAATATGACACCTGAAGAAATAAGGCAATTGGTTGTTGAGAGTGTGACTGCAGCTTTGCAAGACAAAGCCACCAATGTAGCCGGTGCAAGTAATGGAAATGCTACTAGAAGAGAAGTTCATGTGGAAAAAAGATGTACTTACAAAGACTTCATGAACTGTTCGCCTTTTAACTATTAAAGATCTGAAGGAGCTGTTGGACTTATCCGCTGGTTTGAGAGAACTGAATCAGTATTTGTTCACAATGACTGTCCTGAATATTGTAAATGAATTTTGCTACGGGTACGTTAGTAGAAGAAGCTTTGTCTTGGTGGATTACTTATGGACAACCCATTGGGATAGAACAAGCTTATCGTACTCCATGGAATGAATTCAAATATCTGCTAACTAAGAAGTATTGTCCTTGCAATGATATTAGGAAAATAAAGGAGGAATTCAATAATTTATCAGTAAAGGAGAATAATATTAAAGCTTATATCCGATGATTTCAGGAATTAGCATCATTATGTCCTAATATGGTGCCTAATACTGAAAAGTTGATGGAAGCTTTTATTGGAGGATTGGCTAGAAGCATTAAAGGGAATGTTACCGCCTCTAAACCTCAAACTTTAGAGGAAGTTGTCACTATTACTTAAAGGTTAATGGATCAAGTGATAAGGTATAATCCTGCACCAATGGTAGTCAATAACAAGAGGAAGTTTGATGATAGGAGGAATTTTCCTGTTAATTGTAATTTTCAGAACAATAGTTTTCGCAAGTATAATCAAGGCAATAATCGTCAACAACAGAACAAATGAAATGATGTTTCTAAAGTTTATGTTGTAAATACGAACAATGGTTATAATAGAAGACAACCTTTTTGTCAGAAATGTTTTCTACATCACATAGGGTTTTGCACTATCAAGTGTCAGAACTGTGGAAAAACAGGACATTAGACAAGATTCTGCAGATGTAAAGGACCAGCTACTAGGAGTAATCAAATTCTGGTAACTAAGTTTTGCCATAGCTATGGAGAAAAGAGGCATCTGGTAAATGAGTGCCGTAAACAGAGCAATAGCATAGGAAAAGCTTATTTGATGAACGATACTCATCAAGATTAGAATACGGTTACGGGTATGTTTCATCTAAATCAACATCTGGTTAAAGTAATATTTGACTCAAGAGCTGATAAAAGTTTCATATCTGTTAAAATTACTGCTAAGTTAGGTATACCGATTGTTTCCATGAATACTAAGTATGATGTAGAAATGGCCGATGGAAAAATAGTTAGCACTAATACCGTTATTCAAGGATATATCATTACTTTATTACGTCAATCCTTTGAAATCGACCTTATGCCGATTAAGATCGGTAGCATTGACGTAGTCATAGGGCTGGATTGGTTATCTAAATACCATGTTAAAATATTATGTGACGAGAAAGCCGTTCATATTCCTATTAACGGTGAAGTTTTGGTTGTCCATGGTGAGCGAAGTAAGACTCGACTAAATCTCATATCATGCTTAAAGATGAATAAGTATGTGTCCCGAGGAATTTAAGTTTTCTTAGTTCAAGTGACTAGAAACTGCAAGAAGCGAAGCTACTAGAAGATATTCTGATAGTTAGAGATTTTCCCGAAGTATTTCCCGAAGAATTACCAGGTTTGCCATCTGAACATCAAGTCGAATTTCAAATCGATTTGATACCAGGAGCAACACCGGTTGCTAAAGCTCCTTATCGATTAGCACCTTCGGTAATGCAAGAATTGTTAATTCAAATCCAAGAACTAACTGATCGAGGATTTATTAGACCAAGTATAACACCGTGGGGAGCTCCAGTCTTATTTGTGAAAGAGAAAGATAGATCTTTTAGAATGTGTATAGATTATCGTGAGTTAAACAAACTTACTATAAAGAATCTTTACCCATTACCTAGAATCGACGATTTATTTGATCAACTTCAAGGATCAAGCGTATACTCGAAAATTGATTTACGATAGGGTTATCATCAACTAAGAGTTAAGGAAAGTGATATTCCTAAAACTGCTTTCAGGACACGATACGGACATTAAGAATTTCAAGTTATGCCTTTTGGTTTAACCAATGCACCAACTGTTTTCATGGACCTCATGAAGAGAGTGTGTAAGCCTTACTTGGACAAATTTGTAATCGTGTTTATCGATGATATTCTTATTTACTCTCGTAAAAGAGAAGAACATGCCAAGCATCTTGGTATAATTCTCGAGTTACTTAAGAAGGAGGAGTTGTATGCAAAGTTCTCGAAATGCGAATTTTGGATCAATGTTGTTCAATTCGTAGGACATGTCATTGATAGCCAAGGTATTCGTGTGGATCCTACAAAGATCGAAGGGGTGAAAAATTGGAGTAAGCCTAGTACGCCTATAGAAATTAGAAATTTTTTAGGACTTGCTGGGTATTATCGAAGATTTATCGAAGGTTTTTCAAAGATTGCTAAAGCTTTGATAGAATTAACTCAAAAGAACAAACCGTTTGTCTGGGGAGATAGTCAAGAGATAGCTTTTCAATTATTGAAGAAGAAGTTGTGTGAAGCACCTATCCTAGCATTACCAGAAGGTAACGATGACAGTATCGTTTACTATGATGCATCTATTCAAGGAATGGGGGCAGTACTTATGCAAAGGAATAAAGTTATTGCTTATGCTTCAAGGCACCTTAAACCGAATGAGAAGAATTATAATACTCATGATCTAGAATTAGAAGCGGTAATATTTGCTCTTAAGATCTGGAGACATTACCTCTATGATACGAAGTGTGTAGTATTTACCGATCACAAGAGTATTCAATATATTCTTCATCAGAAATAATTGAATATGAGACAACGACGTTGGTTACAATTACTTGCTGATTACGATTATATAATCCGTTATCACCCAGGTAAAGCCAATGTAGTAGCTGATGCTTTAAGTCGAAAGGAACGAGTTAAGCTGTTACGAGTTAAATCGTTAATGCTAACTCTTTTACCGAAGTTACCTACCCAAATTCTCGAAGCATAAGAAGAAGCTCTTAAAGTAGAGAATGTTGGAACTGAGAAATTAAGAGGAATGGATAGAGAATTTAAAATTCGTCAAGATGGAATTCGTTGTATTAAAACTCGTAGTTGGTTACCTTCCTATGGTATTTTACGAGATTTGATTATGGACGAGTCTCATAAATTAAAGTATTCTATACATCCTGGTTCCGACAAGATGTATCAAGATCTAAAGAAACTCTATTGGTGGCCTAACATGAAGGCAATCATAGCGGAATACGTTGGCAAGTGTTTAGCGTGTGTAACAGTTAAAGAAGAGTATCAGAAACCATCCGGTCTATTGATACAACCAGAGATTCCAATATGGAAGTGGGAAAGAATTACGATGGATTTTCTGACTAAATTACCTAGGACATCAAATGGACATGACACCATCTGGGTTATTGTCGATCGTCTTACAAAATCTGCACTATTTCTTCCTTTTAAAGAGACCGATAGTATGGAAACTCTTTCAAGATTGTACATTAAGGAAATAATCTCACAACACGGAGTGCCCATATTTATTATCTCAGATCGTGATATTATTTTTACATATGTATTTTGGAGATCAATGCAAAGTGCCTTAGGTATTCAATTGGATATGAGTACGATATTTCATCCACAAACAAATAGACAAAGTGAAAGAACAATTTAAACTCTCGAGGATATGCTTGGAGCTTATGTGATAGATTTTGGAAAAGGATGGGAGAAACATCTACATTTTAGTAGGATTCTCTTATAACAATAGTTATCATGATAGTATTAAAGCAACGCCTTTCGAAATAATTTATGGAAGAAAGTGTTGATCGCCTGTTTGCGGGGCTGAAGTTGGAGATATTCAACTGACAGGACCAGAAATAATACATGAAATTTCTGAAAAGATTGTTCAAATTCGACAGCAATTACAAGCTACACAAGATAGACAAAGAAGTTACGCTAAAGTAGATGTAAACCTTTGGATTTTGTAGTAGGAGATCGTGTTATGTTGTAAGTCTCGCCTCGTCAAGGAGTTATTCTATTAGGAAAGAAGAAGAAACTGAATGCAATGTATATAGGATCTATGGTATCCTAAGATTGCTATATCTTTAGGCTACTAGGAACATGCAATATTCACTTGATTAGGCAGAATAGAATAAAACATGCTTAACTAGGTGTTTAAGAACAAGAACACAAGATGAAATTTTCCCAACGATTGCTTACTATATTAATAACAAACAACCACTAGGCGTGTATACATTTAATACCACGCCTAGTATGACACACACTTTAGGTTTACATTGTGAATGAATGATATGAATAAACCTAATACCCTTGGTTCATTTTATAGTGTAAGCAATAGGGTTTACAAGAGATAAGAACAAATAAACATAAAGCATTCTATATAAATAAACATAAAGTATTGTATTTTATAGTGTAATGAATAGGGTTTACAAGAGATAAGAACAATATACTCAATATATTCTCTAAAGAGAATTCCATCATCGTGTGAACACCTGTCAGCGGCTTGACATGCCGTGTCAGCGGCTAGAACAAACATCCTATGTTTTCTTTGTTTTGAGTTTCTGCCACATCAACTTTTAGACCCAACAATCTTCCCCTAGTTGATGTTGGCAAAACTCTTTGTGTATCTCTTGTATGTGGTACATCATCTTCAAATCGCTTCCCCTCAAATTAATCATCGATACCTTCCCCTAGTTGATGTTGGCAAAACTCTTTGTGTATCTCTTGTATGTGGTACATCATCTTCAAATCGCTTCCCCTCAAATTAATCATCGATACCTTCCCCTTTTTGTCACATCAAATAGGGAAGGAATCAATGTATGCAATCAAAGATTCTCCAAATGTAGGCTTTGTGTAATGACCTTGAGAAAAATAAATACAATAATCTTGAGTAGAAGTAGAATGACCCAAACTTGTGTTTTATACCTTGCACTAAATACGTGACTCCAAGACTCATATGAAAAGAATATGAGCAGACCTAATTCTGTTTGTCAAAATTCACATCATTTTGTGAGACACTGCGCACGATAATATTACTCCTTCAAGTGATATCAATGTAGATGGCATTGCTAGATATGACAAGTCTTCGTCACACAACATAAACGACAAGCAATTTATCTTCAAGATGGGATTGAATCATCTTGAGTTATGATAAAACACGCACTCACGAAAATCTACTTCAAGCATCAAATTTACCATAAGAATTCTTCCTCTTAATCATATACGTCTTCTAATAAAATATCCGAGCCATAAATATCAAAATGATATTCTGAATAATTCCAGAGATCCCATGTACCTTTGTGTGTAACCTCCTCGTTTCGTGTGCCAAAACCAAATTAAAATACCAAACAATAGCAAACTCTTCATTGTCCAATAACCTTCTTTATCCGAGATCTCATCAACGTAGAGAAAATTTGTGTATTCAACAATGTAATTGTTATGCGGAATTAACACTTAGAACAAAGAACAAAGCAAAACAATGTAACCCAAGCTTTCACTTTGATTAATGATGAAACTTGCGTACAATGAAAGTGTAATACTTGTTATATAACTGATCATAAACTAAGAACCCTACGACCTCCTTTTATATCACAAGGAGTCATGTATAAAGGTCTACCTATCAACTATTCTAGGTAAAGATAAATATAGAAAATACAATGTTGAACATATCTTTACTAGAAATACAAAAAGTGTTGAGTAAGTATTCCATCAGTGGTTGAACTTCTCTTTGTAAGCGCTCAAATATGCTTTGTCAGTGCTCATCTGTCAGCGCCTCTTTTACTCTTGTTAGCGTCCAAGTTCTTCTTGTCAGCGTCCCAATGACTTAGTTAATTTTATTCCCAACAATCCTCCCCTAAACTTGATATCTACTCAAGTAATCAAGTTTATGAATAAAAACTAAGTACAAGGAGGATTCTTACAAATACAAACTAATTCTAAATTTGATAATAAACAAACCTAAAAAAATCCTTACTAATATCACTGGTATAGTCAACCTCTAACTTTGTGGATACCATCATCTTCAAAACATCTTAAGGTATAGGATATGCAACATCAACCAAAAGATATTCTACAAACTTTGAAGTGCTAAGATAGTATACACCAGTAGCTGAAAACAAACGCCATTTCAAACCACTAAGGTCATCCAAATCCAACCAAATTGGATCAGCTTCATCTGGAAAGATCATTCTTTTGAATGTGGTCCAGATCTTTATTCCATTTACTGAAGAAGGCTCTTCAGCTTCATACTTATCTTTCATCAAATCCCATAAAGCTACCAAATTTTCTCTATCCATACTTGCAAACAAAGAAAACAGAGAAGTGAATGTGTGTACCTTGTCACTAGCTCTGGTGACCACCCAGAAACCACTTGCATCTTCCTCATATTTGACTATGGGGTTTCTAAAATCCAAAGGTAACACTTCTGCATAATCTGAAGCTTCCAATAGGGAGAGCATCATAGTCTTCCTTATCACAACTTCACTTGGATTTAATTGATCAAGTACTGGAAACCTAATCTTCAATCCCTTCTTCACTGGCCTTGGAACCACATATGCTTTCTTCAATCTTATCTGTTCCTTTATTTCCTCTTGCCTTTCCTTGGAGAGTAGCCCAAAAGTTCTGTCTTTACACAAGAAATCCCAAGTTAGATAAGCCAAATGCTCCAAATGGTCAAAAGTGAGTCTTTTGAGCTTTGTGTAGGTCCACCCAGTCTGGTGAGACCTTAACATCATGTAATATAACTCTCTCCTTGTTGTCTTGTTCTGTTGAAGAATGTTACATGCCCTATTTTTCTCAAACACCTTAGTATCTCTCTGTAGCCTCAAAAATCATTCTAAACAACAAATCTTCTCAAACAAAGAAATAGTTGGATCATTCAAGACTTGCTCTTCATACTTAAAATAAAGCTCATCAATCTTTGGCATGTAAAAATCAAACTGCATCTTCAACTCTCTAAGCTTCTCCCTAGCCACTTCATCCACCCCATACTGTAACCTTTCTGGGTCTTCCTCTAAAATATTACACCCATGATCACTTTCCTACTTTTCATCACCAGATTCATCCATATCATCACCTTCAGATTTTGATGAGAGAATCTGTTCTTCAATGCTACCCTTCTTGATCCCCTTCTTTTCTTGCTCTTGCAATTGGTGAGCAAGCACTTCATCAAATTGTTGCTGGGCTGCATCTTTAGGACCCTGTCCTTTTACCATAAATCCTTTACCTTTATCCAAGAATCCAATTGCTGGTAAAGTTGTTGATTGTACATGTGTAGAAACATCTTTGATAATAGCTTGTGGTTGGGATACATTACCTATACCTACAAGTCTGCCAGCGTCTGATTTTGTCTTGTCAACCGACAATTTGTTCCTATCAGCGTCTAAATTAGGGTTTGCTACAGGAACCCATTGTCTCTTAGACCAAGTATTGGTCTTTTGAAAGGATCTTTTTCCCTGAGTATTAGTCCCTCTAGAAAAGAAAGGAGCTGGTCTAGAGGCCTGGAGACTTGTTTAGACAAAAGGTCTAGGCTTGACCATGGTTGACCTTGTAACACCCCCAAATTACCACGCAGCGGAATACCACTATGAGGCGCTACTCATAGCACATCGTGCACAATCATAGACAATGACTTCAAAAGAGACGTTAAAATATTATACAATCTTGTCTAAAAAGTTTTCCATCCCAATATATATAAATCAGAGTAGCGTTTAGTCCCAAAAACCGTTACCAATCACAATACATTTATCAAAGACTTAAAAGTCATTTATTCATTTCAATGGATGGAAAAATAATATTAAACATTAGACAAGTAAGCACCAACTTCCTCCGCACATGCTCCGCTGCTAGCTATCTTGATTACCTGAAATACATGCTTAAAATCATCAACACAACGGTTGAGCAAGTCCATGGGTTTTGCAAATCATTATTTGAACACAAGAATTTTAATCATCTCAAGCTTCTCACATAGACAAGTCATATATATATATATATACATATATATATATATATATATATATATATATATATATATATATATATATATATATATATATATATATATATATATATATATATATATATATATATATATATATATATATATATATATATATATATATATATATATATATATATATATATATATATATATATATATATATATATATATATATATATATACATATATATATATATATATATATATATATATATATATATATATATGTATATATATATATATATATATGTATATATATATATATATATGTATATATATAGATATGTATATATATCTATATATATACATATATATATATATATATACATATATATATATATATATATATATATACATATATATATATATATATATATATATATATATATATATATATATATGTATATATATATATATATATATATATATATATATATATATATATATATATATAAATATATATATATATATATATATATATATATATATATATACACACATATATATATATATATATATATATATATATATATATATATATATATATATATATATATATATATATATATATATATATATATATATATATATATATATATATATATATATATATATATATATATATATATATATATATATATATATATATATATATATATATATATATATATATATATATATATATATATATATATATATATATATATATATATATATATATATATATATCGATAAATGCCTTAAGCTCATGCAGCTGAACGTTAACCAACACGTCAACCGAATCACTTACGGCGCCCCTACAACATGTAATATTGTCATATACCAACGGACTATTATACATAATATCCCTTTTAGGTGATCCCAAGGATACATACCCTAGGATAAGGTTTGTCAAACCAAATAGATCTATCATATGTATTAGCGTTTACCTCGCAAGGTAATTAACAGTTCATGATTTTCAGGGACTTCATAAGACAATGGTACTTAGGCATTTATCATCATATTAGGGTCCAGCATACCAAAACAACTTGTGTTCACTTTATAAAACATCATGTATTCCCCCTCGCGGGTTAAAAATCATTTATAACAAGTATAAGAAAGCGAGGCTATAGACTCACCTTAGATAATACACGAAGCTTGTAGTGGTAGTGATATCCGAAGATGTACTAGCTTAGCAATATACTTAGTATAAGAAAATCAATGACTCAAAATAGTACATACATAGATATAACCAATCAGTTCAAGTGAATCTCTTCTAAACCCCACAACATGTACTAGCTTTCCAAAACTAGCACCTTCGTTATCGATCCATCTCAAGATGCCATATCAACATGGGTCAAGTACCCAACACGGGCCTCCAATCTCAGAATAAACACTCACACATAAGACTTTTATCTTTTAGGAATTTTAGAATCTAATAGATTAGCCTCTCACCTCAAAATATGACGCGAGGTTAAGTACCTCCCAATAATACTCAGCCGGTACCTACTAAAAGTACACGCTGATTTCCCCTACTTAAACAACTCCGTTTTCGACGAAACTTGGTGACAAACTCACTTATATGTAAAAGACTCAGTTTAAATTTCATTCAATGATCCACATTTTAGAACCACCTTCTTGACAAATCTTTAGACTTTAAAATCCGGACAGTTTTGCACACTCGACTTGTAAAACCATTTTGACTTCCTTAACCAAAACCATTTACAAAACGACCCTTGACTTTGAAAATAAATTCAAAATTCTAAGTTTAGGGTCTGAGAACAGCCTCTAATCATTTTTAAAACTCAAATTATAATCCCCAAGATTTGACCCAATATCGACAACAATCTCGTATTGTGTCGATACGTATCTCCCAGTACACGAATATTCAAACTATCATAACTTTTGACTCGTTTGGAGTTAAAATCTCTATCTTATACCAAAACGAAGGTAGGAAGAATCTCTACAACTATATCCTATAATTATAACCTGGTCATAGACTTAAAACCACTAAAATTAGCCCTAAATAATATGTTCTAAAATGCCTCTTTCAAAATCACATCTACACTCAATTTGACCAATTTCCAAGTTCAATACCTCAAATAGCCTATACCCATCATCTACAACAAGTCTTAACATCCTAATCACTTGTATGAACAGTCTCAAATAAGACCCAAAATAATAAAGGTAAAATCAAACAATCAAAATAAATAATTGAACACAATAACATGGAATAGAAACCTTACCCATAACAATTAAGATCAAACACTCGAGAACACCCAAACCCCCATAAATTTCGTGGGTTTTGGGGCTGTAGAACCTTAAGGACATAAATTCCAAGCTTGATTGATCACTTAATTAAGATCCTAACAACAATACAAAAACAATACAAGTGTTTATTTAGATCAAATCAACCATTTTACAAAAATTAATCTTGAAAAATTAAATGGTTGCATGTTGGATTTTTATGGTGGGATTTACTCACAATGATGATATAAACATGGGACATTGATTGGCTTTTCTGAAAATAATTTTTTATGGTGGTTTCATGGCGGTGGTGGTGTGTCGTGGCTAGAGAGAAAGAAAGGAGGGGATGAGAAATTTTGGAGTGTTAAAATGAGAGTGTGTGTAAAAAATGGCTTATATATAGTGGAAGGAGGACCAAATGTGTAAATAAGACTATCTTTTGGCCTTTGTTGCGAAATAACTTTTAAAGAGCGGGATTAGTTAGCTAGTCGGTTTTCATAAATTTACGAGAGTCGGGTATCGTCCCGGATTCGTAAAAGTTAAAATCTCGTTCAATAAAAATACTTTTTCAAAGATTTAACGCACACAAAAAGTAATAGTAAGGTTCCGACTCAACTTAATACGTAATGAAACGAAAATTTCAAAAATCTCAAATATCGAAATAATCGATACTAAAATATAACATTTGGGCATCCATCGGCATCACGATCACTATTAGTACTTATTAATCGTCACAACAATTAATTATAGCTACACATTATCGGTATCAACTAAAAACCGTCAAACATAACGATACTTAGAAATTCAAAATCCGTTACATAATTAGGATAAAATAATGACGTTAAGTTCAGGTTATTATATTATCACCTCCTTAAAGGAGCGATGTCTCGTCGCTTACCTCGCCTTATACTCGTATTGCGTACCAATAGGAAAGATAAGGGTACTTCCTTCTAAAGAATTCATCACGATCCAACGTGAATTTCGATCCACGTCTCTAATTCCATCATATTCCCATAAAGGAAATATTACTTAGCTTTAAACGCTTAACCTCTCAATCGAAGATCTCCACTGGTTCTTTTACAAAGCACAACTTGTCGTCAAGTTGTATCCCACCTAAAGGGAAGAATACATCCTTATCCACCAAACAATCCTTCAAGCTCGACACACGAAATTTTTATAAATTACACGAAGTTCATTCGACTGCAAGAACAGATGACAGGATTTTCGGGTAAGTCTAGTTAAAAGGAAGATTGCAAATTAAGGAATAGACACTGGTCGGATAGCCATAGACACATATCAGAAAGAAATAAAAAGAAAATATTTCGTCATCAGAGGGCGCTCACACGCGGATCCATATTCAAAAGATAATATAAAGACACCATCTCACTTCCGCCCCAAGCACATTCAAGTCTCAATAAGCATCGTCATTGAAAGTCAAAAAGATATTACATGGTACGTGTTCTCCATGAGCGGACGTCATTGGAAAATGCCGTCTCAAGTTCTCACAACTTACGATCATTCGACTAAATCACATACCATATAAGTACATAAAAAGAAAAGGTCAAACATAAACATCAAATATAAATCTCCACCGTTGATCATCGTGAAAGCCTTGAACGAACATTTGATAATACAACTTGACTTCCAAAGTCTTCCCACTTGCTGTGTCGGCTTCACATACTCCTCGAAGTGATAATGAATTTATTAACTCCAATCATTAAGAAATTCGGTCTATTGGCGAAGATTCACTACATATCGGGCGTACCATTAACTTCTACTCCAGTGTTCAACATACAAAAGAATCCTACTAACTTCTACTATAGTGTTCATCATACAAAAGCGTCCCACTAATTTCTGCTCCAGTGCTCAAGGTGATGCATCATATTCCTTGTTTTTAGTTCATCATACTAGCCCCAAGAGTTTCGTCCTCGAGAAGAGTCTTCGGTGACCCTTCTATAGTAGCAAGTAAAATTACGAGAGCTTCACATCCATGATAAGCTTCCATTGATAACTCGATTCTCAGTGAATCCCCAAATACACGCATAATTCCTGGTGACACTTAAACAAGTCGCCTATTCTTGGAACGGTTAACGGTTCTTAACAATCTGCTTATATAACTCGCGATCATCGAGACACATTAGAAATGGTCCATATAAATAAATCATAACTCGAGAGAAGTCCAACGGTTTACTCGTTCATATATGATAATCGACGATCATCATAATGACGACGGCACTAAACGATTCATACCAACGAAACACGATTAGAAGAATGACGTACGCGCACCAAACATTCACAAATCAAGCCAGACATACTTGGGCCCACTCATTGATAACTCCTTGTCTACATCAAAAGGCGTCCCTTTTCCATGTATACAAGAATTTATAAATTTACGGTTCGGGAACTTATAACTTTCTTCTTCAAATGAAAAGGCGTCCTAATCCATTTCAACGAGACGATTATAAGTCATCCTACTCAAGGATTACTGTAACACCCCATTTTGGAAATGGAAATATCACAGCAATTATGGCGTGTCATCAAAGCATACAAGGAAAAATGTCTAAACATTACTTGAACATAAAAGGAAAATACCGGAATCAAACATCGGTAGTCCAAAAGTAAAGCTCATCACACACAAACATAGTATAATAAAGGAAAGGACTAAACAATGTCCAAAGCATAAGTATCATAGAAAGGAAATGCATAAAGTAAAGAAGGCTAGACAGCTTCCAGTCCATATGCACGTACTCTTAGTGTCTACGAGCGTCCCTGAGTACCTGCCGTTTTGGGAACATAGAAAAGGAAAACGGCTGAGCAAATACGCTCAATGCACGGATGTACAATAAAGCATGAATAGGATAAGCATATAACATAATAACAGCGGAAGAAACTAAGTCCCGAGTAACTTGGTTAAGTCTTAATAAAACTGGTTTTATAGTTTGAAAGTCTTATGTTTATCTTATAAAAACTGTTTGTCATATTTTACCATTAGCCAATATAGGTCATGAAAATCCACCATGCATGAATACTTGGAGGGGTGACCTCATCATGCAAATTAGAGGGGCTGCCTCTAATTTAATATACTGGTTTTAGGGTAGGAGGGATCAGCTCCTTGTGAAGGATGCAAGGCACACACCACATTCACCATGAAATCCTGAATAAAAACATGTAACTAGGATGCACCCATACGCCCCACATGATAAATATAATATAAATGGCCAAAAGCTGAAGGGACGCCACGAGCAATCACTCCGTCATGGTGAAGTCATAACATCAGTGCCTCTAATGTTATGGTTATGGTACCTCCATAACTAGGTGAAACTGGTCATGCATGTATATGGCTATAGGTAATCTTAATTAAACATAAGCAATCAAACACGTAACTTATACTACGGGAAAACAGTTGGCTGCATACGAGGAATCCTAATAAGGAAAGAATGTCCATACTGAAAGGACGGGAATCCGTACTTTATGTCCAGTGAACGAAGAAGATGAACTGAGAGGAATCCTACTTCCGAATCACTAGTGCTACATAAATATATACATGAATAAGTATCTGCTTACTAAATACGTAGCTGGTTTTATGTCATGTCTTAGCTTATTTTATGTGTTCTTACCATGTTTTACTGTTTCTAAGCCTTAACTGTGTTTTATCTTATATTCTGTTTAATCTGATTAAGTATTTCTGGTATTTCATGTGTTATTATACTTACTGTGTAATAATAAGTAACTTTCCAAAAATAGCAGGTTTCCTAAAATAGAAAGTTTCCAAAAATAGAAAGTTTCCAAAAATAGAAAGTTACCAAAAATAGAAAGTTACCAAAAATAGAAAGTTTCCAAAAATAGAAAGTTTCCAAAAATAGAAAGTTTCCAAAAATAGAAAGTTTCTAAAAATAGAAAGTTTCCAAAAATAGATTTACTGCTTAAAATAGATAAGTTTCTAAAAATAGAAAGTTTCCCTAAATAGATTAGCTGCCTTAATTAAATAAGTTTCCCATAATTAGATTAGCTGCCTGAAATAAATAAGTTTCTAAAAATAGCTGGTTTTCCATAAATAGATTAGCTGCATTATTTAATTAAGTTTCTAAAAATAGAAAGTTTCCATAATTAGAAATAAGCTGGTTAAATAAGCTAAGTATATAAGCCTAAGTGTTTTCATGATTATTTTTAAAGTCATATGATATAGTGTATAGTTTAATAATTATTTCATGTAATTTAATTAAACTATAGGTTATAATATTTAATTAAAGTATAACATGTTTTTAATTAAATAAGTTAAATACTTAGGTTAAAATATGTATTATTATATATTAATAATATAACCTAAGTTATGTTAATTAATTAATTACATCCATGGTTTTAAAATAATTAATTAATTATAAGTCTTAAATATATAAATACTTAGGTTAAAATAATTTTATGATCATTAATAATTAAATAACCTAAGTCATGTTATTAAATTAATCACATCATTTTATTAATTTAATTCTAACCTAAGATCATCAACATAAAAAACTAAACATAAACCATGAACCGGATCTAGACTAAAAAAGCATGAACCGGACATGAAATCAACACCGTACCCCGAACCAACTCGGGATACCCCGTGTTTCCTTGCTGCCGTGGGACCCACACGCACCAACCAAGACCATATGGTCTTGGTGGTGGTCGGCTTGGCAAACCGAAACCATTCGGGTTCGGTTTGCAGCCGGGTGGCCAAAACAAACACCCCTTTAAAACACTCCTTTGATTTTATTTAACACCAAAACATGTTAGATCCATGATTAATTATTATTTTTTTGTAAAAACATCACATGTTCATAATTTATAAAAAGATTAAATCAAAAGAAAAGGTTTTAAAAAGGTTTTATCGAATTCGTGGGTCAAGAGGACGAAGAACCAACACGATCAATCACCAAAACTTCAAGATCAAAGATCAAAATCACCTTGTATGGTGTTTGTAGGGTGGCGGCACAAAGAGACAAAGGGAAGGAGGTTTTAGGTTTTCTTAAAATCTTCTGTAAAGTTTATTTGAGTAGTGTAAAAAAAATAATAAACCCCCTTTTAGTAAATTTGACAAATGGGCTTGGCCCATTTGTCCTTGTTGGCCGCGGGTAGGGACCCCACTTGGGATACCCGTACCTTTTTCCGTGTCTCGTTATTTAGTTACACGTTTGTGATTATTTATGTTCGTGTTTTAAATGTTCTCGTTACGTAAATACCGTGATCTAATATATTTAATTACGCTCGTAATAAATATATATACGTAATTAATAATAGTTCGTGTTTTAATTACGTTCATGATTTCATGATCGCATGTTCGTGATTAATTATCGTTAAATAATTATTACATGATCTTGCGTAGTAAATACTTATCGTGTTCTAACACGTACGCAATACGTAAACTCCTAACACGTAATCGTAATAATGCTATATTAGGAAAGTTTAATCTAGTACGTACGATCCTAAGGGTACTATGCATGGTAAAAGCATGCGGGTTTTACAATTACTACCTCTCAACACGATATCATATCCAAATTACATGCCATAGTAAATACAAGGTGTCAATAAACTTATATCATCATTTCCGTATTCAAACGTCCCATTCCATTTGAATAAGGAAAACACGACAATCTAAGGTCCAGTTGTTTAAAATTTTCTTATTCAAATGTCCCAACCCATTTCAATAAGTCACCTTAAACAACTCATAGTTGGGCGAGTTAAAATCTCTATATCTAAATGTCCCATTCCATTTAGGTACAAGGTGTTAAGTCACTCAACCGAATGACTACTACGAGCATATCTTTGTTGTACCCAACTCTATATATTTGATTAGGATATATTTATTTTAAGTCCAACATTGGCATCCTCCTTTTCGTCAAATAACGTAATCATATAAAAATCAAATCACACGTCACATTACATAGAAGATGTCGCCTAGAATAGTTGATACTTCAAATCATAAGAAGTACTCGGGATACTAATATCACATCAATCAAT